>JAEIFK010000682.1:2812500-3527500 GCA_018901825.1 Drosophila funebris
CGCCAGTTGTGAATCCATCTGCAGCAATTCCTCATACAGTGCCTGCGTCTCGGAATGCTCCCTCAGCAGTAAATACTTCAATGCACTATAAACTTCCGTCTGCGCCTGCAGCTGCTCTACATGCTCCTCCTTCAGCTGCAGTTCCGTCAGTCGCTTGCAGTCGCGTCCATCATGATCCGCACATTCAACGCAAAGCGGCATCAATTGACACCGGCTAACAACTCCCAGCAAATGATTTTATATAATGCACAACTTCGGTTGGTTATCGATTCTCTATGGGACTTACCCGCAAAACGATGTTGTCAGCTTGTGGCAGTTGCAACAGCGCCGATCCCCATTGTTGGGCAGCAGCAGGATGGGCTGCTCCTGCAACAGCGTCTCTCCGGCACGTATGTTGCTGGAGGCAACCACATATCTACACTCCAGATGCAACAGATTACAAATAATTGGACACATTATTAGTTTAACTGATTGACGCACCTGCCCAACGTTTCATTATGTTTCACTACACATTTCTTGGCAAAATCTTCAGTTACTTCAGCCATTTTATTAGTTTTATAAGATTACGATCCCTTGGCTAAAAATTGCATGTGCCGTCACCAATTAGCACGAGTATACTGACTACCCCTGGTGCTGGCTGGTGGCCGACATTGTCTTTAGAGAGGCACGAGTGCATTTCACATTTGTTATTTATATTTAAAGACAATTCTTTATTTATTTCATTGGATCAATGATTCCCTTTCCCCATTCCCTTCACATTTCCCATTCCTGCAGTTCTCAGTTCGCTATTGCCTCTGGCCACGTTCAGGGCCAATGCAATAGAAACTAAATTCATTTTCATTTAATATTATAAGCATTTATTGTTGTACATCGATTGTTTATAGTTTCCCATATTTCATCAGATCCGACTCAATGCGCTCGAGCTCCATGCCAATGCGTTCAGTTAAAAAGCCCTCGGCAGAGTTTTCCGGCTCGAACTGCAACAAATCCAGCGCCTCCTTTGCCACCGAACGTGCACGCATCAGCAGGGCCTTTAATAATATCCATTTGAGAATGATACTCACGTAATTGTAGACTTACTTACCGCATACTCCTTTTTGTTCACATCGCCCTCAGCAAACTGTAGCTCGGTTAGCTCCACAAAGGCCAGCAGGTATTCAAAGAGCGCAATGGCATATAGCTTGGAGATACCAGGCACCACGGCGCGGCAAACTGGCAGCAGTTCACCACATAGCTCCACGCGACGAGCCAACAACTTCTTGCAAGGATCATTCAGAGAATTCATCAATGCCGCAGCCCGCAAAATGCTGGCAATGTTCTGCTTGATGTCCAGCAATAGAAAGTGATTGGGATGGAAGTGTTGCTTGTGGTGTGCCAGCAGAGCCTCGTAGGCATTTAACTCGCCTTTGGCCTCGACCAGGGCACTCCCCACCTCGGAGAGCAGTTCGTGCACATCGACTGCAGGCATAAGAGCTCCACAATCCGCATTTGAACAGCGCCAATCTCCGCTACCATTTAGCTCACAGACAGCGTAGCCATCGGCGCAATCCCTGCACTTCATGCTACTCATGTGTGTATTCAATTCAGTGGGATCCAGGCAACGAGAACAGGCACAATCCATATGCCGAGTGAGACGCAGCTGATGCTGCCGCTGACTGGTGCCCATCAGCGGATTGGTGTAGGATGTGTGAACGATGGCGCCACTTTCCAGTGGCACTGCAGCATACAGCTTCATGTTGAACTGCTCGTCTAGAGCTACCACTGTGTTGGGCACACAATGATGTGGCAAGCTAGCTCCCCAGACATAGACTCCCTTTAAGGTGTCGCCGTCGCGGGCGGTTACCTCGAAGGCGCTGCTGTCAATGCGTATGCAATGGGCGTGCAGTATATCTGGAGTCAGGTGTTGGGCAGGTAAAGCCTCTATTAGGCCGCTAGTCATTAAAGGACGCACCACCTGATCCTCATGCTCCTGCCACATCCCATCCTCGCCACGATAATCGTCCAATTTGATCGTTCGCTCCACAAGCGGTTGGCAAAGAGCTCGCTTCTCTGGATCCTCGAGCAACAGCAGCAGTTTCAACAACGCACAGATGCTGTAATTCTTTACCAGCAGATCCTTACTGATGCGACTACCAGCGCCGCTGGCAAAGAATTCACACTCAAAGGCATCGTGTTCACTGCAGTCCATGCACAATGGATACACCTGACACCTTCGGCATATGATATACGATTCCTGTAAGCATTGTGAGCACTTTAGCTGCCCGCACTCCCAATGCGGCGCCACTAACAACGGCTGTTCCTCCAGCAACGTCTCGCCCGGCTCAATTCTCTCGCTGACCACCAAGTGCCTACAATTGTATTCATAAATGCGATTATTTATATCAATTGCTGAAGATAGATTTGTATGCTCCAGCACCTGCCCAGCTTCTCAGCGGTGACAGCGTTCAACTTTTCGCTGTAATCTTGCATTGTTTTCGATTACGTGTCGTCTACTCAAATAGTTTTCCTTTTTCTTTTGTTTATTTCCCTTTTCACGGCAATGCGCGTTGTGGTTACCTAAAGCGACCGCTCCCAATGACTGCCAGACGTATTGGTTGGAGTCGCCAATTATAAATACCCATGAGATGAGACTGCTCTCTCGACTGGCTGGCCGTCTCGCCGGTTGGCTGCTGGGCCAACAGAATTTCCCTCCGCAGCTGACGGTCGATCGTTCGGTCGGTTTTACTAAGTACTTTGGCTAATTGCGTGCGTAACGCGTCGTGTAGTCGTTTATTTTTAGTTAGTTGCGTCGCGGCCTCTTTAGGAACAGCGGTTGCCTGGCTCCTTCTCTTTGCTCACACGCATTTCCCATTTTTATCACTGTAATGTGTTTCCAAATTGCGGGTTGCTTTGTATTGCTTTGATGTCGATTTGTTACTTCTTTTCCATAAGCTATCGGTTTCTTAAATTCGATCGAACGGCTTTAATTTATCGCATTTCAAATATCGATCGACAAATAAAACAGTGTTGCGCTTGCATTTGATTTTGTATGCGTTAAAGTTTTATTTAAAATATTTCTTTGCCATTTTCTTTTCTTGATTTTCACACCTGCATTAATTTGTTGTGTGTGTGTGTGTGTATATGTGTGTGTGGCTACTAATATTTAAACTTATGTTGCTTTTAAATTATTATTATCGCATTTGCTCTGTCAATACTCCAAACTACATAAAACTTAGCGTCGTTAAGTTTCGTGTATTCGTGTGTATTAAAAAGTGATTTTAATTGCTGGTGTGAATGGGTGTGTGTGTGTGTGTGGTGTGTGTTTGTTTGTGTTGGCATTTCTTGCCAAAGAACATACAGATACATTTTGTAAATGGTAATAATAATAATGATAATGATTATCAGAATGCCTAATGCATTTGATGTTCATAAAATATATACATGTACATATATGTAATCCATATATATGTATATGTATATGTATATACTTAATTTGATTCCTCTTTGTTTTTTTAACACTACAGAGCGTGAGAGTACACACGCACAACAGCTGTCGTGCAGTTGTGTGTGTGCCCACGACTTTATATGTAAATATATGTATACATATATATATATATATGTATGTATTTTTATATGTATGTAGTAAAAAATTTAATTTGTATATGTTTTTATGCTTATTTACTGCGTTTGCCATGTGCATTTACACATCTATTGGCCTTTTGTACTCTACGTGCCTTCTTTGACTCCACCTGCTCCACGATGCTCGTTAAGTCAGTCGCTCCCGCAGTCGAAACCGACGCTTCGCCGGCAGTCGACTGCACCTGGTGCTCTGGGTCCATTCCATTCCCATTGCCATTGGCCACTGCCAGCTTCATGGACACAGGGCTGACAATGACGCCGCTACGTTGATGATTGCCATAGAAGAGCTTTGTCGAATAGCCACAGCTGGCGCTGGCGGTGGTTGACTGCTGAGCCGCAATGGCGGCAACAGATTTTGAGTTAGACGGTGTCACATTGGACGCAATTGCGTTGGACGTTGCAGCGGTGTCTGTGTCCACCGTTGCATACTTGCGTTTCAGATTCTTGGCGGCCGAGCTCACGGCCAACAGCTTAGCTGTGGTGGATTCATCCGGCGAGGTAAATGGCTTATCAACCGTTGCCGTAACATCAATATCCATATCCCCATCTGTTTCTACACCCGCATCCACATCGACCTCATCGCTGATGATGATAATGTTCTCAGGATCAACCCCCTGATTGACCAGTGCCTGCAAATCTTCGGGCGGAAGAATTGGCGCTAGCTTCTGATTGCACGAGCTGCATACTGACGGTATGGCAGGGCTCTTGGAGCGCCAAAATTGTAACTCAGTTTTGCACTTGTTGAGTTCCTAAATAGTATTTAAATAATATTATACATAGATACATTTATATTCCCACAATTTTGCATACCTGCAACAAGGTAGAAAATTTGCGTGCCATTTCCTCATTCTTTTTATCGTTCTCGTCCAGGCGATTTGCATATTCAAGAGTCTGTTTCTGATGCTCGGCCAGTAAATTCTGTTGCTCCGACAGCTGCTTGCCTTGTTCGGCGGCCTTGCGCTTACAAGTACGCAGTTCGGTGCGCAGCACCGAAAGTTGATTATTGTACATCTTCATGCCCTGCTTAATCTTGCGTATGCCCTTACGCAGGACCATGTGGTTCTGAGGTGGTGAGTTATTCGAGTTGTCCGAGAGATCCGAGCTAATGGCCAGAGTAGCTGTCGTGCGAAGTGGCAATGATGATTATTGAATCTTTTTAAAATACATCTTGAATGTAACTTACGCCGCTTTGTGGTAATGGGCAACTGAAAGAAATCCTTGTACGCCAGCCCAGGCAGCGTGGATTCAATGCGATCCTTAAAGTACTCCATGGCCATGGTGGAGAGATCAAATAGTTCATCGGTGACGCGATAAGGACGCTGCAATCGCGGCGTAATACTAATATAGTTCAATATGGAGTGAACCTCATCGAGTATCTAGTGGATAATGATTTAGATTTAGATTGTTGTTAACCAAGTGATTAATTCTATGTATACTTACGGCACCCGGAAAGAAACAGCAATGGCCACGCTCAATGTGTTTCCCCATGGACATTTGGAGCAACGATAGGCGCATGTAGCATGTCTCAATGATATCACATTCGCAGGCCAGCGGATGATTCCGACGTGCCGACTCCCGACGTGGCATGCTCGCCTTTATCGACTGGAATCGACTGAATGTCGTTTTGATTTGCCTGGAGAAGGCAGCATTTAACATGTTCATGCAAATATCATTCATCCGATTGGATACCTGAAAGTAAACATATTCGGATTTGGTTTAAAGTTTTATAAAAAAAAAAGGGAAAAGGGAAGCGACAGCATCAGCCCGCATCCAAATTTGAAAACCATCTAGAAAATATATCAGATTACGCTGCTACCTACTATACTATGGCTTAACACACAGATACACACGCACACACCCAGGCAGAAACACAGTCATGGACACAAAATCAAATGCATGACAAAAAAACAAGAAACAAACTAGAGACGGCCGCAATTACGTGCCCTGCGTGACACGACATGAATAAAATTATAGAAGAATTGTACAAACGTTTCAATCTTTGTGTTCCAACTATCAATGTGAGTGGATCAACAGATTGTAAACATTGTGTGCTCTAAAAATTATTAAATTAAAGGGAAATTGTTGAAGTTAACCTTATCTACGCATTATCTTGAATATTAACCAATTAGCTTATCGCTTTGAATACGAAACCGCTTCGTTATAATTGTGAGTGTTCGTGTCACGAGTTCAACTCTAATCGGTGTCAACTTTTGAGTGGTAAAAATAATAAATATAACAACAGCAGCAATAGCAACAACAAGTGCATGCAGGTAGTTGAATAACTAGCATCGACCCGCTACCCGCAACCGTCTCTTCAGTCCTGCGACTCGAACCCACGCGCATTCTACTTACATTTTGCAAATTGCTTTTTATTGATTAAATAATGAAGCGGCCACAGTCGCTGCCTCTGCCTCTGTCCCCAAAATTTAACAGTGTCCCACTGTCGCCCCTGCATTTTGATTAACACTTACCAATCTCAGATTACTGATTTTCTTATAATCCAAGTAGCCAAGCGTTTTAATAATCAGCTCTGTTGGCAAATCCAGAAAGTTCAAAACGGGTGCTGCACTCATCACTGAACACGATGCAACCTGCTGTTGTTGGTGCTGGTATTGTGTGGTGCGTCGCACCACAGAGGCGCGGGTGGACGTTGGCGTCTCCTCGAAGCCGGCGCCAGCACCACACATTTGGCGCGTTGATACCATGCTGATGCAGATGGAGAGCAACAGCACTCAAATGCCAATAGTTTGTTACCTTTGCTGCAGCACAAAGTACAACGACAGGCTATATCCGTTATAATAGACGAATGCTGTAAATTATATACATACGAACGCTTGTTAATTGCAGATTTTGATTTCGATTATCGACTGATTGACAATCGACCGATGTCAGGCATCATTCAAAACATGTACCCAGTAACTCGTTTGAACGAGTGTGTGTACAGTGGACGAAAAGAAATTCATAATAATTTTCTACGCACTTCAGGCGAAGCGATTTTCGTACCCGTTTTATTCAATGGAATTATTGTGTGGTCATTGTTTGCCGAATGTTAATTAACGTGCTTAAGCTTATAGTGCACAAAACAGCACTTTTTAGCTGTATTTGAGACGTTTTCATGGACTTTTTACACAATTTTACACAAGCACAATTAAAACTTCATTCACGCAAAAAAAATGGTCGAAGACGTAGGAACCTAAGACTAGAGTTATCGATTCCGATGGCTATCGAACTGGTTCAATGAGTAAGAGTTGCCGGACAGACAAGCGCGCCAAATGCTAAACGATTGACATATGGTGGCAGCTCTGCAAATGGTTAACAGTAAAGTAGTATGTTAAGTGAGCAGTAAGTTCTGTTAAGTCAATCTCGCTCAACATGCAGGCTGAAAAAATAGTAAACGTGCTCAATTTAAATAATTGAATACATTCTGTACATAAATTAGAACAAAATTAAATGGTAATGAAAACAATACTTGACGCGAAATATGTAATTTCGAAAAAGAAAACATTAACGTAGTGAAAGCACAAGAACAAAACGCTATAAGTTCGTGTTCGTACGAGTGTACAGTGTGTGTTTGCATGTATGAGTGAGTGAGTGTTGACAAAAATACAACAAAATCGCAGAAAAATCAAAACAGGAAGTGTGTGTTCAAGATTTCTTGAAGGAGCAAGAGACAGACATTATTGTTGTAATTAATATACATACCTATATATTAAAGCTAAAAGCAATTTCGAAATGTCACAAGCATCGCCAGCATTAAACTACACCACAACAGCATAAGCAACAACAACAGCACATTAGTTCTCTGTTTCTCATCTACTGTAGTGTGGGGGCGTTTCTGAGTAACTTTCAGTGTTTTTATCGTTATTTTTAATGCTGGTGCCGACGCCGCTCCATGGACGCTTTTAAATATTATTGAATATCACGTCATTTTGGCCACGCTTGTGTGATGCGCACGCTGCCTGTACTCTCTCTTTCCCTCTCTCTATTATTATTGTTGTTGCCATTGCTGCATATTTAATAAGAAAAACACACTCACACACACTCATGTAGCTTACGCTCGCTGCTGCTGCTTTTTTTGCAGTGAAATCGAAGACTTGCATTTAAATGAATGTACAAAACTTAGTGTTGATTGTTTCTGTGTGCTTGTGTGTGTGTGTGAGCGTATGAGTTCGGTTTCATATGTTAATGCTTTTGTTTTTACTTTGTCTGACTTTTATCTTTAAAAGTTTCGCGTTATCGCCGAACAGCAGCCGCTCCCATTCAACATTCTTGCCAAGCAGCGACAAACATCGAGCGGAGTCGGAGCCATAACGGAGAACAAAATCAACAACAATAAGAAAAGTAACAGTAGCAGCAGAAGCAGCAATTGGATAGCAAAACTGGCGCTGCCTACACGCTGCTCGCGCCCACAATGACAGCCGCTCCGCCCGCCCGTGATAATGGCGAACAGCAGCAACATGCATTAGTTAAACGAGCCGAAGATGAACGCGAGGATATTTTCAAGCGCTACGAACTGGGCTTGGATCCTAACAATGTGGTGGACTCCTGGGAGAATCCCACATTCGAAATCTATCACATAACCGACAAGTAAGTGACCCTTCTCCAAAATGTACACATGTGATATCATGACAATGATGTCACATTATTTTTGCGAACAGCTGCTGATTGAAAGGATGTGTGGCAACACTTTTTGTGAAGAGATAATTCACTGTAATTATTTGAATGATTCAAATATGAAACAATAGTTGAATGTCGCTTCTTAAGTGTTAGTAAACGATATAGGGCAAAAGATCACAGCAGGATTGTAGTGCTAAAAAACGTTAATAAAACGCATATAATCTAAAGAAACACTTAACAACATTTATCAAATTCATCTTCAATTGGAAGATTTCGCACTCATAAAATGAGACTTCAAGTATTCGGAATTTGAGCACCTGATAAAAATCGGTTGCCAGTCTGGTATCTTATCAGTTACGATGAGACTGAGTACTTGTCAACTAACCGTTTTGTTTTCTGTGTTTTCTATGGTCATGCTAGATACGGCTTTATGCACGACTCCCGCCTGCCATCATCACGCGACTCACAGGAAGTGCAGCGCACAAAGATTGAGCTGGAGCGGGATAAAAAATGGGTGAAAATGCTAAACCACTGGCCACCGCCGCTGGATAAACTGCACAAGCGCGTCTATAAGGGCATTCCGGATCGGATGCGCTGGCCGGCATGGAAACAGCTGCTCAATGTCGAACACTCGATGAAAAACAATGTGGGCGTATATACGCGTATGCTGCAGCTGGCCAAAGAGAATGCCACAGAGACGCGCCAAATCGATGCGGACGTGAATCGACAGTTTCGTGATAATCTCGCCTATCGGGAACGCTACAGTGTCAAGCAATGCTCATTGTTCAATGTGTTAAATGCCTACAGCATTTATAACTCGGAGCTGGGATACTGTCAGGGTATGGCGTGTGTGGCGGGCGTCTTGTTGCTCTACATGCAGGAGGAGGAGGCGTTCTGGGCACTGAATTCCTTAATTACGGATCGAAAATATGGCATGCACGGACTGTTCATTGAAGGATTCCCAAAGCTGACACGCTTCATTGAGCATCACGATCGCATTCTATCCAAGATAATGCGCAAACTGCACAAACACTTTATCAAACACAATGTGGATGCACTACTCTATGCCATCAAGTGGTTCTTTGTCGTCTTTGTGGAGCGGGTAAGTAGAATGCAGCAATTGGTAGTCTGAGCTCAGTTAATGAATCGTCTTCGCTTACAGGTGCCTTTCAGTCTGAGTTTACGGGTATGGGATATCTTTCTGCTCGACGGAGATCGGGTCATTTTGGCCATGGCCGTTACCATTCTCTATCTGCACAAGGATGAGCTACTGCGCCTTAAGGATATGGATGGCATTATTGAATATCTGCAGGTGAAGCTACACAAGAATTTCGGTTACAACGACGACGACGCCATCCAGGCGCTGGAACGTGTCATGAGGAAGCTAAAGGACCTTAAACTCGATGTTCCGCCACCAGCCAAATCTAATGAGTTTCCCACTCGTCAGCTGGGTTTATTCGTAGAAGCTGATCGAGAGAAGAAAACCGGACGCAGACGTGACTACACCGATACGGAAAAGCAAGCCTTAACCGATGTGATATCAAGGTGGACAATATGCGATTACAATTAATGTGATTACAATTATTCAATGATTCGCTTTTTATGCTTTACAGACAAGAACAAAATGCAATTGAGGTGCAATCAACTGTATCATATGAGACATCCGAGTGCGCTACAGGTGAGTTTGCGTTTCAATCAATTACCAAATCATAGCACAACTACTTAAGCTAACACCATTACTAACGCTTGCTTCTTTACTAAATCAACAAACAATTAAACAAATCACTTTATATAATATATATATATATGTATGTATACATAAATTCATAGTTACATAGATCACTCGATAATTACATATATCATTTAGTGTGTGGTGCAAGCTTTTAAATCACGATTGAAAATATTGTATGTACGAGTATTTAGTATGAAAACAGAACATTGTTATATACGTATTATATATTTATGATCGTTTTATTTATGTACAAAGTCCTCTTTTGTATTGTATTGAGCTTATGGCATATTTAATTATTGTTTATCGTCTCGTTTTTTGAGATTCCTCTTTGTATATTTGTAATTAAGAGTTTACACTTTTGGTTTGTTGCGATCTAGGCTTTTATTATTATATTTCTTTTGAATTTTATTGTGTGAAAAGAGCGCCGTCATCAGCATTATAGCTGTAACTAGTACGTGACAAATGTTTTCTCCTTCATTTTTCTTTTCTATTCGAACTATTGAACAGTATAATACTAACAAATGTATTAAGCAACTAAAGTCTATGGCTATACGTTGCTAGCCATCAAATGAATAAGCTAGGAACTGAATAGGATCTGATTAATTGTTAATATAATTATTACATTTTTACCTACCTATTGCTGCATGCTGGAAAAGTTTGATAGAGTCAGCAGTGAGGAGTTCTTTGACCCATTAAATGGTTTAATTGGAAGATGATCAACTTGGGATTCCCCTACATGTGTTTTTTTTTTTTTTGGCAAAACAGGTGTTAGATATTACGAGTTATGGTTGTTGTGGGCACTTAACTAAAACTGTATATATTTGTATTAATTGATAACCCATTTGATGTCAATAGATATCAATCAATACGTATATATATATGCTATATATACTATAATATATCCAATACTTAAGCCTAACCCGCTGAGTCACGCTTATATTAAATACGCGCGCCCGTTCACAACCCATTTTAAAGATGTATCCATTATGTAAATACGTCAATATTTCACCCCCACAACTACACATTGTCTAACATTGTCCATGGTCCATGTATCATGCAAAAACAATCCAATAATCGCTTAACGCTCAATGTCTGTGTGGAAACCTTGGAGCTCTGTGATTTGTTTGTCGCTCTCTCTCTCTCTCTCTCTCTATCTCTCTACTGTCTGTCTATCTATGCAATAGCCAAAAATGTAAACTAAACCCGCAAATTGCGCTGTAATCTCTATTGTTCGTAGGTGATGCGTATTCAATGAAAACCTATCAGAGTATGACTAGTTTAGCCACATCGCCGGCAATTAGCAGTTACTCGTTGTATAGCAATGGGTTTGTGATCACCGGTCCTGAGGACAATCGCAGCCAGAGCGTTAACAATCTCAACTATTCCTGGCAACAGATGCACCACCTCACGTCTGCTGATTCATTGCCAAATGGCCGGGGCAAGCGGCATAGTTACAGCAGCGATAGCGATAGTCGCAATCGTCTTGATCTGGACAGAGCGCTGGAGGCGCTTCAATGTCAGCAGCTGCAGTTGCAGCATGAGAATCACCAAACAATATCATCTCCTCCTCCTCCTCCTCCAGCTCCAGCTCACAGTGTACGCATCATTGTCCAGAATGGAAAAGGAGACATTCAACAAGAGAAGCTTAAACATACTGTTGTTACTAATAATGAAAATAATTATAAAGTTGCTGATGGTGTTGGCGATGGTGATTATGAGGATGATGATGATGCGCTGAGCGTAGAGAATACGCGTCTTTAGTCTGTTTGTTCTTTTTTTTGTGTACTTTAAGTCTGATTTGTACTTGATTTGATCTTTGATTTTTCCGTTTGCCTTTGCTCAAAGTTCAATGTTATGCCAAGTAATTAGTGAATGAAATTTATGTAACTAGCTTTAATTTGGCTATCAAAATAGTTAATCAAATTGGCCTAGCACAAAATCATAAATATTATATATACATATATAATAATAATATATATTGTAAAACGTTTCATATAAAACGTTAAAATTTCTCACAATTTTGATATTATCTATACTTTATGTATATGAATCATTCGTATTCCACTGATAACTGATAATTCCTAAGCAACTACCAACGATTCCAGCAATACGTACAACGATTTCAATGCACAACCAATCAACAACTATACTACTAACTATTTACTTACGTATTTATTAACTAACCACGCCCACATAATTATTCCTGCTCGATTTACTACTTTATACCTTAGAAAGAACAATGCCTAAGTTTATGATTGCATTTACATATATCTATATATCTATATATATATATATAAATATATATCTATATATATACATATATAGTTCCGCTTTTCCAACTTTCAATTTCACTACAATTTCTCTACGCTGTGCCGCAAAAAGTATGTTATAGATATAACTGTGAGATTGTTACAAGATGAAATTCGGAATCCGGTCTGATTACCTTTTTCTAAACACACAAACACCCACGCACCCGTACACACTCGAACATTAGTTTATGTTGAAGCCAAATTCAAATTGTAGCTCTAATTTGTTTAGCAAAACACATATATATATATATATAAACATTACTTTATAATATATTAGATAAATGCCACACAAAAATAAATATATGATTTTGTACTGAAATATTGTTTTTTGTTAGTTATTGTTTTTATACTCTGCATGTTCAGTTTCTAGAATAAACAACTGTATTGCAGCTCATAATTGATTAATGAAAAGTATACAAATTGTTTTTGCACAATACACACAACAAAAACACTTTCAACAATAAATATACAATTTGAAAAATTAAAAACACTAACATTTCTAACAAAATTCGAAATACGCAACTAAATGCAAATTCTTTTCCAAAATCAAAACAAATTCAACGCATTGGCTAAATGGGAACGGGATCGATACAATTTGGAATGAATTGGCATATATATATAAATACACTACAACAACAACATCAACAACAATAAATAAACAAATTAGTTACGCTTACTGTACCCGAGGATACGCACTCAATACGAAGTTCGCTTGCAGGTACTTCAGTTGCCTCGCACGGCTCATCGGAGACCATGTCACTGGAGGACAATAAGTGAGTCGATATTTGCTGTAATACTCTTTAATAATATAATTAATAATTTGATTTATGCTTGCAGCATTCATCTAAAGACCGCCAACATGCTGCAAAATGCGCCACAGCGTGAGATGCTGTTGGGCACTTGACGTCAGCTGCCGCCGGCGTCCAAAACTTCGACAATGGCAGCGGCAGTAAATAGCAATACAACAACAACAGCAGCAGCAGTATCAACAACTACAACTATAGCCACAACCACAGCAAACACAGTCACAGCCACACCGCCACCAGTGCCGCCGCGTTCGCCTTTGGCGCTGGGATGATTAGCAAAGACAACGACGATGACGTCTCCAATGTCGACCAAACGCAGTTCCAAATTAACGCCGTCGTCGTTGTACTGTGCATAGTTTTAAGATTTGTCGCCTTGCCATTGCCAGAAATGATGGACAAACCAAAAAACACATTCGCAAATTTTCAGTTTGGGTTCTTGACAAAAAACTTGATTACGTATTTGAAAAATAATTGTTATTATTTTTTTCTTTGTACATAAAACCTTAACAAAGTGTGCTTGTAAAGAAACTTTGTGCTTATTTGAAAGGGCTCAAGTTTCTCGAGGGACTTTTAAGACATATTTAAGTATAAATGGAGCCAAAACTGACAAGGGCCAACTGCCTCCTAATATTAAAACATTAATTATATGAAAGCAATCAAGAATTAAATGCAAAAAGTAAAATTAAATGAACAATATTGTAGCAAGAGCAACTCGTATTTAATACAACAAAACAACAACAACAAAAAAGAAAAATTAATAATAATTAAAAAAAAATGGAAAAAAAAACAATACTGCATATTGAATGACGCATATACAAAATATAAATATTATTATAGACATGTTGTAAATTGTAATTGTATATACGTACCAAACAAAATACAAAGCAACGTTAAAAACAAACATACAAACCAGAAATACATTAAATAATAACAACAAAGTTACGTCCATGAATATATCTAAACAATGCTACCAAATATTAGCAATTGAAATTATAAATGATTATGATTTGTATAGTTACCTATGTATATTGCAGCGAATCTATACAACAAATGCAAGTTTACATATACATTTAAGTAATTATTTATAATTAACAAACAACAACTATTTATATTTCTATTTATATGCATCATTTTAGTTTAAGACGCACGCAAGCAATTAGAATAGAGCTGCGCATTACCTTCGTATTATAATCAAGGATATTGAATTCTCAAAACCACAAATTAATTTGTTTTATTTAAGTTATCAATTGGATTTTTAATTATTTTCTAAACTGCGTTTAAACATGTAAAAATAAACAGTAAATTGAATTTGTTTATAACGATTTATTAGATGCTATAACATTTTTTAATGCCTCGGTTGCTTACGCATCTGGATCCACTTTGATTTTACCGCCTTTCTCAAAAATCGTGCCTAAATCCTTGAGCGATACTTCGCCTGTGCCGCGTGGCAATGGCTGTGGCTGATTGGGACCTGGCTTCCAGCCGACCAAGTATATTATTTGAAACGTAGCTGGCACGCCCTCTTCATTGGGTTTGCCATACAGTTCTTTGTAGATAGCAGCGGCGGCCAACAACGTTTCTCGACTGAGATGCGCCGGCCTGTTAAAAGCAGCATTATTCTCGGCCATTCCTTTGAGATCCCACATTAACTCAAACATGCTTGGATATCCAATGACCAATTCATCCGTATCTATGGTCAACATAGTGAACCCAGCGCGATTCAACAGCGATCCGATGTCACGAATCTGTGTGAATGGCGAGACATGCGGCGCAATACCGCCTTTACGTTCCAGTTCGGCCAGTTGCAGCGAGGAGCGAAGCTCGTACAGCGTATCGCCACCAAATAGCGAGGCTATAAATACACCATCTGGCTTTAAACTGTTTTTTATCTTCGCAAAGCAACCAGGCAAATCATTCACCCAGTGTAAGCTCAGGCTGGATATGACCAAATCGAGCGAGTTCTCCTCAAACTGCAAGTGTAAGTAATTTAATTATGTTGTATTTAAACCATACAATGCTTTTGATTACCCACATCCAATTGTTCCTCATCTTGCACCAGCTTATGCATTTTCAACCCAGGTGTGCCCTGTGCCTGCTCCAACATACTGGCGCTTGTATCCGTCAGTGTCAGATGCTCCACGCATTCGGCAAGGATGTGCTTTGATATATAACCACGATTACAGCCAATATCAGCAGCTGCCTTGAACTCACGCTTAATATCAAACACGCGATCCGCCAGACGGAATCCCACCTCCTCTTTCAGGTAGTCATAGAGGGCAACATCTGCACTACATATTGTGTGACAATTATTGATTGCAGGATTGAGTTGAAGAGCAACAAAAACTTACTTTAGCGCTGCGCGTTCCTTTTGCAGTCTTTTGGCGTTTCGATCAAAGATGTTCATGTGTGTTGGTTGCGTTGAAAGGCAACGCCAAGCGCCGCATTTTGATAGATTTAAACGATTCCCACACGATTTAATCATTGTAAATAGTTTTTGTTATGCCGTAATGCCGGCAGCAATAAACACATTAAACAGCTGTTTTTTCTAGCATGGATAGTACGCTGATCTAAGCTGATAAGCAGTATTTTCTTATGTTAGGTATTTTATTGCCCAGTAGTGTTGCAGAGCGTCATTGACCTTTGTGTTATCCAGCACTATAATGTTTGTTTTGGCGCGAATCGCTGCAAAAGTGCAGATTGCAAAAAATCTCAGACAAATTAATAATAATGAGTTTTTCGCGTAGTTCCCTGCGCTATGCGCATACCAATGGCTACACTGGTTTATTATACACACCGAAAGGTGATTTCATTATAACCTGTGGCACTGATGGCGACATTCGCCACTGGACCTGCATAAGCGATGATGATCCGCTATCCACTTGCTTGGGGGAGTTTGTAATGTGCATAGCGCACACGGGCAGCCGCCTGTTGGCATCCACAGATCGCAATACGGTGCACGCTTACACCTTTCCGGAAATGGACAGCGATGGCATTTTAATGCGATTCACTGCACCCGCGACATGTCTGCGTGTGTGTGGCGAGTACACTGCGGCTGGCAGTGAGGATACATCAATTAAAGTGCTTCGCGGCGACAATGCCGGCGCTGAAACAACGTTGGAGGGACACAAGGGCCCCATATTGGCGCTGGATATTCACGCCGAGAGACATTTATTGGTTTCCGTAGCCGGCGATGGTCAACTCAAGGTGTGGAACTTTGAAACAGGAGAGGAGTTAAAGAGCCTTAACGGTCTACCGCGTTCGAATAGCTTTGAGAGCACTAGTCTGTTTGGTACACCCTCTTTTGAGCCACAGCGCGGCGAGCAATTGGCTTATGCTCTGGACAAAGAGATCATAGTACTAAATACGACCAACTGGGAAATTTCCTACAAGCTGCAGGACGAGCGAGTATCGAGTAACTACAGCTGTTGCCAGTTCTCTCCAAATGGCGAACGACTGGCGGCTGGCACCACCAGTGGAGAGCTTAGCATATTTGATGTGCAACGACGTAAAGCGTTGCAGGTGGAATCACCACCCAGTGACTGCAAGGCCATAACGAGCTTAGCCTGGAATACCGCAAACATGGATGAAGTCGCATATTGCGATGCGACTGGCCAATTGGGCACCATCTTTCTCGGCGACAGTGAACCACAGGATGGCATTCAAAATGGTCTGGAGGAGGAACAAGATGAGTTTCTGGGTGGCAACGATTATGAGTTTGAGCAGGGCGGCGGTGGAGATATAGATGAGGCCGACGATAACGACGGCGTTAGTTTGGAACAACTCAAACGCAAGGTTATGAGCAATTCAAACTATGCTGAACCTGATGGTCTTGAGGATGAGAACTCCAAGCATTCGTTAGCCAGCAGTAGAACTTCACTGCCCGCGCCTCAATTGAAACTCTTTAAGCAGCAGTCGGCATTTCAACCAGGAGCAACGCCGAATGATCTGGAGCATCGTTACCTTGTGTGGAACGATGTGGGCATTGTGACTGCTCACACTGAGCCCAGTGGCGATGGTGCCATCGATGTAGAGTTCCACGATGCCAGTGTACATCACGCTCTGCACCTCAGTAACAACTATAATCAACACAATCTGGCCAGTCTCAGCCGAAGTGCCTTGGCGTTGGCCTCCACAGAGTCCAGCAAGATGGTGGTGATTGCTTTGGCAGCAGCTGGCAACAAGGAGTGGTCTCTCAGCCTTCCGGATTGTGAGAGTGTTGATGCATTGGTGGCCACCAGCCAACTGATTGCCGTGGCAACTAGCAATCACTTTCTGCGTCTCTTCAGCGTTATGGGCACACAGCGTGAAGTTCTGAGCATCCCAGGATCAGTAGTGGCGCTTTCCGGACATGATAATAGCCTGTTGTGTGTCTACCACTCCGCTGGCAGCAGCCAAACTCAACAATATCTATCGGGAATGCTAGTAAATGTGTGCGGACTGAGTCTTCGAGTTGAGCAGCTGCCTGTGCCACTGACGCCCGGACGACAGCTCAGTTGGCTTGGATATACTGATGCTGGCTCGCCCACTTTTGCCGACAACATGGGCCTAGTGCAGTTGTATCGACGGGCAAGTAATGCCTGGTTCCCCATCTGCGATACCATGAAGCAGAGCGCCAGCGTTTCCAATAATTACTTTATTGTGGCGCTATCAGAGGCAAGACAGATTATACAGGCTGTCCTCTGCCGTGGCAGCTCCTACCCCATGACAAATCCGCGTCCAATGCTGCAGGAGCTGAATATGCAACTGCCGCTATGTGACATTGAGCTGGAAAAGTCCGAGTTAGAGGACACATTGTTGCGCTCCAGCATCATGCAGATGGAAGGCGCTGAGAAAGTACAGAAGGAGATGGCCATCAAGTTGTTTGCCCTGGCCTGCAGTAGTGAATGCGAGACGCGTGCCCGTGAGCTAGTGGAATCAATTGCTTGCACAGAACTTCTGCAACTTGCTGTTAAGTATGCCTCAAAGCGTGGACGCATTCATCTATCGGATCGGTTGTGCGAGCTGCTTCCACAATTGGAGGCTGTACAGGAAGCGCGAAAGCAACAGCAATTGTTAGGTGCTAATGGTATTGCGGCGACCATCGTGCTACCGATGGCGTCAACGTCGGCAGCCGCGGCCACCCCAAAACTAGCGCCCAAGGCCATGGAGCTGAGCGCTTCTAAGCGTGGTGCACTTAAACGATTCTCCAACTCGCCCAATCTCTTTAAGGCAGCGGCCGCGTCGCGTCCAGCAACTCCAGATGCAACCACACCTCTGGACACACAAGAAAACATGTTTGGCGAGTCCGAATCGCAACAAAGCGAATTGCTTTCTAGCAAAACGGGCGCTGATGCAGCTGGAACCGGTGATCAACAGCGGACGCCTCTCAATTCGGTTAATCCATTTGCTATGAAGCGCAAGCTGGTCGAAACGGGCGTTATATTTGGTTCCGAGAAACTGAAACTGGCCAAGAAATGAACTTCTATAATTTTATTTTATTTTAGTATTGTAAAATTAGATGTACGAATACAATAAATATGTTATACGATTTAATTTTATAATCACGCCAGTTCATGGTAGTGTGCAGTGCTGGTGATCATGTCCAGCAAAGTGTATGGGTGTGAGCTGCATGCTGAGATGTTTAGGGATGACACTACAGTCGATAGAGTCAAGTCCAGATTCAGTTTGTGTTCGATTTTCGATAGCTCGCCAATCTCCCCAGCAAAGAACTAATTATGGCCCCGTCTTGTTCAAAAATTGATCTTTTTTAGTATTTTTTATTCTTGTTCAGTTCAATAATGCGATTTGAACCGCAATACAAAATACTACAACTAGTTTAAAAAAAAAAACAGCGAAATAAATAATAACAATTTGAAAAGCGCGCAGGTATTTCAACATTTCAGCTGTACAGCCACACTGCAAATCAGGTAATTTCAGTTAGGCGATCGATCGTAACGAACAAGCGACGGATCAGTTGAACTTTGGGTTTTCCCGATATTCCATCGGCTGCGTACTTGAGTGCGTGCGTGTAAAAGTGAGTGTATGTGGACTGCTTTTTAAGTCATACAATTTGAATTTAGTTCAATTTTGAGTCGTGTTACACGCAACATTTTAATACAATACCAAAATATACAGACAAAACTATATACATATACACACATACAATACATTTTAAGAAGGCGTGGCATGTTTTTATCGCAAACAAAAATTCGCAGTGGTAAGTAGGATACATGTATGCATGTACATACGAATAGTGTTTGTGTGTGCGAACTTTGTATGGCAACGCTTGCGAACTCTCCAAATTTTACCGTTACTTATAGTGCACACACACATGCACTAGCAAGCACACACACGCGCACGCACACACATCAAGCAAACAAAGATGCATATACACATACACACCGAATAGCACAGCGATAGAGAGAGCGAGTGAGAGGGAATGTGAATGAGCAGAGTTGATATGGGAATTTTCAGTGGCATATGTAAAATATGTATATTAATCTTTGCTTTGTTGGTGTCGTCGCCATTGATCGTTTAACTGTTGAACAGAAAAGGTTTTCTTACTAACAAATCGATTGAGGCACTCGAGAATATTGCATTTGTATATGGTTAATGTGTGTGCTGGTGTGTGTGTGTCGGCGTTCTGCTGCAAAATTATAAAACAGATAAAGAACAACTATATATTTAATTGCAGTTTATAATCCAGAATCCAGAGTGCGATCAGTTGTTTTTTTTTTTGCCCTATTATTGAGTGTAAGAGAGTGTGTGCATGTGTGTGTTTGCGTGTGTGTACAGAGAAATTTTGTCGTCTTGTGCGTATTTAACATGACAAAGAATAAAAACCAAAAAAAGGCCGTTGGCCAACAGAAGGCGATCCCTGCCAATAGATTTAACATCGTAACAAATACAGCAACAATGCCACCTTCAATCTTGACGCCGCCAGCGACGCCACCCGCTTATCCATTTATGAACTTGAACAATTTGAACAACAACAATGCTAACGATTTAAATGGAATGCAGCAACGCAAGTCGTGGGGTAAGTGGTAAACTATTTATTTCATCTATTATATATATATATTATATATGTGATATATGCCTATGTCCTTAGAACGAGAACTCATTGGCTGCTTTCTGCTGAAGATGACGGACAAACAAGTGGTCAGCGCCCGCAGCGGTTGGTATGTGGACAAGCGATCGTTGCGCAAGGAATTCGATCAACATATATTCTCGGAGCCAAATAGCAGTGAGCTCCGCATAAAGCTCTCCCTCAATGGAGCATTTAATGTGAGTAGAGTGATGTTTAAGCTGTTGGATATAGAGTTTATGCAAGGTTTACATCATCTAATAAGCTATGCATACAAAATATTATTAGTCTCAAGCTGTTAAATGCATTAAACGAGGCGTTACCAAGTCCCTTAAATACACAAGTGTACATTTGATAAGAAGTACGAATTGACTCAATATAAATGACGTCTGATAATCTGCTTGCCTTGCACATATGTCTTCTATCAAACAAATTTCTTTGTTTCTCTATGTATGAAATGGAACCTAGCTCAAAAAAATTACAAGTTTGCGAGTATGTTTTAATAATATTTAAAATAATAATTCATACAAACAAGATCTTTACTGTTTCATTCTATCGAATGTATACTGCCTTTAAGAATTAGTTTCGCTTTGCTATTGTGCCAAGTGCTGTTCTACACGTTTCCCATTTTTATCAGCATTCTATTATACTCTCTGTCTAAATGAAATGTGTGCGTCATATGTTTGAAGCAGCTTGGGTTTTACTAACATTATACACATGCTACTTTTGTTGCTACAACAACAACAGCTGAATCTGGTTTTTATACCGAATTGTGTTTTCAGGGGAAAGGTGTAGAGTGAAGTCTTTAATTAGCAATGTATGGGATAAAATTTTAGAATCTTTTTTTGTCATTTTGTTGAAATTGCTAAAAAAAAATGGGAATTTTTGATGATTCTTATGCCCATTGCATTTGTAGAGGATTCCCCATTTTGCTAAATTCGACAACCGGTTGCGGTTTTACCTTTTGTTTTTGTTGCGTTTGACTTTGTCTTTATTTATTAATTTTATCTATATTAATAAAATATATTATACAGAATTTGATAAGAAATTAAACCGCAGTAACCATTACCATTCGACATGTTAAATTCGTTCATATATACATATATATATACATATATATATACATATATATATATATATATATATATATATATATATATATTTATATATTTCATTGTTTATATGAACATTGTAAACAAATCGCGGTCTTCTATTTACAGATCGGTTCACTGTTGCAACGAACAAACTTCTTGATGAACACTCCACGCGGCGACTCGAATTACCGCATCAAGAGCTTGGCTTTGATGGAGTTTCGAAAGGAAAAGTATAACGCAATAGACGAGAGGCAGCGACAAAACGATCTTGCTGCTGTCAGCAATGTGACGGACGCTGAGCTGGAGGGTCCAATAACCCAAAGTATATACTACATATATGATCATTATTCAATCCCCGATTCAACTTAAAACTTGGTTTCATTGAAATGTTTAATGTTTATTATTTTTTATAGAATATGTATTGGACGAAACGGCCGTTTCGGTGCCATTAAAATATCAAAAGACCCAAGAGCAACAGCGTAATGCAGACTTTGAGCTAAGTTCGATGGGTTGCTACATTTGTCAGTGCAATTTCGATAGCATTGAGAAGTACGAGGAACATATCGAATACCATGGTGATGAGTCAGATTTCGAATCGTTGCAGCAAATGTCAAAGTGGTAAGTTAATCTATAAATCTAATCTTAATGTTACTCATATGAGAGATAATTATTTGATACTACGTTATCTATGCAATTGTTGTGTGTTGTGCTTGGCTTAAGTGCACAATGGTTCATTATCTCGTGATCATGTGACACTTTAGTCCCTGCAAAACCAAATGCTATATATTCAGGATATTTATTTTAATACGTTCTTCCATTTGCAGTGCCAAACCAATGCTGACCTTATCGTATCAGACATGCGTGGATAGCCATTACTTTGGCTTTACGCTGCAGACGCATTTGAAGGATCTGGTGATTGAGAAATTCATCATTGTTCAGTCACGGCAATTCTACTATGTTTACAATAACCGTCTGCCAGTAGAGGTATCGGCCAGTGGGCAACTGCTCTTTTATGTGGACTCGCATGTCTTCATGATCCTGCGGGAACAACCCATTGTGATTGGCTACAGTCAGATAGTGAATGGACAACGCCAGCATTATGTGGAGCAGCATCATTTCATGCGAACGGAGGCGCTGCCCAAGGCCAGCTTCAATGTTAATCCGTATCGACTGTCAAACAGTAAGCTATTTCGTGGTGGACGTCTGGAACCGGCAATACCGCCACCAGCTGTTGTATCAGCATTAAAACGCGACACTCACGATGCACAGCTGCGCCTGACGGAATACAACAAGGAGTATCGGAATTACTGTGAACTGGGAGGGGAATTCACGCAACAAAATTTACATGGAACACTGCGTACCCTGCTGCAGGTAGAGGATATTGAACGCTTGCAGTGTTATGTGGCACTCAAGCAATCGAAGATGGAACTGCATCAATTTGGAAAGGAACTTTCGGTTAAACTGCAGCCCAATTCGCGTAACATTAGTGCTGAAGATGTCCTCTCGCCCGGCGACGATGTTCTGATTATTAACGAACGTATCAACAATGTTGGCCAGCCGGAAACGGCAAAAGGGAACAGCATACGGCAGCTGTTGGATAATAATAGTGTGGTATTAGAATTGGCGCTTAAGGATTTCGATGCGCTCATTCAGTGGGGACGCAAGGTGAACGATCAGTTCGGAGCACCGGAGAAGGAGCGACGCGAGCCGCGCGTTTACTTTGCCCGCGTTCTGGGCGTATCGACGCACCGTGTCAACATAACCTGTGATCGCCATCTGCCTGATAATACCACATTTGCTCTACTCTTTCGACCAGTCCGTGCCGTTCTACGCTATCAATATCGTGCTCTCCATCAGCTGAAACTCACCACAGCCGAGCATGTGCAGCGTCTGTTGTTTCCCTATAATATTAGCAGGCAGCCGGTAGCCAGCGGCGCTTTGATGCTCTACAACCAGCATATTGTACACAATCCTGAGCAGCATCAGGCTGTGCAACAGATAGCATTATGTGACAAGCTTCCAGCACCTTACATTGTCTTCGGACCCCCTGGTACTGGGAAAACGGCAACTATTTGTGAGGCCATCTATCAACTGTATGTGAGGCGTCCGGAGACCCATATACTGGTGTTGGCAGGCTCCAATACAGCCTGTGATGAGATTGCCTTGCGTCTGTTGCGCTCCATATCAAAGGTGCCCAGTCAACCACGGCCGCTAACTCGCATCTTTGCCGCTAGCTGCGATCGTCGTATCGACAACATTGATGATCTGCTGCTGGAGTACTCCAATATGTATGCCCTGCACTTCTATCCAGACGTACAGGCGGTGCACAATTATCGCATTGTGGTGTGCACCCTCAGCTTGGCGGGCAAACTATCGACAGGCGGATTTGGACGCGATGAGGACAAACGTAGTGTGTTTTCCCATGTATTTGTAGACGAAGCAGCTGCGTCAACGGAAGCTGAGGTGCTTATGGGCATCACCTGCACCATAGCACCATCCACCAATCTTATACTTTCTGGTGATCACAAGCAACTTGGTCCGGTATTGCAATCGCATCGTGCCGGCGATTGGGGGCTGGGCGTGTCCTTGTTTGAGCGTCTGCTGCAGCGCGAGTGCTACCGCTTGGACGAGAATGGTGATTACAATGTGGCCGTTCAGACGCGACTGCGACGTAACTATCGTTCCCATCCTGAAATTGTCTCGCTCTACAGTAATCTCTACTATAACAGCGAACTAAAGTCGGAGGCTGCATTGGGTAAGCTCTAAAAATCGTCAATAACCTTTATTATGCTTATTCCATGGAGTTTCCATTTACAGAAAATGTAAATCGTGCTAAAAACTGGTTTCACACGCCCAACGAAAACTTTCCAATAATGTTCCATTCGGTTTTTGGGACGACCACGAACTCTAAAAGTTCGCTAAGGTAAGTTTTGTCGTAACAGCCTGAGAGACTATCAATCCTTATTCATAATACCATGCGTTTATCTATTTGCAGTCTGTGCAACAACAAGGAAATCGATGCGGTTATGGACTATGTGAAGGATCTTATGTACTTTGGCATTAATGGTGAGAAACTGACACAAACGGACATTGGCATTATATCGCCGTACAAGAATCAGTACCAGCGCATCCAGGAGCAGCTCAACATGCGCAACTGGCATCAAATCGATTGTGGCTCTGTTGAACTGTTTCAGGGCAAGGAGAAGCAAATTATTATCGTTTCCTTTGTGCGCTCTTTTACTGAAAAATTGGGTTTCCTCAATAACAGTCGGGTAAGTAATCCCAATACTGCTTGAATCTTATGAATCCATTTAATCTCTGCATGGTTTTGCTTTGCAGCGTTTGAACGTATTACTTTCACGACCGATGTCATTGCTAATCCTAATTGGTAATCCACGCACGCTTAGCAAGAATGAGGAATTTCGTCATATTATTGACATGTGCCGGGATCGAAAGACACTCGTCGGTTCGCCCTATTATCCGGATGATAATAAGACGAGCGAGGCGAATGGCGGTGCCGCTGTAGTTCCGACGCGTTCTAATGGCCAGGTTACCAATAGATTGCCAAACACAACCACCGAGGAGACGCCAACATTGGCACATTCATTCAAGCGAAGTAATAATCGTTGTCATAATTATCAGTATCATCATCACCATCACCATCACCAAAGAAACCAAAGTAATCGTGAGAGTGATCACAAATGCATGTACACAAATGCTTGTGCAGAATCATTAGCATTTCGAATGATACGTTAAGGGATTAGGAGTGGCCCAATGTGCGAGTTCACTCGCTCGCTGTATCTCTCCCTTATATCTCCGCTACATGCATTTTAGAAGTTTTCAAGACCGACGTAATCATTACGCCATTCCAATCTTATCTACCACCATGAAACCGACGCCTGTTATGCGCTATCCTTAATCGGTGTACAGTTTTTAATCCAAGTCAAGTTCGCCAGCAAGCCAGATAGAGAAGCAATTGCAGATATTTCAGTTGTAATATCAAATACCGTCCCATGTTCACAATAAATTGGCATACGCATCTTTTGATCAAAGAAACTATCAAAATCATGCACCTTATATATATATATATATATATATATATATATATATATAGATATATACATTATAACTTATGCATTTGTCATCTTTTTCACGATTCTCTGGTTGCGTCTTTGGTATCATACATACTTACTTAATATTTACATATTTCTATTTCTAATATCTTTCATTTTTAGCATCAATACAAAAGAGAATACCTTTATCATCGGCCACGAAGATGGTCTACAATAAGGAAGAGTTGCTGAAGCTTGGCACTCAAGCTCAGCAATTCAAGAAGACGGAGCTGGATAAATTGTTTGATGAATTACCGAGCGTGCCGCGTTATGTGGACAATGAATCCGAGGCAGTTCGCTCAATCAAGGATGATATGCAGGGTCTTTCCATTAATGACAAACCCAACATACCTGCTGTAAATCCAATCGTGCCGAAGCCCAAGCCTGCGGTTGCATCTTCGAGTGCAAGCAAACCATCTACAGATTCCGCTTTGAATGGAGATATACAGAAATTTTTAATGCAAAAATTTGCTACTTCTACGACAACTTCGAGAGAAACTACATCGCCTCTTCTCTCGAAAGCTCGTTTTGATGGCACTGCAGATGCAGTCGATCTTTCTTTTGCTCCTACTGCGCCACCAGCCAGCCCATATATTGTGCGTCCCACTCAATATAATCAAATTCCGACGGGCAGCGCGCGCTTTGAGAACGTACGATCACGTTACAATTACGACTCACACATTACAAATATTAGAACGACTCAGAATGCGAATAATCTGCCTGATGAGTACAGGCAACCACCGCCATTCTATGTCCAAAGAGATATATGGGAACACACTGTGCCTCGGGCACAGCCAATCCCAAAGCCGGAACCTAAGAAAAAGAGCAATTGTGTTATATCATAATTGCATATTTTGTAGTAGAAGCTACAATTACGAGGACTACTCCGTGACCAAGCAAGTCTCAGTGTTATCCTCTTTTGACTTTGCTGTTTGAGAACATGTTGCAAAAGAAGCAGCCAAAACAATTCAATTGGCCGCCTCGGTTGCATCATTTTTCAAACAGCAAAAAATTAATAATAATACGATTCGTATTTTGTAGATTTAAACGAGCTGCTATATATGCTCGGTTTAATCTAACAGTTGCGATTTGGAATGGATGTCTTTGGTTTATTTGTATTGAACCACAATCGTCATTTGTTGTGCGCTCATCCATCATGTTACTTAAGTACATGTGTTTAAAAGACAGCAAATCTGATTTCTGAATTTGCGAATTTGATAATTTGTGATGAAATGTTGACAAATCAGCCAGAAAATGTTCCCAAAAACAATAAGTTATGGCTCCTTTGTAACCTCGTGTATTCCATAAGTTAGTTGCACTTGATCGATTTATGTAATGTTAACTGCAAAGAAGAAAATCATGTAATGGAAAACTATTGGAAACTTGAACTGGATCGCAAGACCTTCAATTTCCCATTATGTTATTCGAAAAAAAAAAAATAAACAAGAATACTTATTGGGCAAGAAAACGAGATTTCATTAATCATTTATTTGGTTTTGTATATTTTTCCTTGTTTTATTTACATTCTTTTGTAGCAATTCATACAACACAGTCGGCTCTTCACAATTTTTGATTGTATGTAACGTATAAGCAACTATTTTTCTTCGTAGTATTTTCAATACAGTTTACTAGAATTTCAAGAAATTTATGTAAATTATCGTAACTTTATAAAATTCAAATAGTTTAGCGTGATATAATTATATTTGCCAAGATTGTTCGCTTTCGAATTGATATAGAAATTTTCAGTATGAGCGCAAGAAATAGATTGAACATGTCAAATACGATGGATTCACCACATGGAGACAGATTGGCGGCGCCGCTATCATCACACAGGACCGGGGCACGACAACGCGCCGGCGGCGATGGCGATGGTGGCACCGCTATGTGGAAAATGGTTCCCGCTTCCACAGCTGCTTGCCGAGCAACTGCATCTGCACGTCAGGAGAAACATACTATTGCCTCAACACTGCGCGCAGCTAGCATTCGCAACAAGGCATTGAGCCAAAAACCAGTCACTCCTCGTAAGGGAGCGCCGCCAACTTATGTAAACGGCGATAGGAAATTTCCGGATAGATTGAGTACGATCCCTGCGTCAAAGCAGCCAGATCGTGTGTGGTCGCTCCGAAAGACAGCTGGAGGTACATCAATGCTAAAGAAAGATAAAATAGAGGAAGTTCCAAATGAAGACAGGACAGAGTATGAGGCAGCCAGCAGACTGCTTGATATGGGAATTCAGACAAATGAGGCGGAAATACTGAATCGCGATCTCCTCGTTGGAGATATTAAGCTATTGATGCCGTCGGCCCAGATTGCCAAACAAATTGACAAAATGCGCTGGGAAGCTAAGAGCAAAATGGAGCGTGAGTCGAAGCGTATTTTTGCATCTCACGAACACGATGAGGAGCAGCACTTAGATGAGCTTAAGGAGTACATGGAAAGAAACTATGTGACAAAACGTTCTCCTAAGAAACCCTCCATCCATTTGTCTAATTATGATCTGAATCCATATGGAAACGTATTTAAGTACATGGATGAATTATTTACTCGTGAAGTTCCAAAAGTGGAGTCCATTACAAATATACAGGATCGTATCACCCGAAAGGAGAAAGAACTCATGAGTATGTTTGATGACGTGGACATACATGAAAAATCTGAATCAGAGTCTGAAGGCGATTAGAGTAGTTGCTTGTTTCCCATATATAATACTACACTCAAACTAGGTAATATTAACAAATAAAATATATAAAAATGCATAAAGATATGTAGCAGCAAAAAGTTATTTGAAATGAGCGCCAAATAATTAGGTGAGCTTGATATTGTTATCGATGACATTAGTTTCTTTCAGTCTTTGTGTATACACTGAAATCGTTTGTACACACTATTACTCGGCTTGCCGGTTGTATTCGGTCTAGTTAATAAATATTATTTTTTAACGAACTAGGCGGTCACTTTAATGTCAATGTCACTCTATAAAGAGTCTTTATACGACTCAATACACACAACATATTGCTGTACGCTTTAGAATCTAAGCGCTTAGGAAATCGTATATTCAACTCCGACTACAACTACAAAACAATTGGTGAGTAAGTTGCATTTTGTGAATGACGTGAATCACATGCTTACGTCTCCACCCAACAGAAAATGACATTAAAAGTGACGAAGCTAGCTCTATCAAGCCGCCTTATGGTTTTGGTGGTACAACTGGTTGCTAACTGGGTAGTTACTGATCATAAGCCGGATGTCTTTCGTATGCCTGTGGCACCTATTGGTTATACAAAGGGACCTCTACCTTGGCTAGACAAGCTGGTTGTGGGCTGCCTGAACGGTTTACGGCATTGGGATGGCGAATACTTTCTGCACATTGCCAACAATTTGTACACGTACGAGAATACGCTGGCCTTCTATCCATTGTATCCGACAATGGTGCGTTACCTGGCAATGGCTTGCCAGAGTTTATATGTGCCGTTGTCGTTGCAATCACTTACGCTGGTCGTAGCCGTTGTATTAAATGTGTGGCTTTTCTGCGAGGCGGCTAATCTGCTCTACCAGCTAACGCAAAGGATTTTCAACGATTTGAACAAGAGCTGGAATGCTGCACTAATCTTTTGCTTTAATCCAGCAAGCATTTTCTTTAGCGCCGCCTACTCTGAGTCTTCTTTCGCGTACGCCAGCTTTTTCCTGATGCTAGAGTGCGTCAGACCTAATCAACAATTTAGCTATCTACGCATCTGCGCCAGCCTTACTGCTTGTATACTGTGTCGCTCAAATGGCCTGATATCACTGGGTTTTCCATTGTACTTCTTCGTTCGCCACGTACTGTTGACCACGAATGCTAAACGCTGTCAGCAGATTATCAAGATGTCATTATGTGTGCTTGTGCCGCTAGTCATCTTGCACGCATATTACTTTTACATCTATCGTCTGTTTTGTTTACCCAGCGTTAAAGTGAATCATCCGAAACATGTGCAGGATTATGCCAACGAACGTAACTATCTGCTCGCCGGCCAGGGCCCGGAAGGATCGCCTTGGTGTCAGTATACATTACCCTTCCCTTACAACTATGTGCAATCGAACTATTGGGATGTTGGCTTCTTGCGCTACTACCAGTGGAAGCAGCTGCCCAACTTCTTATTAGCGCTTCCCATGCTTTTCTTTATGCACTGGCATTGCTGTGACTATTTGTGGTCTTTTGCCACAAAGAGCTTGTCTCGCGCATCCAGTTGGCGGGAGCTGCTCAAAACACAAAAGGCTCTACCATTTGTGCTACATGGCGCTTTTCTAACAGTAGTCTGTGCCCTCTTCGTACATATACAAGTGTCGACGCGTTTGCTGGCATCGGCGACGCCAATTTTCTATTGGTTTGCCGCAGATCATATGCCCAAGTCGCTGGCCCAGCTCTCATTGCGCACGAAGGCAGGCGCTCTCTTTGTGTGGTGTACTACATATTGTACGTTTGGCACCGTCCTTTTTTGCAATAATTATCCCTGGACTTGAACTTGCCAAGAGTGAATGATGACATCAACAATTGATTGCCAAAGAGACTGCATTAGGATTGAATTAGTACGTAAATATTTAATATCATGTTGACCATCCAAAAAAATAATGGAAATAAAAATATAAAGTGTATTAATAAATGTTTAAAAAAACCCATTTTCGCGCAGTCTTTTATCGATAACTTTACTATCGGTAGCGACAAGGGCGTGAAATGGCAATCGATTTGTCTGTGACCACTAACCAAAGCAAAACAAAGAATTGTATACACGAGAATTGTGTTAAAAATAAGAAAAATGGAGCAGCTTTCGGGTGTTATGATAATTATCATAATTGGCGGCGGTGTGCTGACCTGTGTGATGCTATTTATCTTTGCCAAGCGACAGATAATGCGATTTACGTTGCGCAGTCGGCGCGGCCCACACGTCCCCGTTGGAACCGATGCAAAGAAGGCGCTCCGCCGTGAGATTGAACGCAGATTGGATTGCATACAGAAAATAGCACAGGAACCGAAGTTGCTGTGGTCTGATTCGGACAAGTATATTATGCAGCCGGAGCTAGAGTCCGATTTGACACCATACTATTATCGCATGAAGGCAGTGGATGATGTCAAATTGCTGGAGTCGGAAATTGCACGTGCTGACGGGAGCACCCGTCATGCACACGAGAGCCTACGGGCGTTTCTCCTTACCACGCTGTCGGTGACCCTCAATGGGACTGGCCAGCGCATAATACATCAATTCTGCGACACATATGAGCATGCACGACACGATCCGAATGAGTTTGGTAAGAATGAGTATGAAGCTTACCATCATTTGCTGCTGAAGCTGCTGGAAGCGTAAGTATGAAATATTCCTAATAATTGAATACTACATGAACCTGATATAATTTCCGTCCTACAGTGCCAAGCAGTTGAAAAATTACAATTCAAGGAAAGCTTCACCAGCGCGAACGCCCAGAAAACAGAAAATGCACTCGTTGCTGGATCCGGCACGATTGCGACCACCTCCTGCGGTGGAACCACCTAGCAGCGAGTTGACAGCCGGACAACATGCCAAAGTTAACATGACCTTGGGCCTGCAAGGGGACGAGCTAGTGGCTGCTGAGCTAGCGACTAATCCTCTGCATTTACAAGCACCAGCCGAACGTGATCTCATCATACGGAATCGCATAAAGACACCAACGTTAGATGACATTGTTGTCGATGCGACGGATCAACAACAAAGCGGCGATTCTGCCGCCAACAATACTGACAATGAAATAATGAGTATCTCATCGGTTCAGTTTCAACGCAACTCTAGTGTAGTATAAAACTAATTGTATTTAAGTATATTTGAATTTAAATTAATTTAGCTAAACATCTCCACTATTTACACTTGTCATTAGACTCTTTTTGGGCCGCCTTCTTCTTTTCATCTTCGGAACACTTGTCCATCATTTGGGAGAAAATAACTAAGTCTAACAGGCGACAGGAGTATCCCGTCTCGTTATCATACCACGATATCAGTTTAACGAAGTTATCATTTAGCGCTATGCAGGCTTTGGCATCAAAAACTGAAGCATAGTGTGAGCCGTTGATATCTGTCGATACTATGTCGTCCTCAGTGTAGCCCAGTATGCCCTTCATATCGTCCTTGGAGGCTTCCTTAATAACCTCTTTGATTTGATCCAATTTGGCTCCACAGCCCAGACGACAAGTCAGATCCACCACAGAAACATTCGGCACGGGGACCCGGAATGCCATGCCCGTCAGCTTACCATTTAGATCGGGTATGACCTTGCCAACAGCTTTGGCAGCACCTGTGCTGGCTGGTATGATGTTGATCATGCCGCTACGTCCATCGCGCCACACTTTTTTGCTGGGACCATCGAGTATCAGTTGCGATGCAGTGCATGCATGTACTGTGGTCATGAGACCCTCCACAATTTCGAAATTCTCGTGGATAACCTTTGCAACTGGAGCGAGACAATTTGTGGTACATGATGCGTTCGATATGACCTTCATTTCTGGCTTGTATTTGTCTAAATTAACACCACAAACAAACATAGGTGCATCGGCAGATGGTGCCGATATAACAACTTTCTTGGCACCGGCATCCAGATGAGCCTGACAAGCTTTGATAGTCGTAAATTTTCCTGTACATTCGACGACCGTGTGCACGGACTTCTCCTTCCAGCAGAGTTTCGTTGGATCCTTTTCACTGGACACCTGAATCTTCTTGCCATTTATTACTAGCGCGTCGCCGTCAAGAGAAATCTTTTGATTAAAAACGCCATGCGTTGAGTCAAAGCGCAGCATATAGGCCATATACTTAGGCTCCATGGCTGGATCATTTATTGCCACCACCTGAACATCCTTTCGCCTCATCGCCTCGCGTAAAAATATGCGTCCGATGCGACCAAAGCCATTAATACCGATTCCAGACATTCTTACACAGTTTTAATCCAAACAATTTGTATAAACAATTTCACTTACAATCAACACTTAATCAAATTTCGTGCTATTTCCCATTCACGTCTTAACAAATCTGATAAATCTGTATACGAATAGACGAATTTTAAAAGTATTTTTTTTTTTTTTTTAATTTTTTACAGTTTAACACATGATACTTATTCAACAGATCTGAAGTTCTGATAACCAACGAAATTATATAGAGATATTTTAAGAGAGGAACAGCAAAGCAAACTTAGACAAACTGAAAATATTGAAAATATATAACTACATTTGTACATATAGTATAACTACAATTATTTGAATTTTTTACTATGTAAAACTAACCAAAGTTTTTTAAAAATGAATTCATTCCATGAAAAATTCCTTTTGACTTGAAAAGGATACTGGCATCCTAAGCTTCGCTTGGACTATGTTATGCCACTAAAAACACAAATCAAGCTGCAAGTCGTAAAACTTTAAGGGGAGGAGTTTAAGAATAGTTGTTGGTCGTTCCATATTGTTGTTGTTGTTTATGCAGCAGCCTACGCATAATTAACTGGCATGCAAAAGGGAAATGTAAAAATGACTCGCATAAATAGCAAATGTGGGGTATATTAGCTGGCTACTGCAAAGGGACATATTTAAAAGATGGCAGCAGTGGCTAAGCGTCCCGCAATGAGAGTATTTAAAGGAGTTTGGGATTGATTTGTAGCAGGGTATTTGATAGTCGTTGCTGGGGTAATCAAATTAGCATTTGCCAAAATTTTTGTGCTGAGCCATCGTAGTGGAGCATTGTTAGCTGGTTGGTTTTATTGCTTATAAATCAATCGACTGCGGCCAGCTGGCAGGCAGGCAGAAAGGCAGACAGGCAGGCAAGTCATGGGCTATGTATTCCAACAAAATGCAAATGTGAATCCACAGGACGCAGAACAACAACAACGCGGCAACACATCACAACACAACACACAAAATCAGCTGCGTCTGTGCCCAGGGCATCATTACTCACCTTTGTCTGTTTCTTGTTCCCCCATTCCCTGCATTACCATGCATTGCTGATGGCTCAAAGTACAGTATTTTTTATACCATTCCCTGGGGTCACAGTCTTGGGGAAGTAGGTGGGTTCGGGACCCAAAAATACTTAACTTACACTCGCATGACGCTTTGCTCTCAAACATTTAAATTGAAGTTTTGCGTGTCCCATTTGATGTGTTGGCCAAATGCATATTTGTAAATGTAAGGTTCAAACTCAAGTACTTACAAACGTAGATTGTCAACCTTACAAGCTATTCGAAATGTATCGCAACATTTCAATGTGCCGCAACATGTTGCCAACACATCGGTAAAAACGACGCCCACACATTGTTAAGCACTTACTCTCCCTCTCTCTTTCTGGCCGCCTCTCTCACATAACTGTTGCTCTCCTGGTCGTGTCCTGGCTGTGGTGAGTTCTGACCCGGACAAGGCAAGTGAGGATGTTGATTACGAAATTGTTTGGAGTCCAGAACCCGTGTGGAGTTGTGCATATTATATTCATATTTGTATATTGGAAACCCTTTTCTATTACAGCATTTTGGGTCTGTTGCTGATCATAAACTCTGGCTAAATGGAAATTGAAACCGATGTCAGCAGACGAGTCGAAACATGTCGCTTCGTATCGCCTAGCCAACAACTCCATCGAGCTGTCTTAATCCTAAACGGAAACGGAAATCCATTGCAACTGTCATGCGACTTTGTTGTTGCTTTGCTGGTTTCTCTTCTTTGTTGTTTGTTGTCGTTTGTTTGTTTCGTGCTGTTGAAATTTATGCGCAAAACTTTAAAATTGAAACTGCAGCGACTGTAGAAAGTTTTGCTTTTAAAAAATTCCATTCAAAATTCTCAAATAAGGCACTGAAGCTAATGCCAAGGTTAAATTCAAACAACTTTTTATGTCTCCACGAAAGTTGTAAGTGATGACAATAAGCTGAACCTTAAAATGTATAATGATTTTGAATCTAGTAACAGTAACTTAAATAGTTTCTTTATTTAATACATTATATATTCTGTAACAATACTTTGATTGTTTGCTCTATCATTTCTGCTGTCAAGAAAAAGAGAAAACTATTTCAGTGCGAGTTCGTTCCTTGTACTATCACTTATGACTATAAAATTTGATTTCTCTGACATAGTATGACTATGTATATTATTATAATGAAATGTTATTTATTCTCATTAAACTATAGTTGATTCAAATTGTTTGCTTTTGCTCATTAAATGTTATTCGAGAGCCTCTTAACAATGTATTTATGTGCCACTTGTTGTGGCAACATAAATAAGCAAGCGCATAAATAGTGTCACTTTAAGAGCCAATAACATTAAAGCCATGGCCAAAGCACATAAGCCAAATGGCAACAGCAAGTAAATAATGTGAAACGCATTGATATTTAAGTTGTCAGCAAATGTCGTAACATCCTTTGACAATTGCAAATTGTTTTTGGCAAGCGAGTGGCACAAACATTAGCAGCTGCCGACAGGAAGCCATGGCCATAATCGTATTGAGCTGAAATATATAAATTTATAAGTATATAAGTGTATAAGTATGTATTTCCACAATCTAGAGAGAACAAGATGAAGTTTGTTCAAGTTAAAATCGTTGCACATGATTACGATAACGATAACGATAACGATAATATGGTGTAGAGTCAATGCATAATGCAACAGCATCAGCAGCAGCAGCAGCAGCAGCAGCAACAGCAGCAGCAGCAGCTGTCATGCTGTGCCACATCAGGCGGCATCAATTATTTGCAGTTTGCCAAAAAATTCAAATGCAGTTTTGAGATGGAAACGGAGATGGAGATGGAGGATGGAGATGGAAGATGCAGATGCAGATTGGGACTACAAATTGAATTGTCAGACACAAGTGCACGATGCATTGGAACAATGCTGGCACACAAAAGGGAGCAACTGCATCCATAGAGTCTTCAACTGACAACTAATTGTGCGCTCAAGTGTGGGTATCGAGCATGGTTACGAAATGAAATCAAAGGCTATACAACTAGCGACCCACTTACCGAGTCCTGGCCAATTCTTTGGGCACATTTCCATACAAATGCTTTGCTTAGCCCTTTTTTTTTTGCTTTTTTGCCACAAGGAACAGATACTGGCATTCATTTCATGAGCAATGCAGACAAAATGGTACGAAAAAGCAAAAAGGTTGGGAGTGAACGACAAGCTGATATCCTGTAGATGACTATCAATCAGATTCTGTGTGGGATGAGTAGGAAATGTAATAATAATAATTTAATTATAATTTATGTATGCAGTAAAGTTAGTTTACTAACGTAACATTTGTGCCACACATAATACGCTCTTCGTTCTATTTGAAGGGGTATTGTAACTGACACAAGTTGTATGTCTGCCAAATCAATGGCTTCAGTTTGAGTTAGAAAAGAGAACAACACCCACCCACACACACACACACCTACAACATCTGTTTGAGTAAAGTGTGCTATCGCATTTTATGTCATGATACATATAAGCAATTTCAAAGGTAATTTTACATTTTTGCCAACTTTGTAAAGTTGTCAGCTTATGAAAAGGGTTTTGCAATAAACAAATTTAAAGCTGCTTTAAATGCATACAGGATATTTCACAAGTGTGTGGCAATTAACAGGTGGATACTTTACTTATTTATGAGCTGCTTACGTGTGGAATTTCCTGAAATTGAAATGCAATAAGGAAAATAACAATTAATTTCAACTGAGGCGAAGCAACCGCAGCAGCAGCCATTACATTGATAAATGTATAACGTAATGTATTTTGTATATAGTATATAGTACTTACTATGAGTATAATACAGTGCTGGGATCATGTGAATTTGTAGCTACATTGCAGGCATTGCAGTTCGATAAATGCGGCACATTACGTGTATGCGCCAAGGGTGAGCTATATAACGTTGCGTATACGTAATGCCATAAGAGCCAAATGTCATGAAATTTCATTACTGTTCGAGTGCAGCAACAAAATGTTGAACGCTGAGTTAAACTGTCAGCTAAACCAATTACATTTGCACGCCACTGACAACAGCAACAATAATGTCAACAGCGACAGCAGCAACAACCCCACACATACAACAACAACAACAACCACAAACAACAAACAGTCTCTGTTGCAGAAGTAACAACAACAATATGGCGCAGACGTTGCACGGAAACGGAAGCCGCATCAGCAGCGCTTGAAAAATGGCCAGACTGAGGAAATGACGTTGAAAAACAGTAAAATACTCACACACACACACACACAAACGCACACATAGTCACTGTAATGAGCTGCTACTGGGAAGTTCAAGTGATTTATTCAATTGAAGACAATATTGAGCGAATAAACAACTCGATGCAAAATAAAATTAAAATAAAATATAAAAGGACGCGCAAATGATTGACCCCAGCAAACTTTCAACTCTTGACAGTTGCCCGCCTGTCAAAAACTCATTTATTATTTAAATATTATCAGGCCAAAAAATTATAAATGAACATACAAAAATGAAAGAAGAAGCGGGCCCGCTGCTCATTTGAAAAGTTTTTTTTTAGGGGAGGCAGCTGTCAACTTGAATGTGGCCCACAGAAGGTGGCCAACGAGGTGGCAAAAACCACGGACACTTGACGCAACTTCCTTGTATTGTTGTGTATTATATTAATGTGGGAGTGTTGTGCGGGTATGTGTGTGTGTGTGTGTGTTCAATTACAATTGAGCATAAAAACTGAAAAGCAGACAAAACTTTTTAAATATTTTGCCGAAATTATTTGTTAAGAAATTGAACAAAAGCACAACTGACTGACAGACGAAGTGAATTATGAAGTTGTGCTGGAGTGATTGCTTTGGTTAGACAGTTCCATTAACGTGGCTAAAAACGGCGAAGTTGGTGCTTAAAGTTGTAAAGATTTAGCAGAAGAAAAGTCTGCCTAAAATTGAAAAGCCACTTTAGTTGATAATGAGACGATTTATGTTAGGTTCAATAGCTCAATTTCGACAGTTTTAATGCAAATTGTAGAAAAGTAGGCAAAGCAATCGCAAATATCATTTGGCAGCCTTTTTATTTCTAAGCGTTTTCGTGCCAAGAAATGAGGCACAATTTGTGTACTTTCAAATTTATGCCATGACATTTTCAGTGCCTTATCATTGCCAGTGGTTAAGACCCGCATATTGCCACGACTAAAAGATATATTTTACATTTGAGTATATATTTTTTCTCTCTTTTTTTGTGCATAAATAATTGTTTATGAGCACGTGCACAAGGCACAGGGCACAGACGACAATGGCTGCCCATACATGCAAAGTGAAGTCAAGTGGAAGTGGATGTGGATGTGGTTGGGGATGTGGAGGTGGCTGTGGATGTGTTCAGTACAGACTATAAGCTGGGAACTGGGCTAGGCGGCGACGCGATGTGGCACGACTGCTGACTTTGCGTGACCAAAGTGCAAGAGGTGATAAATAACAGCAAAATGTAGACATCAACGAAGCGAACCCCAAAAACTCCCAGTTGTATTGTCACTTTCAAGTTTGTTGTGCACTTTATAAAGTTGTTGAGCCAGCAACAACGACAACGACAACGACATCGACAACGCCAACATTGTTGTTGTAGTTACGTGTAGTCAAGGCTAAATATCATTTGCTTGGTTCAGTTTAACACTTTGGTTTGTTTTATCAGCCGAATGTGGTTGCGAAATGCAATTTTCCAGCTGCTGACTGTGTCCTTCTTTTATACTTTTCGTGTGTTTAATCTAAATAACCTTCTGCATATGGCAATTGTCTGTCAGTTCTCTATCTCTAACCCTTTCCCCATCCCTGGCTGCAGCGCCACAAGAGCAACCACAACATGCCAGCAAGATATTTTTGTATGAAGTGCACCACTCATAGCTCAGGTAAAAAACCACCTTGACTGCACTTTGCCCTTGTCTTTGTTTATGTTGGCATTGTGCAGCAAGAGAGCTAAAAATACACATATTAATGTAAATATGCTGCAGCAACAACAATAACCATGGCCAGCACAATAACAACAACGACAACAAAGACAGCAAAGGACTTGTGAGTGTAATTTAAATAACTGCTAATGTGGCACGAGGTTGTAGCTAAGCAAATGCATAAGTAAATTATGTAAAAATAGCTGAACATCCTTTGTACCTACACATGTTCATTGTCCTCTCCACTTGCCTCTCTCCTGCGCTGGGCTGAACTGCTTCAAGAATCAATCAATATTTGACAAGCTAATTGCGTTGCAGTTCTTCAAGTTGACAATATGTCAAGGCCAACAAACTCTCGTCTCATGAATGCCTAATGTAGTCCGATTTAAATGACTATTGTATAAAGTACTACATAAGCGAAAAGGTCATCTACTTAATATCTAATGTAATGCATACCAACTCAGACTAACATTAACTAATTAACAAGAATTTATTTGATTGTTTGGAAATAATTGCAATAATCATTAATTGTACTCTATACTCTTTTTACTAAATCATCTTCCTTTTGATATCTACATATTTATAAGCTATTCAATCTACTCATGAATATCAATTTACATATTTTTATATCTATCCAATCTTAACTTATGTAGGGTATTTGTTAGTCAACTAGCTGCTAGCTTGCTAAACAAACTGACTACATTTGAATTTGCAAACCACAAATATGTTGTTCAGAAATATGTTCAAATTTGAACATGAGTTTAATTCAAATATTTGTATGAAATTTTTAGGAATTGATTCTAATATAAAATATGCCACATTCTGTTATGTGGCAAGAATATTTGAACTAGAATTTGTGGCACTCACATTACGTATAATCTAATTGAAAATACTTAAAGTGCTTTTCAGATGCAATTAAAAATTATTAATTGTCAAGCACAGCATGAGGAAAAGTTGGCACAACCTGGATTATACGTAGACTTTACTCTCACATTATGCTCATTAAAACGCTGTGGAAAGCCCGGAAAATGTGCGTGGAAATCTACGACAGTAAATCCCAACATACACAAGCAACTTTCAACAAAGATTACGCGTGGGTTTCTTTCTTTTTTTTTTGTGGAAACCGCATTCTGCTGTTGAAACAAATCTCTGTACGCAGATCTAACATAAAAATAACTAAAACTAAAAGCAAAAGTACGAGTAGATGTTAAAGTTGATGTGGAGACGTAATCCACAAACAAACAGCAGGGGAATGAGCGCAGAGAAGGGCACCAATTCGTAGAAGTGTGGGCAAACAAAGAGCTGGAGGAGTCCTGGATTGGGCAACAGTAGGCGAGAACTGTGCCAGCTGCCAGGCCTGTCCGCACATATTTTATGAATCTTTGCTCAACACAGGGGTGGCAGGCGGGGGGCAGCTTAAGCTCTTAATTGGCTATTGAAATTGATCTGAAAACAAAGCAAAAACTTTGACTGTGGCTTTAAATAGCAAATGAAATTCGCTGAAAACAAATTGCTGCCTCTGAAATGAACGATGAGCCTGAAGGCTGGAGAGGATTGAGAGTGTGTTTGGGAGATTGGAGGTGTCTAGGAAAGTGCCCCATAAAATAGAGGGCAGCTATGGCCACGATTTGATTAGTCAGAGCATTTTATCACCATAAAATATACAGCCATCTATGAAAACAATTCGATACAGTTTTCAATGCTCTTTCAACAGAGTATTACAATTTTTAATGACGGACAGTTAAAATATATAAATTAAATACAGATATATATACAATCTGTAGAAATAAAGATTACTAACTTTACTAATTCATATAGCAAACTAATTTACAGGGTATTTAGGAAGTGACTTCCCGAATAATACTTATTTGCTGGGCTTTTTGTAGGCCCATTCACCTTTGCATTTTTTGTGTGTGTTTCATTTCACTTGATTTATGGCCAACACACACATAACTCTCGACAAATAGAGCATAATTTTATTAATTGTTTATTAAAATATAAACATATTTGTAATTGTGAAGCACAGCGTAGGCAACGACGGCATGAATATAAATAAAGTAATTAGTAAATTGTTATTAATATCAATTAAGTACAAACTCTCTCTCTCGCTCTGTCTGTATGTCTTGCTGCCTTTTCCTATCAATATTTAGCAGTTTGAGTCACATAAATATGTACACATATTATGTACATATCCATCAATTTTATGTTTATGCAATGCGCCACTGTGCGCTTGATTACTCATACGCCGCGTATACCAATGCCAATGCGATAGGGAAGAGCCATCGATGATGATGCTCATGATGTTGATGACTTCATGGCAATGTTGTTTGTGTTGTTCTCAATGTTGGCTTTTAATGCATATAAAATGTAATAACGTTTGGCTATTAGCCAACTTGACGACGCACATCAATAGGCAACGCCAAAAAGGGCGTGGCCCTTAACTGTTATTAAAAAAAAAATAAAAATAAACAAAAAAGTACACTTGCACGTAAGCGAATGGACTTTGTTGTTCCTATTTTCAGCTGCTGTAATTACGCAGCGCGCCAAAAAAAACAATTTACCAAATCGTGCATGAAAATGGTTTCCCTATAGAGCATAATCCATAAAGGGGGAGCAGTGGGGTAGGGGGAGGGCAGGTGTGTGCTGTGTACAGTGTGACTGTGTGTGGTTACGCTTTAAACTGTATGTTGGCACTCAAGCCCTTGCACTTCCCGTCATGTTTAGAGCTAATTATTGGGACACTTGACAGGTGGTACTACCTGACTGTGCTATCGATTTGCAATCTGCGTGACAATGCGCGTGACTGCACCTCTGCTCCCTCCCCAGCTGCCACACTCCCGCTCTCTCTCTCCCTTCACTGCAATATATATGTGACTAGGGCGTAGTCGATACTTAACTCTGCACTCAACAGCAGTTGCAATTCGCTGCAATAACACGCCTTCTCCCACACACACACACGCTGTTTACCAACTGAATTTGCGCTGCATCTCTAGTTGGCTACACTGACAAAATACCCAGAGAAGAGTAGAGCAGAGCAGAGAAAGAACTGGCCAACAAAGCTGTTTGATTGCCAGTATCTTTAAGTTGATCAGAGTAAAATGTAAACATTATAGAACTAAGCTTGTCTTTGGCCAACTTTCGTTCTCTGCAACTAACATAGTCCGCTTTTTCGCTCACTGTAAGTATGCATGCTGGCACAAGGCCTAGCAGGTAAAGCGACATTTACCTGTCGTGTGAATGCAATGGGTACTCACATCAGCATTCGTCATACGCACAGTAACAACAACAACAACAACACATTCACACATTCACTTATTATACGTTCTATTTTTTTTACGGAAATCTGTGTTCCATGTGCATATCAATGAACAGTTGTGCGACTGTGTGCAACTCTGTCAATTGGCAGCTGTTGTTAACAAGTTTTATTGTTGCCACGCTAAAGTTGATTTTTTCCTACAACGCATACTGTGCTCAATTGCAGGCCAATCTGCTGCTCATCTATTGCTTGCAAATTGTAAAAGTTTTCAAATGAAAATTTCACTTATTATGCAACGCTTGGTTTCAACTTTCCAACTGGCAACTGCCAATTGCCATGAGAATTTGATATTTTTTTGGTGATATTTTGTGGCTTTCTTTGTTGACGCTGCATAAATATTTTCATATGATTTAAAGTTGCTTTAAATGCAGCTTCACATGTGCTGCAACTCGAGCGTATAATGCAAAATTATGCGCATATTACGCTTAAGTGGTGTTGCCAACAGCCCTGATGTGTCTGGCTAGAAAAAATAGTTACACAAAGTTTCCCCCTACTACTTCAATTTAAAATGCAGCAAATTTATAGTCTGTTGACTTGCTGTCGTGCTATACCCTGTAAATGAGTAATGTTAATAAAAGAGTAGACGAAAGGCAGAGCAATCCACTTGCAGGCTATGATAATTAGTTATCTGAGCAGGGATCCCTTTTCTTTTTACGTTCTTGCATAATATATTATAATTATAATTATAAATCTCTTTTAGTTGAGTTTACATCACAAAAATGAGAGTCTAAAGCCCATTCAGTGTCTTGACCCTTTGATGTTAACTCTTTTTTATTAGATATTTTGTTTTCTTTACATCAACTTTGTAAGGTAGCTGACAGAATGGTTGCAAATGGAATTAATTAAAGCCCTGAGCTTGTTGTCAGTTTATTTTTCAACTGTTGCGCTTAATGTTGCTGCTGCTGTTGTAGTTATTTGTCATTCCATGCAGCGCGCTGATGGTTGGCCATTTGTAAATGTTGCATGCAACGGGGCGTTGCCGAAAATTTGTCAGCGCCACTTGCTGGCGCTAATGAGCTGCAGTAAGTCTTGAGTTGGCTGGGCGTGGCCTGAGAATTACTCAAAAGGGGGATTTTTATGGGCTGTGAAGTAGCGCAAAGCCGCAGCTAGGCTCAGTGCTAAGTAATAGGTAATAAACAAGGCAATAATCTGTGGAACAACAACAACAACAACTTAAGGTCTTAGTCTGGGACCAAGAAAACAGACACACATAAAAGCCAAGTTGGAAACTGCTGCCAATAGTTTGGCATTGCTTATTGTTCATTTTATTGAGTGGCAAGTCTAGAGTCACAACTAAGCCAAAGCCAAAGCCAAAGCCATAAACTAAGCCAATGTGGCTTCACATTTTGGACAATCAGAGCATTCACTGATCGCTGGTTGTGCTTGTTTGGTTGTTTATTGTTGAACATATATTGACACAAGGATTGTGGCATTTGACATTTGAGTGCCTTTACTTGAGTCTGCTTGTTGTCTGTTTCAGATCTCTGCTACATGGCAATTAAAAGTGACAGCTAACAAAATTGTGAGCCAGGCAGGGACAGGACAGAACACAATGGGACAGGCTGTATGTCTCTTTAAATATACATTTAAAGACCCCCCCCCCCAGCCCTCCTAAGCAAACAGACACACACACACATGCCTACGCATAACTAATTTGCATAAAGCAAGCGACGTGTCTGTGAACTCCCCAAAGTGATAAAGACATAAAGACCTGCAGACAGAGCCTTGAGAGGCAGTGGTATGCCAACTATTTGGGACATTTGCGACCATAAATCAACGCTGGACAGCCCCCTAGGAGTTATTTGCCCACCTCGTCCCCTTTTCCGTTTGTTTGCTTCATTCGATTGTTGCTCTTTGTGCCAAGTTTTAGACGTTTCGTGCTATCGCCACAATTAAAATAGGTTCAACTCTCTGTTCAGCGTATAGATTGGAGCTGAGCTGTATTCCCCGGAGGGCTGAGCAACTTGTTTGTTTATCAGCAACAAAGTCAGCGCCCAACATGCGCCGGAAGTGCGCTGTGCCATGAAAATTTGTCAACTATTGCCGCACGACAAAATCCAATGAGATTCTTTCGTTTTTTTTTTTGTGCGGTTTCTATTTCAGTTTTGACACTTTGTTTGCCACTGGCAAATGGCAAATGGAGCGTTTCAAATTGCAAAGAAATGTTCTCATTAGAGAGTCACCACTCACACACGCACACACACACACGCCCCCGCCAACGGGGCGCATGTGTAATGCGGCATTAAGCTGGAAATAATTTGAATAAATGACGCTGACAATGACTCGGGAACTCGTCAATAATTATTTTAATGACACTGACGCGCACTTGAAAGCATTTGTTATATTAATTGTGCGGCCTTTTGAATATTTGATGACATTTCTCTCTTTCCGTTAGCATGAATTTGTAATCCAAAGCACTTACACAGACAATTAGCGAACGCATTACGTATACGACACATGTGTAGTTCGTTGTGAGTTGAATTTAAGCAACCGCAATAACATAGCCACAACTAAAGCTGATGCTCAACTCAAATGAAATTTAATATGCCAAGTGCCTTGGGCCCAAGGACTAATAAAACTAAATGGCAAATAGCAGAATGTCTGCCGCAATGAATATAAAAATAGAAATTTTTTATATTGCAACGCAGCTGAAATACGCTTTAGGTCTTCGCCAAGTTTGTTCAGCGAATTCCAAATTTATTATAAATTTATAATTTTAAGTAGAAATAAATTGCAATTAGTTTGGTCTTTATGTGAACTGATTAAGTTTTGAAAGTGCAAGTGAGCACGTTGGGTTAAGTTAAGTTGTTTAAAACTTTATTCATTCAGTGTTTCAACCATTTTTTTTTTAGCTTAGAGGAATAGAATGTTCATTGTATATTCTTTACAAAACAATTAATTTGTGTGTGGAATTAGAAAAAGCTTAGATTGCCATACCGAAGAATAAGTGGCACAAGTTCTTGAAGTTATTACAAATGTTGTATAACAGAGTTTGTTCAAGTTATAATCCTTTCATTTAAAAGGTTCAAATTGTGCTCCTTATATGACTAGTCTACTTCTGACCTTAATTAGATCGATGGCCTTGGTTGAATCAACAATAACATTCTGTAGAAGTTACATAATAAGTAACAAATATGAATTACCCAAAAGAAAGTGTAAAAAAACGAGTCGCAACTCTTTTGTAATTTTGGTCAAATGGCCTCAAAAATGGGAAAGCAAGAGAATGGTTGAATAGAAAGTGTAGAAGTAAAAATACAATAAAGACACGAACTAAATAAATATTGGCAGACTTGGCCAAATTAACAACCAGAACGAGTATTGTCGGCAGGCAGCCATATTAAGTATACGCCATGTGCAATGCTTTCTGCTTGGCTTCAAATTGTAGCATACTTTTGAGCGCAAACAAAAATTGGACGATAAATAAACTCGTATCTGACAATTTCTAGTTGAACAATTTAAATGTTAGAATTCTCTTTTGTAAATCAGTGAAAATTTCCGTTTAGCGGAAATGCAGCAGCAAAAGTTTCTAATCATAATACGAGCTGAAGAAATAGATAAGCAAAAGTGAAATGTTGCAACGAATTCAAGCTTGAGCTGACAAACCGGAAATGAAACAAGGCGGCAAACGATGGCGCCAAAGGAGTGTGACAGCTGTAACCACTGCCAAGTGGTTGAGTGGCCCATTTTGTTAGGTGCCTGCTGTTCTGAAGGCTTCGAGAAAACTTTAAATAGTTTTGGGAGCCATAAAATCAATAGGCAGCCGTTCAAGGTTCAAAGTTTCGTTTAGCCCCATCCCTTAAACACCCACACATGCACACATACACACACACTCACTCTCACCCTCCTTACCATATATCAAAAGTTTTTATTACGTCTTTAAAGCAGAGTTAAATGCTGAACTCCGAGCATAATATACTACTACTGACTCTAAGCCCCACTCTCGTTGATTTGCGTGCTGAGCTCAATTACAGAGTCGGTAATTAAGCGTTATAGAACAGCATTTAATTATGGTAATCAGCTAGCAACAGACTTTAAGTATCACCTATCAGTATACTAAGAGTCAAGAGCCAAGAGCCAAGAGCCAAGGCGATAAAGCGATAAGCAACCCCAATTGCACAGCGGTCACCCCTTTTAAGCTGCAACCCTTTCAACGAAAAATCTCAAAAGAAATTGTCGAAAATGAAGCTTAACTTTATGGTTATTGAAAGTCACTTAAAGCGCTTAAAACTGCACCAATGAATTGTATGAAAAGCTATTTTCCCAATTTCCACAACTTAGTTTAAAGACTTAATGTCCAGGGTCAACAATCACGATGGAAAACTTAATAAAGAACTTAAATGCTGCATGCGGCATGCAAATTTGCCCCCCAGTTGCAAGTAAAAATCACGCGGCTCAAGTGGCAGCTGGTCTTGAGTTCTTTGATATAAAATGTTGTACAAACAATGGAAACATGAGAAAAGTACGTGAAGAAAGCGGAGACGAAGACGAAGACGAAGATGAGAAATGGAGACGCAGACGCAGCTGGAGATGGAGACGACGAATGCAGTAATTAGAAATGCAAATGATGCGCAAAAACGCAATCGCAGCAGCAAACAGCAGCCAACAGAAGAAACACGAGAGCGCATATTAAATGAACGGCACGTGATGCCAAGTGGGGTGGAGGCCAGCAGAGGGAAGTAAGAAGTTTATAGTGGTAAGACTGCTCCCTCGTACCCGCAGTCATGCCTCAGCCAACTGGCAGCACTTCAAAGTGGCTTTTAAGAGCATTGCTTAAGGTTCCTCGTGCGTATTAAACACGCAGTAAGCTGAGTTTGATGTGCATTTAATTAAAATGGAAATGCTTGAGGTAAATGTTCAGCAGCAGATCCGCGTAAAGGTCACAATTGGTCAAGATTGCGAGCCGCAACAACTGCAAAAATTGTAGTAAAATTATAAATAAATGCCAGCAATAAATATTACTTAAATACATATATAAATTTAAATAATATTCAATTAACAAATACGAATGCAAGTCTTTAAAATTAATTAAGGCAATTAATAATACTTGTGGCAATTGCACATATTAATTGCTAATTGCTATGCAACTTGCGGCAACTGCCTCAAAGTGCTTGCAATAATTGAGATAATAAATAATCACAAGCAGATGTAGACAGGCAGGTGTAGAGTTTGTTTGTTGAGTTAGTCAATGGCTTAATCAAATTTGCATGCAGTTGCAGTTAGTTTACCAAAGTCGTAACATTATCAGGAATGTGGCAGGCACATTGTGCAACTTGTGGCAACTGTCTGAAAATAAATAAAATCCAATTGGAAAAATGCTGGAAATGTCTGTGTGCTAAGCACACAAAATGCAGATGCTGTCACGCCAAGTGTCATAGACAAGCAGCAACTGCACACACACACACACACCCCCACACTCACACACACACAGAGCCATACATTGCTGCCCTTGCGATAGTCGCAACATCAGCAGCAATGAACGACAAGTTGAAGGCATTTTAGCATGCAAAACAAACAAACAGCGACAAGAAGAAAGAGAGAAACAGAGAAATAGAGAAGGATAAACAGAAGGATAGAGCGTGAGATTAAGCGCCAAGAAGGCTGCTTAAAAATCAACAACAAATCATTCAACAATTTGATATTCATTTCAGAACCAACTTCATAATAATTTATAATATAATATTTACCTGACAATTGGCAATCAAATGAATGTACGGCACTTATTCAAATACACTCACAATGCACTCGATGTGAATCAAATCAAATACTGACTGTCAAAGTTACAGTTGCACATATTTCTGCGGCTGTAATTGATGGCTATCAAACAGGGCTAAACACTGTATGTATAAGTGTGTATGTTTGTGCGAGTGTGTGTGTGCGAGTGTGTGCGAGTGTGTGTGTGTGTGTGTGTGTGCAATTGCGTGTACTGTTACAGTTAAATGGCAGCCCGCAGGCTGCACTCGTTACCAGTTGTCAACACAAAGTGGCACCCGTATAGCAGCAAACACACAAAAATGTATTGAACATGTAAAAAACTGTTTACAATTGACTGATCAACTAACTGATACCCTGTGTATTAAATTGTTAAGTCGAATTTAGAATGCACAAACACTTCTTTTTAATGATAGGCACAAATGTTAGTCAATAGAAAAACTGGGCTTGCTAATGCTTTTGTTTTCCCCATACTCTGTTCACATTATGCCTAGGGCTATATATTCCATCAAACCTCTTACAACTGCAGTTTAGCATAGAGAATCGACCATGAACATCGATTAAAAAATGTCAGGCCCAATTTGTGTGTAGGTCCAGAGCATCTGTCAATAGGGAGACTTTGACAACGGCATGCAACATTGATTTATGGCTGCGCGTTTATTTAGAGAGGCAAGGAGAGACAGATAGAGAGAGAAAGAGAGAGAGAGAGAGAGAGAGATAGAGAGAGAGAAAGAGAGAGATAGAGAGATAAAGAGAGAAAAATAAGAGAGATAGATAGATAGTCAGACAGAGAAACTAGCCTCAATGGTCAGCACAGAGTTGGGGGCCACAGAGTTAACACTTGCAAGTTGCGCCATCGCTGTTGTTTTTGCCGCTGTCAGCATTGCGTGATTTACAAATTGTCAAAGCGTTAAATTGAAAATACCGTCGAGGGAAATGAATTGTTTTTTGTTCTTACCGCAAACATTGGGCGAACAAAGCGCAGTATTTGTCAAATATTTTATTGCACTTGGATGTCAGTTTCAGCAATGAAATGTGCTTTGTGCTAGCAATCTCTTCTATATTTTGCAATTCACCCTCGAGGGACGCCCTAATTAATGCAAAGCAATTAACTTAATTTATAAGCAGAGTAGAAGTGGAAACACGTATTCCATTTAACATTGAACCTGACCAATTATGGGACTACTCTTTGGCAATAGACTAGAGATGGGCGTCTTTCGTGCTTTGCTATTATCTAACCCAAATTAAAGTATTAGATGGAATAAAATATTTAAATTTCTTTATATGAAATGAGTATTGTCAATTGTATTGAGACTTGTCGTGTTGTGCTAATCAAATCCCACACACACCCATCTCTAGAGGCAGCTAATCCAATCTGAACACTTTCCCTCTGCCGCTTTCATTAAGTAATTCAAGTAAATCACTTTCGTTTCTGCCTTTGAGTAGTTCAATATGTATCTTCCCTCTGCTCTGTTCCTCTTCCCCTCTCTTTCTGCCTATTTCTCTTCATTGTTTTGCAGTTTGTGTGAGTTTTAGCCTTTGTGACTTAAGTGGCCAACATTTATCTGCAGCATTGTTTGCATATTAATTAATTAGCTTAAATTATTTAAACAGAAAACATTTAACTTTAATTTTGCGTGAGTGGAAATTCGTGGCATTAGAATCCAAGACGTTCAAGGCAAAGCAAACAACAATAAATAAAGCTTAAGGAGCAGCCTAAAAGCTGCGGCAGCTTTCAATAAGCTCTCAGCTGATAAAGGAATTCTATACGCCCATTGACTGGTGGATTCTATTAAAAGAAGCACAAACAAGGCACCAGGCAATGTACAAGTTCTGCAATTCTGATTTGATCCTAAAATTATGCTATAAAGGCAATCAATTGAATTGTATTTAAACTAGCTACGTTATGTTAGAAGTCAGGAAAAGGCTTTTAATGCTCTATGCATTCATCTTAAAAGCTGCTTAACTATTTTATATTAATTCTCTATTACTGTAATCAGTTTGGGTTGCCGAAATATCAATAGTCTTAGCTGTGGCACTTCATTTTGCAGTAGCATTCAGCATAAACCAGAGCCAAGGCAGCGCAAAGTAAATCACATAGAGCCTGATAAATTACAGGCGAAAGCGATTTACGGAACACGCAAAATAAAAGAAAACTTTTCACTTTATAACCTCTAAATATGCAGCCGTCGTTGACTGTAACTGTGTAACTGTGCGTAGGTGTGTGTGTGTGTGTGTGTGTGTGGGGCAGTCAGCAGCAATAAATTCTTACAATTGATTTTGTGGTTGATCCCTCTGCATACCACCTAGCCACCTACCCACCCACCCACTGCTCACAATTCCCTGACAAAGTTGCGCCACATTTGAATGATTCAAAGTGAAAATTGTTTTTATTTATTTATTTTGATTTAACATTTGAATGTTTTATTCATGCTAACGACGACCCCCAAAATGCCATTTACATATTTACACATTTAAATGATTTTAATACTCTCGAACACAAAATAAAAATCAAAATCAAAAAAACCTTGCTAATTTTCAAGGGAAATTTCTTTTGTTTTTCTGTTCTTTGAGTATAAACAATCGCAACACTTTGCACGTATCGATCTATGCAAAGCCATTTATTAGCTATTTAATTATAATTTAATTTAACAACATTTTCTAAACAATGATTTCCGTTAAGGCTGCTGTTGCTCTTGCTGCTGCTGCTTCTTGTTTACTCTTGGAACATCTGCAGGTCTCAGTTCTGTCGGAGATGGAAGATAATTCCGTGTGATTCGGCAAAGCTGCTTAGTCTGCCCGAATGGAGCGATAAGCGGGGCATTATCAACGGAAATTTATTGCCAGATTTCATAGTTGAGATGAGCTGTAAATGTGCTGAAATTACAAATGTATTTGTTGTTGTAATTTGTAATTTCCGCTCTAAGCTCTGTGGGAGAGAAAGAGGGATGGAGGGCAAGGGCTTAGTCTGGTTTACTTGTGTGACTCCGTTTAATGTCAAAACAATTATATATTGGACTTCTAGACAGTCCATAAGTAATTCATGGCCAATACACGCACACACACACAAACAAACACAGAAAACAGTCAAGCAAAGTCAGAAATAATTAACTTTAAAGACTTGGACATAAATACTGGCACAACAGTGACCAAAAAGTGTGCGTGTGAAAAATGAATGAAGAACACGCTAGGAAAAGACCAGCACAACAATTGACTGTATCATGCATGGCAGTGCCAAACTGACAGATACTCTATAATGTTTTGTTTACATAGGAATGCAGTAGAACCGTCTGAAGAACATCCTCATCTATTTAACAATCCACAATTCTCTACAGAGTTACCAAATTTCAGAATCATATCTGTGGAGTTTGTGTTGTAATTACCTACTTAACTTTGTCTCATTCACAACTATTTGCTTAATTTAATAACTATAGTTACTTGCATTATAAGTATAAGCTAAAAAACTCGCATATACCCCTTTGTAGGCATTTTGAAGTGTAGGATATGTCAGACAACAGCTGCTTTAGTGCGCACCATGAATGGGACTCACTTGACATTGCCTGACGAGCACATATACATATTTACTCACACCCGCACACACACACACACACCCGCACACACACACACACACCCGACACACACACACACACACACACATAAAGAGCTAAAGGCCAAATGCTATAAAACAGCCGAAAGTTCCATTTTTTTTCTGTAGAATTATAATATTGCATGCTGATAAAACATTGAAAGCCAAAACACCCAAGGGGATTACAATTAAAAGAGCACTTACATGCACATACACACACACACACAAAGATACATATGTGTGCACATACAGAGACACACTCATACAACTAAACAATATAGAATCGGCGGAGAAAGTTGATATGTTCATTTGTATTTTTACACTTTGCATGACAGATAAAAAGCAAAAGAGAGCCCGCCACTTGCCACATACACAAAAGCCACTTGCCTCATGCCCCTTGCCCCTTGCCCCTTGCCGCTTTGCTCCCTGTCACTTGTGAGTTGTCAGTTGTCAGTTGCCCCAATAGCTTGGCACAGTCAAGGCTCAGTTCGGAGCACATTTTCAATATCACTTGTTAAAGCGGCCTTTGCTGAAGTTTTCTTTTCTTTTCTGTTTTTGTTTTTTATTGCTTTGTTTTTGTTTCTGGAATGCCTGGAAACCGCAAAGGCATTCGCATGAAATTCAACAGTTTGTTGCCAGCAACAAAATGTTGCTAGACCCAATGTTGCCACAAACATCCCCAACAAAACCCCCGCCCCACCGACCATGTGGCACCTACACTCGTTGGCCCCGGGTAAGTCATCGGCGTATGCTCTACTCAGCTCTCTCGCAATCTCGCTCTCTCTCTCTCTCTCGCTCGTGTTCAGGCCCAAGGTGTGTTGAGTTTTTTTTGGCTTTGATAAACCATTCGCCAGGCAGCATTTCAAGCAGTCTGCAAAGGATTCTAGACGTTAACGGTTCTTCTTAATAGCAAAATCAAAAGCAAAACGCAAGAAATTCGTTGCGTGCGTTCTAACAGTTTTTGATTGTTTAAATCGTACAAAGTCTTTTTGAAAAGTGCAAAAAAAGTGTTAAAAATTTATAGAACTATTTGCTGCAGTTATTAAAGTAAATATTCAAATTTTATAAAATTGATTTATATATTGATATATATTTTAAAACATTTCCGTAAACTGTGTGTGTACTTTTAAAATTCTTTGTGATTATTTCATTTAACTGAATATGATTTGAGAAACTAAACTAAAATGCCTGAAAATATATATGTAAATTGCAAATTTAATATAATTATAATTTGTTGTGATATTTCCTATTGATTTAAATATGTTTCGTGTTTTAATTTCTTTAAATTTTTTGATTTATCTTTGAGTCAAAATAATTGTAATTATTATAATTGTTTTGTGTTTGGCTTAGATCATTGATTGTTGGGTAAGAAACTGGTGCATTCTGGCTATTGCTTGTCATTTTGATGGCCTTCATAGAGAGAATAGTATACAATACAAGCAATTAATTATACATAACATAATTTATGTTGTAAGTGCATATGCTGTTGCCAACAAATTCCAATCGCTCTTCAAGGTTGGCCCCCCCCTTTACAAGCAGCTGTCATAATCTGCATGTTGCAGCCTGCATGCAGAGCCAGATCAATTGGGAGTACTCCCCGAGCTCCCAGAGGACAGAAATTGAATGCAAAATATGGCTGCGGCAATTGTTGGGCACATCGATAACTTCAATATGCAAACTTTACGGTTCGCTCGTCGTTTTGTGAACCTTTATGCAAATTGCCGTAAACACAATTTGGCAGGCATAAAGCCTTGGGACAAAAACAATAAAAGCAATAAAAAGAATAAAACAAAAACAAATATGCAAACAACAAGCTGAATGTAAAGGGAAAATACTTGAATTTCAATTAAAAAGGGTCGAATAATGTCAGCAGTAATTTATATTCATATTACGTATACGCAGTGGGAGACGCGTTCGCCAGTCATTTAATGATAAACTTGACACTAAAAATGCCCTCCAAAAATAAAACGAAAAGGAAAACAACGTCCTTGTTTATAATTTTATTTTTATTTATTTGTTCTTTCATAAAATTTAACACATTGTGCTGTCGGAATGTCTAACTCAGTCTGTGCACATCGCACGGGTCCTCGCCTGATGTCGTCTCTGTCACATTTATGACAGCTCGGGTCTCGTTAATTTATGCTCATTCATAAATTTTGCTACCCGCCACACACACAGACAGGCTGAGTCCAAGGTTCATTTGCATATTGCGCCTTCGCGTATGCAACACCAACTTTGTCCGTTGTTTAGTCTGTCAAACATTCGCATCAGGTGATACACAATGTGCCATTTAACAGATATTTATAGACCCCGTTGTGCACAGTTGCTTGATTTTGCTCTGTTCGCCAACAAAATTAACTTACGTGATGGAAATGAAGGTGAAAAGAGGAAGATTGAATGCGTAATATAAATTAATTTCACATAGCTTTGCTCTCTCTTTTTCTCTTTTAATTATACATGAAAAATGGGATAACAAAGCATTATCCCATTTTTCATTATTTATTAAATTGATTAAGTGTATTATTTATACTTACCTCCTGCCTTTTCAACCGCTTTTCTATACAGCTAAATATTATAGTTTTACACTATTAAACTATCTACCTTTTCACAGTTTTTTAATTGCTGTCAACAAGTCTTTAAATCGTCTTAATTAAAGCAAATACTTGGCACTCTGTGATTTCTCTGACAATTGCAAGTAAAATGTTTAATAGATGTAATTAATTTGCTGTTAATTGCTGTCACTTGCATATAATATTGTCTCATTGTTGCCACACATGATTCAATTGCCAGTTGCAAGAACCAAAAGGCATAATTTATTCGCTTGGTCTACAGAAATTGAAACATTTCAATTTTAATATTATTAATATTTAATTGCAGAGGAAAAGCCAACGCAAAGCAAGTTGTTTCACATGATTTTCTTTAGCCTTCCTTTTGGCATTTCCTTCATTTATTCCGCTTTTCTTGCCGCAAATGAAATAATTAAAATAACACAAAATGCGTACACACATTGTTGTGTTGTTCTTTTCGAATGTTTTCCTCATTTAAGAATAGCGACGGCTCATTGTGCCCCCACTATGGTAACAACAGCCAATCAACAACCAACAACCAACAATATTATCAAAATAAATATGTCCAAATTGGAATGAATGACTGACAGATGCCAGGAAGTGAATGGGCGTTATTTGCTTAAAGTTTGTGGCTTTAATGGGCCCCCTCCTACCAAAAGGAAGTGCTATTCAAAATAGCAATCTGTTGATGTTATGAGTTATACCTATAGTTAATAAAACGGCAAAAACATAAACATGATTTGTTCGAGCAAATATTTTTAATGATTCAAACTTGATTCGTAATCAGCTATGCTTCATCGCTGTTACATAAACTACTAGAGAACGCAATCATTATAAAAAGCAATCGGTTGATTAAATTAGGTATGAGGCTTTTGAGAGCAGAAGATGATTGATGACTCATTAATAGGCTTAGACTTAATTACGGCAACAAAATGAGCTAAATTATAATGAATAGTAATTTGTTAATTGGTCTCAAAAATATGATTGCAAACACAGATTCAGTATTCATATAAAGAGTTAATGAGGAGGACTAAAATATTGAAATCACAATGCCACAATTGAAAAGGCAGTCAAAAGAACACTCAGTGCTTCAATTAACCAAGTTATTCATAGCTCGAGCACTTCAGCTTAATAAGAGACCTTGGCCTATAACAAGCCCATTGAATTAACCAAAATAGTTACTTCAATTGAGCCTCATTGCTGCCACTGTAATTGTCATTAAGCATACTGTGTGTGCCATGCTCTTCAATTGAAATGGCAATTTGAAAACGCTAATTCAAGATGCCACGCCCACACACACACAGGCACAAACACACACAAGAGTACACACACCCATACATCAGCAAACAAACTCGCAGGAATTTTCAAAAATTATCTTTACACAATGTCAAACGTGTGTGTGTGGGTGTGCAGGGTGTGGAGAGGGGGGAAATTTGAAGTGAAGTGAAAGTACCATTAAGGAACTTTCACGCCTAACAATAATAATTATTATAATTACAAGTTGGCCAAGAAGTTGTGGGCCAAAGTGTTGCCGTTTGCCACAGGCAGCGTTAAATATTTACCCAAAAATATTTGAAGAACAGCAACAACAACGGGGGGCAATCAGCATAAATTTTATTTTTGTTTTTCTTTTCGTAAATATACCCTGTAAACACAAAGTGAAAGGATGGCCATATCAAAATTGTGAAAATGCGTGTAAAACCAATTAAATGTCTTGAAAAAAGTATTTGAAGTTGCATTTCAATTGTTGGGATTCTTTAAAGTGAATTTAAGTTACAATATTTAATAAATATTTTAACAAAATCTATTAACAATGATAAAGGGAATTTTTTACAGATTCCCTGTCACTAATATGTGTGTCGGAGTACAGGGTATCCTTTTAGTTTTTCACACTTCACCATAGGTATTTCAGTTGCGGGAAAATAACCTGAAATCTTAACACACATCTATTGTGGGGCGGCATAGACATCCCGCTGTTTAATTATGTTGGCCAGCCCCATTATTATTATTTATTATTATTATTACTTCTTGATTATTACTTATACAAAAGCATTGCCTCCAGGCATAAAAAACTGACGACTATGTAAATATTTACAACATTTGCGCGTGTCTCAGTTTTATGATGGGCATTAGCCGGTCAATTTATCAAGCTTCTGGCTACGGTTAGTCATAGATTGGAGGGGTATGCAAAGTCACTGGTGAGGGGGCGAAGAGATTAATCAAGAAGAATCCCTGTATTAGGTGGGGAGGGTGGTGTGGGAGGGGGCTTTAAAATGGCATTTGCAACTGGCGTCGATTTAATGGATTTAATGGGCCAGCTTTACCGACAAACAATTAAAAAACTTCTTTGAAATGGCTGCGTTGGGTAAATAATATTAAAAATCTTTTTAAATCGTAAATGTTTTCGCATTTTTTTCGTTCGACATTTTTATTTATACAAATAAGCCGAAAAATAGCTGCGCAGCTTGTTACGATCATCAGCTTGGCCCGACTTTTTATGTCCCGGTCAATTTTCAGCTGAAAACGGCTGATGACGCAGCCGGAATTTGGAATTGTTTGCATTATTGTTATTGTTGTTGTTATTCCCCCGTATTGTTTACCTTAGCAGCTCGGCCAACACTTTTGTTATTTGTTTAACAGACTGTACTACGAACTGGCATTCCCGTTAATTGAGTAATTTTTTTGCTATTATATGGAAACGCGCTGTGGTCTCACTTATTTATACACATAAAATCATTCTCTAACACTCAAACGGACAGCACTCGACTGACGTGTCCTTGTTGAGGTTTCACAGTTAGTGTGTGTGTGTGTGTGTGTATGGGTGTGTGTGTCCAGCTATTGTGACTATTTCAATATGAATGACTGGCACTTCCATTTGCAAATTGACAAAACCCGCGAGCAGAGCTCTAAAGCAGAAATAAAATACAACTTGCAAAACCTGTCACAGCATCCAGCAAACATAAGCAGGGTGACTTGCAGTTATCCTGTAACACATTTAATAAGAGTAGATTAATGAAAATATGTAAAAGAAAGTAATATATCATATTTATGCTAAAAAATTGACTCTCAGCTTGGATGCTTCACTATTCCAGCGACTTAATGACAAACTAAAAAGTCAAATTTACGAATCAATTTAATTTTTCACTTAAAATCGTTATCAGACCTTAGTAAGTTCTCCACTTTAGCTAATACTTAAGTGTATTATATATTGTATACTATACAGTGCAACGAGCAAAGTGCTGTAGATTCATATTTAAATTTGTGCTATATTTGAATATCATTCGGAATGTTTTATTAACATGTTATACATTTCAAGCAAATTGAACCCAACTCAGTCATGTTTGGATGACTTTTAACTTGGCTTTTGAAAAGGGTTTTGTACATATCACTTGCGACCCTGTCAATCATTGCATGCTCATTCAACCTTCTGAATTTCGCTCGTTTCAAGCTTAATTGAACTCTTGTCAAATTGTTTACGATGTGGCAGATGTAGCAAATACTTTTATGTACTTAACTCGGCATAGAAATAGCACACTAAAGTGTAAAAAATAAAGCGTCGAAAGATGCGCAATGGAAAAAAAAAAAAAAAAACAAAATGAACTAAACTGAAAAAGACAGAAAGCCCCAAAGCGAAATGTTCTCTTTGGTTGCCTTTCATAGAATATTTTCAAGAGCAAGGCCAAAATTCTCGTCGCTTCAGTTGGCCAAATAATTTAATTAAAACACAGCTTGAGCTTGGCCAGCTCTTTCTCCCATTAGTTTTTTTTCTTCAGAATATTTTTGCTTTTATTGAATGCTGCTTGTTAAATTGCATGTATAAAGTAAAATGATCTGCTGTACATGGAATGCGGATATCATGTGGTCCGTTTGCCTGACAACTGCAACAGTTTTAATTAAATTTTTATGGTAACTCCGCGGGGGAATGACAGGTGGCAGGTGGCTGTTGGCAGATGGCAGGAAGAGCTCAGTATGTGGCCACAGAGACAGCAACTAATTAGTCGACGCCATTGGCGGCTTAAGCTTTCAATTGTTTAAATGAAAAAAAAAAAAACAGTATCTGACAGCCAGTCAACACTGCGTATGCGTAATGCAGCAATTGTTGAATGGATTCGCTGTGTTGTGCGATGTAATTAAGCGAAAGCCACTAGTTTATAACAACCAAAACCGCATAATTCTCTGCTCATTTAACAGATTGTCATTTAAAACAAAACAATTATTTATAGTTGGTTGGTTGAAAGTACACAAAGCTGTCCTCAGTTGAATTATGCTCAGGCTTAAATTGCGAATACTGACTAGTGACTAGTGATTACCATATTACCATAGGTAATAGTGGTAAATGCCAAGCAAGTTAACTGCAACTGTGTGATAAGCGTCAGTTGGAATTAACATAAGTATAGGTCATCTAATTTGACAACATGTTGACGTTGAAATGCACAGAAGAAAGTGATGCACAGCATTTGATTCCTACAGCTAATCCCACTCAGTTAAGCAAAATGACGCAACAGTTCACCGTGTGATCATTGTGAAATGCAGAGCACGGACAACCCACTGACCTTTTGTGGCATCATTGGCACCGACACATTTTCGCAATTTGCCTCTTTGTACTATCACAATAATAAATTCAACATGTTTTCTTTCACTTGTCAGATTTAAGCCAAAAATAATTGTGAGGCAGCCGCTTGAAGTTTCATTCAAAAGTGCGAAAAAAAAAATATATAAAAATGCCGCTGCCGGGCATATTGGATTGTGGCTATATATAGAGAGACTTCTATAGGTTTTTATTCGGCAATTGTTGCAGATACAAACTTAAGTATATGTATATGTATGTATTTCACTATAAGCAGGTCAGACAATTTGGCTAATTAAGCGACTAGCCAAGAATGTAAATCACAAATCCATTGAACTTGAAAGAGATGGCAATGCAGCATTGCCAGCTAATTGAGTGTACGTTGTCTGAAATGTTCAAGAAATGTTTAGAATGAAATTTATTGCGTTTTACACACACACACTTAACATTACACTTGAGGGAACTTAGCGTGTGAAATCGCTCAGCGCATCGAATGAAAGACAAATAAATATTGAGATTTATTAAAATCAAATGCCATAAACCATTCGATTCCATACTGAGTTTTGTTGGCCAGATTTATGCTATTTAAATTCACATAAATTAAATGCTGTTTGCAACTTTCGCCTAATTAAAATTTATGCACAGTTCGTTATTGAAATTATTGTGGCCATGTGCCCGCTAAGACCGGATAAATACTCGTAAATTACGCGCTAATTATTTAAGTCGCTTGACTAAGAATATTTCTAATAGAATTCGCATTTTAAAGCGCAAGCTATTTGTATACCCTGTAAATGTAAACATGCTCCCAGAAAAGGGTATAGCTCAACGGACAACAGCTGCTAACTTCAATGCAATTATCAATAAAACAGAAGTTGCATTTATCCTCTGATTTATCGATAACCCAAGAAGCTGAAAGTCGACATCAGTTAACTCTTCTCTCTTATCTAATTGCAAATTCGCCGTTACAAATTGGTTGTTAACATTTAACTGCATTTTTATTAATGTATGCCCATTCCAATTTCGGACCCAACACGTAAGCCAAATGCAATAAATAATAATACAAATGTAGGAATGTCTAAGTGTTTTGATAAATTGTCTGTCTCGGCTTAGCTCGGTCATAAATTAGATGTGCCCCCTCTGGCGTAGGCAGACATTGGCAAAGCTTTTATTGGTTAATCCTTTTGGGCTACAGATTGATAGGATTACAGATAGCAGACCCTAACCATTTGAGAGTTTGGAACATGCAAATCAATGTGGCCCATTTGCCCTTTTTATGAGGCGTGCAAGCTGAGCGCAATTTAAAAACCGTTGGGCAGCTGCTTAGGACTACGTTACAACGTGCTTGGCTTTAACATGGCCTGGCCCAAAAGGAAATGTCAATGTCAAGACGCAACTGTTGCCTGCTCTGCTTGGCTGAGTGTCCTGCTTTGATGCCAAGGCTAACATTATTATGCCTGCTCTCATGCACAGCCAAGTGGCGGCCTTTCTTATTAAGGACCTACCCCTTAACATTTTGGCGTGCCTTAATGAAAGTGAAATACAGTAGGGAGAGCTAAGAAAAACACGCATACATAAACTCAACACAACAACAAGTCGCGACTTGAGTTCACAGTGTACAACTTAAGGATACTCTGTAATAGTTCCAAGCAGCTTGCTTCAGTTATTTACGCAGTTTAAATGTAGCGGAAAAATAAGTGTGTACACACTGGTTTGCGCTTACAAAAGCTGACAGCTATGCCCCTGTTTCATCCTGCGCCCCGTTTCGTTTCTTTTCTGGCAATCGATCAATTTACGACTTTCAGAATATTCACATCAAATATTTAACAAATTTAATTTGCGGTTTCAGTTGTCTACAGTACGCAGTAGGGTAGTAGGGTAGTCTTGGGTATACTCGGGTATACCCTTTGTATATAAAACAGTTTATAGCGTATATAATAATAGACAATGTGTGTTCTATAATTCAAAGGATAAGCAGCAGGCACAACATGCAGACTTGACGTCAGTCAGTCTGTGAGTCAGTTAGTCAGTCAGTCAGTTAGTCAGTTAGTCATTCAGTCAGGCTGTCGGGCTTTGTGCATTGCATGTATATGTCTGTGAGTGAATGTTTCTCTTGCTTTTAACTTCCGCCTGCACTTGCATAAATTATATAAAAGTGTGGCCGAGAGTGTGTGCGTGTGTGTGGCTTTCTGCGCTGGTGTTTGAATGTCTTTATATATTATTATTTATGAATATGACTTTAGCTGACACATTGCAGCAGAAGGCAGACAGCAACAAAGTTTTTATACACAAGTTCACTACGAAACATATGTCTGTTTATATGGCCGCTTGTAAAACCAGAAAGCTTTTCTCTTCCATTCCCCGATTTTACAACAGTTTTACTTGTTTTACTTGCCTTTATCATGTGGCTCTGTCCTTGCACGGTCAGACCACTGCTGGTAGCATAAAAGCTAAGAGTGATGAGCATAGGAAAAGGAAACTATCATGAAAGGAGTTACAACAAAATTTATAGACCAATAAGCCACAGGGAATAAAACTCTAGCAAATTATACATTGAATTGCTTATTAAAAAGCAATTGAAATGGTTTTATAAGGTGAATTACTAGGTGGTTTATAACTTGTCAATTGTAAACTGACCCCTGCAATAAAAACATGTTAAATATTAAGTAATCGCCGTGTTATGAGCACATTTTTTTGTTTTACTTGTAAAATAATCAATAAACCTGTTAAGACGCAAAAGAAATACAACAACTAATCGCAAGGCCAAACAATCAGTCTGAAAACGTCAACAAAACAGCTAAAACTGTTACCATTTGTTGTTGTTGCCGTTGCTGTCGTTGCAATTGCCGTTGCTTTGAGTAATTAAATCTAAAAATAGAAGCTGCCACAAAGCTATCGTCTGCATCATGGCACTAATATATATAATTCAGACTTTGAGACAGGCATTTATAAATAGACACACCAGCCAGGCGCAGGATGTGGGCCTCAAACACGTACACACTTCCGGCAGAACAAGGGGGCGAGTGGAAGATGAGGGACAGAAGGCGGGTAATACAAGCAAAAGTAAACAGACACAAACACTTAAATTGAATGCAAGAAGCGAGCTTAATGCAGTTAAAGTCAGCCCCACACTGGAGGCGGCTTTCAGTTAACAATTGAACATGCAACGGTAACCAAGGACGGGAGTGGAAGATGTCGCCATTGTCCAGGCTTGCTCGAGGCAAACGTGTCACAGGTAGAACAGTTAAAGTGCTCTGGCTCTGGCTCCTACTCATCAGGCTGGAACCACTTTAGCACGCGCACACCTAAGTCTTGACTTATGCAATCGTAAGCGGCGACAATGCCTGACAATTGTTTTTCGCCATCCTCCCCCCAGTTCCTCCCAGTTCCACAACGATACCTGGGACAACTGACGAGCTTTAATACCCTCTACTTTAAATTATGAAGGGTCTATTTAGATTGTCGAAAGGGAAGTTTGTGAAACAGACAGCAGGTGGCAACTCTTGCTCAGCATCTTCAAGCGAGTCGATGTAGCGTTTTGATTACAACCTTAATTAGTTAATGACTTAAATACTAAGTACAGGGTATCTCGCAGTTGATTTCGCTCAGCTGTGACATTTTCTACTAGTTGGTTTTGTTGCTGCCATGTGAAACGACCATTAAGCCGCACCGTCTCGCCTCAAAGTATGCCAACCGAATTTTCACTATTTCTGTTTCTCCATTTCCGTTTCCGCAAGCGTTGGTTCTGGTTGTTGTTGTTGTTTGCTCGTTGTTGACAGCCCACAAAATGCGCGACAAGCTGCAAAAATTGAATTATATTTTGTTTTTATTGTATTTGTTATTTTTGTTTGTTTGACTGCAAAACAATTTTTATGACATTTTCATGTCGGATGCGTATACTTAATATTTGCACTAAATATTTCTCTTTGCTGTTTATTTTGGCATTCCACTGCTTTCGCATAATTAGGCAAGTGCGTGGCCTAATCAACTACATGTAAAATAACAAATTATGCTTTTCACGAGCCACTTTGACTAATTATGTCAACGCGGTCGATGGAGTGACGTTAACTGATGTTACTGTCTGCCTGGTTTGTTGATTCAGTAAAAGAAAAGACTTTTAAAGATTGTGCAGAGTATCTTGAAGTAGAACTCTATCAAGAGCATAATTTGCCGCCGCATTAAAAAGAAATCAGCTTATTTCAATTTCCTTTCGCTGATAAACAAACAGAGTATTTGTTTTCTTTGCATATTTCTCGGATTTTCCTTTTCTTTTCGACAGTTTGCCCGGAAAATTGCATTTCCTGCAGCTGTTTGCGACAACAGAGCGTGAATTACGCATATTTTGTACAAAGAACTGACGCTGCATGGGCAAATCTGGGCCATAACTCATAGTGTTATAGTTATAGACTATGTGTGGAGTGTGAAAATAGCTTAGCCTTAGCATTAGCTGGCACTTGAAAGAGGAACTCGACGAATGCGGCAGTGTGCAACTTGTTTTCGTATGTGGCATGCCTTATTTCGCATTTGCAATGCACAACGTTGGCCTTTTTCAAGTGTCTTCTACACAATGAAAGTTTTTCACATATCCTGGCAGTGCACATATAAATATATTTACTGCTTCATATGCCATTCCACAGCAACAGCGAATGAAAATAATAACAACAACGGCAACAACATCTATTGCCGCAGGCTGTGCAACTCATACTCGTATTTGTATTGTATTCCTTTATGCGTTTTGTAATAACAAACGGCGCGCCAACAATGTGAAGGTCCTTCTAATGAGCCTGACCCAGAATGCGCTGCGAGGAAGCCTTGGTCTCTTCTTGGCTTTCTATGCAATTCCTTTTTAACCATAAAATGTCAACACAGCTGCAGGATAAAAGTGTTCAAGGCAGCATTACTAGACTTACAGTTGAACTTGCAATTGCAGTTGCTGTTGCTATTGCAGTTGAAGTTGCAGTTGCTATTGCAGTTGAAGTTAAAGTTGAAGTTGCATTTATTGCAATCAGCTACAGTTAAGCGTCTTAGTTGCACGGTTAAGTTCATACTTTGTACGCTGGCAGGTACTAAAAGTCTAACAAGTGTTTAGAACTGCTGTTCTTCTCTTCCTATTGTTGCTGCTTAAAAACATTGTTAAAAGTTAAAAGCAAATAAAATGCAAGTTAAGCTGTCTTCAGTAAGTTGCATTTTGAATACCTTTGCAAAGCTATTCAAATATATTTATGGCATGCAAATCATCATAAATCACTGTTAAATTGAGAGCAGTTTTATTTCAAATATACATTTTGAATTGTTTGTAGATTGTTTGCAAAGTTTTTAAGCGCATTGTGTTGCAACAGCAGTGGGACAGCGACTACAATTGCAACCGCAACAGCAACAAGTTGTCCGCATTGAGACTGTGCAACTCATTTATGCGGCAGCTGCTCGAAAATTGCTTGCATGTCCAGACGCAGCCATAGTTTGTGGCACACTCGAATGCCACAAGAGCCGCAGGAGCCGCAGCAGCCGCAACAAAATGCTACTCACCCGCTACTTCCGAGCAGGACAAACGTATAGTTCACATCCTGCTGTTGCTGTTGCGGTGTCTGTTGTTCATCCTCAGCTGTTTTTTTTTCTGCTCTTTTTTGTTCTTCCCTTATTTCAATGCCCGCAGCGCAACAAGAGACATGCAACAACAACAACAGCAAAGGCAACAACATTAACACGAGCTGCAATTTATGCTTGTTATTTTAGTTTGTAAAGCAATTTATATTGAATTCTCTTTGTTAAATAAGTACGTATTTAACTCACAGTGACGTTGATGCATTTAAAGCTAACAGCAGGGGGTGGTAAATGGGGGTGGGGAGGCAGTTGGCCAACAGGGGGGGGGCTGTCGCTTTCAAATATACTATGCATTTTATGGGTGACAAGCGTTGTCTAGGTAGCTCTTCTCTAAGTATGCAGCAGTTTGTGCTGTGGCTTAAAAACAGGCAAATACACACACACCCACACACAGGCACAACACTGTTGTGATGTAATCCTGTTAGCCGCCCTTCTTATAGGAGCTGCCTTCGTGGAAACTTAAATAGTTGCATGGACGTTATGTCGCCATTTGCGCCCCATTGCGACGCCCCTGTCTGTGTGTAGTTTATGTACATGTGCGTGTGTGTGTGTGTATATATGCTATTAATTTTAAGCTCTCCCCCCACTATATAATCTAAGCCAAACTCTAAGCCAATAATGAACTAGCTGCCAAACTAATTGATTTAATTTGAAGTTCCTGCTGCGTTACTCTGAAAAATGCAACAATATTAAAGTTGTAAACTATTTTGTTGTGGTTTCCCAGAGTTAGCTGAGTGATTTTTGATTACATCTGCTGACGTGGCTGCTGCCAAATGGCATTCAATTGAAATTTTCCAAATACCTTATTCTTTTATAGATAAACTCAGCAAATCTACACGTCGCAAACTACAATACACATTCAATAAAGAAAAAAAAGGAAAACAAGTTGAAATGGAGTCTGCTGCAGCTGCTGCCGCCGCCAAGCGCGTACAAATTGAGAAGGCCCACAATTTTATGCGTCAATATCGTGATCCCGAGTCGCGGGAATTGAAGAAATTGTCGGCCAATCAGTTTATGGATGTGTGGGCGCACTACGATAAAGATGGTGAGTATTTTGTGTTCCCTTTCCGCATATGTTTGTCTTACTCTTTCCTCTGCTAAATGCCTGTTCCTCTGTTTGTTCCTATTGTCGTAGGCAATGGCTACATTGAGGGCACCGAGCTGGATGGCTTTCTGCGGGAGTTTGTGTCCAGCGCTAATGCTACCGACATTAGCCCCGAGGTAAGTGCAAAGTGCAGCCTCATCGTTGTGTGCCAACGCAACTCGACTTTACGCAACTAAACTCAACTCATCTCTATCTCAATTGTCTCTTTCGTAGGCTGTAACTGACACAATGCTGGAGGAGCTGAAGTCATGCTTTATGGAGGCCTATGATGATAATCAGGATGGCAAAATTGATATCAGAGAGGTTTGTTTCAAGTGCATATAAGATTCGTAGAGTACAACAATTTAACAGACATCAGACATCACACTGAACTGCCTAACAGGTTTCCTAGTTCGACAAACTTTTCTTGAAGTTTCAGCTATAATATTTGCTCTTCTCGATGTTCTTCTCCAACTTCTTGTTCGTTTAGGGCGTCGTCCTACATGTTGTATACGCCTGCTGCCTGCTGCTGCCGCCTTCAAATTGCTTTTTAAATGATGCTGCCGCTCTGTGTCCCCCAGTTTTCTTTGGGCTCAATAATTTATTTGGCCATTTTCGCCATTTGCCATCTTGTACCAAGCCTGTGCCAAGGTCTCGCAAAAAGTTTTGCCTGTCTTTAAATGAGTTTTTAATTGAGGCTTAACAATGGTGAAGGCAGCCGCAGACTATTGAAAGTAGCTTTTGTGTAATGTGACTTCAAATGAAATGAATGTGTCGTAATAATAATGTTGCCTGCCTTTTGAGCTTGGTCATATGATAAATGAGACAAAGTTTCTTTTTTTTTGTTAGTCAGGTTGCGACAACCCTTTGTGCAGCTTACTCGTACCACTGACAATGACTTCAAAAAGCTCTCAGCTACCCACATCATTCATCATTTATTCAACTTGACAAAGTTGTGCCAGCGCCATGTGGCAAGTTTTTAACATTTACAGTTCGCAAGGTGATATGAATGAGATCTCTCTAGTTCCGACTTATACGTAACACTAATTAGCTTAAGTGACGTAATCAAATAATCAAATTAAAAGCATACTTCTTCAAAGGGAGTAACACAACCAACTCTCTTTCGCACTCACATTTCCCACTCGGCTGTCGACATGACCAAAATTCAAATCGTCACTTAAATATTTGTGGTAAAAGTTTTCCGTTGCAATTTCCCTTCGAAACTGGAGCGAAAATGAAGCGCAAACTTTACTTTTAGCTGGCTAAAATATTTTCAACTAAAATAGCAATACACCAGCTGAAACGGCTTAAGTTTTCAACTGCAAATTGCTTGTCTTCATGCGAAAACCCCGCGCAATTAAATGTTCTTCGTTTATAGCACTTGCATAACATATATAGCAAGGGCCTAAAGCAAGAGTATTGATTTAAATTTAGCTTAAATCGGACTTTAATTTAAATATATATTTATTTATATATATATATTCACAGCTTGCTCAACTGTTACCCATGGAAGAAAATTTCCTTTTGCTCTTCCGCTTCGATAACCCCTTGGAATCAAGCGTCGAATTCATGAAGGTAAGTGATGGCCAGTGGAGCGTAAAACAGGGAGCAGCCATTGACAAACATTGACTGGACCCACAGCTGTCAGATGTGCTGATGGCGAAACTGTTAACAGCTTTTTACAAATGTATTCTTAATTAATTTGAACGTGATGTACTTGATTACTCATAGATCTGGCGTGAATACGATACTGATAACTCTGGATACATTGAGGCGGATGAGCTTAAGAATTTCTTACGTGACTTGCTCAAAGAGGCCAAAAAGATCAACGATGTTTCCGAGGATAAGCTTATTGAATATACAGACACTATGGTGCGTATACGTGATATTATATTAGATAAACTTTGCCATATAGATAGTTATTCACTATCAAGGACAACAACTATTGGTCAATCAACGTCAACATACTTTCCCATTATGTGCCAGAGTATGTGTTGTGTGTCAAGTCTAGCGTAAAATATTGCAATTAAATGTTGGCACGACAAGAATAATGGAAAAGGCGATGCAATTTATATGCAGTCAAAGCTTTGTTAATTAAAAAGTTTGTAATGTTACCAGGCATGTGTGTCTCTCTCTCTCTTTCTCTCTCGGTCTCTCTCTGTCTCGCTCTATCCAGCTTTTTCTTTTACTCACGACTTTTTGGTTAGCACGTATCATAATAAATTATGATTATAAAGTCAGCGGCCATAGACTCGAAACTCATTTGCAAGCGAAATTATCAAAAAAAAAACAAGCGGATCAGTCGAGTGCGTGCGACAGTATAATACCCTGTGTAGTTTTCTAAATTAAGTATTTTTAATATAATAGAAGTAAGAATATACTAACGACACTTTATATAGTCTTGTGACACAGTCATTCGCTGTTTCGCTTGCACACATGTGCCGCGTGCAAAGCAACATTTCTCTTCTGATTATCTCTTTTATTTATAGACCGATCTTAATGAAACTTTCAGGACTGCTTCTATATCATATTATTTAGGCACATGTTAAGTAAGAATAGTCTACTCTGAGAAATGCGGGTATAATTAGTTTTTTTCGATTTGCGGGGGAAGGGAGAAAATTATTGAAAATCTAACATAAACTCGAAGAGGGTATACAGGAACCTTCATGCCAAATTTGGTGTCTCTAGCTCTTATGGTTGCTGAGATCGACGCGTTCATACAGACAGACGGACGGACAGACGGACGGACAGACAGACGGACATGGCTCAATCGACTCGGCTGTAGTTAGTGATCAAGAATATATATACTTTATAGGGTCAGAGATGCCTTCTTCTGCCTGTTACATACATTTGCACAAAATTATTATACCCTTTTTTATCCATTTTTAATGGGTACAGGGTATAAATATAAAACCGCGAAAAGTTGCTAAAGATTAAATATACTAAGAACTTATTTAACAAGTTTATAGCTTAAATATTCACAAAGTTGAAATCGAGCAATATACAGCAACTCAAGCAACTCAAGTGCAGTCTACTCCTTACTTTTTGAATTATTTAAGATATTTCAATAGTTGATATAGATGTAATTTAAGTTTAACCTGAAGAAGAGAAAAGGAGAAGTAAGTCAGAGAGAAATAATGAATTCATTGTTTCCAGAAAGCATTTTTATCTTAAACATATTTCATGTATTCCCATTTACATTGAAATGTGTAATTGAAGCTTTTTGGAGAAGCCTTATTGGTCTGCGGGGAACAGAAGTCATGACTAAAATCGTTAAGTAACTTTAACTAAGTCGATTTACGAGCATGTGTTTATTTTGGGCCCGTTGTCCAATGCTCAAGAGACACACAACCAATTTCTATATCATTAATTAGGCATAAAAGTTCTGTCATTGAGTACATTTACTTTACCTCCCCATTTTCTCTTTCCTTCTCGCTGTGCCACGCAGTTACAAGTTTTCGATGCCAATAAGGATGGTCGTTTGCAGCTCTCGGAAATGGCCAAGTAAGTAGAACATTGCGTTAAGAAATCGCCTACTGCATTCAATGTCAACGAAACGCCCAACTTATTTATTGCAGACTACTTCCGGTTAAGGAGAACTTCCTCTGCCGTCAGGTATTCAAGGTAAGTGCCAAGCATTATGAGTCCGTATAACGTTCAATTGAGGAAATTACGATGAAAGATAGCGAGCCTAAGCGAATCTGACATTTCTACTGTAATTTACTAACTTGCCTTTTTATATACGTATATATATATATATATATATATATATATAAATATATATATATTTATATAGCCAGGCCAACACTTAGCACATAGGTTAGCTTTAGTTTATAGCTTGCTGCAGCCTTGGCCAATAGCAATCAACTAGCAACTAACTGCATTTAACTACAAAGGCCATGCGTATGATTTTATTTCTATTTCTATTTCTTTTTTTGTTTTTATTCTCATTCGTTTTTCTAACTCTGTGTCTGCTCGATTGACTTCAAATAGATTTCAGCCACGTTTTAGTGCCATAATCGTAAAATAAAAGCCAGCCAAGCGCAAGGCAGGCCAACCAAAGAAACTGCAGTGTACAGCATAAAAATACTGAAGCAGTCAGCGTGGCGTATACGCAATGTCAAATGTCAGAGAAACAAGACACAACAGATTGAAACACCTGTACCTGGTGGGGTTGAACAAATCAATTTTAGTTGAATAAGCTCCACTTACTCCTCCCCCTCTCCTTTCCTCGCCTCTCCTCTCCTCTCCTTATCTTGACTCTTACCCCATTTTTTGCTCAACATCAGCTGATTTTCGCAGACTTGAGAGGATGTAATAAAAAGCAAAGTTTCCGACTGGAAATAGCCAAGGGAATATCTTCATTCGTGCCACATTTGTCAAACTTTTGACTTTATAATTAGGCAAAGTTTAGGTGCGCAATCTGATTCCAAGTCCGAGTCCCAATACTTTGCTTAGCAGCAGCAGCAGTATCAGCAGCAGCAGGTGTTGCTGGCTGGGATATTAAAAATGGTCGCGTCAACTGACAATGCGCTGAGCTTGCTCTCTGAGTAATTGCCATGGGAGAATTTTGGTAGCAACATTTCAGAATTTATTTGACATTTAATATTAAAGAAGAGCACTGCTCAAAATGTGCACATTGGGGTTAAATGGAGCGCAGCCCCAGCTTTGTTGAGCCAACAAAAGCCTCAGCTATGGCATCCATTGTTGCCATTCTACCAGACAGCCGACTGCCCGGAACGTAATTGGTCACCAGGCCACATACAACAAAACCAACTTGGTTATAACTTTGCCATCGTCATAGACGCTACTCCAACTTTGACTGCAATATTTACCAGAATGTCGTTGTTGTTCGTTTACATTTACTTGGCTTTCAGCAAGCTCAGCCAGCTCAAGGTTGCATTAGGGTTAGTCATAAGTTAGCAGTGAAAAATGAAAGAGAAAAACTTCCGAATAGTGAGATAAATTGTTGAGATTTTTATGAAAATTTATATTGCAATTACTTGAGTAATTAAAAAGGAATTATGTGAAGAATTCTCTCTTAATACTGCTACAATCGTTGAAGTATTTGCTGACATTCTTGATAATCTTGCAAAGCAACTTGCTGACAACCCCTGTCATACATAACTGAAGAAGTTGAGCAAACTCTTTCGTTACTTTTGACGCTTGTACTTTAAGCAGATGTTTAACAATGCACAAATCCTGACCATGACCAACTACAATTCCACTTTTGGCTCTTCCAGGCAATCAACAAACTTCGACAAAAGAATAGAAATGCCTGAGTTGTGCCAGTTGCCAGTTGCCAGTTTGCAATTGCCAGTTGCCAGTTCTTACTCTTATTTGCTGCAAATGTACGTGCCTGAGCCACATTTCAGCTGCTTATGGAAAGCAACTCGTATGTGATAACCATGAGCTTACAATCTTAAAGTTCCTTCAACGTTTCAACTACTTGGAATATAGATTTCTGGTTTGTACAACATTGCGTTTGGGCAATTTTAATTAGAGCGTACAAGCAGCTCAGCTGATTCGTTGTTGGTTCGATTTGCATATTATGCACAGACCTAAAAAAAACAATGCCTTGCAATTGCCGGCTTTTAGTTGGCTGTGCAACGTGGCGTATGAACAATGTGCAGCCACAGAGAGTCACATTTACGGTTGTAGCCACAGTCACAGTCACAGGCCCAGCCGAAGCCGAAGCCGCAGCCACAGCCACAGCGACAACGGCAACAAGAGTCATGTAAACTATTTGCCCATTGTTACAGTTGGCTACACAGTGACATTTTATTTGCCTTTTATTGACAACTCTTCCATGTGTCTCTCTCTCACCCCCTATTGCTTACACATGAGAGATTGTGTTGCCACGCCCAATGCATATAGCATGTAACATGTCGCACATTTACAATGTAACCGACAAGTTGAAATCAACTTTGAACATGCCACATGCCACATGCCATATGCCACATCGCGTATATAGTCAACGTGGAGATTCCATCAATTTTCCTCTCACTTGGCCACAAGTCTTGCCCATTTGTGCAGCATCAGCACCCAATTATAATGGCCATCATCATCTGGCTGCCTGGCATCAGTCATTAAAGTCGATAACCTGTGTGTAGTGAGAACAGTGCTTGGTCAGCCTGCAGCTGATAAGATGACTTACTTGACTCTTAATTTCTCCTACTGAGGAGCTTCAACCTGGACACGCATCTTGAAACTTTGTTGCAGCGCTTATTAACGCCCGCAAGTATGCAATAAAACGCTACAAGTTTAAGCAACCATAAAATTGGCATTTCCAGCCCATTTGGCCATCTCATAATACGCATATATATTTCTTGCGTAGCGGAAAATGCAGATAAAGGGGGGAAACGGGAAGGGGAAAATGCTGCCAGTTGAGTCCATTTCGTAAGCAATAAAAGTAAAAATAAGCATGCATCAACATTTTTACAGCCACCAAGTGGCAGCCAAAGACTTATGAGTTATGGTATTCATGCTGCAGTTACAGCCGGCAGCAGGCATAAAGCATCAAGCACCAGGCACCAGGTACCCCAGGTACAGGTAACTAGCTGAGGAACAGGTAATTGCCATCCACAATTACACTGCACAGAAAATTGCATTCGATGTTTATGGCAGCCTCTTTGCAGCAGCAGTTAGAAATTTCTATAAAATATAATAATCATAAAAAGTCAAAACAAATGTAGATAAGTTGCTAAGAAGATACCCTGTAATTAAGACTATTTATATGCATTTATAAAGCTAAATATATATGTAGAAACAGAGATAGAAAAGGAAAACTGTACCTATATATATTTTCTGTAAACTCGTCTAATATATAGTAAAGTTTAATTGCTTTCCTTCCTTCTGAAGATACAGTCCGCATTTCAAATATCTCCTGCCGCATTCCACTTCGACTGTAACCATACCTGTGCTGAATTCTATATTTGCTTCAACGCTACAAATATGTCACTCTATCTCACACGCTGTGTGAAGTGAACTTTTAACTTTATGATACCCTAGAACACGTGCTTATAGCTACGAGGTATATGCAACCAAATTATGGCTGCCTAGTGTTTAAGGCAACCTCTTGACGTGACGTTTGCTGGCGTTGCTGGTTTTGCTACTTTGGCGTCGTGCCAAATGCCGGAACAGCTTATGCTAATGCACATCACGTATACGCCGCGTGTGTCGCAATGGGCAACAACATAATGCACAAGAGCAGCAACTGCAGTCGTAGCTTTAAAAAACTTTTGGTCGAAATGTGGCTTGCCAAATTTACTTTAATTCTGTTGCGAGGGTTAGTAGAAGAGGTGTGAGGGGCTGGCAAGGCTATCCATTTAGTGGTTAGGCCATTTCATTTAAGTTTGCAGCCCGTTCTCTTGTGGGGACCACTTAAGAGCCCATATTTTTGTTTACGCTGCTTTGGTGTTTTCTCTGCGGCGACATTTGACCTGGCTACGTGCAGCTTACGTGAAAATGTGGCCAACAGAAGCTGCAGGTTGGCTGACACAGACAATTTCGTTTGCTTAGAAAATTCTTTCTTTTCTATTTGTTTTTTTTTTTTCTATTCTGTTCATTTCTTTTTACTTTGTATGTATTGCTGAAACTCTCTTTGCACCCTTAAGCGACAGAAAATGTAATTAGAAGTACCACAACTTTAAATCGTATTAAGTAAATGCAACTAAATCTTTTACTAATTGGCCTTGCCTTTGGTTAGCTTAAGTTTACTAGACGTATACTTAATATTTGAATTTTAAGTTTGCTGCATTCTAGCTGGAACTTAGCTTACTAACCAAACTAACTCGTCTAGTCTAAACAAATCTGCAAAACTAATCCAATTATTATTAATTTAAACAAATGCTCACGCTGGCAAATAGTTTTGAAACAAATTATATTTGCAGCTTGAACGAATCGAAATTTTCATTTAGATTCTTGAAAACTTGACAATACTTTCTCTGACTTTCTTTTTTCATTCCCCTCCGCCTAACCCTTTCTATTGCAACACTATGCCTAACCAACTGCAACTACCTAAACAACAACTGTATCTATTACATATTTACATATTTATATGCATATTTCTATTAACTATTATTAACTCTTATAAACTACAACAACAATAAACACTTGTACAATTTATTCATTTACGAAAAAAAAAAAAAAAAAAAAAACAACAATTAATTTTAAACAAAAAAATTCAAACAAAAAATATATTTGCACGTGATGTAAATTTTGGCTGCAACAAAATGTTTTTTACACTGTCCGCAAAATAAAAACAAAATCTTAAAATCAAATAAAATAAAAACAAAAATCAATAAAATGCAATTAAAAACTTGACTCTTAAATTGCCGTAAAACCAAAACAAAAACCAAATAAACAATAAAACAAAAACAATGCTGTATATAAAATCGACAACAACAACTACAATCTATTGCACTGCCTACAACAACAACAACAACAACAACTTTACATAAAATATAACACTTTCGTTCACCAGGAGGGCATTGATGTAAGTATTTATCATCCAAAGCCGAACCAAAAGCGAACAAAACGTTAACCGACCCATTGGAATAAAGAACAACGACAATTAAACAAAACAAAGAGAAACAATAGACACAGAACAAGAAGAACATTCAGAACTAAGTTCGGAGCACCGAAATCAAAATATCCTTGCACATTACAAGATTCAATTAAATTGGATCCAAACAATGTAAATTAATCTTGATTGAATCTCCATGTGAAGTTCACTTAACTAATTAGCAATTTCAAATGATATATTGCTGCTTAGATAACATAATATATATATTATATATTTAGATTTCTTCTTATTAAATTCAAATTGCTTGGTGTGGAAGAGGAATCAATTCAACCCAAATGCGAATTAAATTTCACTGTATTTCATTAGAGTCATATAGCAGTTTTAGTCAATGCATCCCACAATCTGTGCAAGGGTATTTCATTTAACCATACGCTGTTTGAAACATGTATTTATTTAACAAACACAACAACAAGAAAAAGCTAAACCAACAGAACGAATTTTCTATTTTCAACAGTTTTCCAAACAACTTTCATTTGAATAGATATATAAAATTCTGTTTGATTTAAATTGCTTTTGTTCGACATTTACGACAAAAAATAAATAAATAAACAAACACCGAGTGGATTTTGTTGACTTTAGTTTTCTTTTGTTCGATTTAAATGCGTTCTCTGACTGTTTTAACCCTTTTTTTTTGTCTGTTGAAAATACATAAAAATAAACATAAAAATTGCATATCTATAGACAACTTTCTATAAATAGATAGTTAGATATATATATAAATATATTTATTTATTTATAAATAGCTTTTAACTGCATGCTGGAATGCTGTGTGTGTTGCTTTTGCTTCTATTTGAATATATTTTGATAATTTTAAGCATGTTCACCAAATAAGTTGTGTGACTGACGTGTGAGTGTGCATGACTGTGTGTGTGCATATCAATGGGATTGTGGTTTATTTGAGAAAGTGAGCTAAGAGCTATGCTTCATGCCACAGAGCTGTCTTTACATTGCTCATAAGGGAGCCAAGGCAGTGAAAGTAAAGCGAAATAAACTTGAGAATAAGTGCAGTAAGCAGAGATCAAATAAGTAAAGAACAGATATAAGATATAAGCAACTATTGAAGAAAAAATAGAAAGAATTCCAAAAGTAAGCTGGAGAGAGAATAAAGAAATAAAGAATAAAGCTCGAAATAAAGATACTTACACAATTTAGCAAGCATATTTGATAAAAAGAAAAGGCAGAAGCCCACTCTTTAATTTGCCTATAGCCTGAGCTCTAACCTAAAGTTAGGTTTAATTTATCCCTTAAATAGTCAAACAGCAAGTGCTAAAGCCATAGCAAACACAACCTCTTTCACCGCAATGGAACCTTAAGCTGTGACCAATCCAATAAGCAAAGGACAACTATGCGCTACTAATTAGATATTTGCTCTAACCGACACAGCTACATATATGTAAACACATTTATGTATATAGAGGCAGAGACAATGTGAGAGGAAGGCAGAGTGAGAGAGAGAGAGAGAGAGAGGAAGGGAGATGTGTGATAAGTGCATGTACGTGAGCTGCTTTAACCTAATGATGGTCCAGATACGAGCCCCTGCAACCTTTTGCATAATTTAGAGATGCGTATAACAGCGTGTGTGGCTTGGTGTGTTGTGTTATGCTGTGTTGTGTTATGTTGTGCGAGAACTGAGGCGCCTCTCTCTATGCCCATATGGGTAATAGCAGCCGCAGACATCCGCCGGCGTAACCCTGAAATGGCATTCAAAAGTGTTGAAGTATAAAATAATTACTTCATTTTATCAGGGATGTGTGAACGTGCTGCATGGATGGCAGCGCCGGATTAAGTGTGCAATTTGTCAGAGTTCCGACAAAATGTAAAGCATGCTTTTAGGCGCCATCCACTCCTGTATAATTCAGTGTGAAAATGATTTTGAGCAAAATTAAACACTAAAGCCAACCATAAAGCCCAGCTTCTCCAAGAACAATGTGCTGAAAGGGCTGCCAAAAGCGTGCACTTAATGGATTTCCAATCCCCAGAAAACCGAATTAACGACCAGCTAAGCATGCCCCTAGCCAAACTGAGCTAGATTAGAAGATACCCTCTAATGGCATGGCAGACATAACAAACACTGTCAACTGCCACAGTCAGCTAGCTGTTACACAATGCCTCATCATGCCGCATCTTGACCCCTTTGCGGTCTACAGGGTATGAGCAAAGTAAAGCAAATGCGTTCTGTCGCACGCGTCGTTTATAAAGCAGCTTACATGGCTAAATAAAATAAATGTTATCAGTCCTTAGGGACATCCACACACACACACACACACACACAGAGTTTTGTAACAAAATGTTGGATGGCTAAGTTTAAGCCATTTTCGTTGCTGGTTTTGGGCCACGAAACACCTGCAGCGGCTTTGAACTTGATTTTGCTGGCAGGTTTCTGCGAATGCAGCATTTGCGCTTGCATAACCGCTAGTGCAGGCAGGTGTGTGTGTGTGTGTGTGTGTGTGGGAAGGAAGTGGAATCAATAAATCTAAGCAGCACATATACAATACAGCACTTACAAGCACACTCACACAGAGAGAGAGAGAGAGAGAGACAGAAGCTATAAATGTGTGCGCTGAAATGTATGCTACATTACTTTTGGATAAATGCGTTGGAAAAGCCACAGCAAATACGCAATTCACCTTAATGCATATTAATTACCGAATGTCAGAAACACACAGAGAAACAAGAGAATGGGCATGAGACAGGCATAAAAACATGGCAAGCTAAATTAAGTCATTCATTATGATTGCGACACATATGTAATGTCCGACAAAAGCAGCACAATGCTTGAATACAAGTACAACATTAATATGCATAGCATACATTGAGCGACAGTATTTTCCAGTCCCACAAGAGGTTTTCCGTTTTCTTTTCGATTGTGCAAATAATTGTGCACAAATTGGCTGTAATGTTTAATGAGAGATTGAGTCAATGCAAACATGAAAAGAGAAGCGAGAAACGAGAAATGTAAATGAAAATTGATTTGCATTCAGGCAGGCAAGCATCCACAACCGTATGTCTGTGTGTGTGTATGTGTATGCGAGTGTGACTATGTCTGGCTTACATTTCCTTAGGCAAACACGCGCCGCATGGGTTGCATAATAATAAAAATAAAATTGAAAGAAAAGAAAATGTTTGGCATGAGCTGGAAATGCTGTAAATACTATGATATTCATAAGCACACATACAGACACCTATATACACACACCCACACACAATTTGTATGTAGAATAGTGCCCCATATGCCAGTTGACATTATAAACAAGCCGAACAGTCTGAAGAGTGTGCATAACCAAATATTCTGTGTTACCAACAACTTTAACTTTAACTGGAACAACAAATGCGTTCTTTTCTCATTGGCTAACTTAGGGCGCCACCAAACTGACTAAGGAGGACATTGAGAAGGTCTTCTCACTTTACGATCGTGTAAGTATCTGAAATATATGTCAATCTAATAGCAGCAGTTACTGAACTGATGTTAACAACAGGACAACAGCGGCAGCATTGAGAATGAGGAGCTCAAAGGTTTTCTCAAGGATCTGCTGGAGTTGGTCAAGAAGGTAAGTTATTGTTGTTGTTGTTGTGTTGTTTTGTTCTCAACTTGTGTTGTTTGTGCTATTGCGTTGCAGGATGATTACGATGCACAGGATCTGGCTGCTTTTGAGGAGACAATCATGCGTGGCGTTGGACACGATAAACATGGAAAGATCTCACGCAAGGAGCTAACCATGATACTGCTGACCCTAGCCAAAATATCGCCAGAGGATGAGCAGTAGACGCGTCTCCGTAGATGCCAACAAACAAAGCCGAAAGAAAGTTTTGTTAGCACAGCACACACTAATATATATTTTTATTACCAATTTGGGTAAACGGCAGAGTTTTTTTGGCCAGATGCCAATTGATTACTTTAATGCTGCCCCTTTTTATAAGGCGGCAGGCTGAGAGGAAAGCAACTTCCAAGTGCAAAAACCTCTGCAAAAAGAAAAAGTAAAATAAAAATTTGAAAATTGAAAAATTTATGAAGCGCTAAATTCGCAGCAACATTGCAAACAATATATAAAATAAAGTAAATGTTTCAAATTAATTAAATGTTTATGCATGTTAAGCTTTTGAAAGTCTATTTCCTAAACAACAGCAACAACAACTACCAATGCAAAGAAAACAAAAACAAAATAAATAAAATACAAATAAAAACAACAATATTATGTATGTGTATTCGTAAAATAAAAGAAAAGGAAATTATATTTAAAACATCTTATAAAATTTAAAATATATAAATAAATTAATTACTTTTTTGACAAAGCAACTCGAAACCAGCCAGAAACCAAACAGAAACAAAGTTCAGTACATCGATTTTAATGTCTTGTCTGAGATGAATAATACAAGTCAAAGTTATATTTTATAATCTCTATATATTGCATATATATTTATTTATTTTTTAAATGAAAGAACTAATTTAATTTCGAATTAATTAAAATTTAGCTAAGTGTAAGAGCAGACACTCAACAATTTATGGCAAAAGCAAAAGCAAAATGATAAAAGAGGAAAACAAAACAAAACAAAGTAAACAAAAAAATATATATTTATTGTGTAGCGAGAATTTTTTAGATAATTGTTGTTAATTATTGTGTGTACCAAAAATAATATTTATAATTATTAAATTACATAATATAAATGTACTTATATGTATGCGTATGCATAATGAATATATTTTGATGCGTGTGATTTTTTTCGGCTTAGTTTTTGTGTTATTTCCAACTACTTTACTACATTTTTTGAGTGTACAAATCATGTATCGTAAATCATTTATCGTATACCGTATGGTATCGTATCGTATAGTAATTACTTGCCCAACATTTTAGTGCATAAGTTTTACCAACAACCATCAGGCCACTCAAACAGCAGCTGCCAATTGGCACTCGAGCACGGGCGCTTGTCCAGGGCAGGTAATAAAATATTCCACTTCCCTTACCCCATTCCTTCCTCTACGCTCCATCAATCCCAATGCCATGCTCGACACATGTTTCCTCGTAATTGTCCTTGTACAAACACTGCAATTGATCTAAGCCAGTAAAAGAGGAAATGGCAAATAATTTAAACTGAAAATGTTCCATTAAAAAGTTCAACAGCTGCTGGCAAATCGTTTAAAACTCCTCAAGGTGCTATCTCTATTGTAATACTTTAAAACAAAACCACAACTATTGGTATAGCTCTCTATTGATCCTATTCCCTATTTCTTTTAATTATTACCTTAACTCAACCATAGCCAAAATAAATAGAAACTTAACTCTATGCTAGCTAAATTATTATATGTTTTAGAGAAACTTGTACGATTCATAACGTATGATCAAACAAATGCCAAGTAAATGAATGAAAATATCGTATATACTTATATAATATACATATATATATATATATATATACATATGTATATATATATTATCTATTTACTCGTATGCTATATTTAAGATGGAAACCAATTACACAATATCACATGATAGAGACACAAGCGTGTGAAGCTTCTAAACTTTTCCAACTCTATACTATAACTACTATATACTATACGATATATCTATAATATGTATGCCATAACTATATACCATATACCATACAACATATGTCAAGAAAATTCTATGAAACAAAGTGTGTTTTAATAAACTATCGATAGATCACAATCTCAAAGACATTCTGTTTTCAATCAATCAATCAATCAATCAATATACTAGACGAGACGCCCGCTTGCTCCTCATTCTGCTGCTCCAGCAGTTGATTCAGTTGCTGCAACAGACCATTGAGACTCATTATGTTGGCATTCACATCCGACATGAGATGAGTTGGCTTCGATTGATCCTGGAGCTGAATTTCGTTATCTTCCTCCTCACCCAGCGTTGGCATCGATGCCGTGACCAGCTTGTTTATGTGCTCCATCATTTCTTTGATCCTGTCGCATTGGCTGTGTTTGGATTGTTGGCTTACACGATGGCAATTAGTTTAGCAGGGTATCTTACCAATTGGGAAGCTGGAATTCGCTGTTGGGAATATTGCGCCAGTTGCAGTTCTGCAGATGCCACGCACAATTGGACACCTGTAACTGCTCCTCGTGCCACTCGATTTTAGTGGCCAGCTGTGGCAGCAACTTGGGCAACAGCTCCAGGTGCCAAGTGTGCAGTTCCTGCTCCGAATTCGGCTTCATGTCCTCCAGCAATAGTTTCTCATCTTTTTGGGTAACTTCTTGGGTATCCTCTTGAAACTCTTCTTGGGCCACTTCCTGCTGCTCCTGCTGCAGATCCTCTTGATGATTTTCCAGCTGCTGCTGCTCTTTCAATCGTTCCGCCTGCTCTTGCAACTCCTCGGCCTCATCATCCAAGCTAAAGTCGACCCCCAACGCATGCAAAAAGTTGTCCAAGGAAGACGTCTTCTCAATGCTGCCCCTTTTACCAAAATGTCGATGCAGAAAGGATCTCGCTTGGGTCAAGGCATCATCTCTGCAGTGGAAACTGGGTGTGCCCATGCTGCGAAATGCAAAGCCCGATGGATTGTTGGTCAGCAGGCGTGTCGTATCATTTGCATACGTAATGTGTGTCTGGCTGCAAAAGAACAACAGTTAATGGTTAATCCTCTTGAGGACATTGCTGCACTCACCACTTGCCAATATGAACATTCAATTTGGTGATGCGTCCAAAAGACATTCTTCAACTTTAATCGATCAATTTACAAATCTTACATGTAGATAACGAAACAACAAAAATCAGAAATCAAAGTTTCTTTCACAAGCTACTAAAACTGAACTGGGAATTTGATTGGAGATGCTAAGATGTGGTTGGGATTAGTTGTAGACCGCCTCGATGTCCAATCGCTGTTGATATGCCAAACGTTGGAGGATCGTCGGATGTGTGTGATGCCAACGCGCATAGCAGGAGTCATAAACGGGGAAACTCATGTGATCCGCATAGATCTTCACCAGGGCCGACCTCAATGGCATGGAGTAGCCAAGCAAATGGGCAAAACGATCTGCGGCATATTCGAAACGGCGCAAATTCCACAACATCAAAAAGTTAGCAAGAGTTAGATAGGGAGTCAGTGCAAAGCGAAGAACAATAATGAAACCCACAATTATGGGGCATATGCCGTGCTTGAAGCCCACAGCTTCGTATAGCTGTGGACAATGGAAGAGTAATCCAAAGAGAATCATGGTGAGCAGAAAATGCACCTTCATTATCAACGTGGCCTTATAGAAGTGACCATTCCTCCAATGTCCCAGTTCATGTGCCACCACAGCAGCCACCTGGATGTTAAACAATCCACGACCAACCTCATGCGGCGACAGCTCATGAGGTGGCAATCCCTTGTTATATAGGAGCGTGTCAAAGATGACGATCCTCTTGAGACAGCAGCTGCCATAGAAGTAGGCATTGCTATACTGCGTCGACTTGGTGCGTATGATGAATACTCTGGACATGGGAAATCCGGTTAAATCACAGACACGCTTAACATCCTGATAGAGAGGACCATCCGGCAGCCGCACCTGTCTGCCAATGCAGGGTGCACAGATATAGGGTAACAGGAAGACCAACATCAATGTGAATATCGCCCAAATTACCCAGAAATATAGAAAGAAAAAATAACCAACTGTTCGAACAATGAACACAATTGCCAATGTCAGCGGTGCCAGGACGAACTGAGACAGGACTATTGATATGAGGCCCATGCAGAGATACATATAACATGGCATACGCGTCTGAGTTCCATATCGTAGCTCCAATATACACTTATCATAGAGTAAAACGGGCAGGCATCGCAACGTTATATAGATGGTCAAGTAGAGGACAAAGATTAGACTTATCCATAGCTCTTCCTTCGTGGCGGAGCCCAACGTTTGACAGGCCAAACCCCAGACGAATGGATAGAAACCGAAAAAGAGCTCGGCCGCGCTGATGACTAAATCAATTCCATGCTTCCACATGAACAATTCCATTTTATGCAGCTCATAGACGCGGGCACGGTGATAAACTTCTGGTGGGATGACGGCACGTAGCTCCTCCGGTACCGTGGTAGTCCCCAGACAGACCAGTTGCTACTAGACAGATATAAATAATATACCGAATAATAGCCGAAATAATTGGCCTATCTCACCTGACGCTTAGCCAATATCATTTCCCAAACATGGTCAACAGCGAGCACCGCCAGCAGCAGCCAAAGGAGAATGTGCGGCTCTATCTTCGGCCAAGTGTCGTAGAAAACCATCGCTCAGGATAAGATCATGTTTCCAAATAAATAACAATAAAACAACATATGTATATACAAAAATTATATTGTTGACAAACTTATTCAAATGTCAGACAATGTTTATCGAGGCTACTTTGATCAATGGCTGTTCGCTTCAAGCTCCTCAAGTCTGTTCAGGCGTTGGAGCATTGTGGGATGTGTGTGATGCCAAATGGAATAGCATTCATCCGATATGGGAAATGATAAATTGTCTGCATAGAGCTTGAGCAAAGCTAGTCTCAGATTTGCAGCATGTCCCAGTTTCTGGGCAAACTTATCCGCCTGATATTCGAACTGACGTGTCACGGAGAGCATTAGGACATTGGAGAGCGTGAAGTAGGGAGTCAGCACGTAACCGAATACGATCAGAAATCCAACAATAGTTGGTTGTAAGCCAGGCTCAAAGCCCACTGCCTGATATATGGGACCATAAGGGAAGCACAAGCCAAAGAGCAATAAAGTCAGAAATAAATGCGTCTTAAACATGAGTATTGCCTTGTAGAAATGTCCATATTTCCAGTGTCCCAGCTCGTGGGCAACAACAGCAATCACTTCAGAATTTCGCAGTCCCTTACCAGCATCTTCTGGTGGCTGCTGACCGATATTCTGGCGACCACGATTGTACAATAAGGTGTCAAAGATGACAATACGCTTGAGACAGCAGCTGCCATAGAAGAAAGCATTGCTGCCCGTGCTCGAATCCCTTACTCTAATGATATACACCTGACGCATGGGAAAGCCCACACTATTGGTGAGCAGCTCCAGATCCGCTTTCAGCGACTGATTCTCCAGTGGCACACGTTTCCCAACAAAGGGATCAATAAAATAAGGCAACAGAAGGATTAGGATCACGGTAAGTATGATTGCCAATGCGTAGAGTCCCAGAAACGAGTAATTGTCCAAATATTTGACTGTATATATGAAAAGTACAACCATAATGGCCAATATCAGCAGCGACAGTAAGATATCCAAGATAAAATTCAAGATGCGCATGTACCACTTTGGTGGATATCGTTTGACCAGACTGGTTATGCAGTACTTCTCATAGAGACGGCCTGGCACAGATTTAATCACAAGATAAACGTTTAGAATGCAAGTGAATATTATGGAGATGACCACCTCGTGCTCCATCCACTTGAAAAGTGCCACGTTATTGGCCAACTTCCAAACGAACGCATAGAAGCCAAAGTAGAGCTCAAGGCAACCACAGATGATAATCATCCATAGGGTATTCACGATGATGAACCAAGTCTTATGCAATTTGTATGTGCGCATTGAATTGAATAGATCCTGAGATAAATATGGACGCAGCAGATCGGGCACTTCATTCACTTTGTGGACCAATTTTACCTCGCGCATCATTAGATATATTGACCAGAGATTATCCAGAACCAATATGGCCATTAGTATAAAGAGTACAATGTCAGGATCCTTCCAGATCGTGGAAAACATTTTACGTTACCCGTTTCAAATACAACATTTTTACAAATTAACAAATACTTAAAATGAAAATCGCTTGCTTTATTGAAATCTACATAAACTACAAGTAAGGGGAAGCGGGTACACATACAAATTAAATGCTTTGGTCTCGGAATCGATTTACTTCTGCTTCTTGGGCTCGCCCAACTCCTTAAGACGGGCCAGACGCTGTAGAAGCGTTGGATGCGAGTGATTCCACGTGGAGTATAACCAATCATAGACTGGAAAGCCTAAATTGTCCAAATTCAGTTTGATCAATGCACGTCCCAGTTGATCCTCAAAACCCAGCGAATGGGCAAACTCGTCCGCCTGGTACTCGAAACGGCGCGACAATATGGTCATTGCAAAGTTAATTATAGCATTGTAGGGTGCCATCACATATGTGAAGACAATTAGCAAGCCCACAAGAATGGGTCGTGTGCCAGGCTGGAAGCCAAGAGCTTCATAGAAGGGTGCATACTTAAAAAGATAGCCAAAGACAAGGAACATAAGCAGTAAGTGCACCTCCATAATAATAATGTTTTTGGTAACGTGTCCCAGCTTCCAGTGGCCCAACTCATGGCCAAGAACTGCAAGAACTTCCTCATTTGTGCATCCCTTGCCCTTCTCATCATCTGTTAACTCGGAATCGTCGGCCTTGCCCTTGTTCAGCAGCAAAGTATCGAAGAGTACAATGCGCTTTGAGTTCCACAGGCCGTAGAAATAGGCATTACTGTGCGAGGAACGTTTTGACCCCTCGACCACATACAGCTTAGTCAGGGGAAATTTGAGCGATGCTGCCAAGTCCTCAATTGATTTGCGCAATGGTCCCTCCTCCAGAGGAGTGTACTTGTCGAACAGCGGTGCAATGAAGATCGGATAAATGGTGAGTAGCACAAGGGAGATGACACCAGTGAATACCCACAACCAGATAAAGAAGTTATCTCCACCACGTTGAACTATGAATATGATGGCCGCTGTGATGGGCAGCATTACAACTTGGGTGACTAGAAAGCTCTTCACTTGATCCCAGGCAAAAAAGCCAGCTGTTTGCTTGTTAAATCCATGCAACTCCTCAAGTACAAAGATTTTGTATATCTTAAAGGGCAGCGACTTGAATGTCGACAGCAAATTCGAAATGAGCACAAAAACGCAGCTGACAAGTATCTCATTGCTGGCGTCCCACTGCAGGCGACTAACCAAGTCCTCTGACGTCTTCCAGATTATTGCGATTAATCCCAGATAAAGTTCGAGGCACAGCAGCAAAACATCCATTAGCAATGCTTTAAATATGCCAAAGTTCTCCTGATCTAGGCCATATTTGCGCGCCTTATGGAATGTCTCATCGCTCATATGCGACGTCAGCTCACCGGGAACTTTCAAAGCATTTCGATAGACTTTCACCTGCAAAAGGGGTTAAACATGAGTAAATTGGTATCAATTGCAATCAATGAACCTACATGACATTTAACGATGTGCTAAATATACATGCGTATTACATACATAGACTTATGTATGCATCATCAAACTTCATACAATTTTATTGCCGCTTTTGATGACGGCACGTGCCGGCCATGCCATATTTTCTTACCTGGCGCAGTGATATATAGATTTCCAGAGCATTTTCGATAATGACTAAGGCCAATATACTGTACAGTACAGTATCTGCATCTAGTGAAGACATTTTCACCTGAATTTCAAATATCTGAATAAAATAAATAGAAAAACTTCAACGCCGAATACAACGGCAGAGTGACCGAATCTCCAAAGCAAGGTTATCTAGTTTTCTTCGAACAAATATATCAGAAAATACCAAAAAGTAGATAATATGGTGCAAGCGGTCACGCTGGTCTGCGGTTGGCGCCTAGCATCGTTGAGCAGTGAATTATCGCTAATCGATATTAAGTACAATGGCATCGATAACTAATCGAAAGAGAAATTTAAATGTATTATCTATTTTATTTCTTTCTTTATTTTAACAATTTAAGTTAAGACTAGCGTATTTGCACATTAAAATGTTCCACACTGGCATCGGCTATGTGCTTATGTATTTCATTAACTTCAGCCTGTGTCATGGTGCGCTCCATATGGCGATAGACGATACGGAAACACACGCTGGATTTGCCCGACTTCGGATGCTTGAATTTGTCTACTAAACTTATCTATGAAATTGAAAAAGACCATAGTTATTAGTTGCATTTAATACTTTTCCCATTATTTTTACCTGTTCTACAACATCGCCTGCCACTGTACGCACCAAATCGTAAAAATCGTTGGGGGAGAATCCAGCGTTCACTTCCACATCAGTCGGCAGCCAGAACGACAAGTCATTTGTGCATTGTGGATAGTGAGAGATTGGTTTGTACTTGGGCAGATTCTGCAGGTCCTGCTCGCTGAACTGGGATAAAAAGCCACTGTCGTTAGACCAAAATAGTCGAATGTCTGGTATATCAAATAAGATCATGGCTAGCCGCTCCAGACCCACGCCAAAGGCGTAGCCAATGGACTGATGAACACCCGCCTGTTGTAGAATCTCGTGACGCATAATGCCACAGCCGAGCACCTCTAGCCAGTTGTCTTTAAAGTAAATTTCTAGTTCCCAAGAAGGCTGTGTAAAAGGGAAATACGTGTCCACCCAACGATACTTGATACGTGGTCCAAAGAGCTCCTTTGTTAAGCCTACAAGCACGTGTTTCATCTCATGTTCCATTAATTTAACGGCTTCCAAAGTATGACATGGCTGCTTTGTCTGGTCCATGCACTTGGACGAAGGCAAAATGCGTTTTGGATCTGCAATAGAACCCGACCACGTCTCCTCGAACAGCTCAAGGCCGGGATTGCGCTCAAAGAGCTTTTCTTTGGTTACCAAACGCACTGCATCCGCCTGATGGAACACTGGATAATGTGTGCTATCGATCTCATCACGCCGATACACTTCGCCGACAACCAAGAAGTTATCTAATCCACCCGAGATCAACTCCACTTGATGGGCTGTAGTGTGGGCACGCAACAAATGTTGCTGATTGACGTAGTAACAGTCCGATTTCTGGCGACTCACATGGTCACTGGGTATCAGCAAATTGTCAAAATTCTGCTGAACTGTCACCACAGGATTCAGTTGGTCGTACACAGAGAATAGCGGATTTCCCCGCTGATTGCGGTAAGCTCCATAAAAGTAGTTAACAATGCGCTGGCGGATTATCGACAATGGATGATCACGCTGCAGATGCTTATTGAGTCCGAGATGTGTCAATATTTTGGGCGTCACATTCGTCCAGCTATCTGTGGCGTAAGTGCCTCCGTTAATTTCCAATTGAAGTTGTGTCTGGTGGGGGGTCGTTATTTTTTTGGCCTCCTCAGCAGCGCTGCTGGCCAGAAAACGGCGCGGATGTCTCGAGACGTTGGAACACAACCTCGCGCTGGGTATACGCAACGTTAATAACATTTTAAAGTTGTTTATTATTTCTTAAATTGCAATATTATATTGCATTCTATTACAAAACAACAGCTGTTATATCGATGCCCGTGCGTTGCAAGTATCGACCATTTTTATACAAATCGATATATTTAACCAGGGCCGCAACTATTATCGGTCGACGGTCTTGATAACTATTGAATTTAATTTATCGACTTTTGTATTTGATTAAAAATAGTCGTAATTCGTTTTAATAATTTAATTAATATATTTCCATTCTATTACTTAAAATTAAAAAATGCAGATTATTTGGTATTTTAAAAATATTTATTTATTTCTTACGAAAACATCAACATTGAAATATGCCTAATTAATTTGTTTCAACTTTAATGGCAAACTATAAGAAATTGATGAATTTTACAGATCGTAGCATATGTGCCAACTAAATTATAAACTTCGCTTTTGAGATGCTTGTGTTGGAATAGAGGATGTGTGATTAATTATATGAGTTTGAGCGGTTGTGTATTGGGTTTAGACCAATGGGTAACTGGCAGCTGTGGCAATTCCGCACTGATTGTCCGAGTTGCGGGTCATCTTGATGAAACCCTTGTCACCCCAGGTTGTGCCCCACGAGTTCTTGACCAACCAGAAGTCCTGGCCGTCCTTATCTGTACCAAAGCCTACAGCGAGCACACCATGATCGAGATTCTGGGGATCGCATTGTGGCTCATTGTAGACGCCCTCGGAGTAGAACTGGAATGATTCGTGGGAGGCATCAATGGCAACCGATACGGGACCAATGGTAGCTACAGCTTCAGCCATTTTCTTCTCATCGCCCTGAGGAATATCAACGAATCCACGGTCTGTGGCCCCAATGGTATCCTTATTGAAGTGGCAGGAATCATCAATGCCCTCATAAGCATATGACTTCTCGGTGTCGATACCGCCATTGTCCTTGATGTAACGGAAGGCGTTGTCCATCAGACCACCATTGCAACCATTGTTACCATACTTGGTAGAGCAATCAACCAGATTCTGCTCAGACAGCGACACCAAAGCACCAGTCTTACGGAAATGCTGACCCTCTAGAGCGCCAGTACTAGAGAATGCCCAGCAGCTGCCACAATGTCCCTGATCCTTGACCTCGGTAACAGCGCCCTTTGTACGCCAATCCACAGACTTTGGCAAGCTCACATGAGCAGGAGAGATGAATGTGATGCCCGTGAAACCAACATCAGCAGCGCTGCAAGGAGACAACACGATTAGAACCTGATTTTCAATCAACTTCAACTGGTGGCAATTAAATTCACTTACCGCAGCTGCTTTTGCAGTGTGTAGTTAAATCCATTCATCGTCTGATGGAACTCATGATGGAGCATATCCGCGTACTTGTTAATGGCCATCTTATAGCTGACTTCACCGGCAGCATAGCGCTGATTATGCTTGGCAATCTTGTGCTTGTTCTCATTGAAGATCTTCAAACGGAAACGCTCTTCAGTCTCATCCTGATAATTCTTGCGATGCTCCAGCTGCAATTACAAAACAACAATGTGAAATACTTGAAATGACAACACAATTTAATTGCTTATCAACATGTTTTACGGTTATCACAAGACGTGTTAATTTATATTTTACCTAGTACTCAGATTAGATAGCTCAATAATCTCTACTGCATATGTCCAGCTGAGTGCTATTCAGAGTTCACTTCATTTCAGTGCAGTGAGGCGGCTTAGCCTAATGTTTGAGTTCAATTTCTATTTATTGCCCTTGAGCATGAGATAAGCTGTCTCAACTGTTATCAGAATGGTTACCAAGGAACAGGTGCCACATAGCTAAAGCGTAGCCCGGTAGCAAACATAAATCTAAACTATAACCATAAAAAGAATTTACGACTCTGTCAAAAATACAGGTAGAAGTTGAATATGAGTAAATAGAATAGTATGTTGTATGCTGTAGTCGACATGCAGATACCGTATAGCTATGTTATACCTTTAAATTGAGTGTTTTAAGGAGATAAAGGGAACTCAAGTAAATCTCCTTAGGAGATACACTTCTATTTAGCGATTACAGTTGCTGTAATCATTTGCATGCTGTGCATATTCGCTTTTCTCTAAACTTATTTTACAGCATAACTATCCTTTGTCGCTTTATGTTTACAGGGTATACCTATCAGCAGTTGGGTACACTGAACATTCTTTGGGCGCTGTCAAACGAGCTCGTACAACATGCATTTAATTATATCAGACAAACTCAACAATTGTCGCCCTGAAATGACCGGATGATGAACTTGTTGTTGTTGTTTTTTTTTAGTAATGTTGTTGGGAGACTCGCCCCTGTGCCCACATTGCGTGTTTTTTGACAACATTCTTAAATTGCATATAATTGATATAATTGTTATGGCTTCGACTGCGTGGCGTTTGCAACTTGTTAATTTGAAAGAAAAGTAATAAATTGCAGACGTTTTTATCGATTTGTATTGTTTTTATTGTAAAAAATATTCAAATATTTTGTTAAATAGAAAAAGGCTTAGCGGCTTAGTATAAAATATAGAAAACAAACTAAAATCAGTAATTAAATGCAAGTGCTTATAGATATACGCAACTATACACATGCACATACAGACTATAAGTAGACATATACATAGACATATGTATAGGTGTGTTGTTATATTGATTCGTTTTATTATACAATTGATTACTGCTAGCTTTTTTTGCTTTGCACTTTAATCGGCATTTTCAGTGTGTAGAATAAAAGTTCGTTGTATGTTTTCTAGCCACATGACTTGAGTATCTTATAACTACATAACTAACTCTAAGAGGCAACACAGGATGTTGCAAGTAATGCGGACAGTTTTGGCTACAGTCGCTCCATTTCAATGGAGCAGCTGTCGTCGTTCTCTGCAACTGCAACTGGCACTTGCACCGCTGATGACGCTGTTGCAGACGCAGATGTGGCGGGTTCTTCCGTTGCCTCCAGCTGTCGTAAATCTTGGTATTCGCGACGCTTACGCATTATGAAGCGCAGCACAAAGCCGTTGATAATGAACAATGCAATAACAAATACAACAGGTACCACAACATCCACAACTAAATTTAAATCACTGGAGCTGGCCATTATACGTGGATTTATATAATTTCTTTTATAGCCGTTTTTTACGATTTGGTTTGCTTTAGCACGTTTTTCCAAATGACGCGCGTGCTTGTGCTTTTCCTTTAATTTCGTTCAGTAGTTTGCTCCCGTTTGCTCTCTCTCTCTCCGTCTTCCTCTCTTTAAATAAGGCGTGCGCACTCTCCCTCTCTCTAACTGTACCACACTTACTCTCGAAGAGCTAACGTTGCGACTGTCTGTCTACTTGCGTTGAGAGTCGAGCGGTTAATAACAAAAATAGCCTGAACTGACTTTTATTGTGGTGCGCGCTGTGCACGCTCGCACACATGCACAAACTGCTACGCAAATATACGTACATATGTATGTACATACAAATATACATTTAATCATTAGATTCTGCCATTGTATGCGTGTTAGCATGCAGGGGTCGAAACGGGCGAAACAGAAAAGCATCGGAACCGGTTTTCCAAAATACGTCAATCATAGAGATGCTGATTTATGAGGATAATCATAGCACACAATCATGTATTCATGTAGGTATATCGAAGTATGCTAACCGGTTGTAGCATATCGATATCAAACACTTGTTCGTCCCACGGACAATCGACCACTTGTTATATTTCTCCTTCTTTGCCTACTTATTTTCGCGCATTCACCGAAAGACAGAGCGAAAGCTCTTCGGCAAAAAAGCAGCCTAAGCAAAGCAAAAAAGAAAACAAACACAAAACAAGTGATAAGCATTTTTAGCTAGTCGCACGCCATTTCCGAGAATTTGTTTGCGAATTGCGCACAAATTGAATGAAAAAAAAAAAAAATAAATAGAAACAAACCAAATAAAAAATAACATCTTAATAAGAATATGATTGACAGTCTAGGAGGGGTCGCATTTCACACGCTTATCAGCTAAAAGGCCGACTGCCTTGCCGTTGTTTGTGTGTTCTATTTTGCTGGAATGTGCACAATTCAATAAACACAATTTGCATATCATCATTTATAACGATTGGCAATTTCCAGCATAGGACATACAGTTCTCTCTATTCCCGTTTTATACAGATAGCAAAATTAAATTATTTTAACATGCGCCTGATTCTTTAAACGACTTTAATTCCCCAAAGTATGTGACATTTTTATTGACAATAATAGTATGCTGCGCGCGCTTTTCAAATTCGTAATTTTTTTTTTTTATTTCGCGTTTTTTTCGAAAACCAGCCGCCCCCTAGAACACTTTTTTTGTACCGTTCGAATCACCCCTTCCAACCGAACAAAACGCACCAAAAAACTCGGAATTTTTGAAAAGGGGCGGGGCAAAAAAACGAGTAACGGAAGTTTTTTTCAGTTTTATTTTTCTGATTTCTTTCTTATTTGTGGACCGATCTTAATGAAACTTTCAGCATCGCTTCCACGTGGTGCTCTCCATGCACGTGCCAAGTTTGAAGCGTCTGCGTGGGCGTGGGCGGTACAAGTTTTGTCTTCAGGCGCGATTTGCGGGGCAGGGGAGTGAGGTATCGCTAATCTAACATACACTCTACCTGGGGGGGTTATTCAGGGAGCCTCATAAAGTGCTGAATCGCAGAAAACGTCCCAAAATTTGTTGGAAAACTTGAAAAACAACGCACAAGTTCGAAATACTCACATTTAATACTGCATACTTTCACGCTGAACTAATATTAATATGAATACGATTTAAGTGGGCGTCCAAAAGAAGAAGGATCTGGGGGAGTCTGGCACTGATTACCATGATCCCCAAGCCTGGGAAGCAACCAACGGAGGTCAACTCATACAGACCAATCAGTCTCCTTCCGGCGTATCGCCCGATAAGCCTCTTGCCAGCGTTAGGCAAAATATTGGAGAGGTGTTATCCTAAGAAGAATGTTGGAGACCAGTGCAGTCAAAAAGGCAATGCCAAAATTCCAATTTGGATTCAGGCTTAGTCACGGTACGCCAGAACAACTCCACCGGGTCGTAAACTTTGCTCTGGATGGATTCCACGGAAAGGAGTATGTCGTTGGAGCTTATCTGGATATACAACAGGCTTTCGACAGAGTGTGGCATGCAGGGCTTCTGCATAAACTGAAAGGAATTCTTAAACCTCAGCTCTACCTAATCATCAAGAGTTTCCTTCACGAGCGCTCCTTTAAAGTTGTTCAGGACGGGATATCCTCTCAACCAAAGAGAGTCAGAGCAGGTGTACCTCAGGGCAGCGTATTGGGTCCAACACTGTACAGCCTGTATACGAATGACATGCCAGCATCCGTCAACATGCCGATGACCGACCCCAACAATCTGCTTATAGCCACCTTTGCGGATGACACTGCGGTTCTGTCCAGGGACAAATGTGTCTATACAGCCACAGATCAACTCCAGATCTACTTCGAGAACTGGGCCTACCGATGGAGCATTGCCATAAACCCCGATAAGTGTGTATCAGTCACATACACACTTAGAAAAGGCACCTCACCTGGGGTCTTCATACATGGAGAACTCTTAGCCCACAAGGAGGCCCATAAATATCTTGGCGTCACTCTGGACAAGAGGTTAACATTTCAGCGCCACATAACCGATGTAACTGGGCGCCTCAAGGCAAAGGCGAGGAGCATGGCTTGGCTTCTCAATGCGAGGAATAAGCTATCGCTTTCGAACAAGGCAAACATATACAAGGCCATCCTGGCACCCATCTGGAGATACGGTATCCAGGTATATGGAATAGCGTCAAAAACAAACCTCAACAAGCTACGCGTAGTGCAATCCCAGGTGTTGCGAAGGATTTCTGGTGCGGCATGGTACGTTCGTACTAGAGATATTGAAAACGAGCTCAACGTACCGAAAATCGGCGACGTTATTAATCACCAAGCTGCTGCGTACCTGAGCAGGCTTACAAATCATCCAAACCAGCTGGCGCAAAGGCTCCTGCGAAGCAGACGTATCCATAGAGTCAGGGCGAGAAGGAGACTCCGAAAAATTCACCCAACTGACATACACAACAGATCATTATAATAATCCTCTATTAACTTGTATATTATCTCACCCAATTATCTAGGTTTAAGTATGTACATACAGATGTACATATTTTGTTGAAATTAAAATGCACTGTAGTATAAGTTATTATTAATAGTAACAGTAGGCTATAATGTCTCAAATAAATATGATTTTAATTTAAAAAAAAAAAAAAAAAAAACTTATCACATGTACTCTAAAATATATACATATGTTTATAAATATGTTATTGTTTTGTAACTAAATATATATGCAACTAGTTGATTAGTCTAGTCAAAGTTGGAAACTTTTCAGTCGCTTTAGTCGATAAGCAAAGAGGCGAAATGAGCACAATTGCAAATAGCACTGATAAGGCTGATAATAAGCGAGTTCAAAGCGTTTTACGCCGTTAACTAGCACGCAGACAAAGAGACAAACAACAATCGGCATTAATTGAAATCAAATAATTAACAAAACAACAAGCATCAATGACTCAGTAAATGGTATTAGTGCCAATTGTGATCGCTAATAGTTTTTGTATTTTAGAATATTTAAGTCTGAATGGACCCGCTGCTTATCGCAACTGCAATGGAGCGCTTATCAATAGCGCTGATCCGTACCGCTCCGAGCCTTCCACACAAGGAAGGCGGCTTAACACAGTACATTCCCTCGTATGTCTATCAGCATCTCATGTGATATTCTAGGGACAGTCATGTGAGCCGGCATGTGACTGAGCAAATCAGCAGCTGTGGCTTTGCCACAATAGCGTGCAACAGTAGCGACAACAACAACAACAACGTCAGTCACTGTCAGCGCATTCACATGTCCCATGACTCATGAGGGTCCAAGAGAATGCTCCATAAGCCAAAACAAAGGAAAAGATACGGAACTAAACACTCGGACAACAATTGCATTCATTATTGACTTTAAAATGCATTCAACACTTGCCACCTGCCACACAGAAAACAATTGTGGAGATCACATTTCGATTACGATTTCAATTTCCTCATTATTTATTACTCACCTTAAAGGCATGCCATTCCTCCTTGATGACATCTGCAAAGGAGATGGCTTGTGTCACAGCCACCAGGGCCAATAGAGCGAATACTACGCGCATTTTCTAGCTTATCTGCAATGGAAAATATGTATAAAAATCAATAACAAAAATTTAATTAAATGAATAATTATCGACTTGAGCTTTAGTTTGGTTTCAGCTTGACTGTCTATGAGACATCACGTGATGAGCTTTTACATGTACAAAAGCTTAACAAGTTTTTTGTATAAACAAACAAAAATCAGTCAAAGCGCTGATGAAATAAATACAACAACAATAAGAAATTTTGCTGCGTTAACGGTTGACGGAAAGGTAGCATGAGCCACACACATGGCGAAAAAGGGGGGCGGAACTGTAATATGGCAGATTAAAGAAATGACCAAATCTGGCAAGGCTCAGACACTTTATCTACTTGTAATTTTCGATATGTTTTTCGAATTCGAAAATTCGTTTTGTTATCTTATCGGACATTCGCCTTGTGTTTGTGTGTTTATTGCGTTTATGTTTGTTGTTCCAGCTGTTAGTTTTAAGCCACTTTCGTAATGTATTTGTTACTTTAATATCACAACAATTGTGCCAAGTTCGAGGGCCAAACAGGTTTTGCAAGCGTTTTACAGGTGAATCAGCAGTACCAACGAAGGGTACAATACAACCTCATAAAATATGATACGAATAACCAATTGATAAGATAAATAGAGAGAAAGAAAATAGGCCACACGAAAGAGTAAAGCAATAGCTGAAAGCAAAATGCGCAACAGCAACAGAAAGTAATGGCCGCCAACGCAATAAACAAAGAAGCCAAAGTCTATGGCAAGAGAACGAACATAGAATAATGATGAAAGTAGAATAGAGAAAAATGTCGGCACAGCTGAGAGATGCTGCTGAAACTGGACAGGCAGAACAGACAGGGGAAGTGTAGGTAATGGCGTCTTTGCTGTGGCTTAGACAATCATATGACGCACTTTGTTTTAATATAATATAAAACAGGAAACATTTTAGATTTTGCTGTTATTATACGAATATATTACATAGATGTACATATGTACGTAAGACTTATCACTTAGAACAGCAAAGCCACTTGAATAACAATCACTTTTCAACTTATTGCGTCTTGACAATTACTGTTAACAAAGTTAGCTTATATTTAAAAATTCAATTGCGTTACTTAATTGTTAGCTGAGCACTGCACTCCAACACTTTTCGTGGTTTAATAAATTCAATTGAAAATTGTTGTTGCGAAGAAATCTTTAATATATATATTTTCACCAATTTTGGTCACACTAATCATCACGAAGCAGGCTTGCCAGACTGACAAGTGGCAACACAATAAATATATAACTGTTAGGGGACTGTATGTTAAATCGCTGTAATGCTCAAAAGAACGTTAACATAAGGCTGCTAATTCCTAACCACTAAAAATGCAAAATGTTTGCGTGCTGGCAATGCTCTGATTCAAAATTATCGAAGTACTTCCATCACTAGCTTAATAATATTGCTCGTCATCCGCAGAGCAGGCGATTTTATTAAAACGATTCCCAAATTGCTTATATTTTTCACATTATATATCCAGTAAGTTTATATATTTAGAGTAATGTAAATAGACTTACTAATCTGTGTGTATTGACTGTTGCAGCTCTCGAGAAGTTCCCGTATCATGTTTGGCAGGCAGAGCGGTTTGGGCAGTTCCAACAGCTCCAATCTTGTGGAGTTTCGTGCTGGCCGCATGAATATGGTCGGCAAAATGGTGCATCCAGATGCGCGCAAGGGCCTCGTCTATATGACCCAAAGCGACGATGGACTCATGCATTTCTGCTGGAAGGATAGGACTAGCGGCAAAGTGGACGATGATCTGATCGTCTTTCCGGACGACTTTGAGTACAAACGCGTGGATCAATGCAAATCTGGACGCGTATATGTGCTGAAATTCAAGTCCAGTTCGCGTAGAATGTTCTTTTGGATGCAGGAGCCCAAGGCGGACAAAGATGACGAGCACTGCAGGCGTATCAACGAGCTGCTGAATAATCCCCCCTCGGCTCACCAACGCGGCGGTGGCGGAAGTGGCAGTGAAGGCACTGACCTCCAGTACATGCTCAACAACATGTCGCAGCAGCAGCTGATGCAGCTCTTCGGTGGAGTGGGCCAGATGGGCGGATTGAGCTCTCTGCTCGGTCAAATGAAGTAAGTCTTAGTAATCCTAGGAATAGAATAATAGTTGTAAGTAAATCTTATAATGTTATCTTTGTCAGTTCGCGTACGCCATCATCGCGGAACACAGCATCCTCAGGCGGAGGCGGAGGGTCGGGCAGCGGCGCTCTACAAACGCCCGAAAATGTGAGCGTTCAACGCACACCGTCTGCACCTACCAAGGGCTCCAAGTCGGGTAGCAACCGCAACAATTCGCAGGGCGATGCTGCTGGCGGTGGCAGCTTAAGCGCCGATGCCGATGCCTCCGGTAAGAAACAAACTACAACACCAACAAAAACTACAACAACAACAAGTGGAGCTTATGCGAATCCATTCCAAGCCTATTTATCCAATCTCTCCCCTGAACATGGCGCAGGTCGTTCACTGAATATCGACCTATCCACGGCTCTGTCGGGCGCGGATGCAATCAATCAATTAATTGCGGATCCGGAGCGTGTGAAATCATTGATTGTGCACTTGCCGGAATCGGAAGATGCCGATGAGGATCGCAAGCAACAGATCAAGGATCACATCAGCTCCCCTCAATTTCAACAGGCCCTTGCTCAGTTCTCCAATGCTCTGCAATCGGCCCAACTTGGACCCGTTGTTAAGCAATTTGAATTATCCCATGAGGCAGTCGCTGCCGCCTACTCTGGCAATCTGGAAGAATTTGTGCGTGCCCTTGAGAAGAGTCTGCCAGCCGGCACCACAATGGCAGGCGAGGAAGCCACTAAGGACACTCCAGTCGCCGATAAGAAAGGTGAGGCTGAGCCAGCCAAGGATGAGAGCGCCGCAGCCACTGAGAAACAAGAAGAGAAACAGAAATAACGCGCATATCCCATATGTATGCTTCTTTCATAACCAATATAAAAAATGCAAAGCAATTTAAACCCTTATATTTGAACATTAACGATTTTTCGATTCTTCAATAAATTGGCCATGCAAAAGCTTGTGTAGTTGTTTGTATTTGTATAAATGTCCGTGGGCAGAACTTTGTGATCGTTTGTCGTTTACAAGCAGCAATTAAATATTATTTCATGTTTCAATTTAGTTTGCATTTGTAAATTACTCAAATTTACATTTAAAATGGCAATTATTCTTCGTTCTATTTGTTCACATCTGGCAACATTGCTAGCAGAAGCTGCGTCAAGTTGCTGGAGTGTGCAACAGATAAACAAGTCGAGACACAAACCAGCAGTGCAATAAGCAATAAGTTATTTATTTAATTTGCAGATATCTAAATTGGTTTTCAATTCTAAATATAGATTAAATATATTTCTAAAGTCAATATTTATTTTTAAATTTGATTCATTTGCACACATTTTTAAAACTCTTGAGCTCTTTTTACTTTTTCATTTAATAATGTCATTTTAATTATCATTTGACTTCCAAATTGATACTGCACCTTATTTACTTTGTTTTTATTTAAAACTGTTTGATTTGTTTCATATTCGTGTATTAATGTAGCAAATACACAAACATAGTTCTTCTTCTCCTGTTTTCTTCAATTTATAAGTTAAGCAGTTTTGATTCAACTGCACTACAAGTTGCAATCAAGTTCAAACCCATGAACCAATAACTATAGCTTTAAGTAGAACATCTCAAGCTCTTAAACAGATGTCATTAACAGGTGTTCGATTTGAATTAAGCAACTGTATCCCCTTTTATTCATTATTTTCATGATGATATTGTAATATTTATTTATTATCAACATGCTGCAGTTGTCTATTTTCACACTGAATGTGTTCATCATAAAAAGCCTATGTTATCAGTTCGGGGAATTTTCAATGAAATCTCATATTATATGGATTTCACGACATCTTAAGTAAATTTCTTAATTCGAATAAAAAACTCTATATATCTACAATTGTATATCTATCTACAGATATCTACACCCTCTGCTTGCTATGTTTGGTTCCTCTTTGATCTGAAATGTTTGCCATGTGAGAAATTAATTTAATTGATAATGAAGCATGTGACTGAGAGTACAACATATGTTTATTGAGCACGAGCATCACATGTTGTAGTATGGCTGATATTTCTCCTCTTCCTCTTCATCTTGTTGTCTATTTTATATTCTTTAATTATTGTTTTTGTTTTATTTTGCGCACATTGCTAAAATTGAATTTATTTTCATATATACACAAAATCCATATCAGCTGATAATAATTGCTTTTAATGTACACACACACACACACACACACGCAGTCGCACTCACAGATACAGTTAGGGAGAGGAAACCAGATCATTTGCTTTAAATGCAGTTAAATCACGTTACGCCTCGATAAATGCGGTTAATCATAAAGACCAACTGTCTTACTTCTTGATTACTCTATGAAGAGGCGCCATTGATGGTTCTTACATACCCTGTAAGCAAGCGTTTAATGGGTATGTTAAGACTGTGTATCCTACAGAGGAGATCATAGTCCAAAGTGTCTTGAAATTTGAATACGCTGGTCAACTGGCAGTCGAGCATTTGAATTACTTGATATATAATATATATATAAACGTAATATAAATATAAATATATATTATATATAAGCTAATGTTGGCTGTAATTTTTGATCTTGATTTACTTTACTGTACATTTCAATAGTATAGGGTAAGTGCTAGTCTGGCATTGATACTGCTTGCTGCTGCTGCTATTCAATAAACAAAAAGGCACATAAATACTACTTGAATCTAAGTATTTGATGGCCCATTCATTATGTTATTGGCGTGCTTTTCAGAGCGCGTGAGTACATCACATGAATTACGCGCATAACATATGAGGGGGGAGTATCATCATCATCACCATCATCAACATCATCATCATCATCATCATCATCATCATCTTCAGAGCAGGAGGAGGAGGAAAAGGAGATGGAGAAGCAGAAGTAGTGGTAGTGTGGCTCAATTGGTGTTGCTGTTGCCGGCTCTGATCTTTTATGCGACGCTCGTCGTTGTCCATCGTCCATCGTTGGTTTTTCCTGGGTGTGCAAATGCGCCAATATTATTAATGGCTCTCACGCTCTTCAATTGAACTGAGCGCCCGCATTCAACGCTATCTGCTGTCAGTTCCCCTACCCGCCTGCCCCTCTCTAACCCACTCTCACTCTGTCTCTCTTTCTGTCTCTTTTTTGCTGTTTCTTCTTCTCTGCTGCTGCTGTTGCTGCTGCTACTGCTACTGCTGCTGCTGCGATCAACTGTCTGTATTGTCTTTTTGTCCGACTCTCTGGACTGTCTGCCTCTGCCTCATTTGCCGATCATTCGTCGAGTTGTGCAAAACATCGTTGCGCCCGTTGACGTTTCATGGTTTCTATTCGATTCAATTTTTGTTGAAAAGCATCTGGAACGTAATTAGTCTTGCTCAGTGCTACACAAACCGTGCTATCGTGTGGATTACTATTTATACGTACAGTGACCAGTGCTCATCGTTCAGTGACAAAATTGACAATACCACAATACCATATACAATATAGCTGATATTCCATCAATATTAACTGAATATTAACTGAAAGAATCTAACAATATGTCATATAAAATGAAATTTATTGGCCTTTGCCTGGTGTCAGCCTTAGTGCTGCAATTTGTCTGTGCGGATATCGAGACAAACGAAGTGAACGATAATAATCCTGAGTATTATAGTAAGTGATCCTTGATTTAGATAGCATGCCATGATAGCCACATGAAATACAACTATATACCCCGTACCTTACAGTGCTGCAGGGCGTGCGTGTGTATCCAAATGATCGTCATTGTATTATGGTTGGAGGCCTCTGTGTGCAGACCAGCGATTGCACAGAGCCCACAAGCAACAAGGGTCTCTGTCCCAGCAGCACACATCTGGGCGTCGAGTGTTGCTATGAATGTAAGTGTTCTATTGAAATTCTGCATAAATGATGATCGTGTTTTGATTCTAAATGCTACAAAACTATTCTACAGTTAAACCAAAACATTTAGCTCAATCCTAAACCTAATCCTAAATATCGTTATCTATCTTAAATTGATTCCTAAATTCATACTATATAATTGGTATTTATTATTAAATGTTCTCATTTATTGTTTTCGTTTACGTTTACGTTTCCTGCACATCAACAACTAACAACGTCTCCAACTTCAACTTCAACTTTAACTCCGTCTGCGTCTCACACACACACATACTCTCTCTCTCCCTCTCTCTCCTTCTCTCCCTTTATGCCACTCCCCACTCTCTGTGTCACTCCCGCACTCTGCCGCACACCTGTAACATTGATGCGTTGGAATTCCAGTGCCGGTAAGGCCAGCGCCGTGTGCCCAACACATGGGAGCCTGCATGGATCGATGCCACCAGAGGCTGATCAGACCTGGCACCGACTGTGAGAAGGGACAAGTCTGCTGTGTTTTAATCTAGACTACGTATATATGTAATATAATCTAATGCTCTTTATATACAATATTATGAAATCGATGAAAGATGAAAAAAATAACAAGAAACAAATAACAAATGAAAACATATTGTATGTCAACTGTAGACAATACACACACACACAAACAAACACACACACACACACACATCCACATACACATACATGTACACGTATTTATTAAACTATACATTTACTTATATATTGTACAAGTAATTTTTGTATGAAATATTTCGACTGCTGTAATAAAACGCATTGTAAATATTTTGAACTGATTTACTCCAAATATTGCCTCTCGGCTCTCGCCTCTCACATGATCAGCATGATCCACGATCAATGTACAATACATATAAGCATCCGACTGATTACGTAAGTACTCCTACTTGTATTTGTCTGATCTGCTGCTGGTGCTGCTGAATCATAACACAAGCAACGGAGCAACGGAGCAACAGAGCCACAAAGGTTGCCTACCAGGTCAGTCAGGCGCTTCTTATCAGCGATGCGTTCTCTGAATATGATATAGGGGCAGCTGACACTCACTCGCTCTGATCATGAACATGACGCTGACGATGACGATGATAATGATAATGTTAATGATAATAATGATGATGTTTGTGTTTGTGTTTCCGAGTGTCACGTGTAGAAATTAACGTACAGTTGTGTGGCCAGAGTTCTACTTTCAATCTTTAAAAGATTACTTTGCTTGTTCACATATAGTATTTATACATATATAAGAACCCTATAATAAGTATTGCAGAGTGTATCTCTCAGCTTTGTTCCGTTTCAATGTCAAGTTCAGCATTGGTTCAAGCTGACAAGACGTTTGCTACTCGAAATCTAGTACATTCTATTGGCTGAAATGCTTTCCACGAATTTTGGAAATTATTCTAACATCATTTATATTTTTAGAACTATAAATAAACGTCCTTGCTGGGCTTTCGCATTTGAAAGATATATCTTATAGATACATTGAATGTATGTGCGCGTTTGTTTTTATATATTTTTATGCTTTATATTTGTTCAACTTATTATATATGTTTATATTATGACGTTATTTATAGTTTTGGAAATGTCTACGCATGCGAACAAAATGCCTTTTGAGTTTAATGAATTGATCCAAGGCGATAAGCTGAGCGAGGGAACGTGATTTGAAAGAGCTGAGAATTTGGGATACTTTTGGTAATACAAATTACCATGTATCTCTTGAAGCTAGTCTTATTTGTTTTGCTTTAATAATTAATTACACTGCAGTTGCATAATAAACGGAGCACTGCTTGAATTGCGTGTGCATTGCACTGCAAGCAGAACTGCTTGGCGAATGCGTGTGGCAATACAAGCAGTGCATTTATATTTATAAATACAGCACAAAATCGTGTTAATGCACATCACAAGAAATTAAATAATTATTCGCTGTGAGCAGTTAAAATAATATATCCCTGGCACAGGGTATAATGTAGTGTAAATTCAAGAGTATTATGGAGAAGTCCAATTGTTACTTTACGATCTTAAAACGAACCTTCTCGAAGTGTTTGTTTTGGATTACCTTGAAATTGGAAAAGATTAGCACGCAATGCCACTTAGAAAGTGCATTACACACTCGACTGTGTGTACATATAAATGTGCATTACTGTCACTATCTATAGACCCCACACACATGGTCGTTACATTGCAATTCCTTAATTTACTTAACCTCCTCCAATGCCAGTGAAAACAACAATATGACTTTGACACATGAAACGGCGGCCTTGTCTGGACATTGAAACTGTTTTGTTTTGCTTAATATGTATGTATGAATGTATTGTCAAGAATTATACTACATAGGCTTATATTTCAATTGAATCAGAACATTTAACTGCGTCTTAGATTGCATAACTTTTGCAGTGTCGAGGGGATCCCGAAGTTGGACGGGAAATGTGAACTTTTCAATTGCGATTTGAACCGTTTCAAAGTGATTTCATTTGCACGGATTCGCATCAACAACGAATGCAAACTACTGTCACTTCGAGTAAGTATTTCAGTGAAACAAAAAGCCCAATAATACTAATGAATATGTATGTAAATATATAAGTAATTTGTATATTGTATATGGGCTCTTATCAGGCTGCTATGCTCATGTCACATAATAAATTATTTATGTGTTTTTGTTTACGTTTACGTTTTCGTTTTCGATTTGAATTTTGCCCGCACTATGAGCTAATCGCTCTCTATAATATGCAATATTCAGACCACGTTGCATACCCTGTAAAATACAGAAGCTGTCACTGCAATGCAATATGCCAATATGAATGAGAATTTTGGACTATCTAGAGTAGGGTATCCTCTAGTGACACACTCTACACTGGAGCACCCTTACTAGCTTCTTAATATTGTGCTTCTTATTTTATTTGCACTTTTGTAGTCATTTTCAAAGCACACTAGTAAATGGTGTGTGTAAAGAGGCAGTGTGCGAATGAGGAAGGGGGATGGGGAATGGGGAAAGGGTGTAAGGCGCTTCGTTGCAATTGGGATGCGCTCATATTTCATGTCATAGTTCGCACTCATTTTTCACTTGACATAAACTGCGTCTCATCGCTGCGGGCTCTGCAACGCAATTTGCATGTACGAAGCAACTCATGTATTCGTAGTTGCTTTTATTTTTGCCTTTTTTTTTTTCATATTTCAGTTTTAATTTTTATTTTGCATGTGGCTGCGAGTATAAAAGAAAATGATTTTGTGGCATAAATTAACGCCAAGAGGCACACGAAACACTATTAAAAAATGCTCCACACATGCGAGTCGCGCATCCTTCAGCCAATGCTAGTGTGTGTGTGTGTGTGTTGTCCTGGCAGAGGATGCGGATGTGGATGCACATGTGCAAGTCAATGGCTTATAGAAAAGCCAGGATATTCAGTGCTCAGTGCTCAGTGCTCAGTGCTGTGTTGGCATGTCATACCACCAGCTCTCGCGCAGCTCTCTTTATGCAATTAATCCTTTTTTCTCATTCTCTTCGTAGCGTTGCCTCGTCCTGGCTTCTCATTGCCTCCTTTGGCTCGCTGTCTGTCTGCAAAATGACTTTTTAAGTTAATTTCTTATATGTGCCGAGCATGTTGTCCCACCACATGTCCAACGCACATGTCAACCACCTCACCCCATACTATGTACGGTTGATTGCCTGCGCAGAAAACACAATCCAGGCTTTAATTTAGCTCGTTCCTAGTGATTAACATTATGAAAAAGGTTATAGGATGTTAATTTTTATACAAAGTTATTTAAATTAGCTATTATTATTTTGTATACAGTTTGGAATGATTAGCATTGGATGGCAACAATAATTCTTTGCAAAAAACTTAACAAGCAGTTGAAAACAAAGCAGTGCAACAATTGTGTTTATCAATTAGTGTATCAAATGCTTTAATAGCTTTGCTGTAACTCATAATAACAAACAAGCGTGTACATTGAATTTGGTATTTTAATTTACGTATGTTGTTTGATTGATATGTAATATGTAGAATATGTATATGTATATGCATCATTCTCTCGCTGCAGACACTCTGACGTCACCACAGACACTGCTTCCAGCTCTTGCTTGCTGCACCTCAGCTTTAGCTTTCGCGTTCTTCGTTTCGTAGCAGGCAGCTTAGGTAACGTTGTCGTTGCATTGTTGTTCTTTTACTATGTCTCTTGCCAGGATTTCTCTTTGACATCCTTTAGTATAGCTTACCGCACTGTTTTGATGTTGCTCCACATCTTGCATCGTTGATCTCATTTCAGCTTTTATCAGCGCACTGTTATTGCTATTTTCCACCTTAATCTCAACTCAAATTTTTAATTCATTTGTCACACAATGTCAACGAGTTAAATATGAATTTCCGGCACATAACAAGCTTTAATATTTATGCAAATTGAAGTTCAAATGGTATAAAATGCAATTACTTAAATCTCTTTGACAAATATGCAGAAGAATGCACACCTTAACACTTTGGGCACGCCTCGGTTTAACGTCTTCTTGCCATGGCAATAAATTCCATTAACAACATGCAAATGAAAGCAAATTTTGTGGCCCTCTTGTGTAGAAGGTGTTGAAATCTTTGGGCTTTTGATGTGACGTCGAAAAGGAATACACACGATGTTCTATCGTGTCAAACAGCAAAATGACATATATATTCTTGAGACTAGAGCTGAGAGTGAGATAGAAAACGGAAGACGGAAGAGAGAGTGTGTGTGCGAGGGAAAAATTTAACACTTAGCCAAAAGTGTTGTGTTGCCAACTTACTATGTTACACACAGATCGAGGAGCGAAATACTGAAATTACAGTTTCCCGAGGCGATTCCTTCATCTTCGTTGGGATATTATATTTTTTTTTTTGCTGTTAACGGGATTAACCGCAATTTCTTTAATTAAAATTTCACTCCCAGCCGGAGCACATCTGAAGGGCAAGAGAAATAGGAATAGCAGCACAGGAGTACGGAAAAAGGATTGTAAATTACGCTGTCAGTCAGTCGTCTGTCAACAACAATTAAAACGGGAAGCAACATCACAAATTAAAAATTCATCTTCCGCTTTCCCACCTCCACACAGACAACTCATGTTTTATGAACAGCTACCATTTTCTTTTCCTTTTTTCTTTTTTGTTTTTTAATTTTTATTTTTTATCTACATTTTTGTTGGTACTTTTGTTGTTATTATCTATGGTGAGCATGTTTCTTGATGTGCTACCGGTCCCTTTTTAATTTGATTGGTGTGGCTATGTTTCTCCTTCTTCTTCTACTTCTTCTCCTTGACGGCGTTTCCGGTGTTACCTCTGCCCTCACTTGCAACACCAGCTAGTAACCTTTACTGCTTGATTAGCACAAAGATGAGTTGAAAAAAAAGGGTTAATTATTTTGTTTTCTGGCATATTTGTTTATGGCACAAGACCGATAATGTCTTGAGTTTAGAAACTGAAACAGAGGCCTAGTTTTACGGGGAATTGAAAGTACTTAAGACAGAAATGGTATAAGTTATTTGCAACGAACCGCATTGAACAGTTGAGGATAGAAAATGATTATATAGATCATACCCCTTTATAAGACCCCCCCCTGTTCAGAGCTTTACAAATGAAGCATATCTAAACTTAGATTTCAATTACAGCTCAATTTTTCTGTGATTGTTTGCTGTCAGTACCAACTAACCTTTTTTTTTTGGGTCGGAAGTGCCTGAGGTCATCGAATTCTTTTCCCAGCAGTTGTGTACTTAATTAGGGGTTGACTTAGTCTGTGTGTAATTGCAATGCAGTCTAATTTGTATGCGTATCTGATAGATTATTTGTAGATATCCCAATCTTCATGCTTCTCACATTATTTATATATATTTATTTATTTATTTTGAACATTTTTATGTTGTTTGAAGTCATGTCAAAGTTTGTGTGTGGTTTTGTAACTTTTTGTGACTTTTGTTGTGTGCAAATAATTTGCAGCTCGTTTCTTGCAACATTAACAATGTAGGGGATGAACTTTTATCTAATTAATGAAACTTCAGCACAATGTCAAGCAGTTTGAGGAGATCTTTTGCTTTTGAAGCTGTTGAAGCAACGCGTATTGTTGACAGTGAAGCGACGAGCTTGCCGTACAACATGGCGTATGATTGCTTTTGTGTAAACAGCGACAGCATTTCAGTGGCTCTGACGGACGAACGGATGGGCGGATGGGCGGATAAGCGGACGGCAAGACGGATGGTGTGGAACACCATTATGGAATGAGAATTTCCATGTCTTTGGCAGTTTTTTGCCACTTTTCTTTTTCTTCTGTGTAAAAGTTTTTTAATTAGCAACAAAAGTAAGGGGTTAATAACGCGATGCGATGCGATGCGATGGGAGTCGAGAGTTGAGTCGACTCGAGTTGAGTTGAGCCGAGTTGAGAGTTGAGTTGTGTTGGCTGTTGCCAAAAGTTTGGCAAGCTAACAATTAAGTTTCGGCTGTGCGTCTGACGTGCGAGAGGCGTGTGGGCGTGCGGGCGTGCCAGCAGATAATGAGTATTAAGCAACACTTACTGACAATTAAGTTGGGCCCATCAGAGTCGAAAGAGCAGCGAAGGCAACGCCAGCTATCATCCTTGCTGCATTGTTGACTTTTTTCAGGCTGTAATTACGCTTAATCGCGAATTTACAACGTTATGCACATGGCAGGCGAGGCAAGGAAAAATCAGCGAAGCTGCTTAAGCTGTGGCAATAACCTGCAGCATGAAAAGCAAACAGTTGCATGCAGCAAGCAGCAAGCAGCATGCCACGAATCGTTGCTTGACCAAACCGGCAATAAATGCATTGCGAATCTGCACAAACACATTCAGCACAGAGCTAGCTGAGACTCTGCCAGATAAGCTCATAATATTCATGAGCTTAGTTTTATGAGGTGCTAACAATGCGTAAAGCTACAACAACAGCCATAAAGAGGGAGCGAATAAGAGGTAGATGGACAGAGAGGCAGAAAGAGAGGCAGAGAGAGAAAGAAACATATACATTAGGAGAAGGAAGCCACTTAAAAGCAGAAACGCAGTCGAACACCTTTTATATCTAAGGCCGCTTCTAGCAGCTCCCGATTCAGGTTTATGCTCCATGTCCAGCTGCCGTCAGTCCACCATATTGCCCCGCAGAAATTTTTCCATTTTCCTTTCTCATACTTATACCTAGCCGGAGCATCGTTTTTATTTTTTTGTTTTATACCCTGTTTTATATTTGCTTTTCCAGCATACTTTTGCTCTCTGGGCAGGGTAATTTTTCACTTTCGCAAGATGGCAGCGCATTTTAATGAGCCAACGGCAGGACATGCGGTCAGGCAAGGACAACGGACACTGTGGACAGAGAATGCTAGACAATCGCTTGAATCATTTGTGTTGCATTTGCATTTTCATTGGTGCGATATGTTAATGACTTTGCTTACTTTTCCAACTGCTGCTCATCTTAATGCTGCCGCTGCTGCTGATTCTGCTGCTGCTTCGGATGTTCATCTTGTTGTTGATGTTGCTCTTCTTCTTATTCTTGTTAGTTGTCTCGTTTGTAAGTTTTCGACTTTGGTTTTCCATTTCTTCTGCAGATATTCTCCTTCTTTTTTCAGATTTCTTGACCGATTAGCATAGGCAGACGGCCAGACTAAAACTTTTATGCCATAATTACTGCATCATTTATCATTCACAGCTCTATGAAGTCTGAAATACATATATACGTATAACAGAGATAGACTTATTTCAAATAGAACATTTATCATCGCTTTGACATTTGCAGATCATCTTAGTATAAGTTTCTAAATGAAGCTATAATTGCTGATAAGCTAAGATATCTTTCTGCTTGGAAATAGAAAGAGAGATAAAGAGTTAAGTGTGGAGAAAAGCTAAAGGGAAGAGTCTGCATATGTGAGCAGTAAATAAAACTGCAAAATAACAATATGATGTCAATTATTGTAGTCAAATAAATGTCTAATCAAAATTTATTAAACTATTTATTCAAATATTATTTAGTTGCATTAAATGAAATTTGCATCAAATATATATATATTTATATATATATAAAATATTTATTTGAGTTTTATTTAACGCTTCAAATATAGCAAAAGAAAATACATATTCCCAACATTTGTGCTGTCAATTATTGCAAAGTTGTTGTAAAAATTGTGTATTTACAATTTTCCGTGCCTATTTCCACTAACAAAAACCATTTACACACACACACACACACATTCAGGCATTCATTTGCCTATTTATTTATTTACATTTGAAATTCATTTTATTAAATACAATTGTGTCCTTTTTCGGTCTGATAATATATTGCCAAATGTGAAATGAAGTGAAAAATTACATTTAAAAGTCAAAAAAGCAAAAGTCATTTAAAACATGCAAAACTCAATTTTACATTTGTGTGCGAATGTGTGAAAGTGTGGTGTCTGTGTGTGTGTGTGTGGAAAACATTAAAATAATTGTTTTAAAATCCTTTTGTCAGAAAGTAAAGTAAATTATAAACACACAGACAGCTATAGAGAGTCAGTGGAGCCTGGCAGGATAACGATAACACGTCACAAGTCACAGGATTTCACTGAGCCATTAAAATCGTTGCATAGATAAGTCTGCATGTGTGTGTGTGTGTGTGTGTGTGTGTGTGTGTACGTGCGTGTGTGTGCTCAACTGCAAAAACATTGCGAAAAATTAATTTTATACAAAACGTTATGCAAATTTTTATACAGCAAAATACATATAAGAAATTCCATTAGTGCGCACACAAAAATAGTTGAGAAAAACAAGCCAGAGAATGCTCGACTTGCAAAATACTTTCTTATAAATATAAATCCAATTATTGGTGTTCATTAGAAAACATGGCCAACGACATGCGGGCCATGTTATGGAGGTATGTGTTGAGTTTGCCTGAAATGAGCCCCACAAAACAGTTTACTTATTGATTTACTTGCAGATACCTTAGGTTTCAGGTTAAGAAAGTCTGCAACCTGTAAACATGTTAAGATTTCATAGATTGAACAACTGGAACTCCTCGAACTTTATAGATGTTAAGGGCAGACTTCAGCTGCATGATTCTTTCCTCTTTGTGGTAATTTATTGATCACAGGGTAGAATTATGCATTGGAATTGCTGCTAATATTTTGATAGCTACAAAATTGCAATATAAGAACGAAACGCAACTTGTTTGTGCATTTGCATTCAACATGCAAAACGCAACATGCATTTTCCATAAAGCATTTCCTCAATGATGCTGCAAATAGTAATTCAATTTTATTCATTGTACATCAATTTTTCCAGCAATTTCCTTTTTTTAATTTCTTTTTGTTCAATTGGATATTTATCCTGGACGGGTGGCGGGTGTGCGTTGGAGGTGAGCCTGGCAAGTTGAAGTCGACTCCTTTTGTAAGATGATGGCCGGGCCGGGCTGGGCCGCTAAAGCAAAGAGGACTTTTTGGTGCAGCTACTGTCGACTGTCGGTAGCTGGAGCTCATTTGGATAGCTTCACCTTTGGCACTCAATACAATTGTACAATATTTATTTAATGTAAATGAGAAACGGGAAACAAGGCAATTCAGGTGGTGCAAAGGGGCAGTTCAGTTGACTCTACATTGCCACATGAGCCTGGCCAAAATGGGTGGCAGGTTGCTCGAGTCTATATCAACTACCCAAATGCGAAATGATATTGAACATTGTGTCGATGTCGATGTGGATGTTGAATTGAGTCTCTGTATGTGCCCAATGTGCCAATGCATTCAAGCAAATTAAAATTGGAAATTAAATGTTTACGAAGTACGAAAATTTTAAACGAAAAAGTAATTGCTTTTCCTGCTGCCTTGAGAGGCTGCATCGCGGTGTGCCAAAAGGAGCCAAAAGGAGAAGGTGGACTTGTTTCTGCTTGCATATTACGTGTATGTGTTCATGTGTGTGTGCATGTGTGTGTCCGTATATGTGTGAGTATATTTGGTAAAGTTTCTCACGCAACGCATGTGAATTGTGGTTAGACTAAGTTATCAATGTGTAAGCTGTGAGTTCTTGGTAGATGACTCCACGCACTTGTATTTGAATGTTCTGAAACAGAATCACACTAGTTGCACCACACATTTCTTTATATAAATATATATATATAGTGTATATTTATTTGATATATATATATATATATATACATTATTTTAATTGCTTCAAGCTGACTATCATTACCATTCCGACTTGCCTTTGTCTGTGTTGCAAGACAGAGTTCGGGATAGTTGAGATTGTGGATATCGCTATGGGCAGTACAGTGGAACTTACAGGTTTGCCATTGAGTTTTCTGAAATCCAAAGGCCCTTGTTATACTGACATTTAAGCCATTGTGATAGTAACTCTAGCTCAGACCGAGGCTCAATAACCATCAGCACTCAAACGTTGAAACGGTTACAGTTCCATCAAAGTCAGATGACGATGATGTTGCCAGCCGTATGCGACTGCATGTGTGTGTGAGTGCGTGTGTGTGTGAGTGTGCAAGAACTACAAGTTTTGTTTGAGTTTCAGCCGCAGGAATCATTGTAATGTGCAGGTATCTTGTTGCAAGCATAGCCAGCTAGTCAGTCAGTCAGTCAGTGGCCATTGAAGTAGACTTGGTTACGGCGGAAACGGCTATGGTTTAGAGGTTCCTGTGCTGTTTTCTTTCTCCACTTTTTAATTTCCGCTTTCGTAGCCTTCGGGTGGCCAGTGCGTCCTTCGTGTGACGGCGACGGCAGAATGTTGATGTTATTCCTGTTCTTATTGCTGCATGGCTGGCTCAGAAGTTGGCAGCACAGGTAAGCATAGTCCGAGGCCAGAGACTTGCAGTTGGCGTTGGCTTGCCACATTTTCATTCTCAACCACATCCACATTCACGGCCATTCACATCGTTGCCAAGAACAACATGAGCCAACGAATTCTCGTATGAAACGCCAATGGCCAATTGGTTCTCTATGTTGTTAGCGTTCGTGTTGTTGTTATTCTTGTTGTTTTTAGTGTTGTTACTGCTGCTGCTGCTTCTTCTACAGCTGCTGAGCCATGCAAGAATGTTGAAAGCTTCTCAGTCGAAGCCAAGCAAAGCAAGAAATCGCCGAGTAGTCGAATATTAAACGGCAAGCGTTATATTCCCCATTGGCCAAATGCTATAAACAGGACGAGTAGCCACATCCGGCGGCATAACAAATAACCTCGTCCCGCCCTTTGAGCCCTGTCAAAGTTGACCCCGGGGCGACTAGCAAAATGCTTAAGCCGTGGCATTTCATCAATTGGGGTCAGGTGCGTGTGCGATTATTGAATCGTGGGGCGCGTGTTCAATTTGCAAATGATTTAAATTAATTTTGTTAAAATTATAAAAATGCCATGTTTACTTTGTTGTCACTGCAGACAAAACTAATTAATATTAAATGACCACAAAAAAAAAAATAATAAAAATAAAGTCAGCCTAAAATTATGCAACGTTTTTTTGTTGTGTTTCTTTCCCTGCGGTTAACTATTAATTAACATGTTAATTACAACTTTGCATTCCTATTTTTTGCTCGCGATGTAAATTAAATGTAATTTTGTAAAATGTCGCCATTTTAATTTTATGCATGATACGCACACACACAACCACACAGAACACACAGAGTCACACACACACACACATGTAGATTGTGAATTTGACTCATTCTAATCGAAAACTCGCTCAGGTGTAGGTAACATGGGAAAATATTGCGCAATGGCTGGAAAAAACCATTAATATTCTTATTTGCTTAGTCGTTGATAGCAAATTGGTAGGTGCTGCGCTTTCCCGCTAACCTCCCCACTTCTACCCCACCTATTTGCATACCCTGTATAAATACAATTGCCACAAATTGAGAGCATTATGCAGACACTTGAGTGCCAGTTGCAACAGATCAAGTATCTTATTATTAAAAATTAGTTTTTGTGGTTTTCTTTAAATATAACTAGAGTTATTTTTTCTTTTCAGTAAGATAATTCTCCAAACCTTTCAAAGAAGCCAGAATACTCCTATATCATCTGTTGAGTAATATAAAATACTTCACATTTGATTAGAGAGTATCCTCGAGTCGCACATTCACGTTTGGAGTATTCTTTCTTGTTGTGTTCCACATTTTGATTGGCAATTTAAAATGCGCTCATGCTGAGTTTCGGGCTGTTCGGGCAGCTGCAGCGCGGCGTTTTGAAGCTTTATATAAATAATCGAACTGCATTTTATTGGACAGCGGCAAAGTCCCACTTTGTAGTGTGGTTGATGCTTTGGTTACTCTCCGTTGCCGCCAGCTAGAGCCAAACACCCAGGCCGCAGTGATTGTCAAAGGATAGCGGCGAATGGCGGCTAGGAAAATAATTAAAAATTCCATTTAAATGCAGATTAGCTGGCACAAAATGTGCGACTACAAAATTATATGGCTATTGCCATACTAAACTCACTTTAATAGAATCAAAATCAACATATAGCGTGGCAAGGAGAGGTGTCTGCGCCTAAAAATATGCAAATCGCAGCGGGCAGCATTAGAAATGCATGCAACGAGCTGTGAATCGCATTTCTCTGTGCTCTATGCAGTAGTACTCGTACATTGACGCGTTACATATCATTTATTTATACATATTGTAATAAAATCAAAAATAAAATTTATATAAGACTTATCAAAAATGTATGGGACACGCGATGTGTAAAAATTTGCAGCAAAAATAGTGGCAAATTCTAAGCTTTGTTTGCATTGAATGACTAACTGCAATGGTTGTGTATAAAATATGGAAAATCTATGGCTGGATAGAGCAGAAAGAGTGTAGTGCAATAGCAAGTTGATCGAAGTTTCGTTTTGAATTTTAAGTATGATTTAAATCAGTACAATTAATCGAGAATCTATCTATCGATCTAATAATTCATACAACAATACATCATTTTAGACAGCATTCTATAGTCTTATATAGACTTTTTGATAATTCATTACTCTAATGCATTCATACTTATTCATTACAAAAAGCCATTCTACAATCGTTACAATGAAATCCATAAATTATTTGTATTAAATCCAGTAATATATATATATATTTTTTTGCCAAACTCTTTTATGGTTAAATAAAATACAATACTCTGTGGGTCTATATTGTTTCATTTTATTTGTAATCGTTACATTACTCATACGACATGTGTACCCTTTTGGATGATCCCATTTCACTCGCTGATATGGGACGCTGTCAATCAGTGTAACGGCATTTAAATATATGTACCGAGTACAAATTGGCCGCATTGACATTGCGATTTCATGCATTTTTATAAATACTCGTATTGTGGCCATGCATGTTCAATTGTACAAAAAAATTGCACCATTGGGACAAGGCACAGGCAAATGGATCAGACATCGGCACAAGTCATCAGTTTTTATGCTCTTGCAGTGACATTTCACAGTCGTATGACCTGCACATTCCACTCCAATCTGCATGGATATTGCTGAATTGTAAATATATATATATATATATATATATATATGTGAAATATATGAGTCCGTGCGCAGTTAATAATATTGCAGCTGCCCTCTGTATGCATCTGCGATTCCATCTCCATCGCTTTTATGGGGTGGACTGTAATGTCACAGGCACTGCACAAATTGTTATAAAAAAAAGCTGACAAATACTCAATACACTGAAAAAATTATGTCATCTGCACTTTGTAGAATTTAATAAAACTTACTATTGCCTTTAAACGGAGTCTCTTATGTAGTATTTTCAGCACATGCAAACTCAAACCCTGCTTGCTGTAATGCGTCTTATTTCAAGCAGTTCAAGCAGTGCGCTCTAGGCAGCTGCTGGACTGCTGCAAACTGAATGTATTTGAATTATCATTCGATTCTTTACTCTTCTGAACTTGTTTTTCTTATAACTTTAAATCTCGAATGACTGACAAAATAAACATTATCCATTTGTATATCAAATGGCAATTTACAGTTTATGAGCTTAGCGGCAGATGTTAAGAATATTTGCAATGATATGCGTATATTTATGTGTTTTCGTTTCCTAGTCCATTTTTATTTTATGTTATCCGTTTTCATGTAATATTTTATTGTCGCAAAAATGTGTCCGGTCCAGTAATACAGAGTATGTATAAAAGCTTTGATGAAATCAAAATAAGGCCGAAGTATTTATACACAGAGCATACCACACACATACAGAGACACACACGCACATGTACACACATACAACACACACACACACAAACAGATACACACATCGCCCAAAAACTTTACAGCTCGTTTTTGAGGTACGCAGCGTGTGTCCTGGGGCATCGTGTGGTTTCACCATTGAAATACAACATTTTTATTTTTTGTTGTATAAATTTCATTTTTGGTATGTTTAGAGGTTTCCCGAGTGCCCAACGGCAAATTATATGTACAACTTCAACACTGTAAGTATGCATATGTGTGCCTCTGTGTGTTGTTGTTATCGCACTGTATTTATGTTTGGGTGTATGAGTGTGCGTATGTGTGTGAGTGTATGTGAGTGTGTGTGAGAGTGTGGGCGGACGCCGCGTGGTTACTTAACATACAAAGGCCTTTAATTTCAACTAAAGCTAAATAAACTTTGTACCCTTTGGTATCTCTGCCCCACCCAGTTCCCTCTCCTCCCACACTCACACACACACACACGCACACACACACACATACACCTGCGGTCATGCCGCCACCAGAGGACAACGTGTGCATGTGTCTGTGCATAGCTGTGAGTGTGTGTTTGATGTTCGGCCTGCGTTCTTCAGCGCGTTGTGTTTTGACGGTGTCTGTTGCTATTGTTGCTGTTGCTGTTGCTGTTGCAATGTCCTTGGGCGCATATTTGCATGTTTTATTGTATCTGCTCTCAGTTTAGGAGCCCCTCAGCCCCTCAGCCCCACAACGCCTCAGCCCCTTTGCCTCTCAGCTGCCTTCTTCACTCCAGCCCTCTTACTGCCTTCTGCTATGTGTGTACCTATGTTTTTAATTCTTTACATCGATATTTCGCCTCAAGCATCCCAAAAACGCGAGCCGCTGCCAAAGGTTGATTGCGGTTCGGCAGCGCTTGGCGGTGAGAGATGGTGGGTGGGTGCTTTGGTAGGGCATTTCATACCAATTCCCATTGCCTGGGTTTGGACAACGTTAGCGGCAATTTTGCTCACAAAATATGCATGATATGTGCTACACCTTTTGTTATGCATTTGTTTTGATGTTGAAATGTTGCCCGCTGGCAGCCATTTTGTTGCCTCATCGGGAATGAGTTGCTTCTAGTGATGTGGCATCTATTATAATACTCTGTAGCCAAAAGATCTTGTGATGAAAAAGGTATTGCATGTGTAGTTATAGATGTATCTGTTTAGCCTCAACTGATTCAGATACCTAAACGAGTTATCACATTAAATTGATGGAAAAGTTGCACGATTTAATATGATTAAAGGTTTTACATCAGCATGAGTAAGACTATAATAAAATAACAATCTGTTATGTGTTATGTGAAGAGACAACAAACTAATTTCTATTGAGCCTTAATTTTTGAGCGATTGTTCCTATGACATCTATATGATATAGTAATCAGATCCAATACATAAAAAGACTCTTAATCTTTTGTTTAGTAACTCTACAACTCCTCTAAAATGTATGCTGCTCATCAACTTTTAATTCGGTTCAAAACACAAACCTGCTAAAGGGTATCTTGACGTTAGGTTGATTGTATTTTAACTGTGAATTCTGGGCATTCATATTTGATTATTTATTAAAACTTAAAGAGTTCTGGTTAGAAACTCAAGCGAAAATATATGCTGTAAGCCTGGCTAATTAAAATTGGCTGGTTGTAGTACAAAAAAAGTGTAGCATACTTTTAGCAACACACATGCACATGCAGCCACTCACACTCAGTCACACTCAGTCACACACACCCACCCACACACACTGGTATTTATGCGCTCACATATTTACCCGTTAGTTTTCCATTACTTGACATTTTCTTTGCCTCGCACTCGGCTCTGGCAGTTGGATTTTTTAATTTGCGTTATACGAGGAGTTTCCTTTTGAGTAGCCTGCGGCACATCCATACACACACACACACACACGCACACATGCATAGACTTGGCGAAAGGATACATATAAAGGGCAAGGAGCGGCGCAGCGTAGCGTGACAACCGCCAGCGTCGAGCAAATGTCACGCTTGACTCATTTCCGTCCCATGACGATGCCACATGCCGGTGCCTCAGTTGGCAGCGGCTGTGGCTGCGACTGCGGCTGCGGCTACGGCTACGGCTGATGAAGCCTGCTCAATGGTTAGTGGCAGAAACGGCAGCAACGACAGCCGCCGGTGCCAGTGCAAAGAAAACCACATGACAATATTGGTTGCTTGGCGGCCAAGCTGGGCGTGGGATTGAGTCTGGGTCTGGTTCTGAGTTGTCTCGGTCTCTCTTTCCCCTTTTTCTCTCTCTCTCTCTCTCTCTCTCTCTCTTCCTACCGCTCTCTCTCTCTCTCTCTCTCTCTCTCTCTCTCTCTCTCTCTCTCTAGCATACACTCTGTTCTGTCTCTCTCGCCTCTTGGTAGGCAACCTCTCAGCCGGAAGCACTTGAGAACTTGCAATGGCCGTCGGCCATTCTGCGGTCTCGTGCGTCACATCGCATCGCATCGCATCGTAGCACGGTGGCAGCAGCAGTAACAGCAGCAGCAACTGAAAATTCCCTTCGTTTTCATTATGTTGCGGCTATGTCCTTGCCCCATGCTCGTCGCCATCGTTATGCTTCTTTTCAGAGAGGAACCACGTCGTCATTATTGTGAACACCGTTATGGCCAGCAGCTATATATTCCAATTTGTTGTTGTTGTTCTTGTTATTGTTGTTCTTGTTGCTGTTGTTGTTGTTATTGTTGTTGTCGGTCTCGTCTTATTCTCTTTTAGCCAGAGGAAGTTGCTTTGCTTTTGTCTGCTAGTTGGGGGGCAGTTCTTGGGTGTTCTTATATGACCGCCGTTCAGTTATTGTAGCCTGATCTTTGCATACCCTGTTGCCATAATTCCTTTACAGATAAGGTATTCCAAAATTTTACAAATGCCCAAGAAGCTGAAGCATTTAGAATTGTAAAACTCAACTTTTTATTGTCACTAAAGCATATTAATTAAATGATTCATATAAGTTTATTTAATCACCTTATTTAACTATAAATTATAGCTGAGTTATTGGAATATTTATTGCTTTTTCGTAGTGTAGAGGGTATCTATTAGCTGGGCACTCTTCAAATATGTGGCTTATTGTTTTGTTCTCGGCACATTTCAGCGGTGCGTTGACAATAAGACTTGGTTGCTATTTATAAGCCTAACAAATGGAAAAGGTATGTGGGTTCTTGGCGTTGCAACTCGATTGCCTGCGGCAATTCCTCAAAATACTTGTACATTTTACTTATATTTGCGTCCGCTTTTCATGTGCAAATAACGCTGCTTGCAGTGGCAGCCACAATAATAACAATAATCGTGCCACATTTAGATAGTGCACATAGTAAATACAAAAAAAAAAAGCTGAGGAGAAAAAAAAAAGAGAAGAAAAATAAAACGCTTTTAGCCAATTGAAGAGTTTAAACATTGGCCAAGTATGAAATTTGTTTGCATACCAAAAATGTTAAGTTGCCACACTGGCAGCGTCGATGCCACCAGACGCTGCCACAGCCATAGCCACAGCCACAGCCACAGCTACAGCCACAGCAACCACCTCAGCCACTTCCACAGCTACAGCCTCAGTTTGAACCTCAGTCGCTGGCTCGGCCGCTTATCTGGCGCTGCTTGCAACATTTGCTGCGGGCCTTTTTACTTTTGGTTTTTCGATACGAGAGCCGCCTGGATAAGGTAAGGAGTAGGGGGGGACAGCAGCGGGAGAATGTGGAGGAGGAGTAGCAGCAGCAGCACCAGCAGCAACAACAGCAGCATCAGCGGGTGAGCTGCATTCAGTATGTGTGTGTGTGTGTATTTTGTGTGTATGTTAAGTTGGTCGCAAATACTTTTGGCCTCGCTTGGTGTCGGTGCCTTACCGTTGCTTCAAGCCTTCCAGTTGTTGTTACTGTTGTTGTTGTTGTTGCCGCTTTTTGGCATCTGCTCCTTGGCCCTAAGCTGATTGTTACTTTATGAAATATTTGCAAGCAACTTTATTTACAATTTTTCGGTTATTTATTGTTTGCAATTTATGCTTGAATATTCGTATTCGTATTCGTACTTGTTGTTATTGTTGTTGTTATCGTGTATTTGGTCAAGTCTGAGTAACTGATTTATCGTATCGTATTTGTGTGTGTGCTTGTGTGGGTGTTGCCATATTAAAATGAGCACAGTTTGAGGCTGTTGTAGTTACATCTATACACACTACCACACACGTTTACACTCCCTCACACACACACATACAGCTAAGCTAGTATTTGCACAAATATTTAAAGACCCTTATGAGAAGTATTCATATTTTCGAAATACTGAATTGAGTGTAAACTCTCAATAAGTTTAACATTTTTTGCAACTACCAAATAGAAATTTGACTGGGAAACATTTTCCTATTTCATTTCTAATTGGGAGACAGTCTGTTGCTGTTATTATTTTGGTTGTTGTTGATGAATAAAGCGCAATTATAGCAAAATGAAAAATGCTGTTCAAATTGAACATGACATATACATTGAGCTGAGTTTTGCTAATGAAGAGAGTCGAGTTACATATTCCTTTTGTTGCTGCATTGTTGGTCTTTGGTTTCGGTTGTTCATTTGGTAATTGAGCAATTTTAAATGCCTTTTAATTGTACATTTGGCAGTCTTTCAAGTCGGAGAAATAGTATGCATTACACATTGATATCGTAACTGCAGGCCTTCGGAATGAATTGTAAATGTTTAGAATGATAGATATTCTTTGTACAGTTGGCAATGTAATTAAGGCTTTAAATATACAAATAGTTGTAGTTCAAGATACGTTAACTTTTGCTAAAGTTATTCAGTTACGAGTCCCAGAATACTCGGTTCACTTTCTAAATGTCATCTATTTAGACCCAACTTGTGAGTCAATTGACAGTTGAGTTCAATTCATAAATGTTTGCTTTTAAACATGATTGAACATTGATTTTTTGACTCTGTTATTCATTATTTTACTGGCAGTGCAATTTGATATACGAAACTAACTGAAATGTGAGTGTAAAAATCATATTCAGCCTTGGGCGAACATTAAAAATTTGACATTTATTTTATCCGAATATATACATTGATGTTGATGTTGATGCTGATGTTAATGATGATGTTTATTTACTTAATGGCAAGTTTTACAATTTAATAAATTCTTTAAAATGATATTATTTTAATTAAGCTTTGTTTAGCTTTAGACGCACCTATTCACCCATTCCACTAAGCCAGCAATCATAAATTGCAATTAAAACTCAATAATCGAACGCAACGCTGATTGCATTCATCCAATTCTGTCAGTCAATCGTGTACGAACAGGAGAGCTAAGGGCGGTGTAGGGTGTAGTGGAATGGGTGAAAGGGGGGAGTAGGGGATTTCGAATTGGGTTGCTATCGATATTTTTGCATATGGCTGAAAATGGAATCGGATTCTCGTCTATGTAGCCAGTGGTCAAAAGGCAACTGCAATCAAAATTGCAAATACAATAATATGAAAAGCACAATGAAATAAATTGAAATACCTCAAGCTATGTAAATGGGCATCCCAGCAACACAGACACACACACACACACACATACTGGCTGACCCCCACACACACACACACACACACACATATACACACATAGTCACTCTCACAAACGCCTACTCATATGTATAGTTGGCCAGGGAAAATATGCACGAGACAACGACAACAAAAACAACCACAACAACAACAACCACAACAACTACAAGTAGAGCCAGCGGGCGTTACAAAAAAAAAGGTTGATCGTCTCCTTTACCAAATCCTATATTTTCAACCCATAGGGTATCTATCAGTGAGCTCTAGTTTGTAACAAGTATGAAGCATGAAGCATCAACGACTTTAAGCCATGATTCGCTTATAATTCTGAGGAAGGAGAAAGCATAGGAGATCGATTGCATAATAAACGGAGATAAACGAAGATAAATGAAAAACTCAAATATATATAAATTACTCATACATATCTTAATTTATAGTCAAATGTCTGAGCTGTAATCTGTACTAAAGTATTTCTGCCGCTTTGGTCAGAGCATATACGTTTCGCGTATGTCTGGTTGTTTGTTTTTCTCTCTTTCTTTTTGAGGAAATGGAGAAGGGAGCAGCTACGTAATCAGCATTTGTGGCGCTCGAGGTCATCCGCAATGTCTTCAGGCGACATCGTGTTGCATGCGGCACAGCTACGTTCTATAGCACCAACACCAAAACCAACAACAACAGCAACAACAACAGCAATAATAGCGAAAGCAAAGGCAACAGCAGCAGCAACAACAACAACAACAACAACAACAAAAGTACCGTGTGGCAGTGGCCCCGAATGATGACGCCGCTTCATCTTCCTGCCTTGTCCGTTGTGGCTGCTGCTGCTGCTGCTGCTGCTTGGCCTGGGGCAACTTTTTGGGTTGGCTGGAATATTATAATTACAAGCGAAACAGGCCCCAGAGGTGCCCGAGCAGCGGCAACATTCGTTGCCCATGACAACGACGACGACGATGACGACGCCAGCAATGCCAACGACTGTGATACCCAAATGAAGCTGAAGTCTGAGCAGCAGCAGCTGGAGCAGGAGCAGCAGCAGCAGCAGCAGCAGGAGCAGGAGCTGGAGGAGGCCCCAAAGGTGGCAGCACCAACGACTGACGACGTTGTGACAGTTCCGTTTTTTTCCTCTTCCAATTCCCATTCCCTCTTCCCTTTTGCCCGTGTGCCGTCTGTCAACTAGCTATGTATGTGTGTGTGTGCTTGTGTCTGTGGGGTGTGCGTGTGTAAGCCAGTTGCATGTGCGGTTGTCTACCAGCTGCTACTGCGCTGAAACTGGAGCTGTAAATGGAGCTGTAGTTCTGGCTGCAGCTAGTTGAGCTCTGACTGATGGCCATGCAAACATGGCTCGGTTACTTGGCCAGCTGCCGCTTCTGGGCAAAAGACCAAAACAGTGAGTGAACAAAAGAGAGAGAGACATGGAGAGAGAGAGAGAGAGATGTTGCAACTGGCGTGTGGTTTTCTAGTGCCTGCCACAAATTAAGACTTAAGAGATATACAAATGACTTTACAGCTTTACCGGCACAAAACGAGAAACGAAGTAACAAATCAAAGAAAAAGAAATAGAAAATAAAACATTAAAAAAGAGAGGGGCAACAACAACAACAGCTTCATTCAACTGATTTTCGTGTGAAAATTATTGAAATACATTTCCTAAAGCCACAGAAAAACAAGCCGAATAACGACTTTAGCCGGTCTCCATATAGACATCTTATGAGTACATCGTATAGTCGTATACTCATGCCATTTGCTATTGGAACTAACCATTTTCGTCTCCATCTTCGTCGTCGTCGTCGTCGTCGTCAGCGTCAGCGTCGTCTACCTCTAAGCGGACATTGGCGATTATCTTGTCCACGACTGTGAAATAAATGAGCGTCGTAGTCGTACTAAGGATTGCCCCAGGCTCATTGTTGGCGCATTGTTGCTTCAAAGAAAAACAAAATACCAAAGATAGGTTTCAATTTATCAGTGTGTGTGTGTGTGTGTGTGTGTGTGTGTGCGAGTGTGTCGGTTTGTTGTGTGCGATGTGGTTTCGTCTTCAAGGCAAACTGATTAAGAGCCAAAAAGTTCCCACATTTCACATCTGTATGTGTATGTGTGTGTATTTAACTGCATGTGGGTGTGTGTGTGTGTGTGTTTGCGTATGTGTGTTTGCGTGCGTATATATCGGTGTGTGTATGGGAATGCCCTTAAGTTCAATTGAGCCCTTCAAGCATTGGAATCTCTCTGCGCCTGTGCATTTAGAAGCAACCTCTGTACAGTTGACCTCAGCCAATTATAATACTTACAGATAAATTCGAAATGGAATCGATCTATATTCCTATTGTACAAAGAGAAGAAAAGAACCATTCGCTATAAAAGTAAAAGTTATCCAGCATTTGAAATAAACTTGATATTTACAGGAAAGTCAAGTGCTTAAACCATTTAGTACTAAGTAGACTGAGTAAAAATCGTTTATATTTGTTAATTCCATTGTATCTCATTAGATTTGCTACTTTTACACTTTTTATACATTTTACTTCCATTTTAGAAATTCTTTGATCAGTTGAAAATGTTAAAGAAAGCACAGTAAGTACAAGAGATGATGACTGCATGCGTACAAAAATATAGAATATTGTTTTACAGAAAGAAGCACAAGAAAACGAATGTCACTCGTCCAGAAGTTATTGAGTTGTATAAAAATAATGCATTTGTATCCGATTCGTAAGTTGTTGTCTTCTTTAAATAATTCAGAACTTCTACAAGAGTTTATCTCATACGCAGTTTGTCGTCAACATGTCTCAGCTATGTGAAATTCTCAGCTGATGGACAGATGAATACAAAAACTGTTGGCAAATTGGGCGATCGTCATCTACAGGCGACGCTTAAATTGCCAGAACTTGAGGAACGTTGTGCCATTCCATCCAATAAAGATCTATACAAGTTGTCACAACAGTTGGCAGATGACGAAGTTGATATTCCGCCAACTGAAAAGACTGAAGAGTTTCAAGAACCCAAAGCGCATAAACCTCAAAACAACTTGGCTCGAAAGAGATCTGTGCATGTCGGCACCAAAGACAGCAAGTTAAATAAAATATATAACATTGTGGAGAATTCATCTGTTTCCCCAAGTTATAAATCCAAAGTAAATACAGAGAATTCACAACAAATTGACAAAAAGCTAAATACATTAGCCAATGAAACGCATATGCAAATTGGGCAGAGAAAGCAAAAGAAAACGAAGAGAATAAGGTTTGAGAATAAGAAGAAGTCGACTTATTCATCTGATGAAAGTTGCTATAATACAGCTCGATCTAGCCAATTATCCAATCAGCAACACAATCAGCAAACGGATAAGGTGAGTTATTAACAAGGCAACGCTGTCAAGTGACAATTTAACAGTTAACAATTTCTGTCTAATTAAGCCATTTGCTTCTAACAGAAAGCGATTCAATTGATGGAGCATTTGGCCAAGCTTCTGCCCCAGGAAGAAACAAAGCGGAAAACTAAAAGTCAATCAAAACAGTTGAATCACAATTACACATTATTCAAAGAATTGATTCGCATATTTAAACTAATATTGCAAACGATTGGTGAGTCTCACATTGCGTATACGTAACATTTAAGCTATGTCTTTGCTTATAGATGATTGGCACAGCTTTACACTTCTGCTGGTTCTCGGTACTGCTGCCTTTCTCATCTATATACTGTGCTATGATATCAACATCTACGTTAATGAGGAGCGACGCTATGTGGCCAAAATGCGATCATCTGGCATTGTTTTAAAATGTTTTTACTATGTGATGCGCCTGCTAAAGGTGCCAATTTTTTAAATTTCAATGCCCTCGAGCAGTTTAGTTTTAAAGTTTTACAGTAATACAAATTTAAGTCGCTTTTAATCTATGCACAACTATTTGCCGCACATTTTATGCAATATATTTATTGTAAAATATTTATAAATTTATATTTTCGGAGTAAGTGTTGAAATCTACACGCACTCGGACGCCTCTGCTGCGCCACTGTACCCCCACTGTAACCCCGCCCGCCCACCGCATCTAAATCCCAAACCCCCATTGCGACCACAATCCAATGTCCGTCGTCCGCCGTTTGACCAAATGAAAAACAAACAATTCGCTTTTGTTGTTTTCCCAAATAACAGTAAAACCTACAGCAAGAATAACAGCAGCCACAACAAAAGCAACAGCAACAACAACAATAATAAAACGACACCGAAAATAAACTGAAATTGTAAAGTGTTAAAAATAATAAATTATTTCTGTTATTCTAAATGGTATTAGAGAGCGTCCATGCATAAATTTAAACTCGCGAGTGTTAGAAAAACATTGCCACACTATTTTTTTGTTGGCCAACACATCTAAATTGAAATGCCGCAACAATAACCAAGACACAAAGAGAGGCTTCTGCTATAACATCTATTCTATAATTATACCCTGTACAGGGATATGTTAACTTTGTGAAAAAAATGTAACAGGCAGAAGGAGGCATCTGCGACCCTATAAAGTATATATATTCTTGATCAGTATCAACAGCGGAGTCGATTGAGCCATGTCCGTCTGTCTGTCCGTCCGTCCGTCTGTCCGTCTGTATGAACGCGTCGATCTCAGCAAAATACTTTTAATATAAAAGCCTGTACAGGGTATTATACTGTCGAATGCGGTCGACTGTAGCCTTTTCGACTGGTTTTATATTTATATTATTTACACTTTTAACTTAACGATTGCTGATTCTGTTAACAAATATCAATAAAAATTAGACTTTATTCAAGGTTTCTTCTTTGGATTGATTTTATTAATTATTGTGTTTCTTAAAAATTGTGGCTTTCAGTTAATTAAAATGCTTCTTTGATGTGCAAAACTGGCTTACATAATCAGCCCTAGTCGTTTAGCCTTTCCCCTTTCAACCTGCCGCTATTTGCCACAAACCTTAACGAGGAATAGATGCCTAATAGCCCGGGGCGAGTTAATCCTTTTGCTTGGGGGTCTCTTCACTGTTTATATATGGCACAATTTATATAATTTGAACTTATTATGATGGGGTGATGGCTTGTGGGTCTATAAATCAAGGCTACTTTCACATTTGGCGGTAAGTACTCATAAGCCAACGATAGACGAACAGTCAAGAAGAACCAAACACAAACCTGGCTATAAGACTCCCACAAAGTTGGCCAACATCGAACTTGTTCGTGCAGCATTTTGTATTTTTATTTTTTTGCCTGGGCTCTCTCACTGTGGCGTGTGTATGTGTATGTGTTTGAGTGTGTTCGAGTATTGTTATCACAACAACAGCATCTAAATTATCATGGCCAAAAGCAAAACGCAGCAGCAGTAACAACAACAGCAACAACAACAACAACGCATAGCAACAGCTTACAACATAAACACAACAGAATGAGCAGACGCCAAACACGAAACATTTTTTTTACTAATAAATTGCCGCCAGGGATTTTCCCATTGCTCTGTTCCTTTTTATAATACATATTTCACATGAAATGCAGCCGTTGGCATTAAAATCAAGAGAAACGGAACAAAACTTGATCAAAATTGGCAACTCTTTGATTTTAACTCATTCGGCCATAAGACTTTTAATTCCAGTCCAAGCTTAATTACTTACCAAAATAGATTTTGTCATTGTGGTTCACCTGAAGTTTATTTAGCTAATTCAACGCAATCTTTTATGCTAATATCATTCTTAAGATCACTTTGAGTAGCTACCCAAGCTTTATTCTCACAGTTAGTAATTTTATATCAAGTTTATACAATTAAATACGCTTAAAAATACTGAAAAAGTTGATCTTATATATGTTACAATGAAGCTTTTGGCATTCTCAACTTCTGAAACACTTCTTTCGCCACATTCCTCAACAGTTTCCCATTGTTATTGAGTGGCAAGCTGTCCACAAATCTAACACCCGCATGCAACTGCTTATGCTCCACTGAAATACGCTTTGCCACATAACGAGTCACTTTGTCTTCGCTCAATGAACTGTTTGGCTTTTTGATGATTAAAGCACCTGCGATGTCATTATTGAATCTATCTCGAATGCCAACCACACACACGGCATATACTTCTGGCATCTCCATAATAATCTTTTCGATCTCATTGGGTGTATAATGAATGGACTTGTACTTCAGCAAGTTCTTTTTACGATCAACAACATAAAGATTATTCCCACTATCAAAGTACCCCAGATCGCCCATGTGGAACCAACCCTCTGAGTCCAGAGTATGGTTAGTTTGCTGTGCATTGCCATAGTAGCCATTCCAGTTTTGGTTTGTCTTCACAGCGATTTCTCCAATCTCGTTTGGGCCCAGATAATCACCCTGCTCATTCAGGATTCGTACACTTCTGGTGGGCATTAAAGAGCCCACCAAGTTATCTTCTGTTGGATTTATGGCAACCGCTATCACGTCCGTTTCGGTGGTTCCGTATAGAAATAGAAATAATGTGTGTTTAAGAATTCTCTGAGCTGCTTGTATAATACTTGCTGATACCCAACCCCCGCCATAGGCAACTATCTGAAGGCTTGATAGATTCTCTATAGTGGCCATTGGACTGGAGAAAACTTCTTGAAATTGCCAATGCGACAGATGACAAGTGTTCACCTTATGTTTCTTTACAATATCCATATATCGCTCTAAACTAAAGGGTTGATTGGAAACGATTCGAGGTATTCCACTAACAACACCAATTAGCGCAGTTTTTATACCGCTTATCCAGTCGATAGCCGTGGCTGTATATATAATATCATTCGTTCCTCCGGAGCTGCAACATTTCTTTCATTTTGTCAAGAATCCAATTAGTTAGTAAAACTTACTCACATTGCCAACAGCACCAGTTGGGCATTGGACAAGGTGACAGCCTTGGGTGTTCCAGTTGTGCCAGAAGTACAGATGATGCCCATTGTTTGATCTCCACCATGTAAAAGTCTCGCTGGTCTGTAAGTTATAAAGCACATTCAAATCATTTATTTACAGATACTCTCTTCTTTCGACTAACGTAAAGTCATTTCCGCTGCTTGTTGCTCCAAAGTGATCCTCAATTCTGGGCACATTTGCAATATGATTGTTAATCGTGCAAATTATTGGTTTCCATTCCATAGTTATTGACTTGATAAGGTCGTAATCAATGCCATCACAGAATATCAGCTTTGGCTTTGTTATCTCATATAGAGTAGCAATGACATCTGGTTCTAGCAGGGGACTAACAGCATGGAAGGCCGTTGCATTGAAGAAACACGCAAACATTACGTGAGCTTCATGAATATTATTTCTGGTTAAAATGCCGACCACATCCTCATGCGTTAGTCCTTCATCCCTGATGTACTGGGCCAAGTGCGTGGACACTTTTAAAGCTTCCTCATTGGTCACAGCTTGATCAGTCTCATGCCACACCTATTGTATAGATGCCATCAGTAAAGTGGACTCAATCTTAAGTGATTCCCTTACCTGAGACTTGTTCATTGGATTCTCCTTAAGGGCTTTGAATACAATGTCTCCTATAGTTATTTGCGAATCAAACATTAATTCAATTTTTGCTCCGTGCCACAGTTTTTCTTCCTCATTGTAGATCGTCTCGAATAGCATTTTTATTTCTTAATCACTTATTACTTAACTCCCGAAGAGCTGTCAACGCACTGAGCTTGATTCGCCCATACTGCCTTCATATATTTGTATATTATTAAGTATACCACGCAGTTATGTAGCAATAGGGTATATGTGATTAAGGAATTTATAGCTATATACAATATATAAGAATTATTTATAAAAATAATATTATATAGAGGATAATATTTATGTACTTATCAGATTTTGTTATATAAATTGTAATTATTTCTAGGTCATTGTTTCAGATTACCTGAATGATAACACATTTGTTGTTTAGCATACACAAATACACGTAAACACTGATAATGTTATTGCTATTATTCGACTTTGGCGCTAATCCATTCAGAATTTTCAGTCTTAATCGACTTAGGCTAAAAATATTAGATTTTCTTATCTCGCTGCTGAAATAGTTATAAATATACCATGTTTTATTGTATAGGTCAAAGAACCTTATCTGATCGAAGGAATTCCAATTCTAGTTATCAGCATAATCTACTTGCATACTTGGATCATTTACTCCAGCTTAGTTTTATTAATCAATTTGATTATCAAGCATACTAAGTATACATTTTGAACCTTTGGGGCATAGATGAGAAATAACAGAGCGGAGATTGAAATGATGTCATGTGCCATGTTGTTAGGGTCGATGTTGCCTACCTTTGAGGTGCGCAGGCGCAAAACCGGAGGCCATTTGCACTACCCTCTAACAGGTCGGACACACACACACACACACACACACACTCACGCATACAGGGAAAGACCCTTCGTGCCCTTTACCTTTTACGATCAAGCCTCCTGCCGCCCCTCTGTGTCCTTGCCCTGCCTCTGTGTCCCTCTGTGTCCTCTGTCTCGCTCATCAAAGCGGTAAAGTCCTGGGGCAACATTAGCAAACCGAAGCGTACGGCGGACGGCGTCGCTGCAGCGTTTGTGCCGCTGGCTGTTGAGTTTTTCACGCAGCGACGCTTTTTCGCCGTACAGTCAACGCCCGTTGCCAGCATCCGCAGCTCCTTCAAGCCTTCTAAAAGGGAGAAGGACGAAGGGCGACTGGAGTATGGCTTTTGGCAAGCAACAATACATAAGCTTTTGTATATAAGGCCAGTGCCTGCCGCTGTATGTGTGTGTGTGTGTGTGTGTGTGTGTGTGTGTGTGTGTGTGTGTGTGTGCCACTATTCTGTATATACATAGCCAGCGGACATTTCGTGCGGCGCAACTAAATGCACTTGTTGTTGTTGTTGCTGCTGTTGCTGTTTGCTTCCTTTTTTACTACTGATGCTGATGCTGCTGCTGCTGCTGTTGCTGTTGCTGCTTAGCCATTGCTTTGCCAATGCCAACGGCTATTTGAGGCTGAAATGTGCCTGCCACAGGCAACAGCAGTCGCATCAACGGCAACAACAACTGCAACTGACTGACTTCTACTTTGACTTTGATTCGTTGCCTTCTTTATTTCTACTTTAATTGACTTTAAAGTTATTTCGAAATACAATATTAGAATATAAATATATCTGGTTATGTAGAAAATGTATCTGCGTTCAATCAAAATATCGCAATTATTTTGCTTATAGTTTGCTTTATACACATGAGGGGTACAAACAATTTGATTTTGTTGTGCAACTGACAGTTGCATAATTTCTGCATGAATGCCACTTTCGAATTCAATGCACACACAAAATTCGTTTGTTGTCTAGTTGTGTGTGTGCGAGTGTGCCTGTTAATTAAATTGTGTCTAAATGGGTGCCTGTCATTTGAGTTTTCTCTGCGATTGCTCAATGAAGCGCATAATTGAATAGAATTCTAAAACAAAAAATAATTATGCACTTATTTTGGTTTGTAGTTTGATATCAAATGAAGATACAATCAACTTTAAGCAATGAGTCAACGAGTTATCCAAGCTGTCTATTAAGCTTGACAGCGAATTTGGATTGACATTTCTACCCCTGTACTTTCACCTTTTGTAACAATCAAATGCATGCTCTCAATATAAATCTAAAATGTACATCATATTGCAGCTAAAGTAAAAGTTTAACAGTTGAATGTAATAATTAATATTTAAAATCTATAGAGTATTATTTAGTCAATTCGTTTTTTCAACAGATCACATTGCAGTTAGCCTGATAACAGTTCATAAAAAGGTAATTCCTAATTCCGAATCTATAGAGTATTACCTAGTCGATCAGTTTTAAAACTCTGCAAACTTATGCCGCAGCATCTTGGCAAAGAATGGTGCACGGAAACGCCGGCATAGCTTCCGTTATGCCGTTTGCTTTAGATTCACAGATAAACGGGCCAGGAAAACTACTTCAATGCGACGTTCGGCTGAACAAAAGCAACGTTGAGCTGCGGCACTGTGGAAACGGGAAATTAAACGTTGCGGTTTGCCGCTGGAGTCGCAGTAAGTGTCGGAGTTGGAGTTGCAGTTGCAGCTGCCAATGTGGCGTATGTGTAATATTATTGGCACAAAGCGTACGTACAATGCGACATTTTGTTGTTGCTGCTATGTTGCTGTCTGCTTTCATTCAGCATCGTAATTATGAGCAGCCACCACTGATAACAGCAACAGCAACAGCAACGGCAACAGCAGCTGGGGCAGTTGCAGTGGCAAATGCCACAAATGTTGGCAATTTTAAGTGCACCATTGTCGGAGGCAACAAATAACAACGAATCACAATTGCCAGTTGGACATTAAGCGTCGTTTTATGGCCATTTCCCTGAGTTGGTATTAAGTGCAATGCGAGTTATCTTCAAGCCACTAAATTGCTAGCTGATAAACGCGGCCGGGCAGAACCAAAAAGTTGGCCAAAACCAAAACTAGATACGTTTCTACATTTGCCTGAAAGAAAATTTTAATTAAATGTCGCCGCAAACGATGCGGTAATTTGAGTCTAAAACTACGAAATATACTGCAGACACAGTCATTCAAGTAGCTGCAACAGTTGTAGTTGCAATTGCAGCACAACAACAACAATAACAACAACGACAACAGCATCAGAGTCAGGTAAGCATTATTTTAGCATTCAATATGAAAATGATTTTGGCTGCCGGCTAGCGGCTCAATTTATCACAAAATGAACCATGCCTCATCTGCCCCTTCAGTCTTTTGGCCATACAATTGCCCAAGTGGCAGGTTGCACATGTCAAGCGTTCGGATTGCACTTAATACCATTTTATGGTGCCATTCGAATTGCATTTCATGTGTCAGCAACGTTTTTAGGCGCCTCCGAGCTGTATTCGCTGTACAGTCCACTGTTATGCCATGTTTTGATGGCTAATTTATTGTCCATAAACAACGAAGTGGTTGCACTGTAAGCTATATTTAATTTAAGCAACATTTCTATGTAAACAGCAAAGAATGAAATCCTTTTTGATAGAGCAATAGAACAGGTATCCCAAGCTATACAATCAGTACTCGTACTTGCTGGCCGCTTCAGGTCATGTGGAGAAGGCCACAAAAACCGCAGTCATAGTCCGTTGTCGGGGTGAGAGGAGTGTAAGGCGTTTTGTTGTCTCGTATTGCTTGGCGTTTATGTGGCAGACATCACTGTAACCCACACGGCAAGTTCAAAAATTCATCATTGTTGGCGTTGCTGCATTGTTGCTTTGCTGTCGTTCCCCCCACCCCCATTCCCTGTTGGCCCAGCTCACCCTGTTCTTCACCCTGCAACAAGCCGCAAACGAAACTGACTGATGCCCTGAAGCTACTTTTGGGATGAAATATTATAATTACAAGCGAATAGCTTGAGGCCAAGGAGGAGCAGGAGAGACAAGCAGGCATGCAGGCAGGCAAGCAGGCACGCAGGCGGGCAGCGTCAGAAACAACAGCAACAACAAAAGCAGGAGAGCCAAATCAGACCCAACCCAACTTAGTGCTCGAGTTCGCTGCAGCCAGTTGAGTATGGCCCGAGGCTCGTTGGTTGGGTTGTTCGCTCGCAACATGTTCGTGCGCAACAACGATGAGCGAACCCGAGCGAGAGGACGAGTGAGAGGAAGAGTGACGACTTCGTTGTGTTTATGTGTGCGCTCTGTTCAGCTGAGCTGCCGGCATTCGTGATAATTTAGATGCGTCTGCAGTGATAAGCCTTGAAACTGGTTTGATGTTTGGAGCAGCATGTTTGATGCCAACGACTGACATGTACTGCAGTTTGACTGAGTGATAGAACGAGAAAGGCAGATAGAAAGAGAGAGAGAGAGAGCGAGGTAGGGAGAAAGAGCAAGAGTAAAGGATAGCACACAAATACTGGGAGTGGGTTGTTTGGGCACAAAGACAAATGCCGTTATTAATTGCAACTTAATTGCTTCTAGCTATTTATTAAGTTTTTGTTTAATTTATAAAGCGGACATCTGTGTACGGACATATATTAATTGTACATATGTGTTTGTTTTTGTATTTCACTCGTTTTCATTTCAATTTGCAGCACGTCAAACACAAAAGAACACATACATGCTTAACCACACACATACACACACACAAGCAGTGTACCTTGCATATATGTATGCATGTGTGAGCTTTCCTCATTTTACATTGCTGTCAGTTTTATTGAAAATTAGCCTCCAGTTAATTTTGTATACCATTAAATTTATACATGTTGGAGTCTCCACCTCGCTCTCCCTTTCTCCCTTTCTCACTGTGGTATCTGGTGTCTGTATGTATGTGTGTGTGCGTGTATATGTGAGTTGGACGCCTGGCGATCCCAAAAGTAATGCATGCAGATTATAACTTAAATATGAAATGTCACGCATTGACAGGCAGTTTTGAAAAGTGTGCAGCAACAATAAAAACACAGCAATCCACCAACAAGTTTTACACCTTCAGGCCAATTGCGCCGCTGCCACTCCGTTTATGAGGCAAAGCCAAAGCCACAGTCCGAATCTGAGTCGAAGTCGGAGTCGTACTCGATGCCACAGCACTAACACCATCACCACCACCACCGCATCAGAGCAGCCAACCACAAAAGGCGGCCACAAACCAAAAACAGGAATTTATGCGGCCTTTATATACCTAGCAAAGAGTGCAATGAAAAGGGTTTACATCATTTGGCAATCCCCTAAATAAAGTTGAAAACTGTTCTGGTTCTTAAACATATATCCCAAGAAATGTAAATAATGCGAAGTCAAGTGGAAAACCTTGTTAAGAATTCACTTTGTGTGAAGGATAAATATTTATTTTGATCTTATTTTCGAATCTATTTCACTTCATTGCTACAGGGTATTTATTAGTCGAACAAGCGCTTAAAACTGGCTTACCCACTGTAGTATTTGCTTCGAGGCGAAAGTGTGCGCTTTGGGATGTGCTTATGTAGGCAAATATGATAAGGGTCATGTGATTATGACCAGCCTTCCAAGGTGTGCAGGAGTCGGGCCTTATTATTTTGTTTCTTTTTTTTTTAATATGTAAAATTATTTAATCTCTAAAGTTCTCTCTTAACTTTAGATTTGTAAGCCCGGCAATCCATAGCAAATTCGTCAAACCGTTCAAATACACATTGAATGGGATAAGCTCGTTAACCAAGTGTTAGGAATAGACAGCATATCCGCAGAGCCTTTTGAAAATGGGATCCAGAATCGGAAAGTTGTAGGGACATTGATAATTTTGGGGCTTGAGGCGCAGAAAGACAGTATTATTGAGAATGTAGGGAAAGTAATAGCAAATCAAACTGAGGCCATCGTGAAACCTATGGAATAAAGAGGAAATTTAACAGACATCTATGAACTCTCTCCCAAGGCTCTCTCACCGGGCATAGGAGCAACCAACTCGATGGATCTGTGGATTGATAATGTGCGTAAAGCTGTTATCACCAATCAGCTTATAGTACGTTTTATTATCGTACAAAGTAAGCTTGGGAAATTGCACTTTCATATGCTCCATATACCAGTTGCCCACGGCCGACTCAATGAAATTTGTGGAATAGATATTAGCGTGGAAATAACTATTTCTTGCCAAGTGGCTGGTGTTGCCAATAAAAACTTTCTGATGCAGTTTAATTTCCGGATTTATCTCCACCATTGATCTAGAAATTTGAGAGCTACAAACGACATTCCGTTCACAGTTTCTATGATGGCGATTGGATAACTCGGCCAGATCATCATCCCAGGACATGCGCAGCATATCGCAAGTGTCCAGTATTGAAGCCAAACGATTGCGTAGACCATTGTGGCCAAAGATCAACAGTTCACTCTTATCGCTATGCTGATTATCTCTCATATCGTAATGATAACTCAAGGACTCGCACACTGGCATTGCAGCGCATCGGAACTCGCCATTGCATTTCAATAAACAATCCGTTAACTCCGGTATGTGTACTTGATTCTCCACATCGACCTGCTGCATTGCCACCCTCTGCACTGTCCATAAGAAAACCCAATAACTCAGCATATTAGTTACACTTCTATACATTTACATATATTTTATGTGTGTATTTAAATGTTACTTGAAAAAACTTGAGTTTTCATTCAGAGAACTCTCAGTGAAGTTGCTAAGAAAACTTTCTTTAACTTTACATCACTTATTAACTGAGCTATACAAGTATTTTGTTAAGACACAAAAGTTACTTTATGGTGTAAGTTGTTAATTTTATGATATTTAATTTAATATTCTTATAATTCATAAGCTACTTAAGCACTAAATAGATCCCAAACAGTTTCTTCTTATCTATTCTAATCCAAAATTAATATTTATTAACTTGAGTGCATTATCTTGCCCCACACCTAAGCTTGCTTGCACCAAGACATTGTCTTTTCTGTGTTAGCCATTTACTACTGCGTTTCCACATTCACATTCACAGTTTTAGCCCGTTTCTCAGCACACTTAACGCTTTAGTTTGTTGGCTACTGTTTAATTGTAGAACTCGTTGCGTTTTTTCACACATTTTTCTTCTTTGTTTGTTATTGTTTAGTTGTTGTTGTTATTTTCTTTTTTGTGTTGGCCGTTGAATTGTGGCCTAAAATGCATTTGCACCATTTTTCATCGTGCGAATTTTTGCTCTACATTCGCAACAGCGTGGGTTGTGAGTGTGTGCGTGTGTGTGTGTGAGTGCGAGTGTGTATGTGTGTGTAACACATGCCTGTAAATTGCTTTACTAACTGACTGACTGACTGACTGTGACTACTGACTGAATCGACAGTTTCAGCTCATGTTGTAGTTGTAGTTGTTGTGGTCGTATTTGTTGCGGTTGTTATTGTTGTTGTTGTTGTTGTTGTTGCTGTTGGCGCCTCTTGGCTGGTGTTTGGTTTGTGTCTACCAAAGTGTCGAATGTGTACGCTTGTGCTCGTGTGTGTGTGTGCGTGTGTATGTGTGTGTGTAACTGCATTAATGTGAGCTTATGCTTCACAGAGTCAGCCTCAGTCTACAATAGTGTTGACTGCCGTAGTTGTTGAACTTGCTGCTGTTGCTGTCGTTGTGGTTATTGTTGTTGTTGCTGTTGTTGTTGTTATTGTTGTTGTTGGCACAATATTACAGACAACTCTATATGGTCATATCATATGTGTATATGTACATATATGTTTATAGCCGCAGCCGCAGCCGCTGCTCACCAGTTGCCGTTTAACGCTACAATTAAACAAACAGCCGCGTGCAACATAAACACATACGCGCACACACAAACACACACACACACACAAACACACACACACACAGGCATACACACAGATACAGATACTCGACCGCACACAGGTGAAATTGATGCGAGCTACTTTTTCGCCATATGAACAGGCAGACAGACAGACAGACCGAGAGACGGACGGATGGACAGGATGTGTATAATGAGCAGGGCCTACCGGGGGGTTAGTCGGGGCATCCTGGGCAGCCTATTAAGTGATTTTAACACTTTGCGCATGAAAATTGCAAAAAGGCAACGCCGTTGATAATTATCCTTTAATTGTTTAATGAACAGCACTTGAGCAGCGACTACAGAAGCTCCAGGTTGCGTAAGCTTAATTGATGTCAATTTAATTACACCAATACATGCATACATCTCTGCAAGTAATACTCATACAGCTCAGCTGAAGGACACATTAAAATGTAGATGCTTAATGGATAGTTCTTATAAGATGAAATGCATTTCTTATTCTTATTATTAATTATATAATATAATTGCTTTAAAAAAGTCGCATAAGGGCAGTCTATATATTTGTATAGTATTATTAACAATATATAGAAAATAAAGTAATTAAATTTAATTTAATTTATTTCTTTCCCCATTGATTCTTCACTTCTACTGTAAAGCTTAAGCTGCTGGCTTGGCTAAGACATCAGTCTGTGATTTTGTTTGTTTGTTTTCGTTGGTATCATTCACTCGCCCTGACAACTGGCCATACCAATGTCTCTATTAGCCAGTTTTGTAAGTTATTTGGTTGTTTGACTGATTAATGTTCAGCTGCAAACGAGCTGAGCTCTGAGAACTGGAAAGTGAGAGCTCGTTGTATTTACCACTTAGTGCTTAGCCATTCTCGACTTGGTCGCTTGTCAGTGACAGCGTCTTTTACCCTTTTCTCCGCGGTCATGGCCAAAAGGCATTTGTGTTGCCTGTTTTGTTGTGTGAGTCCAACTATGATCTAATCGTGTTACTGGCGTTGGTTGCCAGTGATGAACCAAGCGACCAATTCAATTATCTTTTCTATAACATCGCGTTATATTTATATGAAGTATCCATTTCTTGATTTTATACGGCGACAGTTACAATCTATCACACATATATACTTATATATATATGTATATACTTATATATATATATATATAAAGCATACAAAATAGTGAATGTAATTTTATTCACATGTATGGCTTGAGGCCAATCCGTTTTGCCCTCTGGCCACAAATTGCACAGCGGCAGCGAGCAACCCCGGAACGAGAAGGCGCACCTCGATGCCAGATCCCAGCTAAAGCCAGCTGGGAATGTCTGTATACATATAGATATTTGTAAGTGTATGTGTGTGTGTGTGTGTGTGTGTTTGGGTGTGCTTGTAGTATGGTATATTATATGGCATGGCAGAGAGAGAGGGCAGAGAGTTGAAATCCATCATTGGCGCATGGCCAGCGGCAACATTTGGGTTGAAATATTATAATTACAAGCGAACGCCCCGAGGACAAGGAGAGGTGAGCTGAGACTGAGGCTGTGGCAGAGACTGAGCGGCAACATTGCGAGCGTTGCCATCGCGTGTCTGTCTCCTCTGACTGTCCGTCTTGCTGTCTATCTGTATCTCTATCTAACTAAGCTCAAACATACCAAAGCTGCGGATATGGATACTTAGTTGCCGCTGCTGCTGCTGCTGCTGCTGCTAAAGTTGATGCTGCCTCTGCCACTGCCTCAGCATCTGCCTCTGCCTCAGCATCTACCTCTACCTCTACCTCTGCCTCTTGTTGGCTGTTGTTCGGTTGCTGGGTTGTTCGATTGCTGCTTGGTTGTGTTTACGTTGTGGCTGATAATATGGACTTGTTGCCTCAGGGTGATAGCACGTTGCAGCAGGTTCGCCTACAACATGTTGCATACAACACAAATAACCAAAACAATTCCAATTTAACCTCATACTTTAAGCCTTCATTGTCCTTGTGCATTGGCTGTCATTGCTATGTGTGTGTGTGTGTGTCTCTGTGTGTGTTTGTGTGTGTGTGCTTACCATTTGTTGGTTGTGCTTGTGTTTTGTTTTCTCGGCTGACAACGACAAACGGGATGCAGGTGAATAACATGAAATGCAATTTTTTCAGTTATTTTTCACTCTATTTCACACTAAGGAGTATCTGTTTGCAAATACTCTATTTCTATTTAATATCTATTTCTCTGCATACTTACACACTATATTCCATTGTCTAAAATATATCTGTGTTGGGAATTGCACATTCAACAAATGCCCATTTCTTGCCCAACTCAAAAGTTGTTGAATGTAAAAAAATCCGTAAATGTTGTAAATATCAGAATAAGTTAGGTATCTCTAAGTCGAGCATTGTCAGCTGTTTGTTTTAGTAACTTGTTGCGCTGCTGATGCGTATGTGGGCGTGGCAATAAAAACAAAAACAAAGCACCGAGCACAGCGCTTGTTGTTCTTGTCGTTGTCGTTGTCGTTGTCGTTGGCGCTGTCATCGTCATCGTCCTCGTTTGCTGTTTGGACAAGTGTTGGAGTCGTTGGGTTGCGCTCCAAAAAAAAAAAGGAAATGTTGGCATACATACGAAATTAGACAATGACAGCGCTGCTGACAACGTTAACAAAAACTTGCAGCACACATGTTGCATAGCGGCAGCTGCTGCAGCACACAGAGCTGTCTCCAAAATTACAGTGCATACACATAAAACATAATTTTAAAAAATAACACAAAAAAAAAGCTTCGCATCCTTCAACATGCGGGAACTGAGCCTATAATTATGTACGAGTCTGTGGCAGTGCCACAATCACAGCTCATAATTGTCCCCAAATTGTTGCATGTGGTTGCGGCAGCAGCAGCAGTGGCAGTGGCACTGGCAACAGCAGCTGCTAGGTGACAAGTCCTCACTCGGACTTGAAGCCGTCGTCGTACCCTCATTATATGCAAAAATGCCAAATGCGGCCTGCAGCTACTTAAGTTTAACTTATTTTTAACTTCCACATATAAATTTTTTTGTTGCCTTGGGACATTCTTAGTTGCATGTTCGACGCAATCCTTTTCCGTTCAACGTTTAGCGTGCAGCATTCTGTGGCTGCAAATAAAGAAACTGGTCTCATTCATAACTGGCGGCGATTTTTGCATTTTGCATTATATTTCCCTCAGTTTTCAGTTCTCAGTTCTCAGCTCTCATTCCCATTCGATGTCTCAGTCTCAGTCTCTCTCTCTCTCGCTCTCTCTCTCCCTCTCTGTCTCTCAAGAATATCAACTGTCAGTTTTCGAGCTTAAAACTGCCAGCGGGCTAGTTTGTAAATCATTAAAAATTATGCACACACACTCACACACACTCTTTCCCATGTGTGTGCTGCGTTCTTTTGAATCGAACAATTTTACGAGAAGTTTTAGTCACCAATGACAATGGAAACTGGTTAGAAATGATGCAGTTTAATGGCAAATGTCACGCACAGTCCACAAATGATGAGCACATACTGAAATTGTTTGTGTTTAGGTTATCATTTTTGTACCACGCATAAACTCGAATTGAACTTCAATTAACCGTGCTTAGTCTGTGTATTTGCCATCATTTGCTGGCTTAGCTTAGCTTGCTGCCAACTTTCATTAACAATATCTTATATATACTGTATAAAGAGCGAGAGAGATTGAAATAGAGACTTTAGCATATAGATAATTGTCTAGACCCTACGAAGTTCATATATATAATTTATCAGGTTATACTAGTTTGACAGAAAGATACTATATCAACTTAGTTGACTGCATATTGTGCATATGTCTTAACCAAATTCACTCAGTTAAATTAAGATAGAATGGCAATACTTTATGTTCTAGATAACATAGAAATGATTGTTGAAGAGTGAACTATTGTTTGAAAAGCGACTTCGATTGTCAAGCTATCTTAACTGAATTAAATAAATTAGTTTTTTTAGTTAGTTAATTAGTTTTATATTAAAGCAATTTGCTGACTGTAATGAATAAAAAAAACTTATTTGTTATTTTAGTTTAATTATCTAGATACGCTTAAATGTTGTCAGTGAAATTAATTGTAAATATTTGTACAATGCGCTGATAATATAAACTTAAAAGTGGCATCAACAAAAAAGATAAGTTTTATGTATATTTGTTTTCTGATTTCACAAATGAAACTTGCTTTTAGTATTGTATTGATATTTGGTTTGGGACTAAGCTTAGCTTTAGAGCTAAAATGTCTTGAGCAAATTGGAGAGAGGAGTTTATAATACTTTGATTTCTTATTAAAATTATTATTTTGTATAAAAGTTTGGTGAAATGTATTGTGAAATATGAGTAGTATTGCCTTTTGCTGTTTTCTGTTTGCTGTTTTCTGTTTTTTTTTTATTTGTTGTTGCATTCAGTCGTGCGTTAAAAATTAAACGCGAATTTTTCAGGCCATGTTGGCAGCGCAAAAATGGCATCATTAAGTAAAAGGCCTTAGGGCAGGCATTGTAAATTTTATGAGCCTTTTTTTGTGTCGTTAATAATACAGAAAAAAATAATAAATATACAAACACATACAACTGCTGAGTATGTGAGCATATATATATATATATATATATATGCATATGTATGTGTGGCATATATGTACATAAATAATAATAATAATAATGATGCGTAAAAAAGTGCGGAAATTCTCAGTAACATATGTGGGCTTTCAGGCGAATAAGGCTGCAATCATTTTCTGTTTGTTATTATACAATATATTGATTAACACGCAAATGCACAAACTACAGAACAGAAAAAACTACTTGAATAAATATGCATTTGCGGTAAATGGATGGGGGGGGCGGCGAATGGCGGGTGGCATGTGGCTTGTGGCATGCGGCATGTGGCATGCCGATTGTACATATTTTAAAAACACATCAACAATTATTACTATGAGAGCGAAACACATCTGGCTGTTGACGCTGATTTTGTAGACTTTCACACACACTCACTTCTTCGGAGCACACCCACAATTGCCCAGTTTTTGGCGCTTGTACCCCTACCCATTCCCCCCCCTCTCGCCCTCTCTCTCTCTCTCCATCTCTCTCTCTCTCTCTCGCCCTCTACGAGTACCTGCCTGCAGCGTTCCAAACAATAAAGCATAAAGCGCGCCGCGCACATTTTGTCGAATTATTTTGTTGCCAGTTGCTGGCGGCTAACTGCAGCAAATTGGCTTGAAATATTGGTATTGCCATATGTATGAGCTCTGCCTCTCTACACACTTCATCTTCCGCTGTACGTATGTGTGTGTGAGTGTGTGTGTGTGTGTGTGTATGCGTGAGCTTGTGATTAAAAAAATATTTAAAATGGCAAAACCCAAAGCGACGTCATCGCAGCACAAAAAAATGAAAGCCCGCTTCTCTCATATGTGTGTAAAGCTTTACCCAAAACTGAAATCATATCCGAACGAAGTAATAAATGCCAGCGTTGTAAACTGATCGACATGTAAATACCCTGTAATTTGTATTTAATTGTATAATCAATCGCTGTTGGACTCAAACTATCCCTTTGATGAGCTATGTTTTCATTTAGCAACTTATCGAAATAAACAATCTATCGATCAACTTAAACACTCAGCACACACGTAGAGGGTAGAGGGTATAACAATAAATGGACTACTGCTTTATTCAGCTGCCGCCTATGCTCTGCTTTGACTCCGGCACTCGTTGTGGGGCACATTGAGTGAAATGAGCGATAAAATTGCAACAATTTCCACTGGCAGCGTCGTCGTCATCATTGTTGGCGCTAGTTGCTCTGATAAAATATGAAAAATTGAAATGTCACTGGGCAGTGAACAATCATTGGCATCGTTCACATACACACATATGAGTGTTTACATATGTATGTATATGTGCCACATAAACATGCACACACACACACACACACATACAGCAAGTAGTTGCAACTGGCAACAATGGCCACTTGTATGCAAATAGCGAAATAATATGAAGTATGTACAAAATTAATTTAGCCTGCGGCTCAATTGCAGCTTGGTAACAATTGCCAATGAAAAATGATGTGACATAAATGCGTGTCGCTTGCTGGCTGGTGGCTGAGGGCTGCTGCCAGGGGAAGGGGCAAAGTGGGCGTTTTGGTGGCCTTATGGTACTTGTCATGAGCAGGATTGTGAATGGGTGCAAAAAGTTGGCACTCATTTTAATTACAGCTGCCTAACTGCAGGCCCTGCTCTACTCCACGTTGTTGTTCCCTCTCGTTTTTTATCTCTCCCTCTCTGTCTCTCATTCTCTTTCCCTCTTTCACATGCTGTTTTTGAAACAGGCCTGGCGGCGTATTTATCACAAGTTTTTCTTTGCACAGCCTTGGGGCAACTACGAAATATTTCAGCTGCCCGACGACGTCGTCGTCGTCGTCGTCATCGTCTGGAACTGGAACTGGTTCGCCTGAGGCATTGTTGCCAGCGACGTTTCTGCTGCTTCTTTTGCCAACGCGTCAAAGTCTCTGCGACGATGGCGCTGCCGCTGCCGCTGCTGTTGCTGTTGCTGCCGGTTGTCGTTTGCCTATTCGCACAAAGTTTCATTTCGTTTGAGCCTCCCGGCGGCTACAGCAGCGTTCTATGCTTTGTCATTAACACAAACACACATACACATCCGCAGGGACTAAACGAAAGAAAGAGAGGGAGAGATAGGGAGAGAACGCACATGCATAGCGCAATAATACAAACATACTTATAGACGGAACTGAAGCCGAAGTCTGCAGCTGACTTTGGCACACACAGCTGCTTGCATACTTATGTGTATATTCGCTGTGAAAAGCTCATTAGTAAATTGTATGTGTGTATGTAAGCTAGTCTATGCATTGATTACCCATCAGAACTGTCGCCATTTCACACGCAACACACAAGTCCAGTTACAAAGTTAATTGCAGCAGCTTAGTGTTGCAAACAACAACTGCAATCGACGCAGCAGCAGCAGCAGCAACAGTAACAGCAACAACAGCACTTAAACCGGAAATAGACTATTAAACGTTCACACGCAAACAAACACAGCTCATACACACACACACACACACACATTCTCGAACTCACACAAACACATTCGTACTCACACTTGCAGATTGGCAGTCATATGGTGGGAAAGTCAGCAGCAACTAAACAATTGTTGTTGTAGCCACTTGTGCTCTCTCCAGCTGCTCTCTCCAAGGTCGCCATTTGCTGAAGACGTCAAAAGTCGAACGTCAAACACAACACGCAACCCGAATGGCAACACACAACAACTCTAAAGCGAACCACAACCTACTCAACGAACTTGTTCAGCTATCAAACATACTAATAAGCCTATTGTTTACATTTGGAAATGAATGTATAATACTGCTAACAATTACATATTTGTAAGATAATATATTAAATATAATTTATAAATATCTTTTTCTTTCAAATAAATGCATTTTAATGATTTCTGCTAAAATTTAGTTCGCCCTGCCGCCTCGTGCAATGTACGCTTCAGAGACGAGAGATCCTTGCAACTCGCATAGCCTTAAGGCCGGAGAGTTGCGAACGTTTTGGTTCGTTGCGAACAAGTGTGAGCATGAGTAAAAACCAGTTGGTTGCCGTTCAAAGTTTCAGTTCACAGCGAACAATTGACGCGAATGCAAGTCAGGTAAAAAAAACTGAGAGGTGCTTCAGATTAGTAGGCAACAAACTGCGGGCGCGACAACAACCGGAAACGGAAGTAAACATTTTAAGTGATTTGCGGTGTGTTCGGTGCCTGAGACGCAATTTGCAATTAAGTTGCAATGCGTTTAAATTAAAATTCAGATACTTTAGAATCGCAGCGGAAACGGATATTGAATACTAGCAAACCAATATCAAAACAAAATAAACTAATCAAATAAATAAAACGTTATAAATTTGTTGTCTACACGCGCTGTTTTACATAAAATAGTTAAAGTGCATTTCCTAAATATACCGACTTTTTTGTGAGTTCCATTTGCATTGTATGTGTGTGTGTGCCTCTTTCAGTTACAGTTATTCATTCTCTCTCTCACTCTCACTCTCCCTTCCTCTGTCTGTCTTCCATTTAAATGTGTGTGTGCTAATGCGTCCTTCAGATGCAACAGTTTATTTTGATTTGGAATATGTGTTATGCAATTGGTTTATACTCGTAAATAATTTAACACAAATTACAATTCTTTTCATCAAAAATTTTAGAAAGTCGTAAAGCTGCCATAGAGAAACCTTTCTTTACAAAAATTTAGATATCTGTGTCATTAAACCATTTGAAATTATTATGCGGGCGCCTTGGGTTCGACTTTTTGAAATTATTCAGTAATGATCTTGGCAACAACTGAGCCAAAGACCAACATCAGGCTAATGAGTCATGCAAATTGTATACATTAATTGTAAATAGAATAAATATGCTTGACTTTGATACATATTATTTGATATTTGATATATATATTTTAATTTAATTTATAAGCTTCTGACTTATCTGACTTTGTGCTCTATTTCGTAGAACTCCATTTGTTGCATTGGATCAACGATCACCATTGACGGTGGAGTCCTCCTGCCCCAAACGGTGAGTAAACAAACGGGTGTAACCAAAGTCTCTCTCTCTCCCACTCTAAGCCAATAAATTAGTTTCAAAAAGATTCTGTAATAAACGAATTTTGAACCCATAACCGACCGAAGTATGACCGCAATTGCATGATATTGAGAAACCTCTTTCACATTTTGCTCATCGTTCATTGCTGTTGATGTTGAGTTATTTTTTTTTTTTGTTTTTTTGGATATTGGCGTTGGCTTGGGCCAAAAATGCCTTGGGGTCAACTGATTTTCGTCTCTCCCACATCTGCCACATGCACATGCCAAGTCCAAGTCCAAGTCGTAGTCCGTGTCCATGTCCGAGTCCAAGTCCGAAAATTGTGTGCCATAAACGCAGACTGTTTAAAATTTGATGCGCCTCAAGTGCTGCTCGGCTCGGCCCGCACCAAAGGAGAAATAAACAAAGTACGAAGAACAAAACGGAGAGAGAGAAAAAAATAAAAATTGTACCACGCCTCGAGCATTTTTGGACAAACTTGGCCCGCAGCTGAGTTATGTGTGTTGTGTGTGCAATGGCGAATGGAGGCGGGAAAAGAAGGGGATTTGGGCGATGACGACGATGACGACAAAACGAGAACGGGGGAAGCCAAGTCGGGGGGGCCGCATTTATTTTTCTTCTACCTTTAAGGCTATAAAATACGTTAGCGAAGGCCAAAGGGGGAGGCGATTGATTCAATCTCTCTCTTGCCAGCCAAAACTAAGCATCGGGCATGGCCAAAATGCCCCAAGGGCCAAGAACCCACATACAACACATCCCCAACAACAACGACAACATCAAGAGCAACAACATTTGTTTTTCCTCTCAATAAATCGACGAACTTTCAAGTCAGCCAGACCAGAGTTCAAAGCGTATTGCAAGCGTTGGCCAAAACCAAAATCGCATTCAAATAAGCCAAAACAAAGGCAGGCAGACAGCAGACGGAATGGAGGCAGCATGGCAGGCGTTGTGGCGACCTTCAACGAACGCGACACAACGATAGCTGCTACTACTGCAGCTCCTGCTCTTTCTCTCTCTCTCTCTCTCTCTCTCTCTCTCTGACTCCCACTCGCTCACTCTCACTCTGTCGCTGGCTACCTTCATTTCTCTGTCTGTAGCTGTGGCAAGCAACTGGTTTTACTGAGCGAAGGCGAAGGCGAATGCGAAGGCGGAGTCGAACTCAAACTCAAAGTCGTTTGTTTTGTTTTTGCTTTTTTCGTTTGTGGCACAAACGTAACGTGTGGCTGCCACACGTGCTCGCCGTTGAGTCTGGTGGCGCCTCTAATTCGTTTCGAATTGCCAATTTGTTCATGTATTTAAAATACATTTTCATTTGGCAGTCGCAAGTGATTTCAATTACAGGCCAATAGTCAAAGGTTTTCCCCAATTCGAATTGCAAAGGGAAACGTGTAGGAAAACTAACGAGAAGGGAAAGGAAAATGCATCTGTATTTGAAAGCCCATTCAGAGAATTTACTGCAGACAAAAGCGCTTAAAGCGCTGTGTGTTAATTAAGCCGCAATTCGGCATCATTACCAGCATCAACATTGCCAACATTGGCAACATTGCAAGCAGCGCAATATGGCAATTGCCAGTCGGCAGGATTTGTTATCAATGTGATCGACTATGAATTGCTCTTTCCTCTTTGTTAGTTACATTATATTATAATAATAATAATAATATGTTGATTACTCTCTCGATCTTTAATGATCTTATTCCTTATCATCTCAGAGATCACCCTCTCTTAATTAGTTAAGAATTGTACAGACTAATCCAAGCTAATTATTATCTTGGGTTTATCTAGACTTCTGCGTTTATATCAACTACAAAGTAAGTTATTTATTTATATAATTAACTTACAATTCTGTGATTTCTATTTTAATTTAGATTCCCAATTCAGAAACTGTGTAAACAATGTTCATTGAAGCTGGTAATTACGTTCTTTACCACAAGTTCAATATACCCTTTGTAGCAAGCTTACACATTGGGTGTAAGTAAAGAGGCAGTTGCTGTTACTGTGCCAGCACCTGCGTCTGCATTTGTTGCACTTGCTGTCGATTTTCTTTGTGTTGTAGTTGTTATTGTTGTTGCTGTTGCAGTTGCTGTTGCTGTTATTGCAATATGCACACGCAAATTGCGCCAATTAGGAAATGTGCATTGGCTGCCAGTTGCAGGAAACGCGTTGCAAGTAGCATTTGCCACTTGAATGACTGCACATGCAACTGCCACGCCAGACCAGCAGACCAGCAGAACAGCTGTACCAAACCAGACCTGGCCTATGTTCAATTGAATGCAACGCCTTGCAATTATTATGTACACTTGATTAGGCAGACGAATGAATGCAATTTTTGATTGACCAATTTGCAGAGCGACTCAAAGGATGTTAGAGTTAGTTAGAGTATAAGCGAGCAATATAGCTAGTCTTGTTATGCCCTTTGATTTGATCAATCTTTAAGCACATAATTGCTTTACCTGCATAACCCGGCGTATGCGCAATTTTTGCACAGCATCTTTCATCTTACAAGTATTTGTTGTGCTCTTCTCTTGACTTGCAATTCAATTTTTGAGGATTTAACAATAAAAACATTTGGCTATAACATACACACACAGAGAGAGAGAGATGTGTGTGTAGTTTATGAGTTGTGTGTAATGTTTACTCTGCAACGTAGCTGGCAGCCTAAGGAATCGCTTGTTGCCAGCTATCCAGTTATCCAGCTATGAGTATTTCCCATATATATACATATGCACATATACTATAGCATATTCCATCAAGCATCTACCATCTCCAGCTTTCATGTGGCGACTGCGAGCATCGCATCCATTCATCCACTCCAGCTTTTGGCATATGCAGCGCAATCGTCGTTTTTATTTAATATTTTCTAATAAATTTTTCAAAGTTTATTTTTGAAAGCCTTGCAGCGTTTTAATATCTGCTACACTCGACTCGACTCGACTCGACTCGACTCCAACTCAACTTTTGCCACACTCACAAACACACACAGACACACAGGCATATGTATGTGTATAAATGTACATATATCTATATATATATATCGCATATATTTGTACAATTTGGCACACACACACACACACACACACACACACATTCTGCAACTTTTGCTAGCCAATTTTCATAGGACTTGCGACTGATTTCCCATATGCGCCGGCGACTCCTTGCAACAGCTGCGTCTGCGTCTACTTTGGCGTCGACGTTCACGTTGGCGGCAGCTTTAGTATTTCGTGGCCTTTTGTAACTTGCTGCTGGCTAACAGAGCAAGAAGCAGCAGCAACAGTAAAAGTAGAAGTTTTCACATATGTACATGTGTTTGTGTATGTGTGGGTTTGTGTGTGTGTGTGTGTGTGTGTGTTCTGCTGCCTTGTAATTCGTGCCTGTTGCCTGTTCCTGCCGCTGCTGCCTTTTGGCTTTTTGTGCCTTAGCTGCCTAGCGCTGCGTCCAAACACAAAAAAAATAAAGAAAACTTTTTCATTTGCCTGCTCATCAGCGTTTTGATTTTGGCCGCCATCTCCAGTTACCAGTTGCCAGTTGGCAGTTACCAGTTACCAGTTGCCACTCCCTATCAGTCAACTCCCCAGTTGCCAGTTCGCTGCTTCCACTCGTCACTTGAGGCATTGGATTCTTCTTAAAGTTCCTTGCGGCCATTTGCGTGATTTGTGTGGGTGTGTGTTCCTCTCTCTCTCTCTCTATGTGTGTGTGTGTGTGTGTGTGTGTCCATGTGTGTTTGCAGTGAAGCATATACGAGTACTTTGTGTTTGTCTTGCCAACATACACAAACCTGGCAACCCGGACAGCCGTTACTCAGCTGGGACACCCCTTAACTACCTTGCACTCCCTCCTCCACCACTCCACCCCCTCCCCACACAACACTCACTCTTCTAAACTCTACCCCTCAGCCAGCGAATAAGTTTTTTGTGGCTTTGTCCAAAGTCACTTTAAGTACCACATGGCTAATTGAAGCGCATTGCAACCAGTTGCAGTTCCAGTTCCAGTTGCAGTTGCAGTTTACAGCAAACGCGATAAATCTGCCTTAAAAGCAAGCCATAAGTTGCATCCACACAACTTGGCGGCACTTCGTGGCAACTGTCCCTGTCCCGTGTCCCGCGCCCCCTCCCCTCGACAATTCAACATAAGCTCATATGAAGTATCTTTCGGCAGGCCGGCGGCAATTTAAAATTGAGATAAGGTTTTGCCTCGAAAAACTTTCGTTTCTGGCTATGGAACTGGCTTAGGATATGCAGAGAGTTCTTGGGGTATGAGCTTTTGTTTTTGAGATCGAGAGGGGTTAGGTGGGGTGGAGGGGGAGCGGTAAGGTTTGATTTCTTCTTCTTCTGCTGTTTTTTGTGTTCATCTCTGTTTTATGCGTTGTTTTATGTTGCCTCGGGGAGCAGCAACTTAGGTATGATATCTTTAAATGCAGACATACAACACACACATACGTATATACATATGTGAGATACCAGCACACACACACACACACACAAACACACACACTCACACTTGCGCACTGTATGTAAGCCAAAACGGACACCCAACTTACCTCTTACCAAAAGCCAAAGTTTTCTTCCACATTGAGCATGTGGTGGTAGGTGTACGTGTGTGTGTTTGTGTGTGTGTGTGAGTGTGTGTGTATTGTTTTGGGGCAATACACTCAGACCAGAAAGCAGAGACCAGCGACTGAAGCTGAAGCTGAAGCCTGTAGCCAGTCCAGGCAGTCGCCGTGTTTGGAGTCGCCTTGTCGTGGTTACTGCCAATGCTTCATGCTCTTTTGTTGTTGTTGTTGCCTTCAGCGTTGCAAGGATAAATGAATGAGGAGGCGCACATACATACACACACCCACACATACAGACAGACAGACGGACGGACAGACGGACAGACATACAGATATACTCATGCAGCAGGTGCCCTAGGAGCTGAGTGAAGCAGAGAGCAACAACAATCCCCACCCTCGGAAACTTAAACCCAATCTCCGAGCACCTTTACCAGCTCATGACACTGGTGCTGCTCCTGCTGCTTGCGCTGGGGCTTGGGCTTGGGCTTGGGCTTGGGCTTGGGCTGGCTGGGTTAACTTGGGTTGGTTTTGGTTTTGGCTTGGCTTGGTTTTGGTTTTGGTTTCGTTTCGTATCCATCCATGATTTCCGCACTAATTCCAAACGATCGCCGCTGGCAAAGTCGAGCGTTTTGCCCTTTTTCGTCGACTTGAATGTGGATGTGGAAGTAGGGGAGCTTGAGCAGGTCGAGCAGCGCTCAGCTCTCAGGACACACTGTCTAGGCTGGCCTTTGTGTGCGGAAGGTTGCTTAGCCGCAGGACATTTTGTAGGGGTTACATAGTCAACGTCACCGTCACCGTCAACGTCAACGTCAACGTCGTCGACATCGTCATCGTCATCGTCAAACTCTGCTGAGGTGTGTATCACTCAATGTGTGTTGATCTATGAGTGTGTCTCTCTGTGTGTGTGTGTGTGTGTGTGTGTGTGTGTGTGTGTGTGTGTGTGTGTGAGTGCACTTTAGCTCATTTCTTGGCTTTTGTTATCGCTTTTGTGTGGGTTTTTGGTTGAGGGTTGAGAGCAGCAAGGAGCGAGAACATCAGGACTACAGGACTACTACAACAAATTGCTGGGGCGGCTGTGCCGTATTGAGTTGGCGCAGCGTTACGGTTGGCCAGGCTATAGTTTCAGCAAAGGCAGCCAGCCAGCCCAGGCCTCCTCCTCCTCCTCCTCCTTCTCCTTCTCCTTTGTTATGCCAACGGCAACTCCTGTCTGTGCTATGGACTCTGCAAAATGATGTGACCTCGAGGCACTGCAGCTCGAGCAACAGCAGCTGCAACTCGATAGTTTTACCCAAAATCTGTACAATACCAACTAATAAGCTGTCTTTTTGTCTGCCCCATTTCCATCTGCCTCGTTTGTAAAATGCTAGCCAAATTGAAACTCAATAATGGCCAAAATGCCAAACAATATTCGTATGCAATAGCACACACAGTCAAGTGGAGAAGCCGAGTTAATCACAATGCCATTAAAAGGCAAACCAAAGATGTCAGTCATAAAGACTCAAGTTGCGATGCAGAGCAGCGGGTGCTGAGGGGGGCGTATTATGGTAGCCACAACAACAACAACAACAACAACAGCAATAAAACTACCGCCTACTCGAAATGCAAATGCAGCAGCTTGACAGGCAGTGAGCCAGGCCGAGACACAAACTGAGGCCTTTTCGACAACAACAACAACAACAACGACATTGGCAACAGCAACGGCAACGGCAACTCTTCAAAATTTCATGCTAAACTGAAGTGTAACCAAAGGCGCTACGAGCAACTCTCCCTCTCTCTCTCTCTCTCATTCCCTATATCTCTCTCTTCCTCTCTCTTTCATGCTGCAGCTCTGTTCTTGGGCGCATAGAAAAGATAACGCCTGCGGCGCTATTGGACTAGAATAGGTTGCGAAACTGCAGTGTGTGCTTGTACTTATATACAATACCGTTAACAGTGGGTGTGTACGTAGTATTTGTGTGTGTCTGTGTCTGTGTGTGTGTGACTTGTCTGTGTTTGCTGTTGCTGTTGCTGTTGCTGTGCCTGTCCGCCTGCTGCACCTGTGCCAAGCAGCAAACTTTCAACCTGCTTGCGCTTGCAAGCTGCCTCAAGTGGACCGCAAAGCAATTGAAATTGAATTGTTTTGTGGCACAGACCTCGAGCTCTTCTCTGCATATGTTGTTGTGATTGTTATGTTGTTGCTGTTGCTTTTGCATTTAAGCCATATTCATTGGCCATGTTTTATTGAGCGCATTGCTTACGCTTTTATAATTGTTGTAAATTAATAAAAAATATGAAACCCCAACATTGCAGCTGCAAACACATCACTAACACACACAGACACACACACACACACACATACACACACAAACTATGAGCATTGCCCTGCAGACATTTTCTTTAGCAATTCTTTTATTTTAACCCTATTTTTTCCAACGTATTTAGTCTCGTCTCTTTGGCATTTTTTCGTCTCTGTTAAAACAGTTGCGAATACGTGAATGTGATTGTGAATACGTATGTGAATACTTATGCGAATGCGAATGTGAATACGAATACGAATACGAATGCGAGTGCGAATGCTCATGTAGTTAAAGTTAATCAAATCGTAATTACCAGAGCCATATTGCCCAAGGGCTTAAAACATTTTAGAAAGTAAACTTGTTTAGCAAACATGTAGAATGAGAATGGGAACAGTGAGACGGAGAGGTAGTGGTAGAGGTAGAGGTAGAGGTAGAGGTAGAGGGAGGTGGAGTGGCAGCAAAACAGTTTGAGAGAGTCAACTGCCAACTTGCAATTGCTCTGTGGCCTAATGCGCACATAAAAAGATAGAGAGAGAAAGAAAACTATCAGCAACAACAGCGCATTTTTGTCAAAGGGGCCAAAGGCGCTGGAGCGTAGGGGCGTAGGGAGGCACCCTCTCATAAGTAGTGAGCACCCCCCACAGGTTGTTGATTGAGTTTTATTAATTTGTTGTCCATGGTGATGGCTAATGATATGACAGACAGAGATGATGATGACGCTGATGATGAGGCTGAGGCCGAGGATGAGTCTGATGGTAGAGAGAGCTGATGCCATAATCAAGCAAATCGCTTTGGCTCGCTCACATTTACATTGCGTATACGTCATGTTGGACAGCGCTTGACATATCACATAATTAGCGTGCGTGATGATGCTCTGTGGCTTGTTGTTGTGCCGTTGAGCCGTCGCGCCGTTGCACGCTCGCCATGTTGCCGCTGCGACGCAGTTTGTTGCCATAACGATGCTCAAATCAACGTGATTTTCGTGTGAAAATCGAGGCGCATGCCCAGCGGTCAATTGGCTGTAGACTCTGTTCGTTCTCCCCACTCCCCACTCCACGCCTTATACCCCCATTTCCATTTACCATTTGCCATTTGCCCTGTGCTCCATGCTGCATGCTGCATGCTACATGCTACATGCTACATGTTGTATGGGTTTTTGGCGATTTTGTCTTGTCGTGGCTGCAACTCCAGCTGCAGGCATTGTTTGTCTGCTTGTGTGTGTGTGTCTGTGTGGTGGAGAGCGGGGGGAGGTGATCCAGGTTCCAACATAAGTGAGTTAAACGCAATGAAAAACCAAATATTCCCACACAATCATATGAAATACTTGCGTTATATACAAAACTCTTAACTACGAAATGCGAGGCAATGAGGCAAAGCCTTGCAGCGTTTTTTCGGCATTTGCTTTGTCACGTTTGTTGTGTTGCATTTCTGTTGCTGTTGCTGTTGTTGTTGCTGTTGCTGTTGCTGTTGCTGCAGCTGCTCTTTCTGCTCTCCAACAACAACTCCCACTCCTCTGTGTCTGCTTGCCCTGCCGGCTTCATGTAATGGAGCTGTAGTCAATTTGTGCTCTGGTCAAATTGGTTCTCATGCAGCGTCTGACTTACATAACGCTTCGGCATTAGCTCATCAACTTGTCAGACTTGTCCACTTCCACACTGAGTCGCTGATCATTTATATATTCCATATAATAGTAAATGATATAATAAGATTATTAGCAGCACCTCAATCTTATTATTTACATATCTTTCAATTCATTTTGGTTTTAGGAAAAAATGCGATATGGATCGAGAGCGCGAAAGAGATGCAAAGGGCCTCGAGCCGCGCGATTTATCCTCAACGGGTCGTATTTATGCCCGCAGCGATATTAAAATCAGGTAAGATCCATAAGCCAACTTGGAGTGATGTTCAGCTTTGCATTTGCTTGTGTTAACATATTCGAACCTCATATTGTAGTGCATCGCCCACCGTTTCACCAACGATCTCAAATTCCTCATCGCCCACACCGACGCCGCCCGCCAGCTCCTCAGTGACGCCGCTGGGTTTGCCTGGCGCAGCGGCCGCAGCTGCTGTGGCCGCTGCAGCAGTGGCAGCTGCAGGCGCCGGACCGGGCGGCGCTTCAGCAGGAGCCAGTTCCTATTTGCACAACCACAAGCCCATCTCTGGCATACCCTGTGTGGCCGCGGCATCGCGGTACACGGCGCCAGTTCACATCGATGTGGGCGGCACGATTTATACAAGCTCATTGGAGACACTTACTAAATATCCCGAATCAAAGCTGGCAAAGCTCTTCAACGGACAGATACCCATTGTGCTGGACTCATTGAAGCAGCATTATTTCATCGATCGAGATGGTGGCATGTTTCGTCACATTCTGAACTTTATGAGAAACTCAAGACTATTGATTGCCGATGATTTTCCCGACCTGGAGCTGTTGCTCGAGGAGGCGCGCTACTATGAAGTGGAACGTAAGTTCACCTCCCTCCTCCCTCACCCCTTTAACCATATTCATCTAACCTGTTGCTAATTTGGTTTTCTCTATATCTCTCTCTCTCTCTCTCTCTGTGTGTGTGTGTGTGTGTTTATACCCTACGGCAGCGATGATTAAGCAACTGGAGAGTATGCGCAAGGAGCGTGTACGCAATGGCAACTATTTGGTGGCGCCACCCACACCGCCAGCACGCCACATTAAGACCAGCCCAAGGACAAGCGGTGCGCCAGAGTGCAATTATGAGGTGGTCGCCCTGCACATCTCACCGGATCTGGGCGAGCGCATAATGCTATCGGCTGAACGGGCGCTTCTCGACGAGCTCTTCCCGGAGGCGAATCAGGCAACGCAATCGAGTCGGAGCGGTGTCTCATGGAATCAGGGTGACTGGCGCCAAATCATACGCTTCCCACTCAACGGCTATTGCAAGCTGAACTCGGTTCAGGTGCTTACGCGTCTGTTGAACGCCGGCTTCACCATCGAGGCCAGCACTGGCGGGGGGCGTCGAGGGGCAACAGTTCTCCGAATATTTGCTCGTGCGTCGCGTTCCAATGTGATAGGCTCCAGGTCCAGGTCAACGTCGTCAATGCTCTCAATTGCGGCATGGGCACTGTGTAATCGTAATCTATGTGCGAATTGCGCACTAATTGCTGCCCTGAGGACTATGGGGACTTTCTAAAGGGGGGGCTTTAGGGTTTTAGGTTCGGTGAGGGGCGGGGGCGTTAAAAACTGGGGGTTTTTTTTACAAATTTCTTAATCCAAATGTTATTTAATGTTTATATCAATTAGGTTTGCTGGCAGTCACCCAAAACACCGCGTATACGAGTATAGGATTCTTTAGTACGAGTATTATTGAAATGAGCCAAGGTGCCCCCTAAGAACTGATTTGTTTTATGGCCTAAGTTCGAGTAGTTTGTGTAGTTTCCCTGTTGCGTTTAAGTCAATTTGTTTATTTAAGTACTCCACACATATTTTGGTTATTTAATTGCATACATTTTAGCCAGACAGACAGTTTAGCGCAATTGTCTTAAAGCATAACTTATAATACGTACTCGTACATACAATACATATGTAGCTATCACAAAAACAACAAAATCAAAAAAACAATATGCGAAAAAACAAAAACAAAAAACTCAAAGCAACTATGATAATATTAACGCACACAACAATAGTTTTGTAGTACATAAATTGATGTAATTGAACTTTTATGAATGTAAACTATTAATTAACTTTTCAATATACATACAAAATACAAATAGCACACACAATATGTGCAAACTATAAATACTCAAAAACAACAATAAACAACAACAACAACAAAAAGAAACACACACACACACAAAAAGAAGATAACACACAGTTTGCGCCCACTTTTAGCAAAATCCATTAAATTGTCTAATTGCGTATTTCAAAATAACAAAAAAAAAAATAAAAAAAAAAAAAAAAAAATACAGAAAAAATTAAAGTTATGCGTTTTTTCTTCGTAACGGACATTTAATTTGAATTGCAATCAAGCGCCATCTAGCGGAACACAGCTGCCAGCTTCAAATTGGCAGCGACTTAGGATTCAATTTTATACTGCATACTTTTAGGGTGAAATAAAATCTCAAATGCTTTCAAAATTGCAATTTTTTTTTATTTTCGCGTTTTTTTCGAAAACCAGACGCCGTCTAGAACACATTTTTTCTACCATTCGAATCGCCTCTTCAAACTGAACAAAACGCGCTAAAAAAAGGAGAAAATTTCTAAAAGGGACGGGGAAAAAAAGCGGGTAACGGAAGTTTTTTCACTTTTCTTTTCCCGATTTCTTCGTTATTTGTGGACCGATCTTGACGAAACTTTCAGCATAGCGTCTATTTAGGGTGTTTCATAGAGCTGCCAAGTAACAAGAGACTACGTTGAGCGGTACAAATTTGGGCGGTATAAGTTTTTGTTTTAGACCTGATTTACGGGGTTGGGGGAGAGGTATCGGAAATCTAACTCAAGCACGATCTGGAGCGGTTATTCCGGAGTCTACGTTAAAAATTTGGCGTCTCTAGCTGTCTTAGTTGCCGAGCTGGACACCTTATTCCGGCAGCACTTTTTCCAATTTTTTCCGGTTGCATCAACTTTCATGAGGTGGCAACCGGATTCAACTCCTCACTAAGGTACGCTTCACTCCTGGATGCTTTCCCGACTTTTCCCCGACAAAACTTCAAGTAGCGATAGATGAAGCGACTGCCATCAAGTTAAAAAGTCGCAATTAAGTCACAAAAAGACACAAAAGTTAATTAAAAATCGTTTTATTTACTCGTATAGGCATATCTTTGCGTAGGTACAGGTAAACTAATTGCAATTAAATTAAATTAAAGTACAAGTATATGTAAAATTGTATATGCAAACCGCAATGCGCTTGCAAAATCTACATGTGTATAAGAAATAATAGTATAGATTAGTCATTAGATGTATATATATTATTTATAAGTATTACAATCGTATTTGTTTTGTATAATAAGTATTATAAGTATTTACATATATCTTTGTTCAATATATATTAGAGTAAGTCTTAAATTAAGTTTCAGTTTCAACCTTATTGTGCCAACAAATATTCGAAATCTTTAGGAGAATTGCATAATCGATGCATGGCACGCTCGGGATTTAATTGTTTTCAAATATCTTGTTCTATTGGTTTTATGAAATTATGCCTAAAATTGAATTATATTTCGTAGATCTGTGGCAATTGATCAAAATGAACAGTGGGCTATAAATGTCGTTAGCATTTGTTTGTTCGCAAGAAATTAGATAATATTATTATGATTCTGAATTGGGCTACAAACTATATCACAGTTGGAAACTAGTCGCTAAAAGCCTATTAACTCTATACATATATAAGAAATTGTTAGATATATATAACTGCGACAGTCCGCTGCATGAACTAGAAATAAACTTTAGCTTAGTGTGCGCCCAACCGCCCAATTACCAGACTGTTTGGCCAATCCCAACAGATCAGGATATGCTAAGTCCAATTGGTAGTGACGAGGGCGTCTAAAGAAATGCACTATCGGTGTTTTGTTCTCGTAATTACATTGAATCTACAAGCGCTAATTTGCGACTGGAGCTCAAGGACATCCAGATAAAAGTATGTGTATATATATATAAGTATAGTTATAGATATATATGGATAGATAAGAAGTGGGGGGGGGGCTGGCTAAGTACGCTAGAGAGTAATATCGATAGTAAATATACAACACAACTATCCTAGAGGTTTAAACAACTACAGGCGAATGGGTTTTATCTATGATAACAGCATTCAAAGGCACACGTCAGTTGCCGTCCACTGTTCGAGCAACTGGCATCAGGCAACTGGCATCTGGCAATGGCTTCAAAGGCACTTGGGTACTACGTGGCAAGATTTAACCAATATTTTTGTTACATATTCTGGCAATGAGTGCAGTTCAACTAACTGTTGACTACACCCGCGTCTCCGTGTTTCGACTACGGAGCAACTGCAGCGGCTGCAGTTCCCTTTGTGTATCATTGTAGTACTCGTGATCGGAGCTCGTTGACTCGCTGCCCGGCACTTTGACCTCCATCGTGCTTGGCACACCCGCAACGGGTATGCCAATGGTTTGTGTGGGAATCGGCGCCTCTCCAACACTGAGAGCATTCAACAGATACTCGGGATTATCCACACTCACCGGAACCTGTGAATCATTAAGAAGTCAGTTAGTATTGTTATTCAATTAATTGAATTGCTATGTTTAATGCTTACTCCAATGACATCAATGTAACCGGTGGCAGCTGTAGCCATATTGTTGTTGGGATTGTTGCTGTTGTTGTTGTTGTTGTTGCCATTCACATTGCCTTGGCACGTGGGCATCAAGTAGTCATCCTCATCCACGGGCAAATCAAGTCGCAGATTGCCAACACCAACTTCTCGGGCATTGGAATCGGTTTCATCATCACCTCCACCGCTGCTTGAGTTCTTGTTGCTGGGATCCTTGCAATAGCGATTGAGTTTGGGTATCTCATCGGTGCCATCTGTACGATGACTGGGACCAGGTGTTGCCTTTGGCTGCAAATAGTCATCCGCCTCGACCATGGGCTCGGCACCTTCTGTGGTGGGTGCCAACTTCCGAATGAGATCCTTCTCATCCTGGCTGGTGTAGGCGGGCAGGCGTGTGAACTTGTCACCGGGAATGGCCAGATAACGACCTGGATCACGTGCGAACTCAGCAAAGACGTTGGTCAACTGCTTGAACGGTGGCCTCAAGTCGGCATCGAGTTGCCAGCAGGAGAGTAGAGTGCAGTAAATGTCGAGAGAGCATATTTCCGGTTGTTCCAGCTTCAGGCCCATCTCAATGAGATCGGGTATATCTTTGGCAAGTATATTCTCATGCGGTCGCTGGCCAAAGGTCAATAACTCCCAAATGGTGACGCCAAAAGCCCACACATCCGATTTGCTGGAGAACACGCGATGTCTAATGCATTCCAGAGCCAACCACTTGATGGGCATCTTGCCTCCAGCCGCCTTGTACTCATTGGAATCCAAGCTAAGCAGCTTGGCCAAGCCAAAGTCCGTGATCTTAACCAGCGATGGCGTTTGCACAAGCACATTGCGTGCCGCAAGATCGCGATGCACCAGACGCCGCTCCTCCAGATAAGACATGCCCTTGGCTATTTGGGTGGACCAGTTGAGCAGCGCCTTGGAGCCAATCTTATCACGATTGTTTCGCACATAGTCCAGCAGGCAGCCCAACGGCATGAGCTGTGTGATCAGCATCATCTGTGAGGACATGCAAACGGCCAGCAGCTTCAGCAGGTTTCCATGCTCCACGGTTGCCATGGCGTATGCCTCGTTGAGGAATTCCTGGCTAGACTCAGCCCCCGATGTCTTCAATAACTCTTTGATGGCCACAGGTATCTTAACATTCTCACCCTCCGGCACCCAGACGCCCTTATATACACGTCCAAAGGCGCCCATGCCGAGTACGCCGCCTTTACGCAACTCCGCATCCTTGACAATGCGCAGTTTGCTGAGATTAGCGCCAATGTTGGATGGACGCAGTGGCTCGGAGTCCTCGCAGCCAAAGAATACCTTAGCCAGGTCATCGGTTTCCTTCTTCTCCTGCTGCTTCTGACGGCAAATGTAGATTATGACACAGAGTATACAGGTAACGGGTATGAAGATAGCAGCAAATATGATGATAATCATGTTGACATTGAGGCTGGCTGCCTGCCTGGGACCCTTGGGAGGCGTGGCAACACAGTGTGGTCCGAATATGTGGGATTGGTAATTGACATGCGGCAACTCAGGCGGACACTTGGATGTGCAATTGTAAAGTGTTGAGTTGTCAAAGATCTCGCCGTCGACAAAGAGTTTGAAATTGCGACAGGCCAAGCAATCCTCAGAGCCGGGTCCCGTGCATCCCTTGCACTCTGGATGGCATTCGAAGCATTCGCGCTTCTCCTCATCTGCATAGTGATCCGCCGGACACTCGTCCTCGCACTGCTCACGTCGCTTGTAGCCGGCACACTTGGAGCAGACCTGTTCATGGAATCCATAGTTGGTGCACAGCTCGCAGCGTGGATGACACTTGCGACAAATGGCCTTGCCAGCCAACGGTTTAAGTGATCCCTGCTCCTGCGGATGGACATACTCCCAGTAGTAGCCGTCCGGACATTTGTCATCCTTGCGCAGGCAACGCTCCACAGTCGCATCGGCATTGATGATCGCCAGATTGCATGTATTGCAGCCATAGTGTCCAATGGTATTGTTGGGTCCAGTGCAACCCTCGCAGGTCTCATGGCATTTGCGGCATATGCCAAAGTCCGAGTACTTACCCTCCGGACAGTCAGTCACACAATACTGCTCATCTCGCACATGGACACACTCGTCACAGTGCTCAGCGCCGGGGCCAGAGCAGGTGCGGCATTCCGGATGGCATTTTTTGCAAGTCTTCGCATCGAATTGATATGTGCTAAAAGATGAAGGTTAAGTAATCTTTAATAAGATCAACAGGAATGATTAGAGCTAAGGAAACTTACTTGGAGACATTTCGGCAATCAGCAATGCAGGTGCCATTGTAGTTGAAGCTCTTGCAGTTGAGACACTGATCCGGTCCAGCGCTCCAACAGCCATCGCTGTTGCATTGATCGGAGCACACTTGTCCCGCTTTACCTGCAATCATTAAAGGTTAAATTACCAACTGAAGGGAAGTCTCTTAGAGTGAGTGAACTTACGGCATGCGGAAGTGTTGAGATTCTCGTGAATGAATTGCTTCTGATCATTGGACTTTTGAACCGTAGACCATCGAATGTTGTCCACATAGCAGAGATGATCGTTCTTCTGGATAACAACGCTACCCGAGCTGATGCGCTTCAGGCTTCGCAACTGCAGACTCGAGAGCGATGACTTCACAATGGACAGCGCTGCAAAGTAGTTCTCCATCAGTTGACGTCCATGGATTATTTCCAGGTTGCGAAAGTAGGACAGATTCGTGAATTGCGGATGAGCACCCTCAATGTTCAAGTAGCCAGTGATCTCTTTGACGGTGGAAAAGACCTCCAAACGATCGGGATGCATGGATATGTAGCGTGCGCCCATTGAGTAATTAACATCGATATCCTGGTAGCCGAGGAACGACTGATCCAGCACTCGTATGTTGCCCTCAATTACGGTGCAGTTCTTGAACGAATCAATGTTGCCCGAGTGCAGCACTCCGACGCCGGGGCAGGTCTTGGGGCATGGTCCATTGCAGGAAACACATTCAGCATCCTTGGCCGTCTTGTCCGAGGGACAACTGCGCACACAGGCGCCATTGTCCTTCAGCAAATGACCGGGACACTCACGGACACAGGTGGCGCCATAGGCGTACTTGCCCTCGGGATTTGCCTCCAGTTCATAGTTCGTTGGATTGTATTTGCGCATGGCCGGGCACTCCTCCTTGCATACGCCTTCATCAAAGAAGTTCTTGCAAGCAATGCAATCCTTTTGCGTGGGTCCTGTGCATCCGCCAGCACAGAACAGGTGACAGCAGTCCCGGGGACCCGGACCAAAGCAACGACCCTGGGCACACTGAGGGGCACACGTGATTTTACTGAACTTCTGGCAATTGTGGGGTCCTTCGCCCCAACAGGCTTCTCGCTCGCACGACGCATCACACTTGGGGCAGGTGCGTTCCTCGGCGGTGAAGTTGTACACATAGTTGTAACTGTCATTCACTCCCGATAGAATCTCACGCCACACAATGGAGCGCGTGTGGCAAAGGTTATAGTTGTTAAAGAATCCCACCCAACCCTGCAGAATGTCCCTCAGCTCGGGCATCTCCAGTGAATTCATCTTCGAGTATGTGGTAAACAGAGCATATCTCTGATCCTCGAGAGTCAGGCTGAACAGCGTGCGGCCGCGTATGATTTGAAGTCTAGAATAGGATGAAGAAATTAGTAATGTTCGTGTGTGGAGAGTGTGGCATACTTACTTTGGGAATATCACTTTGGTAACATCCACATGACTGATCAGTATGTAGCCTGTCACCTCGCGGATGTTGGACAGAAAGCTGAGATCCAGATTGGGATCCTGCAGCCACGTTAACTCCAAATTGCCATCGACATAGGTGCAATTCATGTAGCGATCGCGCAGATTGCGATAATGATGATCCCGATTCGAGGGCACCGAAAGGCGACTCTTTGTGCCAATGCAGACTGTAATGCAAAAGATTTAAGAAGAGTTGTAATTTAGTTGAGAGAACAGAAGCAGAGGGAAAGTTTAATGGGGGAACACAACAACACAACACACGGCGTGGGCTACGCTTAAGTTTGATTTCTTTTATTTATTATTTTTGTTGAATTAATGTATGTCTAATTAAGCACAGGTAGGTGTTGAATTATGTGCTACAGGTGAATGCAAATGTTAAGAAATTAAATTCATTTGAATTATCAACGGAAATAGCAAGCGGGAGAGTGCAAGTTTGTTGCCTAAGTCTTTTGTATTTAACGCTCGGAAGCAATGAAAACAACTTAAACAAACAACAACAACAACAGCAAATCATATGAAACTAAGAAAATAAACTAAGTGGGCGCCTTCCAGTCGCAGTTCAGTTGGCGTTTTCAATAATTAGCAGCCCACGCAGTCAGCGACAAAGTCAGGCCCAAAGCCAGTCGCTGTTATCATTAGTCAGCGACCTGTTTTAGCTGCCACTCTGAGCAGTCTGAGCCGAATGAGAAAGAGAGAGGCATGCGAGGTACATCTTCCATTGATTTGCATGGCCTACTGCTAGATGATTGCATATGAGAGATTCTATGAAAAGGGCTACGTGGGTCGCGGGTTCGTGGTGCGATGCATGCCGTGTGGGCCGCAAAAAGTGTGCCATGTGTCAGAGACGAAGTCACAGTCTAAGTCGCAGTCATAGCTGGAGTCAGAAGACATAGACACCCACTTGTTGCAGCCCACGGGCAGCGGCGGGCAACACCCACCCGGTTACTCAGCTAATTATCAAAAAAAAAAAAAAAAAACAAAATAAAGTTCAACATCAGCAACAATAAGAAACATAATAAAAATGAAAGAAAAAATCGTTGGCCATAAATATTGCGCATTTTATTGATTTCAGTTCGTGGAAAGGCAAACAACACAATAATTATGAAGAAAGATTGGAAGAAATATGGCATCAAAATATTTCGTTTGTCGCCAGAAATGCGAAATTCTTATGTTGCCTGGGAAACATTGAGAAGAAAAAGTTAAATGCCTGCAGTTATGCGACGCAATGCATACCGTAAGCCCAAAGACAGAAAAAGGCACGCACTTCAAACACACACAACACCAAAGAACCGCCACGTCCAGTGAGACGCAGACTGTATACCCTTACAGTAGTTGCTAGTAGATATATCATTGCAGTTATGGACTGTGTTTCGTTTACAACTCAATGTATGATCGATCTATCATTTGTGTTCGTTCCAACAACAGAAATATCTTTCAGAACTGAGAGACTGCTGTGTAGTCAAGGTTTCAGTTGCGTTGCAGCTTTCATAACAAAACGCATAATATCCTAAGCAAGGGTATATTTAAAGGTGAGGCTACAGTTGACATTCGAGTTGGACTTGGGCGCTGGCTTGGCCCCTGTGTCGACCTGGTCGGACATTGATCAAAAGCGGCTGCTGGCAATCGAAGCGCAAAAATTTTCGTACAAATTCTTTGGCATTGTTTTTGTCGTGGCTCAGGCTCTGTCTGATGATGCTGGCACGAAGCGCAGCCGCTGGCCAGTTGCCAGTTGCCAGTTGAATGTTGCAGCTCTGCCATTTCTCATACCGAACGTCATGCCGCGCCACATCGCATCGCATCGCAGCGCACGAAACCCTTTTCAAGCCAATGGGTTGCGGCTTTATCGCGTACAATTTATCAGCAGCGTTTTTCATGTTGCTCCTTGACTGAAACTTAAGACACGATCGAAGCGCTTCAAGAAGAAGAATCAGAAGGCGATGAAGAAGAAAAAAGAGCCGGAGGAGACAGGAGGACGAGATTCTTGTGAAATGCTTGCGTTGTTGCTTATGCGATTTTTCTTTTGGCTCTGGACACGCCCGCATTGCCTGCCTGAGTGTCTCTCTATGCATATGTATGGGTGTGTGTCTGTGTGTATGTTTGGCTGTAGCAAAAAGGCTAATTTGTAATCCTTAGGCTAAGTGTCTTGACGCTAATGAGTGACTCTCATTCTCTCTTCGCTGTGTCTCTTTATCTCTGTCTCACATCAAATCAAAGTCATAATTCAAGAAATGTGCTCATTAAAACAAAAGACTTAGGCAACGAACTTCCATGTACTATGTACCACAAGACAGTGGACCATGGGGCAGCGGCAGCGGCAGCGGCATCATCTCTCACACATATTGAGCATTGTATTTGTTTATCGATTTTATTTGTTCAGCCATCAACAAGACGACTCATCTTCAACTTCGAACTCTGCCTAGCCCTAGCAACACTCTGCCCAGCTGCCCCCCCTGGGCACTGCTCTCTTGTCCGTTGACGTGCTGATTAATAGACCCAACCGCATTCCAAGCTCTGCTGTGCTGTGCTGACTTTCTAAATATTGTGTTTTTTGTCCCCCCCCCCACCCCCTTACTTGCAGCTCTTATTATTTTGTTCGTCGGGCCTCAGGTTCGATCATTTTGCGGCTGGTGAAAAGGCCAAAAAGAGTTGAGAAAACAGCAAAAGGTAGATGAAAGCACGACGCATTTTTCGTGTATAATCGATTTGAATGCTGCACAACTGCAACAGCAAGTTCGGCTAGAACTCGAGACTTTGCCTATGCTCATAGCTCGCTCCATAGCCAAAACGAACCGCAGACTCCAACTCAGACTCTGGACTCGAGTCTCGGTTCTTAGTTCTCAGTTTCAGTCTTGAGACTCGCTTAGCCGGTTCTGTGTTACTGTTGTTGTTGTTGTTGTTGTAGCTGTTGTTGTTGTTATTGTTGCTTGCTTGCTCACGTTTATATGCCCCGTTCCACCGCTCTCCGCTCTCCGTTCTTCGCTCTTCATCTTCATCTTTTCCCTCTGGCTGTCTGTCTGTGTGCGTTTCATTTCGTGGAAAAGATTTTTAACTCTGTGCCCGAACCATCTGGATTGCCGAGTTTGCTGCCCATCGTTGTTCGTACCTTTGCCTGTGGCTAGACAGCAACAGCAACTACAACAACAACAGCAACAACATGAGAAGCATAGATTTTGTTGTAAAATAACAAAAGATTTAAAAGGGCATTAAGCATGCTTTGTTTTTTACCTACATAATTGTACATTCTATGTTTGCCCAGCATGCTTCCCTCTCCTCCTCCTACTCCACTCAATCTACGCTCGCTCTCTCTCTCTCTCTCTCTCTCTGTCTCTCTCTCTCGCTCTCTGGCACAGCTCAAATCAAATCGAAGTGGGCAGATTCCGATCAAAATTATAAGGCGTCGGCCGTTATTGCCGCAAGCTGTAGCCACAATTTGAACTGTTGGCAGCCAGCAAGCACCAACCACCAACACCACCACAGCACAGCAGACAAGTACATTGATCTCTCTAAACAAAAAGTGCGGTGAAAGTTCGTCAAATATATATATATATATATAAAAATATATAGCTTTGTAGATATACAAATATCGAGATTAACTGGGGTAGACTTCACTGTATGCAGATGCAACAGCAACAGCAACAGCAACGACAACAACAATTGTATCCACAGCGCCTGCTTGGAGCAGCAACTACGGCGATTAGGTGTCATAGATTAGCGGTATGTTGGCGCAACAGTGTTGCAGTTGGCCAGCTAGTTGCCTCGCGACGATGCCACATAAATAATTCATAACTGTTTTGCGACAATTCAGTCGCGGCACGCGTTCAATTTACAATGAAATTGTGTAAAAGCGCTTAATAAATTCATTTACGACTGTCCATTAAATACACGCAGCTCATTACAGTTTCCCCCCTCCCCAACTCACAACCACACCTCTCTCTAAGACTGGCCATAAGCTGTCTTGACCAACTGCCTAGCTGATTGTCTTGCGCTTGGTTACGTGCGCGGATTTTGCAAAAATTCTGCTTAATGCCTGGCAATGCGGCAACTTTCTTTCATAAGTTGTTGCCTGTTGCCTGTTGTTGTTGTTGTTGCCGATTGCTGTTGATATTGTTGTTGTTGTTGTTGTTGTTGTTGTTCTATGTCGTGGCGTCACGAAGACAAAGGCAAATAAGCGCAACGGGCCGAGAGGCAGCCAAGCTGCAAATCTTTCACAGAAAACGCTGCAAGCGCATCTTCAGCTTCGCATAACAAATTTGCCGAGGAGAGTGGCAAAGTGGAGATCAGCGAACAACAAGGCACCAAAAACTAAAGACCCTAGGCCACAGCAGCAACAACAACAACAACAAAAACAACTCTGCAGCATCAACAGCCACAAAAGCTGAAGTTTGCCCTGGGTTGAGTCTGTTTTTGTTGTTGTTGTTGTTGTCTGCTTGGTTGTTGTTTGCCCATTTCGTGTTCGATGCGCGTTCATTTAGTTTGTGTACAACAATTGGGCGCAGGTCGTGCCTCACGACAACTACAGCAACAGCAACAACAACAACAACTACAAGTTGAAGTTTAAGCAGAAGCAGCAGCAACAACAACAACAGCAAATAAAACAATGCTGCCATTAGATAAACCTGTGATTGCGCTTTGTGCAAAGTCCAAACTGCAATTGAGAATTACAGCAAACTCTGCACCACCGCACCACCGCACCATCGATAGCCGCAACCAGCTGGTTTAATGAGCACGCCCTGGCGCCATTTTTGGTGCCTGTTCAATTCTGGCTATAAGCATTTTCAGTAACTCAACATTTCAGCTATTTTTAGGCATAGAACCTAAGCGAGCAAACAAACAACAACAACAACAATACGTGGGCCGCAACGAAGCTGCGGAAGCTGCTGTTGCTTGCTTGCCACTGCTGCAAGTTTCGACATCGAATCGCAACGCCTACGTTGAGAAGACACACAAACAGAAGAGACTCCAAAAAAATAAGAGCGTAATTTGGCCTAGGCTTTTGGTTGGACCACACAACAACGCAGACAAAAGCCAGCAATTTCGACACACTGTGCAGGATACAGTGTGCCAAAAAACATGGCCAGAAGCGAGTACAAAGTGCAGTAGAAAACATGGTTAAAATAAAAAGTATCGTAAAATGTTTATATACAAGTCTAAAGAAGAGAGCGAGCAATACAAAAAGAAGAAAGAGAGTCATAAAAAAGAGAGAGAGAGAGAGGGAGAGGGAGAGAGAGTGTAGTGCGCAGTTGCAGCAGCCTCTGCTGCAATTGCCTGCAACTGTTCGTTTATTATCTTGCTAAGCGAGTGTGTGTGCGTGTGTGTGTGTGTGTGTGGGTTTAGAAAACCAGTATTTTATAAAGACTGTGCACTGAGCACTATCCGTATACTTGTATAGCTGCTGTGCTAAAACTAACAACAACAACAACAACAGCGACAGAAACAGGCCTTAAAGTTCAACAGCTCAAAAACTGGCAACTGGCGATTTGCAGTTCGCTTTCTGTAAGTTTTTTCTTATAGCATGATGTCTTAATCAGGAATTATAGAAATGCTATGCAAACTAAGCTCGATATATATACACACATACACACACACTCGCACACACACAGTGTTGCAGTGAGCGCGTGCCTGACGCTGTAATTAGCTGGAGCTTACACCATTTTATGAGTGTGAGGGTAACTCTCAGTGGATGCTGTCGTGGTTGTTGTTGTTGTTGTTGTAGGCACACTATGGAATGTGGTTTTTCAAGCGCTAACAGAGAAACAAACACACAAACACACACACACACACTTACAGCCGAGCTTTGGAGGCTTTTCAAGCCTTTTAGCTGAAACAGGCGAATAGGCTATCAAATCTTGGTGTTGGTCTTTTGGCGTGGCCAAAACGGCAGACAAATAATGTAAAAGACGTAAATATTTACAAGGTGCTAAAGTTTGAGTGATTTCCAATAAATAATTCATATTTTATGACCAGCTTTAGAGTTATTACAGCAAACATTTAAATGAAACAGAAATTGTGTTCGCAGCGAATGTTAACCTGTGAAGTTAGCTCTAGCTTTAGGACAATATCAAAGAGTTTCTTGTTTCTTGCTTTAAGCTCTATAATAAATAAATATATAAGGAACATGTAACAACAACTCAATATGAGTTTAACTGATAACTTAATAGAAATGTATTATCTCAGTTATTCCAACAATAGTAGCAATTGTGCCTGGCTTCCAATCCCCTCAGCCCCTTGATGGGGTCTGTTGCTGTCAATTGAGGTTTTTTCCATTTATATTGCACGTGTGGCATTTATTTGCATATTTGTGTTGCAGCTGTGCTTATTTACTACCACGACATGTCATAAAATCCTAAACAACTTTGACAGAATGCGAATACTATGAACTGCTGCAAAATAATAGTATACATAATTATACTCGCACACAGAGCCTCAGACCATAGCGTCTATAGGGAACTCCCTCTAGGGAACTCTGGCAATTGGTAAGATTTTATCGTTTTAAGTATTGAATGGAGCTTATCGGCAAATATATTTTGTTGCCCGACTTCTTATCTAGCCATATCCGGCCAAGAGACTACAAACACTACAGTACATTGCTGTGCCAATATAATATCATAGACATTAGCATAGGGCAACTGTGTTAGCCCCAAGTTGCTATCACAATATTTGCACAATTGCTGATGGGGGGTGGGGGGATGGGGAAATACATTTATTAATTTGCAGCTACAAGATCACTGAATATCGACAACGTTCGCAGAGGCAAGAGCAATGGTTACCTCTATTTGCTCGACAAATGCAAATATTTGCCCCAAAGTATTGCGCAAACAAATGTTTTACTTGAAGATATGAACACAAAATTCCGAAAAAAAAGGTAAAAATTAAGTAAACGCGTAATACTTTTTATTAATTTTCTGGCCACGACAAGCAAGGGCTGTTTATAAAGTTAATGGCAAGATAAGAATTATAGACTCTAATTGATGCTAAATTAAGTGAATAAATTGTTATTAAATAAGCCCAAATTAAGCAAAGAAGATGTTGAAAAGAGTGAAGTTCTTTTATTTAATAACTGTCTACATATTCTATATATATTCTAATTTCTCTATAATGCTATAAACTTGTTTGTATAAAATACAAAAAGAAAATAGAATAATTATAAATATAAATAATTGAGCTCATTGAATTGAGCAAATATCTAAGAGCTGAATAAACTGCACGAATATATTATTCACGTATATATATTAATATATATAAGTTGCAACTTGTTAAGACGCCTGAATCTATTGTGCTGCCCTCGTCTGTTAGCTTTATGGTTTCTCATTAATTTTCGAGCTGAGCAAAAAGCAAATGCGATACTCGCGATACTTGCGATGTCAACAAATTAAGTCGCCATTTTAGCTGGAAATTGTGTCGCCTGGTCGCGCTGCTGTTGCTATTGTTGTTGTTGTTGTTGTTGTTATTGCAGTTGTTGCTGCTGACAAAGAGAAATGGAAAATTTGCTTAAAAGTGCAACGACAAAAGCATTAACATCAACACGTCGTATGTGCAACAACAAACAACAAACAACAACAACGTCAGCCAGCTCAAAAGTAAGTTACAAGTAAGTAAGTTGGCTTCCATTTGGTTAAATTGATATTACGAAATGCTCACAAACTGTGGAAGTTCTTCTTGGACTGGGGTATTTGTTGAACGGGTTGATAATAAAAATAATAAAAACAATAATAGTTTAACACTTATGGGGTGAGGGGCGGGCGTCGTCCAAGTCAAGAGGTTGAGGCCCAAGCACCGGCCAAACAGGCAGGTAAAGATTGAGGTTGTAGTAAAGGTAGAAATGCCAACAATGCAGCCCAACAAATATGGAACCCAAACTGAACACTGAACACCAAAACCAAAAACCCAAAACCAAACATGGGGCACTGCAGCACGCACGATAAGATAAGCGGCTGCATATCAAATACAGATACAGATACAGATACAGATACAAATACAGATACCAAGGCAGCAACAACAACCACAGCAACAAGCACAACAAGCGTAGTTAAACGCAAGTAGTAACTGCAACTCATACGGGGTAAATACGATTATTTTTGGGGTATGTATATTCCAGTTTTTGTTTTTTTTTTTTTTTTTTTTTGACAGCCGTTGCACTTACACATTATTCGGGGCAAATGTCTTGAAATGATTATGATATATGGGCAAGCAAATCTACATAAACATAGTACCACATCATGATGGATGCTTCATGCTTCAACATGACTGATGTGCGAGTCTTGCTAAGCTGATAGAAATCCATTTAATGCGAGTACAGGTGTTGTTTGGAGGTCGCTAGCGTTAACACTTGAAAACTAACAGTGAAACATTCGAGAGTTTAAATTTGTTATTGAATAATATATATATATTAATTAATTTAACTATAAATTGTTTCTTATGGGTAAATAAAATATTAATATGTTATTAAGTTAAGTCATGAGAGATATGTTTATAACATTTTGTTATCTAAAAAGAATTCTCTCTGCTTAACATACTATTATACTGTTAACATTACACTGTTAACTGATTAACAGTAACAGTAACAAGGCTTTAGCTGCTTTTCCCTGCTTTGTTCTTACTTTAGCTTTCGTTTCTTTGACACTTACTCTTGCCCTTGGGAAATGTGTCCTTGTTGTTGTCGCCAACGACGACGCCGCCGCTGGCAATGATCGCAGCGCCACTTGCGGCAGCGGCTGCCGCTGCGGCACGCTCATGGCTGCCACCACTGCGGTTACGTGTACGTCCCGCACTGTTGCGATAGGCATCCTGATGGCGCTGTTTGGAATTCTGGCGGGCATAACGATCCCGAGCCGCCGACGCGGGCCACACGCAAATGCAGTGGGCCAAGAGCAGCAGCAACAGGGGCAGACAAAGGCCGTTGCCGTGCCGTCTTAACAATTTGAATGTGCGCATCTTTTTTTTGTTTTTTCGTAAGTAAACACAACTGTGGCAGCTGAAGCTCGAGTCCAATCAAGATCGAGCAGCTAAAGCCAGTGACGTCATGTGTGTGTGTGTGTGTGTGTGTCTTTGATATATAAGTTTATAAATATAAACTTATCAACTTTTTTTTTGCTTTTTCCGCTGCAATTCGCAAAACTTCTTAAAGTTCTTATTTACACTTCTTTTTAAATAATATTTTTGTTGGCCGCGCGTGTTGTTTTTCGCTTGCTCAGCTCCAAAATTAAGAAATAAAATACGCCAAAATTTTTGCTACGTTTTGCGTGCCAAAAATACAATTTTTTTCATACAACATTTTCAAGCTCTTTCACTGCGTTTTGTTGTTGTGGCTGCCATAGTTGTTGCTGTGGCTGATGTTGTTGTCGTTGCAATTGGCGTGTGTGTGCGTGCGTGTGTGTGTGTGTGTGTGTTTGTTGTGTTTGTATTTGTGGATAGGAACCAGTTTCACATTACGAAGGCTTTTTGTTGTTACTTTTTGCTGCTTTGGCTTTGGCTTTTCAGTTCTCTTTATATATTTATTTCTTACTTTTTTCGAGTTCGACTCGCACAGCTTTATGTTTTTGTTGCTTTTATTTTTGTATGTTTGTTGCTTTTATGTTTGTTTTTTGTTGCTTTTTTTGAGGTTAGGGCGCGCGCGCAGGCGCAGCTTTTAATAGCTGGCTGCAGTGCCTGATGTTGCTGTTGCTTGTGTTGTTGTTACTGTAATTGTTGCTGTTATTTTGCACAAACACTTGGCCATTTGGCCAGACACACAAAAAACACACACAGCTGCAGCTCTCGGCTCTCAGCAGCCACTGGTCCCTGTCTTTCCAATTAGCAATGAATTCACAAAATATTATTAGTATTTGATTTTATTTGATTTTATTTCTTTTTTATTTCCGCAGACACTTGCTAAACACTGGACTCATTCTTGGTATTATATGCTTAACTATTACTTTCGATTAGCACTAAATTAGCAGCAAGTCGACCGAACGAAACGAAATGGGAGGAGGTAAGGCGGCCAACTTTATCGAGCAGTCGATTCAGCATTCGGACTCCTGGACAATTCACGAACACGTTAACGTTAGCCAAATCGCGTCTGCGCAGCGTCACGTTGAATTCGAAACTAAAGCCGAAACCGACGTTGCGCATTGCGCAGCTCACAGCTCTCAACTCACTAACCAACACACACACACACACACACTCACAGAGAGAGAGAGAGAGAGAGGGAAAAAGAGAATGTGACACGGCGAGCGAGCGTAGTTGAAAGAATACAGGTAAACGACGTTTGGTAAAAGGTGAGCGAGCGGCGAAGATCTCTAAGCGAAGATCAAGCCGAAAAATATATATATAAAAACTAAAGCAAAGCAAAGAAAATGCTGCCTGTTGCTTGTGCAGCTGCACAATAGATCCACAACACAGCAGCAGCAACAGGCAGCAGATACACACATACACACACACACACACACATAGAAACAGAGAGACAGACAGTTACACCGGCAGGAGGCATTTGTAGAGCTATTACAGGTAAAACCAAAATGCTACGTAAGGCAATTTTTACAAATCTACGTAATATGAAACTATGAAAATTAAGTTACCGCTGCAATTGCAATGCTCTAGACTGACAGTCTAAACATGAAACAAGCCAAGTTAACTAGAAATATGAAAGGCACAAGAGCAGAGACATAGCTTAATTTTAACTCAGTTTAAAAGATTAGTACAGTTCAAATTAAATTGTATTAAATTAGAATTAGAATTAGAACTAATAATAAATAATATTTTAATTAATTTAATTAGCTAAACTAATGCCTTGTAATCTAAGTTTAATTTTAGAATTATAAAACGAATTACAAATAATTTAAAATAAAGTTCAATTAATTAAATAAGCTGAACTCCTTCTTTTCTATTTAAAGGTAGCCAAGAGAAACTAAACAAAATGGTAATGAAAATATATTATTTTTAAATTTAAATGAAATTGATTTAGCTTAGATTCTAATCTTAGCTGGAACTTCATTTAATATAACTGATTAGTCTAACCTATTCAGCTCATCAGCTGTTTAGCCTTACCTAAAATCACTTTAATAGTAGTATCTCTATCTTATGCTGCTTTATATGTTATCCTAAAGGTTTCTTTACGTTTCCAGAGCTAAGTCTTTGCCATATCGATAACTGTTAATTCCTAATACCCGCTTGACTTCAACTTCAACAGCTGTCATTGTTTGCATTGAGTGCAGCGGATTCACGGATTCGTTGTGAACGAACGCTAGCGAAAACACACAGGTAAGTTCAGTTATTGTGTATGTACCGAAAATCGTAGCTGCTGTTCTTCTTCTTCCACTTCTCCTGCTTCTGCTTCGTTCGTGTGCGGCGAATTCGAGGCAAAGAGACATTTAAACAGTTGTCATGGCGCTCAGGTAAGCGCGCGATCTCCCTCTCTCTCACACACACACACTCTCATTCTCTCTCCGGTAAGTGTCTGTGTGTGTGAGCTTGTGTTTCCCTAAGAGAGTTGTTCGCCTGTGCAAATGCTGCCTTATAAGCACTCAAGTTCGCCGTCTGTCAGCTGCATAAGTGTGTGTGTATGCGTATGCGAGTATCTGCATTTGTGTTGGTGTGCGTCTGTGTGTAAGACTGATCTGCGTGGGCATCAAACATCTACGGCGCTTTGGCTTTTGTCTTTTGGCCAAAAGATTTGTGTTGAAGCGTTGTCAACATTGTGTTTTGGCCGATTTCAGATGTTTGTTGCTGCCACAGCAAAACTATTCTCACCTGTTGCATGCCACAACGAATTGCTGTTCGGGGTGTTTACGCCTGCGCCATGTGCAACAGGCAACAGGCATTAGGCAGCAGGACCTGAACTCAGGTAAAACCAGGCGCATACTTCAGACGCACAATGCAATAAAACATAAATATTGTACAGAAGGTTGCACAGACAATAGATGTGGCACGAAAAGCGCAAGCACACCCAGCTGCATCCCATCCCATCCAATCCAATCCAATCCCATCTCATCTCAACCAAATCACCCGAATCTTGAGTCCCACGCTGAGAACTCAAGAGGCGTTGCATTGTCTTAAACCTGGAAAGTCTTCAGACATTGTGCATTGTTTTTCATTTCCCTCTCTCTCTCTCTCTCTCGCTCTCTGATTTTATTAGTTTTCCAGCATGAAAATACATTTTAAATTTGAAAACCATTTTCAATTTATGGTCAAAAGTTTGTGGCACACGTCTCTCTACTCTCCCTGCTCTTGATCGATCTCTCTTACTCTCTCTCAGATTTTAACTGGTATCTGCTTGCAACTGATGTTCGTAATCAAACATATTAATAGCTGCCTCTGTCACAGTATCAGACCTCAATCAGAGGCCACAAAAAAAATCGTAGAGAAAAGTCATCTGTCAAAAATCGAAGAACATGCAACTGACAAGAACTCTACAGAAAACCACTTGAAGGCACTCCACAGTCACAGCATCCCACTCCATAATACTTCACTCCACTCCAATCTAATCCAATCCAATCCATTCCACTCCACAACACGCTACAACATCGCAACAAGCAGACTGACAGCAACAACAGGTAAACGAAGGTGTAAGAAATTGGTTACAAAACATTTTCCATGAAGCGTACAAAATGCCATGCCATGTGCAGTGAAAATCTTCAGTTGGATCGTTCCGCACCCTCTTTTCAAAAGAAAGCCTCACGACCCTTGAGACAAGAGACAGAGACTGAATCGACTGGCATAGACTCCTGCTGCTGTTCCTCATCATCATCATCAGCATCAGCATCGACAACATCATGATGCTCCTCGAAATCGAAGATGACTTTGCGCCTGACTGCGGCTAAAACTCAGCTGGGATTTGTTGTAACAAACAAAAGATCGAGCTCAGCTGGGAAACGGCCCAAACTCAGAGGCGGTCAAGTGTTTCGCTTAGCTGATCCTAAGTCTGAAGTTCTTCGCTCTTGTTCCACTGAGCGCCGTTTCTCAAGTGTCCGTAACGAAATGTAACAAACAAAAAAAAAGATGTGTGAGGCGTTTTGCACTTTTGACAGTTGAATAGGGCTAACAGCATGGGCCCAAACAACACCAGCCCACAGTGCGTACAGCCTGGCGCCGGGTTAGTTACAGTTTTTTAGCCAAATTCTAAATTCTAAGCAACATTTAAGTTAAAGTTTACGTTAGCACGTGCTATTATTGCCACGACCTTAACGTTAAGCCGTATAATTGGATTGTCAGCCCTTTTGGCGTGTTGCTCGATTTGAGTTTTAGGTACCGAGTACGAGTACCGCTTCAATAAGCTGTAGTTAGGATAGATCGATCAACAAATTGCTTCATCAGCATCAGCTGTCATACTTGTCGTGTTGTGCTGTGTATTGTGTGTTTAAGTATGTGTGTGTGTGTGTGTGTGTGTATGTTTAACTACAAAATCGGCTTAGAATTAAAGCTAATTGCCAGGGCTTTCAATCATGATGCGGCACATTTGAGCTACAGAGAGCTGAGATACACTACTTTATAGCCAAATACTTGGCCTGCTTACAATCACGCTGTTTGCCTTTAACCCCAAACATGCAAATATCACGCTTCATTTGAAGACGTTGACGAGACTCTGACTTTAGATTTCGACTTCGACAGCAACAGCGACTTCAACTGCCTTTGCCTCTGTGTCTGCGTCTCCATCTACATCTGCTTCAGGGGCTTCCACTCAAATTCACATTTAACTGCCAGTTTGCGTAAGTTTCTTTTTTTGTATTTTTTTTTGTGAATTTTATTCGTTGTCGCCCGTCTTCAAGCTTCGCGGTATACCCTGCACCCCAAAGGAGTTGCAGGGCCTTACAAGTCACAGACCACAAAGGGTAACAGCATCTAAGCCATGTCATCTATGCATCATTCTATGCATAGCAAACTGAAGACTCAAAGAGCACAAGGATATAATTTAGGCCCAAACGAAATATCCGAATAATAATGATAATATGGCCCAAATGCTTTGAGACATTTCCTAGCTTACTTCATTATTTACTTCATTCATTTATAAATAGCACAAACTTCAGTTTTGTATATTTGACATATTTAAATAAATGATTAATACTTTAAAAATGATTAATACTTCTTTAATTTGCATGAGAAACTTAAAACAAATGTAGCTTTAAGCAAATTCTTTTAAATTCAAATATTTGTTGCATTGTTGCATTTTATTAATTCATTTAGCGCAGCTGTTTTAATGATATGTTGTGGCTGCTATTACAGGGCATGTCTAAGTCGTATTGATGACGATTACAATATTAACATTTGTACTTGTTGCTGTTGTTGTTGTCGTTGTTTTGTTATTGTTGTTGCTTATGTATATCGTCGCACGACTCAGTCCAAGATTCAAAAACGGCTGCGGCTGCGTCTGTGTTGCTTTAGCAGTTGTTGTTGTTGTTGTATTCGATTCAAGTTGAAGCTTTGAGTGTGTGCTTTTTCGTTGTATTTTTGTTGCTGTTGTTGTTGCTGTGGCTTGGGCTTTTTTTAATGTCTTTGTAAACATAATTGCAACAACTCCAATAACAGATTGTTTGCGCGACTTTAATCGCTTTGTCGTGAAGTGTGAAATATGAGCAGACGATACGAAGACGAGACGAAGCAAGCCGAGTCGAGCCGACGCCTGGCGAGTGGAATAGGCAAGGAGCGGCGAAGAGAGGCGAGGCCATAGCGTGAAGTGGCGAGCGAGGCGAGGCGAGGCGTGCTGATTCTCTGGGGAGCTTTCAACTTTTTTTCGCCGAATCGAAGACGAAGGCGAAGGCGATGGCGATTCTTTTCTTTTTGTGTGTGGAGATAGAGAGAGAGAGAGTGTGTGGTGGGTGTGCGGCAAGGGAGGCGGAGTAATGCTGTAGCGTGCACAACAAAATAACAGACATTTATTTTCGGTTTAAAAATACACACATTATTGTGTTTCTTCTTCTTCTTCTGCTTAACGCCTTGGCATATTTTTGTTGTGCATAAATATTTGCGATGCGACTTAATATAAAATATGGACAGCCAACAAACTTGTCTCGTTGGCGGCCATTTTGTCAACAAATAAGTAAGTACGCAACAAGAAGAAGAAGAAGCAAAACAGCAACAACAACAAGAAGTTCAATTAGCGCATTGGTTGTATGCGCGCTTCGATTTGCTAAATTTAATCCAAGCATAAAGCACAGAGAAGAATGAAAATAAAAAATAAAAATAAATAAAAGCCAAAGATAAAGCAAAAGTTGGAACGGACGTTTTAGCAACGCACACGTGTCCAACAAGCTGAGGCTGAAGCTGGAGCTGTGAGCTGTGAGCGGTGAGCTGAGGGCTCTGGTCTCTGGTCTCTGGTCCCATGTCCAGGGCGCCCAGCGACAAGATGTTGCAACAACACTCGACAGGCAACCTGTGGAGCCTGCCATTAGCCCATGAAGCATGAAACAAAAGACGATTGGATGTTGCCGAGCTCAGGCGAAGGCCTGCCACAATGCATTTGCGATAAGTGCAGAGAAGCTATGGCTGGAAGGCCCTTAAAAGCCAGTCCCAGTCCAACTGCAAGACGAAGTCAACAACGTCGACGTCGACGACGACAACAACAACGAAGAACGAACTGAACTGAACTGAAGTGAAGTGAAAGATTTGCGCAGTGAGATAGCTCATTTTGGACTTAAGCCTGTTCTCAGTATAAAAAGTCTCGAGTCTCGAGTCTCGAATCTTCAGTTCAGCGTCTGGACGTTTGTATGCTGCCTTGGCTAATCGGCGGCTATGTAAGTTGGTTGTTAAAGCCGCGTACGTGCGGCGACAGACACCAAGATTCAAACGAACGTACAGTGTTGTTGCTGTAGATGTTGACACAACATGCAGCAACAACATCAGTCGAGCCACAGCCGCATTCCAATATGTAAGGATTCTTCATCGTGCAGCCACCCAATCGACAGCCAGAGCCACAGCCGCAGCTTCAGCCTCAACCTCAACCACAGCATCTCTGGGGCTGTTGCTGCAGCAAGGTCAATATATTGCCAGCTAAGGTCATAGATGCTCAGATGCCGATGCTGCTGACGATGCTGTGTACTGCACTCAAGTTGGTCTAACCAAACTTGGTCATATCATCATACGTCTACTTACTCGCATGTACATTTGTATGTGTGCATGTGTTTCTAACCGATTCGTTTGTTGCCTTAGAACGTGTGCATACTTATTAGTTTCAAACAAAAAGACCCATAATAGCATTATAATTAATTTAAGCATTCTTCATCCATTTGTTTTCAAATGAAAATTATAAAAATGCCAATAGCTGTATTAATTTGGGTTTTCTGTTGTTTTTATTATTATTGTTTTTTTTTTTCTTTTTTCTATACGGATTTCATTTGTTTTTTTCATTTTTTTTGTTGTTTCCATAGAGCCAAGATTCGAACGCAAACCGGTTTAACGCTCAAAAACAGCAATAACAACAATAACAACAACAACAACAAACAAATAACGATGGCCGTTACTAAAGCTCCAAGCTAAATAGAGAGTGAGAGCGACAGAGACCGAAAGAGAGAATGTTGCTCATATGTATATGCATGTGCTTAGGTGTGTGTAAATTTCCTAAGAAAACTAAACACTCAGCATCCAAAGGGGCAATAATAGTGTCAAAAGAGGGGTACACATTGCAATTCTATCTTAAATACTTTGCAGTATTTCATTTTTAGAATATATTAACATTGCAGTTAAGCAAAAGTAATACAATATACTATTGCCATAAACAATTACAGTCATAAGAGAACAGGCAATGCATTTAACTTCCCCAACTTGTAAGTAAAGAGCGTGAGCAAGCAGTTGTGATACACACGAGATGCTTAAAATGCCCACAGGCTGAGCTCTTAGAATTTTCGAAGAACGACGATCGCTCCACCATCCACATTGTGGAACAGTGCCTGAAAGGTGTGTGTCTTTACTAAGTTACAGTTTTTTTTCGGTTGAGTCTGTAACTTATGTTAAGGTGCCTGTCATTGCTAAAATAGCAAAGTTGCGCACCTAAGCAAAAAGAGAAATAGCAGAGATATACACTTATAAAGGGGGGATTTTAGTGAGCAGGGAAATAGCAAAGACACATACTTTTAAGGTAGAAACTGATGAGTAGCACAAACAAGTAGGGAAAATAGTAGATACATGCACCTAGAGAAATTATTAAAAGGAAATAGATGTAGACTTATTAAAGGAAAATTTACAAGTGCTAAGTAGTAATAGCGAGCAGGGAAATAGCAAAGACACATACTTTAAAGGTAGAATCTGATGAGTAGCACAAATATCTACAATAGTAGATACATGCACCTAGCTATTTTATTAAAAGCAAATAGATGTAGACTTATTAAAGGGAAATTTACAAGTGCTAAGTAGCTTGTGATCAAGCGTTGTTCGTGTTATATGTAGTATGAAGTCATTATAACGGTCACAGCATAAAGCCCGACCATTGTCCGCTTGTGGAATTTCCATTGTCCAAAATACTAATAATAATGATAAGTAAGCGAGCAGTTAAAACAAGTCCAAAGCATTGTTCAATGTGTGTGCGTGTGTGTGTGTGTGTGAGTAATAGCAAATGTATTAGCAATAGCATTAACCCTTGTGTGCCATTGTTAGGGTGCCTGTTGCATAGGTCATATGTGTGTGTGTGTGTGTGTGTGTATTGAGTGCTGGCGTTGGCGCATGCGCACTCAATTGTATCGCCCAATGCTGGGCAGAGGGGGTGAGTAGGCAGGGGCACTGTGGCAAGTAGAACACCCGATGCGAGCAGCGTGCAGCGGGGCGTGAAGTTTTCCAACTTCATTTTGGACGCTGCTTTGTTTTGTTTTGTTTTATTTGGTTTGCTTTTGCTTTGAGCGGGTTGCGCATGGCAAACGAGAGGGGAAAGGGGAAGAGCAGTGGAAAGGGGAAGTGTTATGGGGGGGGAAACGTGGCCTGAAGTTTTGTCAGAGACAAACACAACGGGGCAGTTTAACTGAAAATGAAACGCATGCGTGTCGGTGTCGCCAGCCAACAGCGGGCACTGGCAGCGGGGGTGTGTGTGCAACAATTGGTTGCAAGCAGCAGCAGCAGCAGCAGCAGCAGCAGTTGCATGGAAACTCCGTAGTTCTTGCATATTTTGGTTTGCCATAAAACACTTGAAGCAGAACTCTGACTGTTTAGTCGCCACGACAACAAGAAGAACAACAATACCAACAACAACAACAGCATCAGCAGCAACAATAAAATCAACACCAACAACAACAACACTAACAACGCACGTTACGCTTGCCAACTCTCAGCTGCAGTTTAAAGTTGAATGCAAGCTTTTTATGGCGTCGCCACTTGAAGTACATTTAATAAATTTCCCATTGTTTTTTGCTGTTGTTGTTGTCTGTTCGTTTGTTTGGGCTTTTGTGATTCATTTTTTTTTTTTTTTTTTGTGAGGGACATTAATTAATTTGGCGCGTGTTGAATTTTGTATTCAATTAAACATAAAGAGAGTCAGGCAAAATACTTGCCGCAATGTGGGGCACAGCTGCCTAATTGCGCACACGGCTTGCTACTTATAGACATAGTTAGTTACCTTTAATTATCGAATTTAGAATAACACGCCGGCTGCACAGCGGCAGCAGTAGACTCACCTGCAATACAGAAAGAGAGAGAGAACACGTTAATTATGAACAACTAAATGGCTTTAGAGTCAGACTTAAGTTAAGTTTAAGACAGGCAGTAAAACGATGTGTAAACTCGCAGCTCTGCATAGGATTGTCGACAATTGCAAAATGCCGGTCAATGTGCCGCAATTTTACAGTTATTTGCAGCTATCAAGAGCTTGCAACACTTTCGCTTCATTTAATCCAAGGGGCAGCGCAGCAAACAGGGGCGTCGTCATCTCATTGGGAGTGCCGCTCACACTGCCTATGGGACTTTTCAATTCACACGCTGTGCGACCAATCGCGAAAAATTCTCACGACACTGAAGCAACAACAACAACAACAACAACAGCAACATCCACAACAGAAGTAGCAACAACGATAGCGCCAACAACAACAACAGCAACAATAGCAACAACGACAACATTAACATCAAACCAAGACAGCCGCTTCAAAATGATGCCAAAGTCTGTGTTGATGCCACATGCTTTTTTGCGCTCTCTCTCTCTCTCTCACTCTCTCCCTCTCACTCACTCTCTCTCTCTCTCTATCTCTGCTACTTCTGCCGTTGTGCCCCACTCACTCACTTTTTTTTGTGTGTTCATGTGCCCCAAACTCCGAAGTCGCGTTGCAAACTGCAATTGTGACACATGCAGCAGAAGCAGCAGCTGAGTGGCTGCCCCAAAGAACTGGCAACTTGCAACTGGCAACTGACAACTTGCAACATGTGTCGGCCTTTGGCTAATTGTAGGTTAGCATACCAAGATGTTGCACATCAAGCTGTTGATTTTGAATGTGCCACATTTTTTGGAGCACTGTGCCACACTTAATCGCCGCCAAAGGTCAATGCAACAGAATGTGGCAAAAGCAAAAGAAGTCATTGCAAATTATTGAGAGACGAGTTATCGCTATTTAATTAATTAAACAACTTAATTAATAATTATCTATAATTTATCTATAATTTATCTATATCTATATCTATATCTATATCTATATCTATATCTATATCTATATCTATATCTATATCTATATCTATATCTATATCTATATCTATATCTATATCTATATCTATATCTATATCTATATCTATATCTATATCTATATCTATATCTATATCTATATCTATATCTATATCTATATCTATATCTATATCTATATCTATATCTATATCTATATCTATATCTATATCTATATCTATATCTCTATCTCTATCTCTATCTCTATCTCCATCTTTATCTGTATCTTTCATAAATTTAAAGTTAACCGTGAAACAAATCAATGAAATTGTTAATGTTAATACAGTTTTTTAACTGTAATTGTGGCCTAAGTGTTTTGATGGGCCATAAACAAAATTGTGTGTGTATCATTTGTATACAATATTCGCATCTAGGAATTATAGAAATTACGATCATTGTGGGCGGATGTGTTGGATGAAATTTGATTTGATGATTTGATGTGCCATTAAAAATATTTGCGCTTCTTCTTGTTGTTGTTGTTGTTGTTGCAGCATTCGCATATTGTTTTCATCAATGCGATGGCTGCTCTGTTCTGTTCTGCTCTCTGTCTCTCTCTGTCTGTCTACCTCTCTCTCTCTATACATATCATATATAGACAGACAAAAGATACAAAGATACATTCCAAATTCTGCGACTATGCAAAATTTGTTGTGTTGTAATGACGGCATTTAGCAACGAGATAACTGACAATGCACAGACACAGGCCACTTGAGCTAAGGTATCTGCATACAACTACTCCAAGCGAGGGTGGTTTCAAGAGTTTAGAGAGTATAAATAACTTAGAAGCATGAGATACATAGAGTAACAGTTTGAATATATTATAAAATTAATTAATATCAAATAAATATGCACAAGAGCGACTAACTAACTAGAAGATACCCTGTACTTAGCTTAAATGCTGCATTAATTAGCTAAGCATATCCCTGTAAACTGCATAATAAATATTAATAACTTATTTTTCCATGGAAAACATTATACAAGCGAATATCTTTCATTACGTTAACCTTAAACCTTAAACCTTAAACTTGACTTTTAGCTGTTTCAATGGAATTATTTTAAGACTTTGATTTGCATTTTGTAATTCCCAGAAATAAGTGATTATGCAACGCATTAGCAAGTTAATAACAACAGACAGCAGAAACAAATAACTGCTACTAAGTAAATAATTAAGTAAAGTGACAGTTACAGACAATCTGACGCAGATTTCACAGAATTGACAATATATATATTTGTGATTTGTGATTTGTGTTTTATGGTTATTTGGAATCAAACTCAATTTGAAATCCCCCCGTAATCAATAAGCCGCGTGTGCAAGCGATCGGAGACAAAGTCCGGCGTGTTGCATTTGATAAGCACGCGTTGATTGGCTGCTGTTATCAAACGCTCAAGTCTTGTTGACGCTTTAGCTGCGGACCGAGCATAAAACACGGCCGTGTCAAAAGTTATCGCTACTAAATAATATAAAGAATGCTACAAAAAATAAAAATATAAATAACATTCAATAAAATACTAAAACTGATGAGGCAGTGGAAACTTGGCTATAGCTCCGACTCGTGTTCAGCCCCAGAGACGGACGCAGAGACAGAGGCAGGGAAAGAGATTGGGGAGTGGGGAGAGGGGGAGAGGAGATGGCAACAGTGTACTCGTAATTCAGCTAAAAAACATGGCGACAACAAGCGTGCCCGATTCCAATGAAAAAAACCAGCCACAAAAATAATTGAAAAACAAATTAAAAATAAAAACAAATAAAAACAACAAAAAAAATAAAGGCAGAAAAATAATGCTGAAATAAAATATGAAACGTTGGCAATTAATGAAACAACAGCAACAACAACAAAAAAAGAAAATGATTATTATTATAATCTGTAGTTGAAATGTGGACAAGAGATGAGCGCGCCCCAATATGCGAGCTATGGTTAGGGTCTGTCCGTTCCAATGACCACTGGACAGGGCACGGCTCACTGAGCTAGCAGAGAGAGACAGAGAGGGAGAGAAAAAGAGAGAGAGTCTGTGTGTGTCAGACAGACAGAGAGAGAGAGAGAGAGTGAGAGGGGGAAACTGTCGACTGATGAGGCGCGCATTGACCCAACAGAAAGGCTGCTACAGAAATTAATCAAAACTTTCAGGGCGTATCGTCAACTTGGGCTGCCTGTGAGACACACACACACACACACACACACACACAGCTCGTGGCACAGTTTAGAGTTGAATGCGATAGCGTTTATAGTGGCATTTCTTGTTGTTGGTCTGCAAAGTTATGGGAAGAAGCCAGCTACAGCTTGGGTTTAATTAAAACCAAGACAATGTCGAGCAGTGCTCTCCAGTTGCTACTAGACTAGACTAGTTTCTGTTACTTCTAATAATTACTCGTTGTCCTTCATTTTCTACTCGTTACTTATTTGCTCGTTATTTTATTCTTTATTACATTTCCAGTTACTCGGTACTCATTGCTCTCCGTTGCTGTTACTTATTTGCTCGTTACTCGTTACTCTATTCCTCTGTATTATTCTCCCTTTCTGTCAGTCGTCATTTCTCATTCGTTGACCTTCACGATTCTCTACTCTAATTACTCGTTACTCGCTACTCGTTAATCTCCCTTTCTGTCACTCGTCATTTCTTATTCGTTGACCTTCGTGTTCTACTCGTTACTTATTTACTCGTTACTCGTTACTTTATTCTACCTCATAATATGTCCAGTTACTCGCTGCTCGTTGATCTCCCTTTCTGTCACCCGTCATTTCTTATTCGTTGTCTTTCGTGTTCTACTCGTTACTCGTTACTTTACTCTACCGTATAATATGTCCAGTTACTCGCAACTCGTTGATCTCCCTTTCTGTGCCTTGTCATATCTTATTCCCTCTCGTTACTCATCTCAAATTCTATCGCAGATACCTACCTCCAATTCTGAACTATTAATCGCTACTCGCTGCTTTTGACAAGCGCCCTTTATTTACCACTCTAGGTATATGCTAAAGATCTGGCCCTAACTAGATACTAATATGTTGGCTCACACTAAACGAAAGCAGCTACAGCTAACAGGACTGACTCAGTTGGTGGCACACATAAGAGCTGGATATGGGTATGAAGCAGCCTTTTGTGGGGACAGGCTCCAGTTATGGTAGCTGTAGCTGCCAGCTAACAGTCTGGCTTAATTAAAACTCTGACAAAAAGTCGAAGGGTAGCGGCAGCTAAGCGCACAAGCAATAACTCGTTACTCGTCACTGGTCACTCGTCACTCGTCAGTTGCCACTTGTCTTGCCCATAATGGCCAGCCAGGCATCTGACCAACTATGGCCTCGAACGGGCTGATAGGATGCGCCGAGCTCAGGCAATTGATCAATTATGTCGCATTGACCATTTCGGGCACAACTCGATGTGGATGGGTTGCCTGTGTCCGTTGTGTTTGCCTGTGCTGCCGGTGCTGCCGGTGCTGCCTGTGTTGCCTGTGTTGCAGTTGCAATTGCCATATTTGTGCTTTACTTTATGGCTGGCCGCCCGCATTGGAAAATGCACATCATTTTCTGTGGCGTTGACAAACGTTTTGCAGCTCTGCCAATTCGGTCAATCGACTGGCCAAGATGGGAATGAAGTTAGAGTTGCTGTTGCTGTTGCTGTTGCTGTTGTTGCTGCTGCTGATGTTGCCGATGTTGCTGCTGCTGTTGCTCTTGGTGAAAGTTGCTAACAATGAAATATTGCTTTGAAAGAGACTCAACTTTTAACTTTGGCGCACTCGCGTCTAATGCATAGATTCTGTTTTATGTTATTTTTTTAGCTGGCAACAAACAGACACACGAAAAAAAAAGGCATTAATTACTTCCGGAGCAAACAGAAAACGCCAAAGTTAAAGTTAAAGTTGAAGCTGAAGCTGAAGCTGGGACTGTGTCTAAAGCTGGGCTCCAGGGCTACAACCCATATAACAGAGACCGGTTCTCTGCACACACAGAGTGCTCCAATAGAGCTGGAGTTTGCTTCTCAGCCAGCTGGAGCTGACACGGCGGGTGTTCATCACAAATTCAATGAGCCACAATCTGTGCTTGGCCCTTTTGTGTGCTTATTGCTCTGTGCTCAGTTTGCCAATCAGTTTCATATTAGATTTTAATTCATTTTTTATATACATGCGAGTTTGATTGTCTGTCTGCGTATTAAACTCATAATGCTTCGACGACTTTACTTTTGTACACTTTTGCTGATCGTAGCATAAATATATTTATTTTATTATTTTTTTTTTTTTGGTAATTTTTTTCTTTTTCTTTTTTTCGTTTTGAATTTCGTATTCTCATGCTCCCTGCCAACGTGCTGAGCCTACAAAATATTATTTGTAAGTTCTTCTTAAGACTGCTGCTCGCCTTTTCTTTACTTCTTGTGTTTTTCTTTCTTTTCTTTTCATTTTATTTAATTTTATTTATTTTTTGGCTATAGATGTTATGTGCCTACATGTGTACACGTTGTACAATGTTTTGTTGTCGCTGTTGCTGTTGCTGTTGCTGACGTTGTCTGCTTTTGAGGTGATTTTAACGCTGCAATCAGCACAAGTCCAATACAAAGGTCGCCTAAGCTGTTCAACAGCGAGGGGGAGCTCTATGAGCAGCGAGGGCAGAGGTTGGGGTGATTGACTTTGGCTGTAGCTGGAGCTGTTGCTGTTGTTACTTGCACAAAGCTAACATGTAAGCAGCGTTTTGTAACAAGCTCGCTGACAGCAACAGCAGCAACAGCAGCAGCAACTTGCAACAACTGGCAACCCCATTGGAAATCTGCTGCAGCAACTTCAACTTCAAAAATGCATTGCGACGCTTCTGCCAAGAAAAATGTTGTATGCAACCCAAAGCCAATTGTGCGCTACGTTCTTGTTGCTGTTGTTGTTGTTGCTGTGGCTGTTGCTGTTGTTGCTGTTGTTACTGCTACGTGATCACCATGGCAATTTCTCAATTGTATTTTTATTGAGTAAAATATTGGATGGCATTCAAGCGTCTGATCGTTGTGTGTCTGTGTGTGTGTATGTGTGTGTGTGTGTATAGAATTTTCATTGGAGCAGCGCCGTCTCGTCGGACACTCCCTGAAATGCTACAAGTTGTTGTTGCTGTTGCTGTTGTTATTTGGTTCATGTTGAATGTAAAATAATTGTGACATTACGACAATTGTTGCTATTTTGTGTGTCTCTCTGATTCTGATAACTTCAGCTACAATTTGATTTTTGGGCATTTTTGATTTGAAATTTTGTAATTGATCAGAGGAAATGAGAACGGATTGATGTATTAATATATGTATTTCGATTATGAACTGTTTGTTCTTTCAGTTGAATTCTAATTAGATATTTCTATGAGTTGCGCTTTTAGTGTGGGAAACACATTTCAATGAAATCAACGGAAATTCAGCAAAACAGGTTCAAACTATCTATTGTGTTATCCAATTTCGTAATTTGTCAATGCTGAATCTCTAGTTGGCTTATGAGTGAATGAATATCATTCAGTTACTGAAAATTCACTCAAGATTTGTTTACTTTTGTTAAGAATGAAAGAGTCTAAATGAATTTCACGTTGTACTACTATTCAAAAGGAGTTAGATTAATGTATGTAGATAGATAACGTGTTGAAACCACAAGACTAAACACATATTTCAACAACTCGTTGTGGGCTTAAACGTTGTAGCCACAAAATACAAATGAATACACGCATATGAATACGTGTTTGAATATGCTCGACTATTTATTACAGTGTGGCGATCTCAACAGCGGCTTTTTGAAATTGAAAACACATTTGTATACAATTTGAATTGTGGCTGTCAACCTTTTGTTGTTGCTGTTGCTCTGTTGTTGTTGTTGCCATGGAGCTAATGCGCGTTGCCTGTTTTTTTGTGGCTTACGTATGCGCAGTTCGTACGCTTCGACGTTGTTTCAACATTGGCTTTATGGGTGCAGCTGATCCAAAAGTCCGACTTCAACTTAAGTCAAACTGCATTTGGGAAACTCATAAGCGAGTGTGTGTGTGTGTGTGTGTGATAGTTAACTAATGACTTCTGGGAATAGCTGTAGAAGAAGCAGAAGAGGAGGAGGAGGAGTACGTAGAAGAACCGCTCGCATTTTAACACTTGTTAGCTATTAGCTATTAACCCTTGTGTAGCTGCGCCTATTAACCTCTGCAGCATCACGCAGATCACAGATCACAGATCTAACCTCAAATTACTTCCGCTGCATGATTCCGATTCTGTTGCACTGCACGCACAACATCGACTATAACAATTACTCTGCATGTGTGTGTGTGTGTGGTGTGTGGTGTGTGAGTGTGCGTAATCTATGTAACCAATCTGTGCGACAGGCACAGGTAAACAAGTGCGATCCGCGCCTGTCGCCATATTCCATCATCAGGTGTAATTAACTCGCGCGCTTGGGCCATCACTTGCAACGGAAATTCCAGGCAGGAAAAATGTAATGTCAGCCCCTCCCAAGCCCCAGACCATAACGATTTGATTTTCAGCTTAATTACCGCTTGGCTGGCAATCCTGCAACAACAGCAGCAGCAGCAACAACAGCAGCAGCAGCAACAGCAGCAGCAGCGGCAGTAGAACCAGTTAGCAACACCGGATGATGGCCACCGGATGGGGCGGCCTCTGATGGGTTGGCCAATAGCTATTACTAGCCACATTGCTACAGAGCTTCGGCTATTTTGTCGCCAAGGCGGCAATTCTAAAAGTTTTGTTATCACTTTGGGAGCAGGCCAGCAGAAAGCCAGAAAAGCATAACAGGAAATCGAACCGGCTGCGCAAGCGTTGAAAGGAAGAAAGCGTAGGGAGTAAAACAACAAAAACCACAACAACAACAACAACGATACGATACGATACGACGCAGCAGACGGCGAAATTGCACAAACAGGCGAACCTGTCGTCCAACATCAACACTAAAAAAAAATAACACCAGCTACAGCCATAAATCTTTTTTAGAGCAAAACTTAAGAGCTGCTTCGTTTGCTCTTTACAGCCAATTTAAGCTTCCTCTCTCCTACAGTTACTGCTTTAAACAGCGCTGCTTGGACGGTGCACAACTGCTGTGCATGCGCTGGAAACTCCCTAGCTGCTGCCGATTCTGCTGCTCTTGTAACCGCTGCTTGAAGCTGCGCTGCATCGACTGTGCATGAGCTAGCAGCTCCTTTTCTGCTGCCGATTCTGCTGCTCTTGTAACCGCTGCTTGAAGCTGCGTAGCCTTGACAGCTGCTGTACATGCGCTGTCTGCAGCTCCTGCTCTGTTGCTATTGGATGCTCCCTTTCTGCTGCTGTTGCTACTTTGTCGCTCTTCAACTGCAAGTGCTAAAAGCTCTCTCCCCCACATCAATTTGTAGCTGAGCGCGTCGGCATTTTGGCGCAGCTGTTAATCCCAATTAACCGCAATTAATATTATACAATATTAATATAAGCCCTACAGCAAACATATTGCAGCTCTGTTGCACTACTACTACTACTACTACAACTTCTATCTCTCTCTGTCCCGCTGACTCTCTTCACACGACCCACATTTGCTAGAGCCAAAGTCAAAACCTTTCGGCTGTGCGTGAGAGACACTCCAACTGTTTGGTGCTGGAGGCCGCCCTGACTGCGCCTGCTGATGCTGATGCTGCTTCTGCTGCTGCTGCTGCTGCTGTTGTTCTTCCCTCTCCTCATGCCTTAATTGTTTTTAATTAACGCAAACGCTTTGCCTTTGGCTCGCCACATTCCAATTTTCCCTCAACAGATCTTACACAACTTTCGTCATCGTTTGACTTTTCGTATTGAATTTGAAATGATTTTGAAAGCTACAAAGGCAAAGTGGGGTGCGGTCTGCTTCAAAATATATATGTATGTAAGTATGTAAGTATGTATGTATGTATACATATGTATGTATTTATGAGAGCGGCAACTTCTTGAGCGTTGAGTGATGCACGCGGCGCTTCATAAAAACTGTCAATGATTCACATTGTTGTTGCTGTGCTGATGTTATTGCTCAGCCATTGCTCGATATGACCCGCACTCATCATAGGGTTAAACAAACATACAGTGCTGAGCTTCCAGGGCTGAATGCCAATGATTGTCCATTGTTGGAACCAAACCTTTTGCTTTGTATTTTACATTATCTTTATCTTTTTCTTTGCCAGTGTCAGAGCGAGCTGTCCATCGGACGCGTCGCTTTGTAATTATGCAAGATCATTGCCAGACGCCGTTGACCTTTAGCCGCCTGTTGCCTGCCGACTGCTGACTGCTGACTACCGCCTGCCTTATTATGTGCCTAAACGTTTTCCGGCCAAAAGAAGAAGCGACAGAAAAAGAAACAGAAACCTTTCTTCTCAGCTCGTTCGTCCGGCTTGGCACAACATGAACAACAATAAAATGCGCACGAGATTTAATGCAAATTAAAATCACAATCCCATTTGCTGAATCAATACAAATGAATGATCTCTTAAAACAGAGTGCAATAAAAGGGATTCAGACACTTTAAGAGAAAGAGAGAGCGAGAGCGTGAGAGTCGATACCTGCATTAATAACAGACAGATAACTGTCAAAATCAGTTCCAAGAGAAACGCTTAAGAGAGAAAAGCTTTCGCTTTAATTTGTTTTATTAATAGCAACAATTATAACACATTTAAGATAACTATTTTAAGATTTGGATTTTAAGTTGCAAATAAAGTGCATATTAACCATCGTTTAAAATTTATGAGTTTCAGCAATAAGCTTGTTGGTAATCCGATGCGCTCCGCAGGCTCAGCTTACACAGCTCACACAAATGACATATGGCAGACTGTGACCAACTCAAGTTGTACCCTCCGCCACAGCCTCCGCCTCCGCCTCCGCCATCGCCTGCGCAGCATTATGTTGATGATGTTGCTGGGGATAATATTGCAAGGGGCCCCTCAGCACTGAGCCTTTCACTAATTACAATGTGTTTATCTGCGCCTGATCATTGCTCGCAATGTGGCGACAGACGGTTTAATGTTAACGAAGGCTAAAGCGAATCGTGGGCAGAGAGGCAGAGAGAGAGAGAGAGTGTGTAGGGGCGAAAGCAACTCGTTGAGATTGCCAGGCGACAGCTGCACGCTGCTGGTAACACATTGATATTATTATTATTATTATTATTTGGCCAACTCATAAACCAAACAAACTGCAGCCTCGACAAAGACAGAGCGCAGGAGAAACCCCCAAAGAAATGACAAGAAAAACAAAAACAAGCATGTACTAAATAAGATGTGTGAAATGAGAAGAACGCATGCGTCATGGGGGCATACAACAAATGGGGGCACGTTGATTGGGCCAACGTTTAACCTCGCGCTCAGCTTCGGCTGCATGGCAATCAATTGAGAACAAAAAGAGAGAGAGAGCACAAGAATCGCTTCTGATTGGCTGTTCAGCTGCAGTCAGTTGCTCGTAAACTGTAGATGGTAGATTGTAAACTGTAAACACACGGCAACAACAAATGAAATGCAAATGAAGCAGCCAAATGTGCGCAAATGTTAAACGATACAACAACAACAACAACAACAACCAAAAAAAAAAGAAAAGTAACAATAAACAAGCAACAATAAGCAATGTTTAACATATCTCAGTCCCTCTCTGCAGCTCTTCCCCCAACATCTGCCCCCTCATTGTCTTTGTGTGTTGCTGTCAGTTTTCATATCGCTTCGCCTTTTCTCACTAAAAATGAAAAACGAAATGAAAAACTTGCACTCGCATATGGCACTGGATAAGTGCGGAACGATGGGAAACATTTTTGTACAACACAACAGGAAATTGATTATTATTTATGATTACAACAAGCCGAAAAACATCTTTGCATACGTGAGAAAACAGAATCTGCGATCTGTGGGACAATGCCGGGGTAGTAGGGGCTAGAAGTTTCAAAGATTTCGACCCTGGACGAAAAGATGATAATGTAACGGACATACATACATACATACATAATACATATGAAACGATGCCGATACCCAGACATAGTCTCTGAAGAAGTATAAGAAGCAGAGCTGCTCTTAAGTGGGCGCGCGCCCTCTTCAATAATTAGAGACATGCATGCATTTTCTCAAGTGTTTTTCCCATGTTTTCCATTTTCTGTTTTCTGATTTCTTTTTGTTTTTAATTTTTACAAAGGACTTGCATATGAGAACTTTCTGTGCGTGCATCCGCCTGGCAATGTCCGAAGGAGAATGAGAATGGGAATATCCTTATGCATATCCTTATGCTTATGAAATTTGATACTTTTGTATTGTTTTAGGCGCTTGCAACATACAAAAAAGAAAGCAGTCTGAGAGTGTCTAACGTGGGCGTCACCATACTTCTCCCACGTCCTTTTACCTGCCACTCAACAGCAGACAGTCCTCGAGTGGAATCATTGAAGCGTTTGCTGGAAATACCCATCGAATGTCGCGTGATTTGATCCTTGCTGGCCACTTAGCTCTTAGCTCTTCCTTTCTGGCCCTGCCTTGAGCACTTTTCACTGGAAGTGCTCGGTGTCCAGTCACCACTTAACGGCAGTTCACCTAATGTCTTTATAGTATATGTTTCTGTATGCGTCAGCTGGTCTCCTATCGTTGTTAGAGTCTACAATTTCATTTCTTTTAGCAATTTCTTGCTAATCGCGCTATCAACAATTTGTTGTACAGTGCATTGGTAATTATCATAAGAGTGGTTAGTGTTTCTCTGTATTTGTGCGTGTGTGTGTGTGTGTGTGTGTTTTTTACTTGTTGTGGCTTCTTATCAATGCGCGTGATAAGAGACTCATTTAGAGTTTACTTGCTTGTTTATAGATGGATATTCTTTATAATGCCCTGTCGTATCTATAAGGTTGATTCACTCAAGTTACGCTGCTGATGTCACGCTTAGTTTCAATTTCCATCCATGACGATCGATGAACATTGACTCCTGAGATCAAGGTGCTATATATACATATATAAATATATATATATATATGCATATCATCAACAGCAGCACGTTTGCTACATTGTAAAACCGTTGGACTCTACACTATAATCAGCTTGAATTAAGTAAGATTTTTACGGAGAACTTACGACATAAACTAGCTGATTATGATTACTTTAAGCTGCTAATTTACAATTGATTGTGATTGCGTGTCAATCGACCGCAACAAATCAAAGTTCTCTCTGCTAATAACGTTATTTCAACAAAGTACAAAGTATTTAGGAATTCTTGGAATATTATATACATTTACAAAATTTAATAAATACTTTAATTAATTTCATTTCAAGTGAAGTCAACTCCACATGACAACAAAAACAATGCGAAACAAAGAAAATTGAGGGAAACTAAACTGACCAACACTTTGCATACTCTGTAAAGAGTTGTCAGTGCATTACAAATCGATGGAACCTTTAAATGGCCAAAAGCAAAAAACCTTGTTTTGGCCATATTACAAGAAAAAACAAAAGCCGAAACTGATAATTTACAAGCTGGTTTCCTTGTTGTTGTTTCGCAGAAGTGTACGTATGTGCAATGTGTGTGCAAAACACCTGCAAGTTACCAGCAGCAGCAGCAGCAACAACAACAACAGCAGCAGCAATGACAACAGCAACAGCAACAACAACAAGCAGAGTCCAAGTACTTCTACTTTTTTGCATGAAATAAAATCTCACGGTTCAGATGCGTATAAAGTTGGCAAAAGACAAAGAGCAAGACGAGAGAGGCAAGCAGCCGTTCAACAGGGGGGGGCAGGTGATAGGAAGTCTCAACAAAACAGACAACAAAAAAAGCAACAACAACAACAACAGATACGATACCAAGCAACGGTTGCTCGTCGTTGGCGCAGGCGCAGAGCAAGAGACCAAGAGAGCCAGAGAGCGCGCAAGCGCAAGAGAGCGCAAGAATGAGATGGAGATAGACGATGCATGTGGGTTTTGTTTTTTTTTTCTCCTTTTCTTTTTTTGCAAGAAAGACATTAAAAAAAAAACAAAAACAGCACAAGTAAGCAAAGAGCCAGAGCCAAAACTGGTTATTTGGCTCATTTTTGCACACTTGAGGGTGGTGAGGGGTGAGCGAGTGATGAGCGAGAGAGAGGGGGATGAGGAGGGGTAAGCGGAATGGGGCAGCATGGGGCAGTAGTCCACTTTGCTGACTGTTTTGGTTGCCCTTTTGCATGGCATAGACAATTTGAATAGCTGTTGCCATTTGAAGCCACACCATGTTGTCCTGCTCTCTGTGCTCTGCTCGTCTTAACGAGCTGAGAAAATGAGATTGAAAGGCAGCACAAAACAATCTGTAGCTGTAGCTGTATCTGTATCTGTATCCGTATCCGTATCTGTACTTCATTCATATATTCAGTCGAACTGAGAGCAGCACAACAGAGCAGCAGCAGCAGCAGCAGAGACATGGCAAGATGCTTAATGGGCCAGCTACCTGGGCATAAACACAAATACAGAGACAGAGACAAACACAAGGCAGAGACAGGTAAAGGTAAAAGTAAAGCCAAACAACAACAGGTAGAAACTGTTCTTGCTCCTTGTTTGCGAACCATGGGAAATCTGTCGCTGCTGGAAACCTGTTCACAAAAGGGCAGACCAACTGAGCTGAACGCACTGAGCAGATTGAACAGATGTACATCCATCATATACACATAGTAGTAGTATATGAGACTACTTCCTCCTCCAATCCCAATGAATTGAATCTCTTTTATCAAACGAGATTCTGTCGCTCTGTTTGTCTGTCCGTCTGTCTGACTGTCCATCTGTCTGCCTGTCTGTTATTCGTGGGTGCCGACTGTAATCTCAGTTGGCCTTATTATCTCTTGCTCTTCAGCCTGATACCCTCTATGAACCTGTTGTTTACGAATTATAAGCATTCATTAATAATTTTGGTAGGTTTCTGCTTACAGCAGTTTCTTCAATTCACAGTGTGAGAATTATGTTACTTTATGCTGCTTACAGGGTATCTGTGGTATTGTAATTGTTGTCAATTTATTTATAGGGTATTTGCTTGGCAAATATTGTTAATACTGTGACACATATTTTATGGTTGTTTATTGTGAAATTGTGAAATTGTGCTTACCTTTCGTATCGCCATGATCAACATAGCCAGCTTTGGCCGTTGCCGAGGCATTGGCCAAGTGGCAGCTGGACGAGATGCAGATCAGCAGTATAAGAGCTCCGTTAAAGAGTCGCAACATATTGCCAGTTATGGGCATATTGATGTCGATCCTGATGCTGCTATGCCCCAAGCCGGGAACAAGAACGTATCCAACACGCGTTTGATTATTATTCTTGTTTCATAAATCGCATAAACATAAAAAAGTGATGAATTCGATGCGCTGCGATGCGATGCGATTTGATTGTTTTCACAATCCGCATATGCAAACGATTTTTGTTTATTTGTTTTTATTTTCGTTTTGGGATTACTTTAAAGTCCCCGACAATATGATCTATTTGAGCGTTACCAAACGTTTAACGCCCCAGCCCCATCTCGTAGTCCCGAGCTTTGGCCGAGCTTCTTTTTGGTTTACTCGAAATCCGAGAATTCAGATTCAGATTCAGATTGATTATATTGCAAATTTATTTGTTTAAGCAGAAAAAGCTGTTTGTGGACGGACTGTAATTTTGCGCAACAGAACCGCGAAATAACAAAAATAAATAAGCGTCGCGACCAATTCACGGAATAAATACAATAAGTAATACAATATACAATAGCAATATATAAATAATAATGATAAAAAAACGCGGCGATCGCGTTGAACTTCGCGTTAACGGGGCCAACAACGAGACGGCATACGATCCAGTCGGCGGGACGGGGAACTTTTTGTGTATAAGCCCAACAAACACAAAAACCACTTTAATCGCTGTTGTTTGTCGTAATGATAGTTAAAACAAACTAACTACGCACGCGAAATAAGACCATTGAATTTCGTATTTCTTCTCTCTCTCTTCGTTTTGCACAAAAACTTTGCTTCAAAAATTGCTGTTTGGTTAACGAACACCGAACATCGAACTCGAACTCCAAACGCGGAACAAACAGAAACCGACGATCCGACAGCGCCAAAAATCGCCAATGAATGAAATTTAGTTTCGAGCTGTGTGACCGCATGCACCCAACGCTAGAAATACCAATTCCAACGGCCACATTTCTGTGTAACATGCAGCTCTTGACAGCGTGCGATTTCGCCTTCAATGTATATATCGATTTAGTATCGATATCGGAACAATTATGAAAGGAACATGTTCACTGGCTCAGTAAAGTAATGAACAACCCAACACTGGAACCGGGTGGGCAAAACATGAAAAACAAACGCAGACGACGAAAAATATAAACAAAAAATGAGTTCATTTGCAACCGACGGTTGGGAAGTAGATGAAACAGTAGCGCTGATTTCCATACTAAAGGAATTAAAGGACAGGAATGCCACTGCAACAATTGGCAGAGTGGATTGGCAATATGTGGCGAATGAAATGTCCGAGTGCCTCAGGGGCATCCAGAACCGGGATCGAACCATTTCAGAATTGCGCGAAAGATATAAGAAATTAAGAAATGATTACTTTACAGCTCGGTATCGCAATCGTTCCTGTCAATATTTTAATATTCTAAACGGTTTGTTTCGAAATGAACTGGCAATAGAGGAGGAGAATCAGCAAGTTGAATCGGAAGAGGAGTTTAACGAAAGCCCTGAAGTTGAACAGAAATATGCGCATACTCTGAAGTTGGAGCGTAAGTAATAGATACTTGTAATATATTCAGTTAACAACAGTCATTTGTTTAATTTAGATGAAGAAGATAACCCTAATCGTTCGACGGGTTCCACGGGAAAGTTGCAGCTACGTTGCAAGTGGAACGAGGGTGAACTTGAGGCATTCCTCAACATTATTACTACACTTAAGCTGCAGTCTCCATTGCTGCGCAATAGAAATGCTAAAGTCTTCAAGCTTATCTCCAGGGAAATGGCGAAGCGAAACTACGCCAAGCGACCGGATCAGTTGCGAATCAAATATCATCAGCTGAGGAGACAATATGCAAAGGCAAAAAATGGAGGGGAGTCATTCGATCACTATGAGGACATGGACGCATTGCTCAATAGCTCGTTTCACCCAGGGGAGAGCAGCGGCGGGGAATTGGATAGTGATACAGTTGACAGTGGTGAGGAGGACGGCGATGCTCCGATGGCTTCAGGCAGCGAATCAGAAGGTAACATTGAATGTTATGACCGCACAGCTTACTTTCATCTGTTGCCTCTTTGCAGGTGCTTTAGTCACGCTAATGCCCACGAGCAGACGTTGCAAGTGGACAGAGGGCGAGGTGGATATATTCCTTGACACAATCAACACCTTGGGACTGCAGTCCGCACTCTTATGTAAGAGAAATGCGAAAATCTTCAAGTTGCTCTCCAAGGAAATGGCCAAAAGGTCCATTCACAAGCCGCCCGAGAAGCTGCGCATTAAATTCCAACAACTACGGCGTCAATACAACAAAGCCAACAACGGTGGCGAGTCCTTTGAGCACTTTGAGGCCATGCAAAAGTTGTTGAATCACAAGAATGTGCCAAACGACACCAACCCAGATGCGATTCTAAGCAGCGGCTCCGATAGCGAATACATTTACGGTGAGGATGGCGGCGGCGATTCTGACACATCTAAACGCAATCGTAGGTCAACATCCAAAGATATATTTCAATATGTATAGCAATAATTCTTCTGCTTTTAAGGCCACTCAGATACCTATTACTGGACAGACCAAGAAGTGGATGCATTTCTCTCAATTATCAAGCAACAAAATCTATTTCGTGCCCTCGATGGCTCCAAGAAGCGCAATTTCAAGATCCTTGCCTACATATCCAATATACTTGCCAAGCAATCCTGTAAACGGACGCCACATCAGTTGCGCAACAAGCTGCGCTTGCTGCTGCGGCGATATCGAGAGGTCAAGAAGGATGGACTGAATAATGTGCGAATGCTGCCCCGTCACTTTGAGATGCTCGATGATCTTATGCACAATAAACGGACTTCCAAGACCGTAGCTGCCAAAGCAGCTGCAAGGGCTATTAAAATGTCGCCAAAAACTGTGCCGCCATTGGAGAGTGACAGTGATGCGTCCAGTTCTGGGTCCAGCTGCGACTTGTTGCGTGCGGCAGCTGAAAGTGAGGATGGCGAGGATTCATTTCAAATGCCACCCGAGCCGACACCACTCGAGGTGCTGACCAGCATCAGTGAGAGCCAAAAGCAGCTGGTGACCATGCTGACCACCACCCATGAGAGTTTCATGCAGCAACAGCGAGAAATGCAAACACAGTTCCTGCGAGAAATGTCCAGCATAATGCGGCAGGAACGCGAGGCGACATTCCAAATGCTGCGGGAACTGATGCAGCCAAAGTGAAATATTGACATAATAAGCGAATGAAAAACACATTTCACGATTGTTTCAAGCTTCTAAAACTTTTATTAAATTGAATTTGAAGTTATTTGCAAAAATTTGTCATTATTTATCCGTGTGATCGATCTGTTTGTAATGTATTCGTATTCGTATGTGTATTTGTGTTATTTTGTGTATATTATTATTATTTTTATTTATATTCCTTTTTGTTTTGTTTACCTAAGTTGCCTTTATGCGTTTATGTTCTTTTTAATGCCATTCATTATGAATTTCATTTATGTTTTGTTTGTTTTTGTTTTTAATTAATAACTATTTAAATATTTATATTGTATATGTAATTTTGAGAGCTTTGTATTTGATATGCTACATTGGGTTTTTATTTTATTTATTTGTTTGCCTTTTTTTAGTTTTATTGCGATTAATTTAATGTTGTATTTAATTTTTGTCTTTAACATTAAGCTTGTAATTTTAAAGTTGATTTTGTTTTTATTTGTATTTTATTCTTCTGTTTTTTTTTTTTGTTTGTTCTCACAACAACTAAGCAAGCTCGTCATAAAATATGTTGCATCCAAAAAATACATGTATTTTATTGCATAATGTCTAATAAAAAATGAATATTGTGTATAAAGAACATACGTATTGTATATTTGATAATTCAATTGTTTAATTGCTTAACTAAAAACCTAACACAATTACGCTGCTGATATACATGAGTAATTAAGTATCTATGTGTGTGTGTGTGTGTATGTATTTGCATATTTTACGCTCAGGCACAAAGTGTAAATTACAAATATTTCAATATTACTCTGCAATATTTTAATTTTATTTATATTTTTCTTTAATTATCATAACGTGATAAAAACATAAACTAGGCAAAATCGAACGGCATTTTCAAGTAAGTACTAAGTATTATGTAATTAATTTATTTGTAGGTTGTTTGAGAAACATAAGTTCATATCTCGTATAGGTAGCGGTGTTATCGTTTATCTCAATTGGTTTTTTCTTTATTTATATTTTTTTGTTCTCAATTTGTCTCTTAGAGCACGGCTCGGCTAAAATCTACATATCAGGCAGCGCTTGGCTGCTCTTGTCACACTGTCTGTCGCTGCTGCTGGCGGCTAAAGCTTTGCTTGAGTTGGCGGCTGAGGCTGCTGCTGCTGCTACGCTGCTGCTGCGCTTCTGTGGTGCTGTATCTTTTTGGTATTTTATACGTAGTTTATAACAACAATAACAGTGTGTTGGGTATGTGTGTATGTGTTGAATCTTTTTCTCTTTGGTTGATGTCGTCTGTGTGTTTGTTTGTGTTGAATTTAACAATCTAAGAGCTAATCGGCTCGGGCAGTGGGTTCTCAGTGATGCGTATCTTGTTGCTTTGTGTGCCATAGTAGAGCGTGCCGGATGTATCAGTGGTCACATATGCCCGATTCCCATTCCCATTGCCGTTCTCCACATCCAGATCCTCTTCGCTTGTTGGGTCATTCGCATTGTTGTTGTCAACGCCTCCGCCGCTTCTGCTGCTGCTGCAGTTGATGGCCGTCTCTCTTAGTCGGTTGCCGACACGCATGCTCAACTGTCGCTGGCGATCTCGCTCACGCTCCTGAGCGGCCTGCAATTGTTGCTCACGAAAGTTGGCGAAGAATATCGATGAGTAAGTGTGATATTTGGTGCCACAGGGAGAGCTAGCAGGCGTTGACAGCGGCGTTGCTGTTGTAGTTGCAGTGTTGTAGTTGTTGTTGTTGTAGTTGTAGTTGTAGTATATATTTTTGTGAAGGGGGGGAAGGTAGTAGTAGTTTGGCTTTTGTTATTTACGTTACGTTACTTTTGAGCATGTTAGTTGTAGTAGTAGTAGTAGTAGTTGTTGTTATTGTTGTTGTTGTTCTTTTTTGATGGGTGTTCTTTATACACATTCTAAGGGTTTGCTGCTGTTTTCATGTTTTAGTTTTTAGCATGTATTCTATGTATGCATGTGTGTACAAGTGTATGTGTTTGTTTGTGTCTGCGTGTGGGTGGGTGCAATAATGATGTTGATTGGCCATTGTTTATCACTGGATGTTGCTGCAATTTGTTGCTGTTGTAGTTTTTTTTTGTTATTACTGTTCTTGTTGTTCTAGCTGCTGATGAGCTTTTGATGATGATGGCGAGACGTTTATGAGAGATGTTGATGGTGAGAGAGCGCTGCATGCACCTAATTGATTGGTGAGAAGAGGGCGCCACATGTCGTCGGCTGCTGTGAAGAGACAGAGACTCGAAACCAGAAACAATAACAAAGAGCGGATATGTGCACTTTCTTTGCATTTTTTGGCCCAGTTCAAATGATTTGGAATTTGAAATCGTTGACTGTTCTTTTATTTAGAATTTAATACACAACAAAAGCTTACAATTTGTGAAATTTTTGCATAGCTTCATATAAGACAATTATATATCTTTATGTATCGATATTTTTCATCTTTTTTTTATATATATATAGCATTGTCATGTATGTATGTATATTTGTATATGTTAAGTATAAATATAAACTTATTGCTTTAATACATTTACGCTTCTTCTGTGTGTGGCTTTGTTTATTTGTGTGTGAGTCAAAGCAACGAACACCCAAGTACAGCTCAAATCTTTAGGCATAACAAACAAATAAAAGATACAAATACAAATAAAACTAAAACAAGGGGATATAATACGTGTAAGCAATGCCTTTATTTCAACAACTGTAATTGTTGTTTAATTAATACATCAATATTGACTTATTTTCTCAACTAATAATACATACCACAAATACGTAATAACTAATAATGGTACAAAATTGATAACATAACATATAATGAAGAAGCAACAATCGAAGAGTAAAAGAAAACAGAAAATCACAGTAAACAAAGGTACATACAAAAGCGCCATTAAAGCTAAAGCTCCAACTTGTTGCTCTTTCTATGCGTGGCTTGTATCTGAGTACATGTATGTATGTGGGTGTATGTGTGTGTTGGTCTCAGCGTGCTGTGCTTTCATCTCTGTCTCTGTGTCTTCCAATTTCTCTCACTCGTTTGCCCACGCCCTTTCCAACTCCAATTGGGAGGCGCACTGCTCTCATTGCACGCAAAGCTCAATTTGCGTGGAACTGCTCCGACTGGCCGTTGAGATTTTGCGTGCCAACTTTTGCAGTGAGCCAACAGCTACGCATTGCAATTTAACGGTTTATTTCATTTTAAATATTGCGTGTAAATAAACAAATTAAAAAACATCAAATAAATTATATGTATGCATATTTAAGTATTTCTGTATAGATAAAAATATAAGTGCTGTGTATGTGTGTTGGAAATAAATTAAATTCTAGCATAAGAAAGCGTCAAGTGCAGGTAACTTAAATAGAGAGAAAAATTCAGAGAGAGAGCGAGCAACTGCTGTACTGTGGGTAGGGGTGTTGTATAAAAATCATACTGCAAACTACGTGTTTACTTTCTGCTGAAAGCATTCACACACATAAGCAACGCACACAAGTTAATAGAGTTGCTTGCGAACTGCAATAGATCATCAATGGTTGGGCAAGCAACTGACAAACAAGTGCGTGCGTGTGTGTGTGCACATATAAGTATATATTTGTGTGTGTGTGTGAGAGAGAGTGTAAGTGCTAAGCCATTTACTAATTGTTATATATATTATTTTCAATTATTATATTAATTAATTAGCTAAATGCATTTCAACTATGATTTCTTCTTGTTGCCAGGTTGCCAGTTTCTACTGAGGTTTCTCGGAGACTATTTTGCGGGTGGATTTTGTAAAAGTATGCGTGTTGTTGTATGTGTGTACAAATATACATACCATATAATTATTTTTTTTTAGATAGATTTGTTATTGTTGCGCATAGTTTGCATAAGTTGTTGCATTAGATCGATAACAATTGAATTTGATAAGACAAAATCAATTTGAGAAACGAAAAAAGAAAATTTCAGAATACAAATTTAACGATACATCACAAAATGGTAATCGTTGTTTTGTTAAAAACCAAAATAAAAAGGATATTAAATGAATTTCGAAAACATTCGATGTTGAGTTCGAGGTTAGTTTCGGCGCCCAGGATTGTGTGTGTGCATATAGTATGGTATTTAGATGGATGCATGACGAGAGGCAGGCGAGGATGGTCGGCCAGGCGAATTACAACAATATATTTTGATATTTCGATTGATTGAATTTGATATTTGTATTGCGTGTTATGTTTTTTTTTTTTTTTTTGAGGGGAGGGGGGTTTATATATTGTTTTGTTGTTTTGGTTTATGTTTTTGTTGTAGTTTTGTATGTTGTTTAGCAAAAAACAAGCAGTTTGGAGAAAGGAAAAAGAAATGAAAAACAAAGTAATGAACATATTGAAATATTTTGTTTTTGTTGTTGTTGTTGTAATTGTCGATACGAAAATGCAATTGATTCGTTTCGGGTGGCGGTTTACGGGTTTTGGCTTTGATTTTTAAATTAATTTAGAATTTTGTTGTATTTTGTGTAGTTTACGAGGGGCCTTAACTATGCACAGAAACGACCTGGCTAATTATGCAACTAAAACTTGGCGGTCATATGTACTATAGTATAAGAAAGTAAACACTTGATTTTATACAACATTGTTTGAGTTTTCAATTGTTCATTTATTTAAATACTTTTGTTTTTGTTTTTTTTTTTTTTTTTTTGGTTTTTGTATATTTCTTTTCGTTTTTAATGCGTACAAATACTTTGGCTAACAACATAAATAGAATTTCGTTTTGGTTTTTTGATTTTCTTTGCCAATTCTCATATATAACTATATATAAAATTTCGCACAATTTGTATGATTTAATGTTTAATTTCTTGGAATTAATTGTTAAGTGTCGATTGCTTATTGAAAGCGGTTGAAAAGCTTGTTTCATAACTAATTTGTTCTTCAATATGCAAACATTTAGGCATTAGGCTAAATAGTAATATTAGTGGGGGGCGAAAAGGCGACTCTGTGTAACTCTATAAGGTCTAGGCTCTAGTGTTAGGTGTATGAAACTTGGGTTCAGTTTCTATTGGACAGGCAGGAATATGACAATTCATTATTTGCTCTTTGATTGTTTAAAGGCGTTCTGAATAGGATAGGCAGTTCATTTGGCAGTCTTGATCTGATTTAGAATACTAAATTGATTGATTTGAATTGAATTGTATTGAATTGAACTGAACTGAGTAATAGCTACTGGAGCCTAACTAAGATTAGTTAGAGACTGACAGAGGTTCATTTAAACATTTCAATGGTTTTGCTCATTCGATTGTGTTCCAATTGATGGGTGGTACTTGAAATTTGACTAAAGTAGTAGTAGCAGGTAGATGGAAATAGGTGGTAAGTTGTTTTGTAGATTATTTTTTCTTTTTTTTTAATTTTTGTAGAGTTGTAGCAGAGAAGTTGAGGTTCAGTTGTTCAGTGTGTGCTGTGTTCTAACACTTACCATAGCCCTCGCCTTGCAAGAATAGCCGAAAGGCCTCAGCCAACTTGGCCGGCTGCTCCTCCAGCACCATGGCGCAATCGGAGATCTGTAAAATATTCAGTAAATTAATATTTATATAGATCGATTATTGTATTTGTAGTTATTCGGGCAGAACCTTCATCCAGGATGAGTTTGTTGGATCCAAACGGCCATTGAATGTCACCGTATCGTCCACATGTGGTGACAGCGAACCTGTTATGTTAATAACTGGCATTTTCAGGGTGGTGGCTGCCGTTTCAGCACCGGGTGTACCGGGTGGTGTGCGTGCCAAATGCAAATCATTGCGATGGATATACGCATTGATCAACATTGCTAGATTTGTGGGATTAACGCCACGCTCAAAGTGCTGCTTGTACATCTGCACTAGATCATGATTGCGTTCCTCCGGATTGCGTCCAAAATGATGCCACATCAGATAATCAATGACGCCCTGTGTCATGCCCTTGGTGCGCAAGAAACGCGCATTGAAACTCTGATAGCCCCACTCAATCCATCCCGACTGCGTTGATACGCAATTAATGAGACAGAGTGCGCCCACCTTATCCGGATGTCCATGAGCGAAGCGTGCCAGGATATTGGCGCCAGCACCAACGCCAAAGCCAATCACCGACTTGAGGCCAAAATGCGACAACACAAAGAGCAACTGTGCGGCCAGATCATCCATGGTTGGATACACATAGCTGAAGAAGAAAGTTATTAAATAAATAGCTCAACAGTAACTTAACTTAACTTTCGACATTATTAAGCAAGAATTAAAAACAATTTCACAATTTCAATTGATTGTTAAAATACTTTAGTTACTGCCTTGCTTATATAATGGAGAGTTAGGCGCTTGTTTGGCTGCAACTTACTCCTCTGGCAATGTAGGGGCACCCTCCTCCTGGCCCGGTGCCGTTACATGATACACACAGAAGTTCTCCAGCAGTCCACGCATGACTGGGTAATTAAAGAAGCCAGCAAAGCTGGTTGCATCTATTTAATAAGAGTGAGTATAAAATTGTTAATTTGAATAACTAAATTACAAAACAGCAACCAGAGATGACTTACAGTTGAGTCCCAAATCATGGTAGGTCACTATGGCCGGCTTTGAGGTATCACCCTGTATGGCCACATGTATGTCGCCCTTATCTGTGGGCACACGTCGCTGTTCGCAGGCCTCCAGAATGGAGCCGCGTGCATTGGGAAATTGAAGCTGCACCGAGCGCAGTTCGATATCATCCATGGGATCAACGGGCATAGTGCTATATATATATATAGTAGATATAGATAGAAATTCTGTTTAGTTGTAGTTGATCGATGGGTTCTAATTCTAAACTAAATATTAGTATTTAGTGTTCATTTAGTGGGTCACTCATAAACTTGCATCCGGCGGGGGGCTGTTGTTCAGTGCTGGGCATCCATTATTTGGCTAATATTACAAAAATTGTTGTTGGGCTCTAAGGCTACAGAATATGAACAGTTGTTGTTCTCGTTACGCGTCTAATATTGGCTATAGACTATAATAAGGCTATATAATAAGTAATACTAAAATTACAAGTTGCAAAAAAGAAACTTAGGTTTGTAAATGATAGGTATATACGAGTATTGTTGTATGCATTTATAATAATAAGTACTTTTATGCAATATATATATATATATATTTAGTTGTTCAACATTCAAGTTATGTACGAGATGCTTTTTGATTTTTGAGAGACGGGCGAATGCGGTTTGTTTCTCAATAAATATTTGTAATATTTGTTTTGTTATTAGGATTGTCCACTCTATGCAAATATACTTACAATAACAATTGATAAGAATAAATCAAAATTGTTGGCAAACAAGTCTAATGTGAGTTATGAATTTAACTTAGAAATTATTATAATACTTAACGAAAACAAATATAAAACAAACAAACAAAAACTTGTGTAACTTGAGTTTCATGTGAGGAAAGTGTGTTATAAAGGAGGGGGGGGAGCATTACGCGGCATATGCATATCTTACATGAAACGGAGGGGGCGAGGGGGGGCCAGTTCGGCACGAAACAGAACATTTTGGATCGATTACGAATAGCTGTTGTTGATCTTTAATTGGAAGTTCTTTCATTTCTTTTCGTTTCTTTACTTTTCTTTACTTTTTTTGTTTGTTGTTGTTTGTTTCTTGGCTTACCCCAGCAGATGTGCCTCCTCGGCAGTGTGTGTTGGTGCTGATGGCATCTTGGTGTTCAGTGTCTTACCAGTTTTGTCGCGGTCTCTGAAATAAATACTATGAGCATGCAAGCAAAAAACCGAAAACACAAAAATATCGAGAGGCAATTTGCTTATTTAAATAGATACAAAGTAACAACCCAAAACTCTTCAGATTTTTTTCCGATTTTTTTTTTTTGTTGTATTTAATACAGAAAAATCGAAAAATTAATCATATATATTTGTTATGAAAATAAATCAACTAAATATACATACTAGGTATGTACGAGTACAAGTTTCATAATGTATTCAAATTGAATATGAATTGGTTTTTCAAATCGAGAATTTAGAAGTGAGTTAAGTTGAGTTGAGTTTTAGGCTGCAGATGGAAATGGGAATAATGGTTTAATGGTTGCGACAACTTTTGCTGTCGGCTCCAAATGAACAACGAAATGAGACAGAAGTTGAGCTTGAGAGGATGAGGATGAGGATGAGGATGAAAAGTATACGAGTGCTTTGGCTATGTACAACAGTAAACAACACTTTTTCACGTTACGTAAACTTAAATAAATGAGTCACGCAATGTCATTCGGGGTAAATGTCGATGTCGATGTCGACAACAACGAAGACCAACAAAACAACTGGCGCCAGAAATATGAGCTACCATAAACCCTTCACCCACACTAACTAACTAACTAATTTGGCCGACTAACGTTTAAGGGACTAGACCATGCGTCTAGGTAATTTGGCGCACAGCATTTTGGCCATGTTGAATAATTACGTGGCCCGTATACACATTATTTCTGACTCTGTCAATGTTGTCTATGCTTAAAGCACAATTAATTAAGGCCTCTTATGTGCCAGCTCTATAGTTGGGGCTGATTTATCAGCAGTATATCGTATATATAGCGTTAAGTGTGCGACGTCCTAATGCCTCTTCTGGAACAAGGGCATCTATTAAGCAACCTCAACTAGATTTTGTTTCCTAATTGCCAAGTTCTTCTGGTTCTTTAGAAACTTCTCTCAGTTTTAATGAAAACATATGCACTAATAAAAAGAACAGTAATAACACTTATAAATAGCCGACCTAAATTACCCCAGCTCAGTTTAAAGCTATTAAAACAATACATATATAGAGTAAACTATTCATTTCTAAACTAAAACATGCATGACTCCACTCACATTCCGTTATTTGTAATTGTATATTTGTTGTTCTTCTTCTTCGACTGTTTATTTATATACTCTCACATATTATATTCATTTGCAGCTGATTTGAGCGGAAGGCGCCAGTCTTGAAACGGTCAGTAACTAACCGGTTAGGACCGGTAAAACCCAATCAGAACTTGAGAAACGGCAAAAGCGAAAAGTGCAATGACTGAAAGTGTAAACAGAGCTTTAACTTATGATGAGCTTTAAAATGCGTACACATACACGCGCACACGCTTAAGTGTTCGACTTCGCATTAATTGAGCCAAACAACAAATCTGTGTATATGAGCGTGGGCTGTCCGCCGTAACGGAAATATTAATTAAAGAACTTGATGAGTGGGTAATCAACATAAATAATAAATTGTAAATACGAGTACGAGTACATTTCACTGACAGAAATAGAACAAAAATGGATCGCAGTTAGCGGTTGACTAAATTGCAGTTCGTTGTCAGCGAACTCAAACTGTCTGTCTGAGTTTACAATGCACTTTCGGGCTCTGGCAGAATGTTGTTGTATTGACAAAACTGCAGGCGGATTCTGACCTTGAGTCAGGCCTAACTAAGCAAGAAAGTTGCTCCGTGTTGGATGTCGAATCGATGATGTAACTGAGTACGACAAGTGAGCAATTTATACACTATATACTTATGTGCACCACTGTTGTTCACTTTGGCAAAAACAGATTCAATGTAATGTAAAAATGCTTTAACAAACACAAAAAGCTCTCACGCACATGCAAACGCAATTAAGTTGTGCTTTAAGTTAATGGTAAAGTTCTTTTTGTTTTTGTTTTTAACTTTTGCAGTGCGTCAAACAAGAACAATATTAATAAAAAGCAATAAGAAGTATTTGAAAGTACGTTTTCTTCGTCTGCGTCATATTTTCCGTCTTCGCCTTCTTCTCCTATTCACTTACCTGACACCACCACCAATAATGACTGCCTGTCGCTGCTCCATGCGTACCAGCTCTTCGCTATCGCCTGGCGACGATTTGATCGCCTGACCAATTGCACGCTTAACGCTCTCAAACACGGAGGTGGGCGACGCTGCCTGTGGTTCTGTGGTGGATTGATAGATGGCGCTGCCATTGCCATTGCCATTCATCGCTGGCAGCGATACATAGCCGCCCTCTGACTGCGGCATAGTTTTCTGTTCTTTTGCTTACTTTCTTTCGTGTTCTATGTTCTCTCTTTAGACTTGTGACTGCCTGTCACACTCTCACTCTCACAAATACTTAGCCTGCTCAGTTTTGTATTTGGATATCATATGCTGATATAATTTTCAGTGCGCTTTCTGTGTGTATGCGTGTGTGTGCGTGTGTGTGAAAATGAGTGAGTGAGTGAGTGCATGCAAAGTGCGCGCGCGTGTGCATGTGTAAGTGCGTGTATTTGTTTTGTTGTGTTTTGTTATTGTGAATTAAAATTATAATAACAATGCGTTTCATTGTTGAATTTATCACGTGATTCATCAGCAGGCAGCCACAGGCAGCAGTTGTTGCAATATATTATATAGATACATATGCGATATGGTTCATTTACAAATATTATCCATTCATCAGTAGCAGCAGCGGTCACAATAAACATAAATTAAATAAATAAAAAAAGAGAAATAAATTATAATATAACATATGACAATCAACAAATCACAAAGAAAATGTAGAACACGGAACAAAAGCGAAAACAATGTTTCCCTTCACCTAGAAGTTTAAAGCTTTTGATCTGTTAGAGGGAAATCAGAGATCTCTACTCCCTGTATGACGGTCATAATGATAATATTATGAATGACAAAAGCATACACCTCATTTGATTAATAAGCGTGGGACAAAGCAAAGTGCATGGCCAACAACAACATGAACAAGAACAATAGGAACAACAACAACAACAACAACTACGAGAGTACAAATTGTATTTGGTGTCAAAGTTCGTACTTGAAACAAGATATGCAGGCCAAAAGCAAAGCATATGCTGACACTCGCACACACACACACACACCCACACACACAGTCACATACATGTGGTATGGAACCACAGCACTCAGCAGCACTCGTCTCTAGTTTCCCCTGCTCTTGGTTACTAGTGCATTACATTAACCCAGTTCCAGTTTTATGCGGCTCTGCGGCTCGTCTAAGGGTCTCTCATTTTAGGGTTGCCATGCCGTGTGGCATGCTACCCAGCACAGGCCAGTCCCGCCCTCTTGCCCCACATGGAATTTTTGCACAGCTTGCACTTCATTGGGAAGCTGATTAAGTGCGTCACCGAAATTCCAACACTTCAAACTGAACGAACAGCAAATCAAAAACCACAACGATGACGCAAACTGATAGATATGGTGTAGAATGGAAATATAATACAATGAAAAGCAAAACTCGCTATGATTATTTTTTGCGTCTCAGCTAATAATCGTATAACTAGTAAGCAGCTTACTCAGCTTATTTGGCAGGTCAATCAATGCCACGGGAAGTCTATGGATTACAGAGTAAAGCCATCAAATAGTAGGGCTGGGCAAGTGTCCAATTTGGGAAATTACTCTGGAAAATGTAGAGGAGTCTCTATACATATGATACCCTGTCATTTGACAGTTGATTATCTATTTATTATGCAAAACTAACGACGTCGTTTACCCATTTTATTTCACATTTACAACTGCATACATTTATAATATTAGCAATAAAGAAAAAACTTTTTACATAAAGTACTAAAGCGGAACGCAGATTAAAAGTCAAGCAAATGAAAATCACAAATGTTCATTGTGTCTTGAGCACTCGAGCAACGGTAACGAATCGTGCTACCGCCTTGATAACTAAACTAATTTCAAATGCATGACGAGCAAATACCGTGTACTAAATAAATATATAACTCTTATCGTCTCTGCAATTGTATATATCCCATTCAGACATTAATTGGTCACAGGGTATACACAATATAAGTATAATAAATCTGTAGTCAAGTGAGACTCGTTCGGTTGCTCTAATCTCAGACTGATTCCATAACAATGTTTATCAGGTTATGATCTTGGCAGAAACGCGTAATTGCTAACAGTTTTCTTAGAGATATGACAACAAACTGATGCGAAGTATTTGATTTATCGTCGTTATGTAAATTACTTTCATTACACTTTATAAATCAAAATGAAATAGCGCACAGAACTTATCTATTGCACATTTAAACTTTGACCTTTTAACTGACCTAAATTATGGTCGCCGATAAAGTGCAAATTCATTTGCAATACTTTGGCAAAACAATAAAACGATGATATAATGTTGGCAATACTCTTTGTATTGTTCACCTGGCCATAAAGAATGAGTTTCAGTTGAGTGGAGTAGCTGCGGCTGTGGAAATTTAAGTGGCAAACATTTGCATATAATTGAAGCCTATATATGTAAACGTACAATTGCATTTCCAATTCCGATAATTGCCAGCAGAATGTGCCATTTATGACAAATTATTCATAATTACAAATTGCATGCGCGGCATAGACGAAATTTGCCATAGAAGAGCTAAGAGAACTACCAATAATCAAGAAGGTGCGACGCACACACTGATAAAGATGATTGGGTCCTTTCGATCAAGCAAATATATATATATTCAAATTTTATAAATATTCAGTTACTTTCGCGTATGCTCTAATGAAATAATCCATTTATCATTGAATTATTTCAAATTATAAATAGAAATATTATCAGTAAATGTATTTGTATAAATTTCTGTTTATAAATTGCTTTTGGAAACAATGAAACGAAATGTGAGTGATTTCATTAGCACACAAATTTATTTCCTATTTGCACCAATGTATTAATTATTGGTATATTATTTTAAATTAAATTAAAATATTTTTGTAAACCTATTTATTTAAATTGTTACTCAAAATATGTTAGGATTTGAAAGTAAATTCAGTTTCGGGATTGTTAGAGATTTGTAGAACATGCCTGTAAGTTGTTTTCGCTATTGGAACTCGCCTTCAACTCGTCTTAGGTGTGTTGCACTCAAATGCAATTTACTCAGGATTTTCTCGCTGTGCATTGTCGCAAATATCGACAATTTGGCAGGTCGCCTTGGCAACCGTTGGCAGGTCAACAGGCAACAAAGCAATAACAAAAGCAATTGCGAATGCGTGTGCAGTGCAATAGAATGTCAAGATTGAAGTCTGTTTCAAACGGAAATTGTTGGCCTGTGTCAATGTGCAATTGGCCGAAAAGGACAACAAATAATTGCACATAATTTATCAATAAATTCAAGGATTTCTCCGTTTCAACAAATTACAGCACACAGTGAAATTATTCAACAAAATAAGTGTATCAGGGTGGTGGGGGGTAGCTGTAGGTGCTGCAGATGTAGAGGGAGCCAAAGATGGCGACAACAAATCCTATAAAGGAAATGTCACGCTATATGCTAGAAGCCGCGGGGCGAACGTCACACTCACACACATACAGACATACACAGACATACATTCAAAGAGAAGGAAGAGAACGTCAACAACACAGTTGTTGTAGTTCCTGCCATGTAGTTGTTGTCGGTACGGATGTGTAGGACCTAGCGTGTATGGGGGCAGAGCGGGGGTGTGGTGCAGGCTGCTTTACTGTTACGTGTTTGCAATCGATTTGAGAGTTACATAAAAACAGAGCAAAGGAGGAATGAGAAAGTGGATGTGAGAAGGAGAGAGAGAGAGCGAGAGAGAGAAAGCCAGAGAGTGTGAGCACCTGGGAAGGCAATTTGGCAAAATTTCTGATGGACTCGCAAAAGTAAGGTTAACTGACCTACGCGCATATAAAATATGCAGGCAAGTTAAACAACAATGTCAAATAAAAGCAATGGTTATTTGTCTAAGGCGACGACAACGGCGCCGGACTGTTAACTGAATCCACAATACACAGTGGAGCCGCAGGAACAATAAAAAATTCAAACAAACAAAAAAAACAACAAAGCGAAACGACGCGTCGTTAGATGGAGGTCGTTAAAGAGAGAAAGAGTAGAGCCAGTAGTCTACGTTACGTCAGAGTCATTTGGGGCTTGTCAAAATTAACAGAACATAGCAAATCAAAAGAATAAGAATAGGAAAAATAAAAAATTAGATGCATTAGTAGATAAATGGGAACAACAGCAACAACAGCAATATTAACATGCAACTTAAGTGTCTAATACACAACTGTTAACTACTGCTAAAAGCTCAAAATTCAGCTGTGAGAGCTGAGTGTGCTAATTAAAAATGGATGCAAATGATAAATATGATGCAGCGCATGTTTGAGTTATGATGAACGGAGAAAGAGAAACGTGGGGGGAGGGGGGGTCATAGTAATAGTAGTAGTAGTGGTGAAGTTTTTTAATCAGAGCAAAAGTGTTGGGCTGCGCAACAACAAAACAGCAGCAAAGCTGTGACAGACAGTTGCATTTGGGGTCATCACGCGTCTAATTGTGTTGTGTGAGAGTGCATGTACATATATATAGATAGATGTGTGCGTGTGATATGCCTCTCTGTCTGTCGCTTTCTTTGCATGTTTTTGTTGTTTTTGATATTAATCACTTGTGTCTGTCTAATATACTCTTTTTTTGCATGTGGTAGGTGTGCATTTGTGTGTGTATGTGTGTATCTGTGCCTGCTGAACACCAAAACTCACCTGACGCTCGCTGTGCTTGCGTTTTTCTTTGACGAACTTTCAGCAACAAGAACAACAGTAACAAATCAAGTAGCTCGGCGGGGTAGACGGGGTGTAGGCAGCACAATTGTAGTTAATTACAAATTTGTGGAAATTTACTGCTTGTCGCTTGGTGTGTCGTTGTATGAAATTTTCGTGGCAGTTGTCTTTTTCTAAGTTCTTTTTACTAGGGAGCCACTATGTATGCATAAGTAGTTTACTAGCGCGCACAACAACAGCAGCAACAACAATAAAAACGCTCGCGAGGCCTTTCTATGAAAAAATCAATACTTGTTTGGGTCGTCAAATTTTTCGCGATTACACTTGTGTAATTTGATTCACTGTCGCGCACGCCCACACACGGAGACACTCACTAAGCTGCATCGGGTTACTTTAGCAGATTGCTGAACACTAATTCGATGTTGTTTGTCACAATAAGAATAAGTTGGGCATTTAAATAACGTTCGACGGACAAACGGCTTTGCAGCAACCAACTCTCAGCTCGATGGTACACGCGACAGTGTGACCAACACGTGAAAGCTAGGGATTGCAGACTTGTTCGCCATCGATTTTATACAATTGTAATTGCTGGTAGAAGTGGAGGTTCGCCGATTATTAATTGTATACATTGTTTCAGCATTCAAATGTCGAAATTATGAATAAAAATTATGCTAATTTAAGTACATTTACTCTCATTCAGTTGGTAAATAGACTAGCTATCGATAAAGCCAATGAAACTAATTTGGGAATACCCTGAGTGCTTGGCACTCGATAACAATATTAGGTACAATGTCCAGCTATGTCGAGACTGATTTAAAACTGCCTATTTCTGCTATTTAAATGGAATGCAGTTCACTGCTCAGTGGAATTGAGTGCCACTGACTTCTTCCCAGTCACTATTATAATGCCCATCTCTAAAACAATTCCAATGAGTCACGATGATTCTAGTTCAATTGAGTACTTGGTTCAATCGTAAATATTTGATTCGGATTTAGTTAGGCGTCCACGCTACATGCTATTAATTAATTATTAATTTTTGAAGTTGCCTGTATTTCATTTATGATAACAGACGACTAAGCAACCAAACAGTTTTGCTTACAAATCTCTACATCTTGTTGAGCAGTTCATTTCAGAAACCCGTTCAATTGAACTTGTTCTGTACAAAACAATCGAGAGCTCAGCAGTAAAGTTGTAGTTTACTTAGAGTCAACTTGTAGCAAAGATTGTCTATGTATTTAATTCTGTCAGTTAAATATATTGAATGAGAGAACCTCAAATCAGTACTTAAACTAGTAGTAAAGCAAAGGCGTAGTGCTATTTACTGAACTCATCGAAGCACTAAGGAAAACACGTGTTAAAATAACAACAGGAAAGTTTATAAACACCTAATTGCTGCATTTATAATAGTAAACAACATACCAAATATAACACAACTTATAGAAAGCCTATGCCAGTAGTCAATTTGTTAAGAAATGCCTCGCAGATATACAACAAAGTTACAGCTGAAGAAGCTAAATGAAACGGTGGCGGCACGAAAGAAGCAACAAAATGTGGACAGTGACGAGTCGGAGAGCATTGGCAGCCAGTCGGAGGAGGAGGATGGAGAGGCTGCACTGGAGGACAAGAGCACTAATACTCCGCTGCGTACACTGCTTGAGACATCAAGGCACGATACGCACCCAGCGGTGAATCAGGGACTGGGAATTGGACAAAGTACTGATGCTGAAGGATCATTTAATATATTTCCCGCCTCGTCGTTTACGGTGCCGCTGCCGTTGTACATCGCCGATCGAATAACGCCCATTGTGGATCCCTGCCGACAACGTCCGTCTGTCCACGACGATTGGATGCGCCAGTTGAAAGTCTACAAGTCCAAGTACATAAAGCAGACAAAGAAGCAAAAGCAGCGCGAGAAGAAACAGAAGCATAACATCTACAACTCTTATTTGTTCGATGTGGCAGAGCAAATTGCGACACAGGAGAATACATATTTCCGTGATAGCTATGATTACTATTATACGGGCGGCAATCTCAACATATTGTCCTACTCTGCTGCAGGAGAGGAGTCCAAGACACTGGCATTGCATGTGTCTGGCGAGAGACTGCAGCAGTTGCATTTGTCGCCAATTGGCGGGGAGGCGGAATTGTGGCAGCCACTGCACAGTGAATCACTTGCTGACTTGTCCAGTGAAGTGTTCCAGCTGTTTCCCGTGAACAGTTTTCGTGTTAATCATGGCAACATGTTCCTAGCGCGTCTGCTCAACGACATTGCCATCTATGAAGTAAAAAAGGCAGACGCAAATGATGATGATGATGATGAGGATGATGATGGAGATGTGTCTAAATACGAGCTAAACTGTCAGTGTGCATACAAAAGCCAAGATGGACCCTTTATCAGCGCTGCGCAGGCTGTCAACAAAGCGAATACATTGGCCATAGCTTGCCAGGATCGAAGTGTTCGCTTTCTCGACATTGTGTCGCATCAGGACATATCCAAGCATGAGGTTGCCATACTAAAAGGAGCCGACAGGGGCAGCACATGGGCACAGTTGCATGCGTGGCAGGAGCACTGTTTCTACTACGCCTGTCAATCTGCCTTGCTCACCATTGACATGCGTTGTGCCAATGAAGTGATCAATCCGTGCTTTGCCAGCAGCGTGTATTCGAAGTATTGCGAGAGCTTCTCTTGTCTGGGCACCAGCGTGAATCCTCATCTGTTGTATGTGGCAAGCAATCATAAATTACACTGTCTGGATATGCGGTGTCTGGGCAAGAAGCTCACAGATCGCTCCGTTGTCACGTGGACGCATCAGATGTCGTATCCGCCCACTTTTATGGATGCTATTGCTTACGATGGCCGAGAATACGTGGCCATGTCCAATGCTGTGCCCGACGATCAACGCATCTGCGAACTGAAAGGAGCTCTAGCTGAAGATATGACGGGCATGAGTTCCCCCACGTTGCCGTATGCGCCGCCCCAGTTGGAGGAGGCTCTGATCGACTGTCGTCTGCGCGGTCGCGGCGTTAGCATCTATGCAGATCTCTCAGAGCGTGTTAAATGCTCCACCACAGGCATTCGATTTCACAGACTAGAGAATGCCAGCGATGGTGCGTTTGCCCAGTTGCTCACCTCCAACAGCGTGGGAGACGTATTCTGCCAGAGAGTGACCGTGAGAGATGAGTTGGAAATGCAGCGGGAACAACGAACGGGCTCCCACACAAGTGAGGCGATACTCTACTATGCAGATCTCATCCAGGAGCGAGTTACTCGCAAACTTCACTGCACTGAGGTACAATCAATGGCTGTGCTGCGCGATATTATGAAATCTACAACGGATCGTGATGTGGAAGAGGATAAACCGATGCCTATAGAAGATATAGAAATCGATTATGGTTTCGCAGATTCCGATTCCGAGTCGATTGGGGATACAGATGCGTCCACAGAAGAGCAGCCGACAGTCAGTAAAAGAGCAACCAGAAGATCAACGCGAGCTGTGACCCAAAAACCAGACGAAGAATCACCAGCTGCTGAAGCAAAAGTCCCCAAAAAGTCGGCCATAAATCGTGGACCATGGCAAAAGTCAGCGTATAACCTAAGTCGTTATACGGATGTGATTAGCACACGCATGCTAAGCATTTGGGACATTGATGAGTTTGATTTAACACGTGACGTACACATCGATATGATTGATGAGAAGCTGAAACGAACTAAGAACGAAACCGTAATGGAAGATCGCACGGCAACCTGGCTGCAGGATGTGCCCAAGCCCGAGGATGCGGCTGCCTTTTTTGCGGAAGAGAAACCCGATCTTGTGCCAGGCACAAATCTGCCCACCTGCTATGAAGCCGCAATTGCGGACTATATCGAAGTGGCCAACGATACGGTTGACATTGAGGCTTTGCTGACGGCCAAAACGGAGGCATCGTTTGATGAAACTGTCAGCTTCAGCAGAAGACCACATTCCACATTGCGGCCGGGTGAATTCACGATTATTGAATCGGATGCAAATCCAACGCCTGCTAAGCGACCCAAAACTAAATATACTATGGGATTTTAAGAATTATAACTACTTACTTCTAGTTAAAGCAGACAACAATTACACGCAATAAAACACAAGTGACTGGAAATGAAAACTCTTATCTAATCGTTAATTTATTTTACAGATCCTTAAAAGGGGTTTTTATTTAAAAGAGAGAGAGAAGAGAAATGAATACACGCCAACGTCGTATGCCTAATTTTACCAATACGGAAGAGAATGTTTTGAGAATGTTGACAGCAAAATACAAGAATGAGATTGAAGAGAAGGGTTCGAATGCCACCATTTGGGGTCGCAAGAGTCGCACATGGGAGCGAATTGCTGTTGAGTTTTTCAAGTGAGCACATCTCTCTATTTTTAATGGGGTCTTTTCTACATTCAACAGTTGCCTTTGATTGATTCAACTTTAGCAATACGAAAGTCGAACGTTCGGCTATCAAATTGAAATCCAAATATGAAACTATGAAGAAATCCAACAAGTTGCGTATCAGCAATAATGTCCGTATGAAGCAGGAAAATGTCTGCAATGTGTTGTCGGCCAATAATCAAGAATGTATTATAGTAGATTTAATTGAGTTACCCAAATCATTGGATGATTCGAAAGCGCAGTTACAAGTTACCAAAGAGGAGCCCAAATCACCCACTCAGACCGTTTCAGATGTACCCAAAGAGGAGTCACCCAGTAGTTCTCAACCCATAGTAGACGATGCAGCTTCTACTACTGCTTCCACTCTCAATACGACTGGACCTGGCAATGATGAGAATCGACATCCCGATATGGTAAATTAATATCAAATAATATATATGTCTATAAAACATTATAATTATATTTGAATTTATATGCAGTCAACTGAATTGATTTCAAGTCAGGAACAATTGAGTTTTTATCGCAATAAGGAATTACGTGAGCGAGAGAAACATTTGGCTGAGCTAACAAATCTGGAAATCCAGCGTAAAATTTTGGAAATCGAACTTAAGATCAAGGAACGCGATTATAACAATAATAATAAATATATAAAATGAACTTTTTATAATTATACTACACTATTAAATAGTTACTGTACAAATATAGTCTATCTATTTTCCATTTATACCCTGTACCAGGCATATATTGAATTTGTGCAGAAGTAAGTATAGGCAATAGGCAATATAGAGGCAATAATTATTATGACAATACTTCTCCTATACTCTTCTCTATGTTGCTACTGGGTATCATAGTGGGACTGCAGCCTTTCTGACTTCTTAATGATGCAATTACTGAACAACACAGTGCCAGAAGTTTATGCGTGAATTACTAGCGTTAATTCCTATGTTTACTACTGTCTTTTAATTAATGACCTATTTATCGCGATATCTGAACACGTATAAACTTTAGTCAGGGTTCGGTTTTGTTCTACAAATTAATATATTAATGTGCAATTGTTATTCTATATATCTATAGTCCGTATACTCGCCACTTTGATTGGCCATTGCGTTGATTGGCCAGTTGGGCGTCCGATGTGACATCCCCCCAGCAAATCGGGTTCGTAAGCAGGATTCGCGATTCCCTCGATGCACTCGACCACAAACTTGTGATCTCGACGCTTCAGCGCATATCCGTGTGGACGATTTTGTATCTCTTGCAGCATTATTCTGTAGAGATTTTAGAGATTTGAATCCGTTAAATTGGAGGCAACCAACGCGTAGAGAATTAGTTTACAACTGAAACTAATTAATTTAAGCTCGCATATCTAATTGATTTGCACTAGCAATCGCATTCATTGGGGCGTAAAATGACCCCAAGGGTAATACGTTTTGTTGTGTTTTGTTAGACTCTTTTTTCTTTTTATTTATATTTGACAATTCGTGGGTGCGGCCATTACTTGTTACTCAGATAAATAGATACAAAAGTATCTATATAGTATATATAATTAAATAAGAGTAAATGCTAGATGCGTTACTATTCCAAGTTTCCTACGTTCTCAACATTCTTTCAAACATTTTATTTTGTTAAATAAATAAACAGTTGCTAGCTCCGCCCAAATGGAAGAGGCGCATGCGCTATTTTGGGGCGTGGGTGGTTAGAAAGCTTTAGCAACATTATATTGCTGCAAGCAACATGCAGCAGGCAGCATCTTTGTATCTTAAACACATTTCAGTTAGCAGTTAACCTTGTAACGACGCGCAAGCAGGTTGTGTGTTACAACTTCCTTCTAATTTCAAACGTTATCATTTTTGTTTCCGGTCTGTAATAAACTAAAATAAATATTGTTACAACAATATTTCGAATATCTAAAATAATATAGAATGTAAGTTTAATATATCTATTTTTATAAATTACTTGTTATGTTGGCCTTGTTTTTATGACAGTAGAACATATAAATTCAACTTTGTTTTGCCACTTAAATTTCTAACATTCAGTTCGAGTGCGCCCAATTTAATCATTTTGACTGAACCGCTCCCGTGCTGCGCGAGTAACTTTGATTACGTGGACAAGTGTTTGGTACGCAACGCTCTCTCTCTCTCTCTGTCTGTCTCTCTTTGACGATCAGCGTGTGTGTGTATATATATTTGTGTGCTGCCCCCGCTCTACACACACTCAGTTCGTGCTTTGCGCTGTTTAGTAAACGCCGACGCTGCCGTCAATTCCATCAGTTGCCTTGTGCACTTCGATCGTAGCAGTTGTAAACCGTTGTCTGCGCCGTTGCCTCTTTGTTCGCCGTGTTTATACCCGTGATCGAGTCAGTGAAATAAAAAGAAAATAATAAATACTAAACAAAAAGGTATAAACAAATTGTCTAAATAATAAACAAAGTGCGCACACACAAAATGTATGTAGCTAGCTAATTAATATTTGAGTTGCAATAGGAAATGATATAAAATGAAAGCGTGTACTTTGACTGCTGCTGGCGTGTCTTATTCATTCATATTCACATCGTGTTTTACACATCAGCGAATGCGGCACACAGTAGAGAAAGAAAAGAGAGCGTCATGGGGGAGAGAGATTCCAGAGGAAGAAAACTTAACTCAAGCGAGCTCAACTGAACGAAACGTGAACGGGAACGAATTTTTACTCTCTTATCTCCCGGCCGGCCGACAAAGTATTGCCGGGCAGCGGCAGCGGCAGCAGCAGCAGCGACAGCGACACTTGCCTTGTCGTGAGCAGCTAATCTCAAATTATTTGCCGTTTAGAGTTTGTTTCTTCATTATTTTAGTGGGAAAACTCATGACGTGTATCAAAGGCTCTTCCCCCCTCTCCATTATACCCTGTTTTTTATTTGGAAAGTTGTCATTTCATTAACGTTTAGATGCAAATTATTAAATTCGAAGTTATTGTAATGGGCCAAAGTAGGCTTCATATAGGAAGTACATAACGGACAGCGGGTACAGGCGACAGTTCAATGACCCAGGCTTAAAATGAGATCTTGAATCAAACAAACACACAAAAAAAGGCACAAGAGCAAAACAACAAAGACAAGGCGGTAACACGTAACTGGTTTTGCTGTGGACGCCCCAAAAAAAGAAGCAGCAACAACAAAACAACAAAAAACAAGAAAGAAAAGCCAACTCCAATAAGTCGAAGATTCAATGCGCTTGCAGAGCACATTAAATCTACGAACCTTATCAATTTACATTAACATAATTTGTTTTCTATTTCTGTTTGTTAAACGAACATTATTCAGTTAGCCAATTAACCAGTCAACTAGTAAATTAGTTAGGAATATTATTTGGAAGTACTTTATAATCTTCTTGGTATATCAAGAAACTAGCTTACCTGGGTGTCATATGTGTATATGTTGCATAATGCGTAATCAAGTCATGTAACCTCAGCTTATAGGGCAAACAGAAGAGTGGCTAATTCAAAAGCGTGAACGAATATGAAAAGAGATTCGAAATGTTAATGATGTCTTCTGTGCGGTAATTGTGCCGTTACCAATTGTAAGGTGCCATCACCATCCCATTGCTGTCGTTTCATTAGTGAAAGTTTCTTTCTTGTTGTTGTTGTTGTTGTCATTTGTTCATATTTGAGCTTATTTATTGCAAATCATTTTCATGGGACGCTTTCTTCCAAACGCATAAATCTTTTCAATGGCCCATTGAAAATGCCCAAGATGTTCAAATTTCCAACTTTCATTTGCAATTTCAAAACAAAAATCAAACACCTACACTATACAACAAACAAAACAAAATCGCATTTTGTGAAATAATTAACATGAAGAGTTTTTTGAAAGAGGCCCGTTGCCAATGTTGGTCATCGTCACCTTTTGCGTTTGCGGACATTACGCATACGCACCATAAAACACACACACACACTCGCACACACATACAGGTGCACACACGTACAGAGCTGCAATAATTTGCAATTTTGGCATTGCATAATCCTCTGCAGATGGATAAAAACCTGAAGCGAAGCGACGACTCGTAAATGAATTGTAGATTTGCATAATGACCAATTTTTCACTCTTTACACGTTTTTGCTGTTTTATTATTTAAACTTTGCACTCTGCACCTCTTCTTTAATTAGCTTTCAGTTTTCAAATTTGATGTAGGCTTGTGTAATATAGTTAATTTCTTGGCTTTGCAATAATTACAACAATTGTAACAACAACAACATTTAATTGGCAGCTTTATCAGCTTTCTTAAGCTTTCAATGAACTTGATTATGCTTTAATGAGCTTATTTTATGAAAAAATCTTATACTTTTCACTTGCAGCCATGTTGAAGTCAATTCTCGTTTTCTCCTGCCTTCTGGTGGCCTTCAGCGGCGTTCACTGCGATGATCTGAAAGTGGATGTGATCAGCACTCCCGAGATTTGTGATCAGAAGACAAAGAATGGCGACTCTCTTACCATGCACTACACAGGCACTCTACAAGCCGATGGCAAGAAGTTTGATTCAAGGTAAGTTTAATAATGTTCGCACATTAAAGCTGATGTTGACCCTATATATAGCGTCATATTTGCATACGTTTAAGCACACACACATACGTATGCACACACACTGTTACACTTATTCAATGGGGGGATTACACATGTGCCGCATAGGCTTCGACGGCGGCTCATTGTCGTAAATTAGACGCCAACTGATAAGCGATCTCAATTGTTGGCCAGCATTTTCCATGGTCTCTTCTTTTTGGCCTGTTTGTTATTGTTGTTGGTTGGCAATGCAGCGCAACAGCCATCCACATCAATTGTTTGTTGCAGTTGTTGCAGTTGTTGTTGCTACAGCTGCTTCAGTTTCCACCATAAAGACAAGCATCAATATTAAGTATTATGCATTTGATAGACAGTTGCTGAAATATTTATAGAATATTGTTGCTGCTCTCTCGCATTAGATCTCCCAAGAGAGCGCTATAATTTTATATGCTTAAAGAGTCAGAGTTCTCACTATTCAGCTTACTTTGTTTATATATTTAACAAAATATGACTTGTAAAACATTCTTACTCGTTTCTTTGCATTTAGTTTAATTTAACATATATATTTGCATTAATTTATTACATTTCTTTATCATTAAAGTGGCTCTTAAAGCAGTTTCTTTCAATTTCTTTACCTCTTGGCAAAGCCAATTAAAGCGCAACTCGTTAAAAAGTATTAAATTTCATGCATGTTGAAAGTTCGATTTTACATATATGTATGCCCCCCCCCACCTCTTGCTGCCCTTTCCCATTGTATGCTTTATTAAGAATGTAATCAATTTGTTTGCTTCATTATCAATTTCATTCTTATCACATGAAACGAAATAAGCCAGCAACCAACCAACATGAGAGCAAACATTTAATATATTTATATACAATTTAATATGCAATAATATACTATCTACATATGCATATACATGTGTGTGTGTGTGTGTGTGTATGTCTTAGATAAGCAAAAGCTTAGTTCAAAGAGACCACAACATTCAACTGATTGTATATATATATTTTGGTTCATAAAAAATCTGAAATTCAAACTGAAAGAGCTCTTCTATTGCTGACATCATTTCATTCTCTCCTATATAAAAATAAGTATTTAATTTATTGACAGCCTATAGAAATAATAAATATATAAACTTTGCTGTAACTCTTACCTTATCAAAGCGAAGATAATCTATATATAGTTGATATATAACGAGAGATCTTGAAATATTCTGATATATTCAACATCTAATTAAACCCATATTTAGTCTAGCTGCTTAGCTACAAAACTCTCTCAGTTTATTTAGAAATTGTCCACTAAACACCATTATAATACCCTTCCCTAAGTTCTGTTATATAACAACAGATCTCTAACGGATTATTATGAAATTTACAGCATACAAAGCTGAAACCTGCATAAAGTTGTAGTAAGCACAGTCTTCTTGGCTATGTAGACCCGAACCAAAGTCTGGTCAAGTTCAACTCACAGCAAATGGCACTATCTAGGCGTGGTTATCGTGCTATTTTAGTCGAATTATTTTTATTTGATTTATGCCTAATAATATTTATTTTGATTGCATAACAAGGCCAACAGTAAATTGAGTCTTTTGTGCAGGAAATCGTTTTTATAATACGATTTTAGCACATATGCTAAACTAGAAAAAACCCACACATGACAGACACAACTCTTGGCCAGGTTTTTGAATTTACCTAACCAACACACACACACACACCCATACACACGTACACAGACATAGTTTCGTACCTAGAGAGAGTCACAAATTATCTAAAAGTTTGTGCTGAAAGTTTGCAATTGCTGTTTAATTTAGCGTGCTGCCAACATTGGCCCCAACTTCAACCTGCCCTTGACTCGAGGCTCTAACTCAATCAGTGCATCAGGACAGCCCAGAAGATGTCCTTGTTTGCCAACCACCCCCCCCTCCCACACTGTAAACTAACCACTCCCCCAACAATCCGGCCACTTGTTGACTGTGGCTCGACGTTGTTGCCTTTAATGCCCTCATTCTCTTACGCTGCTGTGGCTTAAATGCCTGGCCGCACTTAACCCAAGCGACGGGCACTTTACACAGCCCCCAAGTGCAGCGAAGGATGCCTTGTCAGAGGGCGAAGGAACAACAAGGACGACAGCCACCAGTTGTGTGTATGCAAAATTCTTTAGGAATTCTCTGCCTTAAGCGTTGTGTATACTTTGAGTTTCTTTATTATTATTTTTTTCTTTTTTGTGTTTATTTTGTGCGCCGGAAATTAGCTACCTTGCTACTGTTTTTATTTTTTTGTCTTATCCTGGTTGATAATTAAGCTGTAGATACCCAAATGAAAGGCTTAAGTGCAGGAGCCAAAGCAAAGGCTGGCGTTGTCTAACTCTTTCTCTCTCTTTGTGCATTTGACAGTCTTTAAATGGCAGCTCAATAGTCTATTGGAAGTGCCACTGGCAGGCAGCTGCCTCTGATTGGCTCTTTTAGGTCTTTGAATGTCATTTTGTCAAGGAGATCGAGTTGTAGGCGTTGCTTGACTAAGCGATACTCCTTATGCCACATAAAGAGGCATTACTTTACTCTTAGTAAGATCTCCGAGTTAGGCTGTGTTGCTTTGCCTGTAGAACTGCTTAAATACTTCCACAGATATTACTTCAAGCTCCTCAACTAGTTTTTAATTTGGTTTAATGTTTAATTATAGTTCTAGACTTATAAAAATGAATTGAAAACTGTCCTAAGCACACACAGAGAAAGACAGAGAGAGAGAGAGAGAGAGTGGGGGTTAAATGATTGAGTTTATATTAAATTAGAATGTGTTCTTTATTGAAAGGGCATACGTGCCTCACTGAGCACTAAATGGATTACAAGACAGTCCTGTTCTGTTCTGTCCTCGCCTGTCCTGTCCTCTACTCTCCTGTCCTATCCTGTCCTATTCCGACCTGTCCTGGTCTGACTAATTTCAGTTCGCGAGCTCTCTCTCTGTTCTGCTGTGCGGTTCTACAATTAAAATGTTCTCCTGCCTGCTACTCAATAACTTATTCAATAATGAGCGCGGAGTGAGTCCTGTCACGTGCCTTGCTCCTTTTATTTTCATTGTTGTGGCTTGACATTCAGCAGCCTGGCGTCCATGGACTTACATTCCGTCCACCTGTCATTGCCACTGCCTCGTCACGTGCGCCCACACTTTGTCAATGGAGAAGTTTTGTTTTGCTTCTCTCCTTCCGGTTAGCATCTATTTCGTTTTCGGTTTCTCTTACTGCTTCAGCTTCAGCCTTTGACCCATTAGACCTGGCATAAATAATGCAGTCATCCCGCTATATTCTAATCAGTCTGACGCGTAACATGAGCAGCTCCTCTTTCACCTCATGCTTATGATATATATGCCACACACATGTAGTGTAGAGAGTGTGGGGCCCACAATTCTTGTCTATGCCATGGGCCGCCCACTCGAGACTGTTGTCATTGTGCAAGAAAAATTAATTTGTTAGCTGATGCAAGAAAAATTTGATACTTTCTTAAAGTTCTTGCAAGTCTGCGATAGAATTTGACCAGCTGAAACGAGTTGGGAGAGATGTGTTCTTAGAGTAAAGGGAAATTAACGATGAATATTACGTACTACAGTTCTATGCCCTCCATGGTCACTTTAATAGAGAACAATGAAATATATTATCAAAATTTTAGACTTGTGTAGACTGTATACAATTTGCTGCCCAGCTTATGATGTAGTGTAGTCAAGGTTTGTAGTTTATTTATTACGCATACGCCGTGTTTGCAACTGCAAGTGTCGGTATGAGAGGCGGAACTTCAACTTTAGCGCTGCATCGCATCTTTGTAGACCATTAAAATTGCAATTTGCAACTGGCAAAGGGTACAACGGAAGCTTGGCAAACTTACAGCATGTTGCATGAACATTTTTTGACAACAGGCAGACAGGCAGACAGTCCGCCAGGCATTCCCAGCCAGTAAGGCAACTACTACCGCCTCTCCCCTTGCCAATCTTTCATAGCCATATCTTACGCTCTGTCGTCGTCGTCGTCGTCGTTGGCTTCGTATGATTTGTATGTGGCACCAACGTTGACTGCTTCAAGTGCAATTTAATGTCCAAAAGCGGAGCGCGTAAAGGAAAAAAAATGAGAGAGTCTAAAAAACGAGAAAAGAAAAACATAACACGAAATGCAGGTACAAAGTGAAAGTTTTAGGCGGAGAGCCATTAGCCAAGGCAGACAACCTTGACTGTCACCACTTTTTTATAGTGTTTTTGCAGGCACACACATACACACACACACACATATATATATATATATACACAATTAGTGCGAGCAATAGCAACAGCAAAAAGGGAAGAAGCTGCTTTTGAAAGATGCGATGGCCATGACAAACTTTGCTTGATTCTGCCACAATGCGTTGGCTGTCAGGCTTGAGTGGAGTTGATCTGCACCTTGGCACAATTTTGCAGAGGAAACATTTAAGAGTGCTTAATGAACAGATCAGTTGCCACTAATGGGAGTAAAAGAGACAGAGACAGTCTGCCTGTGTGTGGGCAATAACTTCCAGTACAGGCCATCTAAATCTTCAGCTCATTACCATATGAAGCAATCAGTTATAGCTTGAACCCAGCAGCACTGCAAGATAATGCGCACAGTGGGACAGAAAGGCCTTACAGCTGTTAAAATTCTCTTGCTTGATTTGAAAATAATAAAAAACTTTACTGCAAATAAATACAAATAAGTTTTTGAGGCAGCTTTTTGTTCATTTGAGCATTTGAAATTGTTTTGTACACACATTGGCGGCCTTTCTCTTGGCTCCCATCGCTTTAAGCCATTAAATAAACTGTTAATGGAGTAATAAATTATAAATTGCAAGCGAGGCAAAACTGTGATAAGCCTGATTAGCTGAATGCGTTAATCAGCATTTAAAATTGATTAAACAATCGGAACAACAATTATTATATTAGATGAAGCCATAAATTAGGCATTTTATTAATATTATATTCGCTTATTTATACGGTTTATAATATTATAATATATATTTGCTGCTATAGACCACAGTGCAATGCCATTTTGCAGTTGAACATCCACAGCAGGTTTTAGCAATTCTATTTCTTTTTAAAAAATTGCAAAAAACCTTTTCAGTTGCTCTGCACATTCGTAGATAGTTTGAATAATTAATGGGCTTGCAAATATATATTTTGTAGTGGCAGAAGGAAGGCAGCAACAATTCTTGGCCCCGTGGCACGTGATGCTGCCTGCCGCACAGCAGGCGCATAAATTGTGGCACCAAAAACTTCACCAGCTGCGAATTGTTCGCACATTGACCGAAGGGGGAGGTTGGGCAGAGATTGGGAAGATTGCCGTAGTCCAGGAGTCTTACCAAAAACTGACAACTGCGCCTTGGTGCACGTTAATCGTTTCGGGTTTCTTTTCTCTCTCTCTCTCTCTCTGTATCTCTCTTTTTTTTTTTTTGTAAGCAACTTGTCGCTTTTTTTTGTGGTTTTGAAGAGGACGCATATTTGATTTTATAACTTTGGACAACGACGCACATAAAACGAGGTCATCACCGATGCCAGACGCCCTGGCAAAGGATTCAATTTGATTGGATTGAATGTCGAATGGGCATGGTATGATTTACCACCCAGAGAGAGAGAAAGAGAGAAAAGAGAGAGAGAGAGAGAGAGAGAGAGAGTTCCCCTCTTCCTTTTTGGGTGGGTTGGCCAAACGGATTGGGAATCACGTAATGGACAACGGGTATAACGGATGTTTTCCTCTTTTTTTACGCCCATTGAGTTGCATTTTAAATGCGTCGAATGCATAAAAATTCCAATGGCATTGCCTGCTGCGCAGTCGAATGAAATCGAAACTTATTAAATATTTAGCAATGCCTTGGCTCGAAGCACCCAGCTACAATATACAAAGATACCAACAAAAAATGAGTTTACATTTGTTGTTTGACTTTATGATAATGCGATGAGCATAAAAGCCAAACGCAATTCGCGCAATTCACGCAAAAAACGCCCACAAATCGCCAGCAATTCGCCAACTTGGCGTTAGTTGCACAAGCTTTGATCGCTTGTTTGTCCAGCTTACAAAATGTGAGTTTGAAACACCTGTGCAATCCGCTGTTGCCACATTCAACAGATCCCCAACTGGCCCCAATTACCAACTCCAATGGACAGCTGACCTTTTGTTGGCTTGCTGCCTCGCCAACCATCCATGGTGCTTTATCAATTTTTAATGCTCCGGGAATCGTTTTGCATGGACTCGACGACGGATACGGACAGCTGTACGTTGTACGTTGTATGTAGTTGGCTAAAAACAATCAACAATCAACACATTTAAACGATTTTTATTAATTTATTCAACGCATTGTGCGCTTTTAAATGTTCCTTAAAGCTGTTTAATTGAAGCAGTTATTGAATGTTGCCTGAAAGGTTTAAAATGTTTAATAGATATTATTTAAATCGATATTCATTTCTTCTAATTTCTTCTAAATGGGTCAGATATTGTGTATCCTGAATATAGTAACATATTTCGCGGTGGGCCTAGTCAATAATCATTTATTAACCAAAATCCCAGGTATCTCTCATATTTATGAATATGAAAATTGATCAAGGGCTTTATTTGTGTAACACTTATTACCGTAAATCGTATAAATTACCCAGATATGCCGGAGTCTCATCCAAAATCCTCCAATCACCTGTGCGTGCTGGGAAATCGTAGCGCAAGGGGATACAAAACGGACAAACACATAGACAGAGATGCAGACAGACAGACAGACAGACACATGTGAAACGCTATAAAATTTTCACATATTACTAGAAATTCATGGAAAATAATGCAATAAAAATTCACAGCCAAAACAGTCGAGACGCGACTGGGGCTATGACTGTGGTGTCTTAAAGGCCATAATCCCCAGCAGAACATACACAAATATGGTGAAGTGGCTTCCCCTACTTGACATTTGTTTTCCATTTTATACCCTTACGAGGAGGGTCATCGGATGGAATCGCTAAGGATGTAGCTAAGTTGTAAGATAGAAAGATAGATAGATGGATGGATAGATATGTGGGTAGATAGATAGGCAGACAGATAGATGGATAAATAGATAGACAGGTAGATGGATAGACAGACAGACAGATAGATAGATAAATATATAGATAGATGGATAGATAGAAAGATAGAAATAATGATAGATAGATAGACAGATGGATAGATATACAGATAGATAGATAGATAAGTGGATAGATAGATAGATAGGCAGATAGATAGTTAGACAGATAGATAGACAGATAGATAGATAGACAGATAGTTAGATAGACAGATAGATAGACAGATAGATAGATAGACAGATAGTTAGATAGACAGATAGATAGACAGATAGATAGATAGACAGATAGATAGATAGATGGATGAAACAGAAACAAAGAAAGATAGATAGACAGATAGTTAGATAGATATATAGATAGATATATAGATAGACAAATGGATAGATAGTTAGATAGATAGAATGATAGAAATAATGATAGATAGATAGACAGATGGATAGATAGACAGATAGATAGATAGACAGAAGTAAAGATAGATAGATAGATAGACAGATAGATAGATGGATAGATCGATAGATAGATAGAATGATAGAAATAATGATAGATAGATAGACAGATGGATAGATAGACAGATAGATAGATAGATAGATAGATAGATAAGTGGATAGATAGATAGATATACAGATAGATAGATAGACAGATAGATAGATAGATAGATAGATGGATGAAACAGAAACAAAGAAAGATAGATAGACAGATAGTTAGATAGATATATAGATAGATAGAGAGATAGACAAATGGATAGATAGTTAGATAGATAGATTTAATCTAACCATAAAAAGCTATGTGACTGTAAGGGTATTTGCTCACCGCTAATTCGAAAGTATCTTTAGGTATGTCTTGTTTGCTACCAGACAAATGTTGTAGGGTTTTTTATTTCATCAAGAGATTTGCACCACTTGAGCAGCGAAAGCCACAACAGGCGCTGGGAGCTGGAGATGGCGGATGAGGACGACGACACTTTGGTTACGCTCCAACTCCTTGGTGCACTTGAGGTAGCACTTTTTCGGTTGGTTGGATTATTCCGCGGGCAATGGCAATGGCAATGGCAATCCACATGCCATCATCATGAGCCGGCACAACTTGTGACGCTCAAAAAAAACAAGAAAAAAAAAAAAACAAAACGAAACGAAACATGTAAAAAATGTAAAAATGTTTGCAAAATGCCCAAGAGATGTACATAAAATATTTAACAGACGCTGCGACGCGACGCGGGCAGAGCGTTGTTAGATGGCGGTGGCACGGGCAGAAGCAGGGGCAGGGGCAGGGGCAGGAGCAGGGCGATGAGACAACGGAAACAGGAACACAACTGAACGGCTGAACTTTTGTCAGCCCAAAAGTGTCGTCAGCGCCGCTTCATGTGGGTGTCCCTGCGTCTTGTTGTCTTGTTAATCATTTCTTATAGCTTGTTGCAATAATCTCTGAGGCGTCGCGGCCGCTGCTGCAGCTGCCTTGGCTCATTAAAAAATGATCGTCAACAGGGGAGTGAGGCGTGCGGAGAGAGTGGTGAGGAGGGGAGCTGCAAAAGAAGTTTCAACAATAACAACAGCTCAGCTCGAAAAGTTGAAAAGTTTGCCCAAGCAACGCAACACAGCAACAACTTTCAAGTTTCTTTTAGGCATGCCCAAGTGACACATTTCCAATTGCAAACTCCTAGAGAATACTTTGGGGAATACCGCCAGCCAGAGAGAGGAAAGTGCTCAATATATAGATATATATATATAGATATATTTATTATTGACTTACAAGCTGAAGAAATCAAAGTTGAACTTCACAGACAGCGACAGGGATTGGGGAATGAGTTTTAAATGTTTATACAACTGAAAACTAGATTTAGCATATGGTTTAAATAATATATATTGCATATATGTACTATATATTCAATACATACTATACTATATATATATATTCTGTTCTTAAAATCAGCTGATTTGTTGACAAAGTAAATAAATCTCAATCTATTTCATTTTATGTGCGCTTTATGCAGTTGATAAACATAGAATTTAACTGTCTTTTTAATAAGAAACGCCCCTCCCACCTTGCCAAGTTCTTTCTCTCTCCCTTTCCTTTTCACCATACTGTCTTATTTTTTTTAATGTTCCATTTTGAAACTCATTCCGTATGGTAAACGCAGTCGTAAACCATATAATAATCATCAAATGATATATATGACTAACTTCATTGCAACTGTGCCACATCATACATCATGCTCAAAGACATAGTCACAGCTCCTCGGACGGGGTTTCATGCATACCTGAGCAGCCTACTACAGCTGTTTATGGCAGCCAAATGGAGAACAGCGGGAGCAGGAGCTGCCGTTGGGATGTCATTTTATATTGGCGCGTTACAAATTAAAGTAATTCGCTTAACTTAAGCATCATCAGGAAGCGAAGGGCGCCATCAAACAAATAATATCGCACCGCCAACCTGAATAAAACTCCATCCCTCAAGCCCAGTCCCATGCTCCGCTTCCCACCGCCCCCACAAGTAGACATAAAAGATGATGTATTGTTTTAAAATGTTCTGCTGCTGTTGTTGTTGTTGCTTGTCTCTTGATTATGTGCGAACTGTAGCCAGTGTGTGTGTGTGTGTGTGTGTGTGTGTGTGTGTGTGTGTGTGTGATAAATGTATGTGAACCACACTTCGCCCCTCATGTCGTAGCACCACCACCCGTTTGCACTTGAAACTGTACGACTCTAACAAGCATCTAACAATTCTCAAATGCTCTTCTCTCATTTCTCTTTTCTCCTTCTCTTCGCGCTTCTTTTTTTGCAGCTTCGACCGCGACCAGCCCTTCACATTCCAATTGGGTGCCGGCCAGGTGAGTTAAATTGTCCAATTGGATAGTCTAATTGGAAGTCAAACTGTGCTTGTTTAAAGTTGTAATAAAATTTACTTATTTACTCTTTTGATTTATAATTTATAATTTAAAATTTTAGAAAATTAACTTTGATGAATTTGTATAATTATAAATATTAAATTAAATGATTTAATTAAAAATAGTTAATCTTCATAAGTTTAAATCCAAACACTTTGTTAACTCATTACAGGTGATTAAAGGCTGGGATCAGGGTCTGCTCAACATGTGCGTGGGTAAGTTAGCCATGATCTTAAGCCAAAATCAATGAGCCATTAAAAATGTTTTCCTTCCTCCTGTAGGCGAGAAACGTAAGCTGACAATTCCCCCACAATTGGGCTATGGCGATCAGGGAGCTGGCAATGTGATTCCACCGAAGGCAACGCTGGTCTTTGAGGTGGAACTGATCAATATTGGCAATGCGCCAGCTACCACAAATGTGTTCAAGGAGATCGATGAGAACGCTGACAAGCAGCTGAGCCGCGAAGAGGTAATCGTCTATGTATGGACCGCACTTTTATCAATTTATCTGTTTCTACCACTCTATATGTGATATATCCGTGGGTCTCGGTCTCGGTATTCGTTTGCGACTAACCTCATTCTTCATAAATCTCATTGTTTTCTATATAATTTCGATAGCTAATCTTTAATAATTGTTCTTTATGTGGTTTGTCCTATCAGGTTAGCGAGTATCTGAAGAAGCAAATGACGGCTGTTGAGGGACAGGACTCGGATGAGCTTAAGAATATGTTGCAGGAGAACGATAAGCTTGTGGAGGAGATCTTCCAGCATGAGGATAAGGACAAGAACGGTTTCATCTCGCACGACGAGTTCTCCGGTCCAAAACACGACGAGCTGTAAGGGCCCGGCCTAGGACAAGTGCTTAAGTTATATTTATCTATAACAAATCTATGTATAAATTACAATAAACAATAATAACAACAGCGACCACAACAACAACAACAACACAGATAGATAACATCAGAACACATACATATATATATACCCAAACTATCCAGAACGAGTGGACTGACGCCCCCTCACCGTAATAGGGGGGCGCTATTAGTTTCCAATAATATCATTCATATTTGTATATATGCCACCATATACTCGTACACACACACACACATGTATTTTATATAGTATATGCAGACACGATATATATATATATATATATATATATGTATATGTATATTAACAGATTGTTAAGCAACAACTCTACCACTTCGGTTCTCTCTCCCGTCTTGTGTCGGACGTATCCTGGATGCTAGGCGTAGTTTTAATTGTGTGTTAAGTAAACAGCAAATGCAGATGGGGTAGCATATGCGTTATATCTTTTTTATATACATTTATAGGTTGTTATATAAACAAGTTTTGTAACTTATACTTATTTGTGTTGTGTCTGCCAAACGAAAAACATTTTTTTAAATTGTGAACAAAGTGGAAATGTCAACTGAATAAACGATTATCACAATAATTTAATATTGAATTTGTGCCTATGTCTGTTTTTAATTGGCAGTAAGTTGTGGGAACACAGTTTAAACGGGGTTTGTAAGTTAACAAATAGCCTTGATTGATGTCCACTTCTATAGTAGACTGCACCCAAAATTATTTCTACGCGGATACGCAATAACAAAATCTGTTTTAACAGTTATATAGTTGTTATTTATATTGAAAATATACAGGGTATATATAGTAAAGAACATCACATACAAGTATCTTATGTTTTCGTTTTCTTTTCTGTTGGAAATCATAAACAATCTTAATTAGAAACATTGAGAGAATTTAACAAAACAAAGTCGACAAACGTTTGGAAATTGAATAATCAGCAAATTGGAAATTAGAAAATGCCAAACACAATAAACGATGATTACAAAACATTGAAATTGACAATTGTTATGCCTTGGCTTTTCGAAATTAAACAGAAGATGTGAAATAAAGAAAGTAGAATAAAAACAAAACACCGATAATACATTATCATGTAGTAATTAATTATGTACAGTAAGTGCGTCTTTCATTATCATTAGCCGTTCCCAGTGTCGCAGCCAAAAAGGAGAATAAAATGTAATCTAACGATAAGAGGGCGCGCTGCTGGGTAAGCTGCAACACACTTGATCACTTTATAAGGCTTACATAGCTATGTGGGGGGGGTTTAGAAATGTTATAAGAAAGTATTTCATCTCGTTATATGCGTAATTATTGTGTGTTTCGGTTTCGGTTTCGTTTGATTCTATTTTGTTGATTATTAGGACAGGATAGCGGGAGCGTAAGATTGGGCAGGGATTAACTGCGAATTAACTAAGACTTTTTAGAGTTTATCTTGCTTGCTGGCATTTAGGCATTTAGTATGTAGAAAACCAGTTCCAATATAATGGGATCCTGAATGCCCGAGGATTCGCCATGCAGCGTGGCTATCAGATGATTATCAAGCGCATTCATATAAAGCGGCGGCAGCTTTGTGCCACGTGCGCCGGCCTCATAGCATACCTAAATTGTAAAGGAATTTGATTAATTGAAAGCTAATTCAAAGACATGTCAGCTGCCACTTACATTCTCTTGGTCCAATGTGGCGCGTAGTGCCAGTTTATTGATACCAGCAGCGGCTAACAGATCGAGGAATGGTAGCAACGCCATCGAGGCGCTTCGGGCCAACTGCTCAGCAATGCGTGTGATGTCAGCATAGTTGGTGCCATTTGTGGCATACCAATCCTCACACTGTAAGGCAGAATATGAATACATTCAAGTTAAGTTAACAAATGATACTTGAGCTACTACGCACCTTGACAATAAATATGTCCGTCAAACGTATTGCATAATTGGTATTGGAATAGTTGAAGCTGGCGTGCACACGCATATTGGCCACCCCATCCATGGGCTTGTCATCAATGGCCGACTTGACGCTGCAAGCGACATGAGAGCGATGTTGAGGCACAATTTTAAATGAAGTGGAATATGCATTCTATGCTTACCCCACATTGATATCACGATCATCGTCCACCCATTTGATGCTAACAATTTCGCTTTGCTCATCGTTGGCCGCAACGGGACCGCATACAATATCAATATCCGTTTGATTACGCAACGCCTGACGCACTTCCTCCATTTTGGCGGGCATTATTTGGACCATTAGACCATCTTCGACAATGCTGCATTTGCCGGAGAGTCCGCTGCTGCTTTTGAGCGATTCGTTGAGCACAAAGAAACTGGCGCCAGTGATCTTTCTGGGCTGTCCTTGTATATTGATTGCCTGCGTGGAGTACGCATACATCTCGGTGCGATCGTCGTTGATATTCTGCATGCAAACCAAATGCCCATCGGCCACCTTAGAGAAGTTACCGGCAAAGGCGAGAATGTGATCGGTGGCATTGTTGATCGCCTTGATGACATCGCTCTGACGATATCGTGGTATAATCACTGTCGTCTGCCGATCTTCCATGTGTATATAGAGTCCACGGATGGCGGGCAATGAATATGAATAATTGCGAAAATCCACCAGGAAATTGATAATCGTTTGCGCTATCTCGCCATAGACCGATTCACGATTACGCACCGAGATCAGGGGGCATGGATAGTAACGATACTGGGCACCCAGACGCAGAATGAGACGCAACGGCAGCACCTTGGCCCAGGGCACCTCATGGCGGTGTATGAGAACACCCACCAGATACGGATTGTCGGGCACAATGACGCCCTGCAGGCATTGATACGTTGGCCGGATAAAGATGAAGCCGCCATGCTCGCGGGAGCCCAAAAAGTTGACATTGCGTGGACTGCTAAAGGCCAACTCCTGTGTGCTGGACCTGGCATGCTCGGCCTCCACATATACCTCATACAGATGCTCAAATATATCCCGAGGCACCGTCGGACCGCTGCTCGCTGGCGGCGATTTAATTTCCAGCAAAATAATCAACTCATCATTGCCCACATAATGCAGACCCGACGTGGTAAAGTTAAGCACCCAACGATTCATGCAGCAGCTCACTAAAAGCAGCAAAAATGAAGTAGAAGCCAAAAACAAACTCTAGAGGATGAGCTACTCACTGTTAACCACCTTGACGAGCACATAGAAATTGTTCTTCACAATAAATTTGAGCGTTTCACGCTGCAGACGCTCCAAGAGATCGGGATCGTTGCGCACCTCCTTGTAATCCACATCACAGTTGCTGCTGCTGCTGCTTCCCTCCCGTCCAGCGACACAAATGGGCGGCAATGCGTTCTCCTCGCTGGGTATAAAACAGCCCTGAGCATCGCTCGGTGGCAATTTCCTTGAGCGTTGCGGTTCCACTTTGCGACGCGGCGAAGTTTGCGCTGTATTCCTGCCAGCTGGAGTTGAGATATTCAATTAAGTTTCTAATGCTAGAGATTTGATTGCATTCTTTCTTACCGTTGTGCTCCTGGCTGCCCTTTGAGACGGCGGTAAGTGTGGCTGCCGCTGCCGAGGGCGGTATGGAGCCACGGAATAGCTGCGCCACCAATCCCATGGTGGTGTTATTGTCAATACTGCTGCCGGTGCTATTGCTGCTGCCGTTGGTGCCGGGCGTGGGCGGCTTTTGTCCCGCTCCACTGTTACTGCGTTGCAGGCCGCGACGCGCCTGCTTTGCCTCGCCCCATTGTTGCTCCATGGTACTGGCCAGTTCGCTGCCGGGTGCAATGCCATCGCTGAACATGACACTCTTACGTTTGCGTCCCTTTTTGCCATCGGAACTCGACGAGTTGGATGAGCTGCCATCGGTTTTCTTTAACACGCCCACGGGCACAATGACACTGGGCGGTGGCGCATCTGCCGCATTTACCTGACGATGCGGCGGTATGGTTGAACAATACTCCATGGGATTGTTGGGATTGGGGGAACGCATTGGTGTTGGTGGCAATGCTGATGGTGGTGCACCTGCAAAGGCATCGGTAAGACCACCATTCGCCTGCCTCTCGGTGAGTATCATGAAGCATTGGACGCAGACCCGCGACTCGGGCTCATTGGCGAACTGTAGATGAAAACGCTGAGAGCAGCAGACGGAGCACAATACTTTGCCACAGGCTCGACAATGATGACGCCGTTTGATCATTGTGAACTTCTGCTGGCATTGCATACACTGGCCAGCCATGTTGTCGGGCACCCAAATGGGCGGCACTTTGCCCAGATTCGCATGCGGATCGCTGTAGCCAACGGCCTCATAGATGGGACTGTCGTCGTCCTCCTCGTCTGCTGTTTGTGACGGTGCCGCTGTCGCTTCAGCTTGCTGCTCCGATTGCAATTCTCCCTGAGCTTCCGCCTGCTCCTCGGTGCCCGGAGGTGGTGTTTGTCCTGCATTCACTTGCAGGCTGGCATTTAAGTCCAATGTCTGAGGGCGTTGCGGTCGCTGCTCTTGAGTTTCCAATGCATCCGTGCCGACACTCTCTTCCTCATCCTCATCATCTTCATCCAATTTGCGGCCTGATAAGGAGTCCGTATCGCTGGCTGTGCTACTGAACGATGAGGCGATCTCTTCACCGCCTGTTGCCGTTCCAGCTGCCGTCGCTGGCGTCGCTTCATGTGCTCGTAGTTCGGCAAATTCCACAGTGGATGCTTGCGAAAAGTTGTCCACATTCAATTGATCCGCCGATGTGGTATCTTGCTCTGACAGAATGCGCACAGATTCCTCCTCAGTGACTGGTGATTCAGTGGCACCTTCCTCATCATCATCATCATCCATTTGTTGCTGCTGATATTCGTAGGATAATGCCGCTGGCTGCAGCTCCTCTGCTGTTTCCTCCTCAATGTCCTCTACCTCCACCTCTTGCAACATGCTATCCAGTTCAGTGTCTGAGATTTCGTCCATTGTCGAGCAAAAAGTCAGAGGCTGACTTCGTTTAGGCGCCGCTTCCTGCAACTCCTGTTGCTGCTGCTGCAATTGCGGTGCCATCAGCTGCTCTTGATCTTTGGCCAACGTTGGGGCTGGTTCCTAAGAGATTTACAATTAGCATTGTGTTCTGATTCACAGTTGTTTTCTCCACTTACCGCTGGCAGAATGTCTTTGTCAGCTGCCTGTTGGGGCTGACTTTGCGTATCCAGCTCCGTGCTCGTCTCCTCGGACAGTTCGTTGAGCACCTTGCCCAACGCCGAGGATGCGGTCACTTCACAGGGTAAAATTGACTGTGATGCTGTGGTAATTGAAATGGAGGAGAGACCCACGGCCAAATCCTCAACAGCAACAGACTCCACTTGCTGCTGCTCCTGTTCGTTGTTCACCTTGGTAACTGGTAACTCCAAAGCGCTGGGCTTATCGCTATCGACTGGCGTGCTCGGCTCCTCCTGGTCGTCCGAGTTGCTGCCATTGCCTGGCGACGGGCCCGAGGAGAATGTCGAACAGGACGAGGTTGTCAGCGATTCCGATGAGGAGACTGTAATCTCATCGCCTAATTTTGATTGTTTTGCCTGCGCCTCGCTAAACTTACTAATGTCCTCGTGCGCATTATCTTCCACCTCAGCGGACGTAGCGTTGACCTCTCCCTGGATATCCTCCTCGCGCTGAGCTGCCTCCGCCGTCCAGTCGTAACTTTCATGAGTCTCCAGAGATTTCACATTGTTGCGATAATCGTTGAGGCTGTTGAACACCTGAGATACGCCCACAAAGCTCTTGGCAGCGGCGCCCGCACTGCTACCGTCGCCCAGTGGGCGTGCCTCCACAACGCCCACACTCGCTGCATTCCGGCTCAGTTGCTCGTCCGCTGCAATTGTGAAAACAGTTACGCACTCGCACCCTTATGTGGAACCCTGGCTACCCACCTTTAAGCTCCGCTTCCAGATTGTCCAGGACCTGATCGATGTCCACCAGATCCATAGTAACTACACGACTTGCATTTAAGCCTGGAACGAAAGACGTAATAGGCGCTGAGACAGCTTGTTTGGGGGAAAAATTTTCACTCTGTTCTCCCCTTGTGGGGCTGCCAGGGGGCGGGGAATGCGACCGCTAGGGGGGAACGACGATCCGCAGAGACGCAAATTAGACAACAAAGCGAATTATGATTCATTCGCGTGCTGGGGAGCTGTGTGCACTGCCTGTCAATCAATTGTCTTATCAGCGTTTGCACTGCACACCCATTTTCGGCCCCAAATTATCGAAATTACCTGTTTTTTCCGCTTTTTTTTCTCAATTTTTCTTGCAAAATTCGTTCGAAATGGGGAAATCGGTGTGACCGTAGGGCGGACGGCGAAAAATCTCTCTTCTTCGGTTCCGTTTACTGCTATGACCACTGTTGCCACCCCATCAGAGTTTTTGCAGGTGGAGCGCATTCGGAAAAAAAGTCCTTCCGGAAAAAAGCGTCCTGTTCGGCAGCCAGGACAGCTGCAGACGCCAAACTTGGAACGTAGACTCCTAAATACCCACCCCACATTGTGCATAAATTAGATTCCCGCTACGTGGCCTCCCTTGACCGCAATTCACGCCTAAAGTGAAAATTTGTACCGCCCAAACCACCCAACGCAGACGATTCTTACTTGGCAGCTATGTGGAGCACCCTAAATAGACGCTATGCCGAAAGTTTCATCCGGATCGGGCCACAAACAACGGAGAAATCCGGAAAAGAAAAGCGAAAAAAACTTCCGTTACTCGTTTTTTTGCCCCGCCCCTTTTCGAAATTTTCTCCTTTTTTAGCGCTTTTCGCTCGGCGTGGAGGGGCGGTTCGAACGGTACAAAAAAGTTGTTCTAGGGGGCGTCTGGTTTTCGAAAAAATCGCGAAAATAAAAAAAAAAATCCGATTTTGAAAGCGCGCGGGCAGCGTCGATGTGACCGTTTTTTCTGGCTAAAACTGTCGAATATACCAGCACTGCTGGCGTTAACAGTGACAAACGAGGAAACTGGCGCATGCGGTCACCCTGGCGGCTGCAGACTCTGTTAGTTAACAGGGCTCGCAACATCAGTCGACTGAAAACCGTCGAATGAAGCGGACGCGGGAGCAGTGTGCGCACGTTGGCAATTAAAGTGTAAAGAAATTTAACAATTTGTTACAACGAATTTGTTGTAATTGTAATAAAAATGCGCTACGCACGGGGAATTTAAATTAATAAGGTGGCATTAAGCGCAACAAGTGCAAGTTAGCGGAAATAATAATAATTCGCGTAGTGTGCGCAACGCGAACAGCAGAAAGAGGCAAAAGAAGAAAAACATAAAGAAGCCGCCACCGTTACGAACTGTTTGTGTGTGTGAGGGTGTGTGTGTACACGACAAGAGTGCATGTGTGTGAGAGTCAGTTGTCTGTGCGTGTGTGTGTAGTAGTGGTGTGAGTTTGTGTGGTGGGCGTCAAATCATCTCTGCTTGTCGAATGCATTCCAAAATACACTTTATTTCAGATTTAAAACTGCAAAATTGTAATAATTTTAATGTTTACCGCGTTGCTGCATTGTAAATGTGTTCTGCGCTCACCAACACTGCCAACCCACACACTCAGTGTAGCAAACAGCTTCACCAACACAAGCACACTAGCACTGGCACTCACACACACACACACACACACTCTCAGGCAGCCATTCGCTGCTGGCACCTTTCGGTTTGGTTGCGCTCTTGTCGCTCTGCTGTCTCATTTTATCATTTTTGTTTTGTTGCGTCTCTCTGCTTTGCTTTGCTTCTTCTTCGTGCAGTAATCTTTTTGTTTATTCTCTTTTGCGCTCGCAAACCCATCGCCACTCTCTCGCTCTATCCTCCGATAGTTGCTTTGATTTTAGCCGCGCGCGCACTAAAAATTGCTGTTAATTATCAAAATTAAATGAATAAATGTGTAATCTCTCTCTCTCTCTCTCCGTATTCCGTTCTTCCGCACACGCACTCACACACACAGCAGCAGCGAGCAATTGAATTGTTATTGTACGCGTTTTATTTGAAATTCAATTGAGAAATTTGTGTGAATATCGCGAATTGTGCCGTTACCAAAGTGTTTCTCACTCAGTCAGTGTCTTAAAGGAAAAGTCAATAACGGTGTTTATTTAATCAATTTCAATTTCAATTCTTTAGCGCGTTCTTGTGTATTAGTTTTTGTATTGCTTTTACAAAATAAAGAAGAAATACACAAGTGTATAAATAAAAATATTAACAAGAAATTTGCTAACCAAAAGAAAAAAAGGCTCTTTATGCTGCCGCTCCTCCTAGCACTATAAACAAATCTGGAATAAATTTTTCAACAACTGCTGCATAAAAATCGTCGACATCGACGCCGCCGCCACCCACGCAACGAAAATGAAATCAAAGCTGAAAACTACGCTGCTGACGTCGCTGTTAGTTCTGCTCGTAGCCTGCACACAAGCAGCTGATGAGGTAAGTCTGAGGTAGTGGGAAAGAGGGGGAGTTGGTATCGTTGGAGATTATCAATTTATCAGATCATACATATTCCCAAGTTTGTTTGTTTAAAAGCACTAATCTATACTATGAAACGCTCTTCACATCACAGCTTCTTTGTAATTATAATTAAAACGGAAGTTCAAATTGTGGAACAGTTTCAGTTAATTATTTGTAGTATCTCAGTTCGTATAAAATGGATTCGATATGCCACATTGTAGCTAATCGAACTTAAAGTGAGCTGAAACATTTCTTTCTCAATGAAAGGCAAGCTTTAAGCGTTAGGTTTCATTTGGAATGTTCCTACATATTATTTGCAGAATGTAGAAAGTAACCGATTCTGTATGCAACTTACTTATAATATTCCTGATAACATGTGAAGGGCATCTGGTCGACGACGATTTGAATTCAATTTCATAGAGATTACGAATTACTTTAACCTTAAGCTATTCAATATTCCAGCCACTTTTCACACCTGCATTACGCTCTTTCTCGCTTTAAGCTCCTTTTATTGTTTTGTTGTTTGTGGCTTGAGGTTTTCCTATTTGATTTTCTCTTACTCGGTGTTAGACTCTGACAATTATTATGCAATATAATCAAGTGAAGTCTGAACTCTGACAAACTAATCAATATACATGCATTAAGATATATGTATACATTGTATCTATATGTGTATTTGTATCTTTGCTGTCTGGAAACGCTGCATTCCAATTCGCTGCATTGCTCTTGATATTGTTGTTGTTGTTGTTGTTGTTGTTGTTGGGGCTATTGACGGACACGACGATAATGAAGAGGAGGATGCTGTAAAAAGACATTAAAAACGTCTGCATTGCCGAAGCGCATAAATATGGCAACAAGAATAAACATGTACATATACTTACAAACTGTATTGTATATGTATGTATGTGTACGTGATGAATGTTGCACTCGCATACGCATTGCCCATAACCAAACTTGTGCTTCTCTACATCTTCGTCTCCTTTATCTGCTTCTTCAATTGTGTGACTGCTGATCGTTTGCCAAAGTGATGGGAAAAAGGCATCCGGCTGTTGCCAACTTCAGTAGCCAGTTTGTTTGTTTTGTTTGCTTGCCTGTTTGTGACTTATTGGCCCAAAACACATACATAGGCACTACTCTCACATACATAAATAGTACATTGGCCCGCTTTTGAACTTCACCACTAAGCGCCTATCACTAGCCGCTTGTGTTATTGTAGTTGTAGTAGTTGTAGTTGTCTTGTTTATCGTTCCGGTCCAGTCCGGTCCATTCCATTCCGTCCTCTCTTTGTCTGTTTGTCACTTGTTTTTGCCAAAATTGGCTTTACTCTGCTCAGTTGTGGTTATGGCTATCGATGTTGTTATTGTTGTCGTTGCTCCTTCTATCCAAAAACATTTTAAGAACGTGCACAGCAAACTGATGAACAACTCCAATGGTCGTGGGAGTGGGAAGCGGCAGAAACAGCGGGAGAGAGTGAGAGAGCGAGCAGGAGAGTGAGTGGCCACAGTTTTGAGTGTGTAGGATAATGTAATGATTGGTCATTGGTGTGAGAAAACAAAACAGGCAAAACAGAAACAGTCATCCACACACACACACACTCACACACACACATGCATTCAAACACATACGGTGGAGAAGATGCTGAGCTATCGCCGCCTGCTGCTATGCACACCCATTCTTCAACTTTGGTTTTCGGCTCGTTTACGCATTTGCGCTCATTAGCATTATTGGCATGTGTCGTGTTCATGACATTGGCTAAGAAGAGAGGAGAGGAGAGGGTCGATGGAGGTGCGTTAGAGTCCGTTTAAAGGTGACCAGGCGCATAATGCGGATTCAGCTCATCATCTTTGGCCCATCTTCACTGTCTGTTTATTTTTATGGATTTCCGGGAAGGCATTTATTTGACCAGACATTGTCAACGTTGTGGGTTTTTTCCTTGCCTTTTATTTTGGCCTACCTAACGTTTAGGCAGCTGGATAGTAAGGCAAAAGATAATCAGCTGTTGCAGACGCAGACGTCATAAATGAATGTATCTATCGAAAGGCAACTCATCCGCTTCGCACTTACTTTTATTTTCCATTACACATATTTTCCAGACGTAACTATCTATTTCATTGTTGCTTTTTTATGCATTTCAATTAGTCACGTCTGCGTACGTATGTATGTGCTGTTGCTATGGTCGTTTGTCTTCTTATTTGCCTTGCATTTAATGAGCACATTGTTGTTGTCGTTGTTGCATGCACTTTGCTCTTACTCTCACCTTCTCAGTCGTCTCGCTCATTGACACCGTAAGCGTCGCTGTCGCTGTTGATGTCAAAATGCTATCAACTTTATATTTTAATGTGTTTTGCAAATGTCAACGTCTCATTTATGTACTACAGATGTACAGTTTGCAGTGCACTCTATCTGAGTTCAATTGAAAACCCCCACAAATAATCAGCGTAAATTGCAGTGATGGAATTGCTTATACACACGAGCTAATTACAAAAAGCGTAGTAAGCACTTGCATACACACACACACACACATGTAAACGTAGTCATAGCAACAAATACAAAACAAGATCACGTTGCAAATGTCAGTCAACAACAACAGTGAGCCAGAAAAAGAGCATTAGAGGAAAAAATAGAGAGAGAGAGAGAGAGCGTACGCGCATCAATTACACATGTTCTCTGACATGTGCATAAAAACAAAATCCAATTAGTAAATTTTTACATGTTAAGACAACATAAAAGCAAAGGCAATTGCAACAAAACCCAAAGGGTTGTTACAAATAAACCAAAAGCAAAAACATTTGCGGGACCCGCAGCAGGCAACAACCAAAATGTGACGACGATATTTACAACGAAGCGCAAGAGGAAACGAGAGAACGTTGTAAGAGAGCGAGCGAGCACAGCACACACAGCATTAAAATGTGTGTGCAGGCGGCGAAATAACAACAACAATAACGGCAAGCGAGCATAAAATGTAGAAGTATTTATGTATATATGTGAGCATACGCCAGTGTTGGTAGACAGCAGACAAAGTTGAAGAAAAGAAGACAGCGACAAACGAAGTCGCGACGTGGAGTTCGTGAAGCTCCCCAACAGCAAGCAAGAGCAGAGACGCCAGCAGCGAAGTTGGTTATCATTGAGGGCTGGTGTTTGTTGGCGTTGTTGGCTGGCTCGTTTGCTTTGCTTGAATTTCAGTTTCTGCTGAGGTAAACAACACACAGACCAGACCAGGCCTGAGTAGACCCGACAGCAGACAGGCCAAACAAGCAGATTGAACCGCTGACGGTGACGACGACGCGACGTCGCTGCCTGCAAGAAGGGTAACGCAATGTCAATAATCATGCGTTGTTGCCGCTTTTCATTGTCGTTGCTGTTGTTGCTTGTTTCATATGTTCGACTTGGGCTTGTTTCATTTTGCGGTTTGCTTACGACAAGTTGTATCTCTGCTCGAACGCTCTTCCTCTCTCTCTCTATCTTTCTTTCTTACTTGTAATTGTTCTTGTAATATGCGTGCGTGCTTGTATTTTTTGTTGTTTTTAATATTTGTTTCTATATTTTGTTGTCCCACTCTTGATTTTACTCGCTGTTCCTCTGTTTATTCGCTCTGTGCTGATTCCGCTGAGCCTATATTTGCTTGTGTGTGCGTTTTATATTAACCTTCACTGCAATTTTCTTTGTTCATAGAATGGGGCATGTGGCATTCTTATATTCCCCACTTCTTTATGTTTTACACTTGATTTGTTTACTGCTTGCTGAGTTTATTTTTGTGTTTTAATTGCAAAAAATAGCAGCACACGCACAAACGCACACATACACTTGCATTGCTCATCCGCAATTCGCCCGCACCACAATCCCGTTTGTCTTTGTGGCCTTTTTTTTCATTGACGCAAATCGCGCGCAAAATTTTGTTGATTTCTGCTGCCTCCGCTTGTTCTCTCTGGCTTTCTCTCTTTCTCTGACTGCTTGCCCTTTTTTTGTTGCTGGTTGTATATGGCGTGTATTTCCTGTGCCATCATTGTTGTTGCTGTCGCTTTTGTGGTGTTCTCTTTCGCATTTTGACTTTTGGGCTTTGTATTTGTGTTTGCATATCATTAACATGGTAAATGTAAGCCACAACCAGAAAAAAGAGTTAGCAGCCCACGCAGATGCTGAGACAGCTGCAGTTTCAGCTCCTACACACACGCACGCAGACACACACACACACACACAGCCCACGCACTTGCATACTTTCATAATTATGCAGCATATTTGTTCTCTCTCACTGCATTTGTTTGATGTTTTCGATGCTTTTCCAATAAACTTTACACATAGTATTCAGCAGCTGCTCATTTTGAGTTTTTCTCGTTCACATTTGTTGTTTGCTGCACATTTTATGGTATTTTACACTATGTATTTTTAATACCCACGCGGATGCCCACGCAAAATATTTCAACACACAAACAAACACCTAAAACACGTTGCGCCCCCCGTGCAATTTGTTTATACGTTAAAATATATACTTTATTGTTAAAAATTCCCGTTTCTAAATTTTTTTACGTGAGGTTATCGTGCGAGATGCCTGTGGTTCATCATTCTGTGATATACTGGTGTTGTATACGAGTTGGTAAGAGGGTATATCTTAGTCGAGGACTGTTGCTTGTGCCTATTTATAAATAATATTTTTATATGCTTCATTTCAATTTACTGCGCAATGTTTGTTTAATATTATAAAGTAATATTTCACGAATTTCTAATGGAAATTCTTAGTATTATGTTTGCAGAATTTAGGAATTTATAAAGAAACATCAATGTTGCGTTCAAGTTCAATTATTATATCTATACCAATTTCTTTATAAAAAGAATTTCGGTTTTTTTTGCTAATAATGTTGTTTTTATCGTAGCTTTCTTAAAAAAATATAATTAATTGACAGAGATTTCTAATAAATTCTACGAAATTAAAGCTATTAATTTAAAAAACAAATAAATGTAAATAAATAATAATGACATTTCGTATTTACAAATACTTTAAGTCACATGTGTGATTCCCGAATCCAGGAATCATTAAAAAATAAATACAAATAATAAAAATAAAATATATATTTGCCTAATTAAAATGCGAATATAATGTGATTGATTATCTGTTTGTCTAAAGTAAATGAGATCATTTCTGTTTAAGTAATTTGTTAATAAACGTCTGCTTTATAGATTATAAAGAACTTGCAATGAAAGCTTAACGAGCTACAAGATAAGCCTTACGCTTGGGTTATCAATCAAAGACCAGTGACATTTTTCTAGATTAATTTATAATAGATTTTACTTTGAACTGAAAGACAGAAGAAGATTACAATAAACTGCAATAATATACATATCTGATTATTCATTTTATGTAATTTCCTCTCTTTGTTATCTGTTCTTAACATTGCCGAAACTCACGTTAACTGATTTCTATTGCTCCAACTGAGAGAGAGAGAGAGACACGCTGAGATTTGAACCGCACTAATGGCTTGTTCACCATTTCCGATTCGCAGCCAACTTCCGATTACACACACGCATACTCCCACACACACACACACATATATGCATACTTATGTACACTCGCTTTCGCATACACAGATTTCAATTGGAATTGCAATTCTCCTTGTTTCAATAAAGCGCACAACTGAAAACGCCCACAAAACGCGAATAGGTCGCTCTGTTTGGACTCTGAAAACATTCGGGTTCACATGGGCCAAGTGAAAGCGCGGGGGGGGGGGGCGTTAAGAACAAGGACGGGCAGAAGATGGGCAACCGCTGACGGTTACCAGTTGCTGCCCTGGCATGTTTGCATAAAGAGTGGAATGTTCTTGTCATTCCTGTAGTTTGGCGTATTGTTTATCTGTTGATGATGATGATGACGCTTGGACCCCGCCCATTTAAGTAACGTTCACCTCATCATCCTCTTCGACCTCATCATCTGCTCTTTTAACAACACATCGGGAAACCAAATACTCATTACGGTCATACAAAAAGCAAATGAAAAGACTTATTTTGGCAAGGCGACGATTTAATACCCTTGCCGCGATCGTCACATTCCCAAACTTTTATAATCTTCTTTGAGTCGAATGAAATATTCAGTTTTTAAAGTTGATCATAATAGCAATTGTATTTCAGATACAAATTTGATATATATTAAGTAGGTAATAACATACGGACTACTCTACCCAATATTCACAAAACTTTACCCTTGACTTTTTAATATTTATTTGCTTACAGGGTATACAATAAAACAAAAACAATTCCCAAGCCATGTGGGGGCGTGCTGTTGGGGCGCAAACAAAGTCTGCAACAGATTGCAGTATAAAAGTTTGGTTTTAGTTGCCGTTGACTCTGACTCTGTGTTGCCCCTCTGCTCTGGTGGGCCTCCGTTGCATGCGTGACAGCTGCTGTTGAAGCTGTTGCTGTTGCAGCTGCCACATCTTGTTCAACTCTTGTTGCTGCTGATGCTTCTCTTTTGAGCGCCAGGTTATTGACTTGACTCATTCGCCACAAATTCAAACTCAAATTGGACTCAAATTTCATGTTTCATACGTTGACTTGCAATTGATATCTATAAAAATGAAATGCAAATTTATTTACTAATTCATATACTTGGCTTTAGTCATCTCTGGGCAAAGAGAACTTATTTTGAAAGCTATTTCTTAAAATCGTGCTGCCTTCGTTATAAAAAAGATCATAAAATACAAAGTATTTAATATAATTTCTCTTAAAAACAAACAAATATATATAAATATAATGTATATGCGATTTGTTTTAATATCTTTTATCTTTGCTCTCTTTTGACATCAACGCACGTGCTAAATATTTCAAATGTCGTATATTTCAACATTCCGCTATTGTGTGTGTGTGTCACAACTTTTTGTTTGTGTTGTTGCTGCTGCTTTTTTATTTTTTTTGTTGTGGTTGGCGTTTTAGCCACGCCTCTGTGTGCCATCATCATAAATTTTGTGCAAATCCGTTGAAATTTATGCATAATTCGTTTTCTACTTTGTAGCGGCTGCCGATGTCATTGCTGTTGTTGCCCTCGACATTGAGGGGCTTTAATTGTTGGCAACAAAAAAAAAAAAAAAAAAAAATAATAATGAAAAGAAAAATAACGCAACATTTTAGCCATTTATGTAAAAATTTGCATTAAATTATGCTTATATATCACATTAATATAAATATATATTTATTTATTTTATTATTTTGGCTTTGTTATCTCTCTTCTTCCTGCCTATCATTATATGCTATCTCTGTCGGCTGAGCTTTTAATATGTCACGTACTGTAGCTTGGGGCTGCCTCAAAACGGTTTCACATTTCCGTCTGCTGACTCAGAGAGAGCCGAGAGAGACGAGAGTTAAGATTGATATTATAGAATGAATGTTATATGCTCTTGACTTTTTATTACACATGCAGATATTCGAGCTTCATCAATAAGCAAACGGAAATATGACTCAAGACATTGAATGTGACGCTGTCGGAGAGATTCGCCTGTGGCCAAAGAATTACGAATTTGGAACGACTTGATAATATAAATTTCAGACTCATAAAAGTATCGCATCTTCATCATAAACAATGCACACAAATATCGACAATCTTGAAGAGTCTTTAACTTAATATAGCTTCGTCTTAAAAGATTCAACATTTATGTTTATGTTGGTTCAGCAAATGTTTTCAACATCAAATTTATGTTACAATTTTAAACTTTTATTTTGATTTAGTTAAAAACATATTGATGCCTTTGTCTGACTGTTCTTTCCTTATGACAAATGAAATCTACTATGATTTGTTCATCATTTTAAGTGCATCATGAGTATAAATCGAGTTTATTGAATCACAGCACTGAGTAATGTTCTATTGATAAGTCGTCATCTGAGATAGTAAGATTATTTATAAGGCATCCGTAATGAGTCATTACAATTACAATTAATTGAACAATTCTTTAGGGGTATTCTTGTACTTATTTGCAATCAGTAAATGACTAGAGATTTGCTTTAAATCGAATCACTATAACTTATAGAGTTTGCAATATTCTTTTTGAGTGATCTTGATATTGACCTTGCCACACTGTGCCGTTGCAATGTTTATTTGTCCATTTGGTTTTTGCCATTGACTTTTGTTCAACATTTTGCGCGTTTGCAAATTTAATTTTACTTCCGATGCTTGGCAGAATTTTTCCGCAAAAATAGATAAGGGGGGTGAGCAAAAGTCATGTAAAGCAAATAAAAACAAGTGTGTGTGCTTAAGAAATATTGAAACGAGAATAGTTTTTACTGTTGTGCCCCCCTCTAGCCACCATATCTGCTCCCTTTACATATCTTTTGCCTTTAAGCGAATTTACATTTTCATTTACGCCTGAAATGAGCACGAGATTCGCCTCTAATGTTGTGTGCGTATGTGTTTGTGTGTGTGTGTGTGTGTGTGTGTAGAGACCTCAACAGCGCTTTGGCATTTGCTGTTGTATTATTTACACACAAACTACATGGAACCACATACACTCAGCAGCCAACCAAACGCCGTTAGCGCCACTGCTTCATGGGGTCGCTCTTTCCCTGTATCATCTCTGCCCCCATCCCCTACACACCCCCTTCACACTCTTTTGCTCCCTCGCATTGGCTCTGCCCTCTGCTCCTATGCGCATCATATGCAAATACTCGTAATATTTTTCAAATGTTGTTTGCTTTTGCCCTGCACACAATTTTTGCTTGTGCTGCCTGCGTGCCTGCCTTTTCACATTTTTCAATTTTCCACGTTCGCTTTGTTGTCGTCGTTGATGATACTGCACACACACACACACACATACATACATACACTATGTTACACTACAAACATTTACATACAAACATACACACACATTCTTGTATTGAGGCTTTGTGTTGCTTACATTTTCATTACATTTTTTTTTATGTGATATTATTCTTCTATTTTTCTTCTTTTTTTTCTCTTTTGCTCTCTCTCTCTCTCTCGCTTCTTAACAATTCTCACTTGGCTCTTCAGGCTCTGCGCCTGCCAAAAGGAAGTTGTCCTCTCTACACACTCCCCCGTTAAATCCCTACCCTCTCCTACCAACTGTTTGCATTCTAAATTACCCATGGGCCAATGGACTATGTTGCCCCCTTGTTGTTTTGTAGCTGTTTCTCAGCTCTTAGCTTTCAGTTGTTGGCTTCTTGGTCTCTCCGTTTCCGTTGCTCGGTTTCATATGCGCCATGGTTTATACTCCTTTTTTTTTTTTTTTTTTTTTTGCATATGTTGTTTGCCAATTGGCAACGCAGACGTTGACAGTTTTATGCCGCAACTAATTAGATTTGATAAAGTTTGAACTCGTCCAGCCTACGACAAGGGCAACACATGTTGATTCGCAATGCTTCAATAAATAAGAAAAGAGAACGAGCACAAAATCAATTCAATTCTCAACGGTAGTTCTCGCTTTGCATACTCTATGAAAATATAAGGCATATTAACTATCAGCTAAATTTTGTGATATATAAATATGCTTAGTTAAATAACATTCTTCTCAGTTAGTCTAAGCTTTCTCAAATTTAATTATGCATATTTTAATTAAATTGTTGATTAAAATACATAAAATTACATGAAATATATATTCATAGCATATATGTTGATGCTGTTGACTTACAACTCACAGTGAAGACTACCATCTATTGTGAATTGCAACAGCAACAGTCTGGAATAATTAAACGCATTTCGATGTGAAACCAACACTTTTGGGTTTATCATTTCAAGCCGGAGTGCTCTCCATATCTTTGAGCTTCTCATCCTCATCCCTCGCCCCACGCAATTGGAATTTAGGCCATGCTGTTGTGTATATATTTTGGATGCTGTACTCGTATGATATACGAAACTGAAACTGAAATTACAAAGCAGTTTCAGTAACAAAATTAATGGCAGATGCGTTGCTTATGTTGTTACAGTTGGTAAATTAAATGAAACATCATTCTATCCTTAACTCCCACTATCTCTATCTCCTATATCTATTTCTATCTCTGTCTCTGTCTGTACTCTTTATCTATGATATGCAGCCATAGGTTGATTGATGACAGGGTCATCGTAAAGCCTCATTGGCTGCTTTACTGAGTCAATTGCAGCGATTTAAATTGGATCAAAGATACATATATGTAATGTTTACCATATTCACACACACACACACAGTATTCTAAGCAAAATAAAACCCGTAAATCCACATTTGATCCCCCCAACTAATTACATATTTAAATACATGCAAGCGCAGGCAACGGTGGGCATGTGGTGGGAGGTGGCCGCAGTTGGGTTATTCAGTCAAAGTGCATAACAAATGTGAACTTAAAACTCTCAGTCTGTTGTTGTTTGTGTGTGTGTGTGTGTGTATGTGTATATATGTATATCAATGTCTACATACTTTGCGGCCTGTCCGGCAGTATAGGGATACTAAAACCCCCCCCGGAAAACCCGTAGAGGCTGATGAAAAATTTACATAAATTACTGCAGACTGGACGAGGAACAGGGCCAAAAAAATAACATGAGAGAGCCAAAAGCCGAGGCCAGAATAAAAAATAAACTAAATGAAAGAGAGAAGCGAACAGTGGTCGGTGCGAAAAGAGAGTGTCAGAGACAGAGACAGAGAGAGAGTAAAGTTTAGGGTGAGAGAGAGAGAGTAGTAGGAGTGTGACGAAGCGTCGTTGACGATGACGGCAACGACAACGAAATTAGCATAAATGTGTTGGAGTTTCATTTTGGCACAGTATATATAATAAGCATTATGCATTTGCGTGTTTGTTGATGTTGTTCTTCTTGTTGTTGTAGATATTATTATTATTATTTTTTTGTCCCTGCCTTGTTGTATGTTTTTGTTGGGAATAGTTTTAAGCAGTGGTCCCCAAGCGTGCGACATGAAATGTTTTCAAAACAGCGTTGAAGGACAAGTTAAAAAAAAAAATATATATATAATAAAAAAAAAAAAAAAAAAACCATCAAGGAAATAATTCTATGTAGAGCCGTTATTTTGATACGTTTGCGTTTTGATCCTTTGAGTAAAACACAACAAAATAAAATGTAATCCTTGGTGAGTAAGATTATGTAATATTATGGCTGTAATAAGATATTTCATTTATAATTAACATATGCGAAAAGTACTTAAATGCTTTCAGTATGTAATCAATTAATTCATATCATATGTTCTCTATTGTATAAATATAATAATAAAGGCTCATAAATGTTGCGTCTGATGATCTAATTGCAATTGAAAATTGTGTTTCATATTACTACTTGCAAATGTATCTTAATTGCGCACAGAACTGCACACCCTATAAACAATGAACATTTAAAATGATCTTTTTAATTGATATCGCCCAAGCCTCGATCAATAAAAGCATTCCAATTGATGGCTTTGCGTTTCTCTATCGCTTTGCTATTTGACACTTGATGAATTGCTGTTTGGATTATTGAATTTCTCTCACCTCTCAGGCCTCAGCTGTACGGCTTTAGATTACAGAATATTCCCATATGTGGCCGTAAGTAAATGCGAATTGATACCCTCCTACCCCACCAACACTCCCCTACTTCGCAGAGCATTCCGCTGGCTTCCCTTGGCGCTGTCACGCCGTCGTTTAGCTCAGTCCGAGTTTAATGACCAGACTCAAGTTTCGTATTCTTGTTCAAAACATGGGGAACGGACAAATTACAAAGCCCAATGATGTTGACTATTGCAACTATGTGGGCTTACACCACTCCCCCTTCCACACTCTCTCTCTCTTTATATATGTGCCTGTGTCTGTGTCTAGGTGTGCATTTTTAATCATGTGCTTGCCTACTTGCACAGAGAGGTCCAACATTATATTATAGGCCAGGTCCAATTGGGAATAGCGCAATGTGCCACGTACTTAGTTGCTAATTCTTTATGTGCACACGAACATTTTTATAGTCCCATCCTATTGGCATGTCGGGCATTATGGCTTGGCCATGAATTAAGTAACATTAAGAATAAAATTGTCGTAAAGTGTCAGAAATGTCTCTTAGAAGTATTTTGTTGCAGGTACGCTACAACAGGATGAGCTATGAGTTTAAGAGAGAGAGATATATATATATATAAATATATTATATATATATAATATAAATAAATAATATATATAATATATATTTAAGTCAAAGAGAAAGAGACGCAATTCGCCAGCCAGGTCGGTTAGGGTATACAAAATTCCTGGTTAAGTAACATAATAATTTCTTTTCCGCATTTAATGGGCAATATACGCCCCCCTAAAGCGATGCTTTGAGAGTCCATTGGCATGCGAGGCACATAAGTATTGCCATGTACGAGTGTATACATATGTATGGATGTACGTGTTTGTGTTGAAACGGAAGTGCAGGTACAGTAAAAGCTCGTAAAAATGTGCAAATTTGACACTTGGAATTCAATGTCAACGACTATTCTAATGTAGGCAAATCGAATGTGTGTGTTTGTGTGTGTTTCAATTAATAGCACTTGAAACTGTTGCCACTTGCTCACAAAGCATTTTACAGTAGAAGCTGCCTCTGTTTGGTATGTGTTTTGTATTTGTGAATTGTCATTGCATAGTTTTAGGCATTCGAATTCCATGTGGGTGTGCATGTGTATGTGTAGGGTGTGTGTGTGTGTGTATATGCACTGTATATGAGTATATTTCACTTTTAGCACGTTCTGTGCCACTTTTGCCGCTTGGTCGAGTTATTTACTTTTATTATTGCAACTGTTTTTCTTCTTCTACTTGTTGTTGTTTCTGTTGTTTTGCATGCAAATTTCTAATTTCACAAATGTCACAGCATAGTTTTAGGCGCATATAGAGAATGGGGCGTTGGCTTTGGATATTTATTTGGTCGCAGACCATCACGCCCATCTATTCAGTAAACAACAACGAAGTAAATTCAAATACGAATATGTATGTCATATATACACACTCATGTGTGTGTGTGTGAGTGTGTGTTCATGTTTATATATCATCGCATAACTCTGCCTTGTTTGAATTTTTCTTCTCTCAATATTTTCGTAAATTACGTTGTGTGTTCTCTTTGGTTAACCTTTGAGCGAAATATGATATATCAGTTGTAGGTTGAACGCCTTTAACATTGATTATGTCATTATCTAAATATTACATGTATTTTTATATCAAACTTTCATTAAAGCATTATTCTTTGTTATATATATTCTTCTATCGTCTCTGCTCTTCATATAAGCTTGCTACTTCACATGTTTAATCCAATAATTGCCATAGAAAGTCTACCTACTCTGCTTTTTAAAAGATTCCCATGACAACTGTCCTCTTCTAATTCTCCTTTCTTTGACTCTGTCTCTTTCTCCCCGTTGGTATGTTAAAATTTAATATGCGCTTCATATTAACTTTCAGCTCGCTTCATAGCCGCAGTAGGGACAGGTGTGTAGGCAACGAATATGAAAATTCTATGCACTAGCTTCCTGTTGAAATACTGTCAAAGCTTTGAGATAGCACAAGCCTTTGACTTTGGACTTTGTGCTTTTAAGCGGAACTTCAAAGCTTCGCCCAAAGTCGACGTTTTTGCTTTGAGAGATGCGCGACGCTGTGTGGGGAAAAAAACAAACAAAAAAAATTGGTAACTTTGACTGCTTATAAAGCCAAGGCTGGAAATTTCCAGTCAAAATGAAAACGAAGCATTTGAGTTGTTGTCACGGTGAGTGGGTATGTGAGTGTGTGTAAGTGCTGGCTGCCCACATCCTGGTAAAAAAAAAAAAAAAGACTCGAGAAACAGCGTAAAAGTGGGAGAGGTGGAGAGGAGGAGGTGTATGGTAGGAGTGGGTGAAACAAAAGCCCGTTCAACAGTTAATTCCCGTTGCTTATCATCAGTTGGCAAACTTTGCATTGACTGACACACTTACACACACAAACACACCCACACACACACACACACACAGACACACAGACAACCACAATGACAATCAGAAACTGTGAATACAATGAATACATCTGGACAACTTTGGACTGACTGTGGATATCTGGCGGATGCTTTTGATGCCTCCTTGCCTGCTCTCTGGTCCTTTGGTCTGGTTAAGTCTGCCCTGATGCTGACATCATTGTCTTGCAATGCGCAGCGCTCATTTGAGTCGACTGCATAACTGTAAAACGTGGGGCATGCCGCCCACTTTTTTGCACTCCTCATCGCCCGGCCGGCCGGCGATACGTGTGTGTTTTCCACTCTCTTTCCTTTGGCTGCCAGCCTCGCAAATGTCTGAATGTCTGAATGTTCCCATTTTCTTCATTTTACACATTTTTTTCAGCCCGTTTTGCCCTTTTTTCACATTTTTTTATTTTTGCTTCTGGTTTTTGTTGCGACAGCTTTTGTGCTTGTGCCTTTAATTGAAGATTTTTTGACAGCAAACGTCGTCGGGTTGTTGTTGTTGTTCTTGTTGTTGTTGCTGCTGCTGCATGGAAAGTCAAGAGAGATGTAGAACAGTCATAGAGTTCGTAGAACTTTTGCTGCATCTGCCAGAGCAGCGATAGCAGCTGTCAGGCATCTCGGACTGCAATGTGCGGTTTACTTTATGCCCAGGTCCTTTCACTATCGACATCAGGCTTTGTTTCCACTCCTTATGTGGCCTGCATTGAAAGTAAACACACAAATAAATGAACATATATAAGTATCACTACATATTCATACTCTGACTTAACTTTAAGCGATTACACGATATGCAGTCGTCTTCTTGGCGTCGTCTGCCGTGGCTAAAGTCATATTTTGCTTAAATCGAAGCTTCCTTCTACGACAACAAGTTGAAGTGAAAACTTTGTAACAAAACCTGGTTTCTTCTCTAGAAATCTTTAATTTTACTATCTTGAAATTGAAAAATAGTTATAGTACGCGGTATCTTCTCTGCTTATGTGCAACAGCAGCGCAACAAAAGTTTTCAATTTGGTTTATTTGCAACAAATCCATTTGCAACTCCGTACGTGCAACTTTAACTATTGAAAACGCTGATTCGATATCGCGTGCAAACGAATTGGAAAAGAACTGCTGTGATATTTATTTTATAATTTTACATTTACAGTAAACACGTTGAATGCCACAGTTCAGACGGCAATATATAAAAAGTTGAAGCAACGTTTTTCTGTAGTCTCATTGCCCACTTAAAATTAGCTGCATGTTGACTTGGTTTAATGCATTATTTCATTCACCTGCAAATCGCATTGACTCACATTTATTACATATTCATGGACATTGCGGCAAAGACACCACACCGAGACAGAGAGAGAGAGAGAGAGAGAGAAGAGCAAATCATGAATATGGATAAAGCAAATTGTATGCATTTTGGCTTTATTATTATTTTCGTTGACGGTGACAGAAAATGCAGTAAAATTGCAAGAATTGTGTGAAATAGTTGATCAATTCGCTCAAACAAGTAACTGAAGTTCAATTATGTTGCAATATTGAGATACTCTGTAGTATATAAACTTAAATAGCTGCAGGTAAAGTTACAAATACTATCAGTTAAATTACATATCTAAAGGTTGTCGCTTTATCGTTTATTTCTTCAAATTGTAGTCACAAATAGCCGACACAATGCTGATATATTTAAGGGGTATATAGAAAACGTTTTCTCATTTGTTTTTAATTACTGTTGCCAACGGAAATATATGAAATTTTTGCATAAAATGTTCATCAATTGCGCAGCGCATGTCGAATTATTCATTTGTACTACACTGAAGAATCATTTAACAAGCTGCTTGACTGATTTTTCCATATTACCATATACATTTTTCAATAATTCAATATTAAGCTACCTTAATATGGGAAAACCCATTGAAATCGGAAAAGAAAAACCGCTCAAAAGGTGCAGAAAATCGATGGGGTTGTTGTTGTGTTGGGCTTTCCCCACCATCCTCCAGTCAATGTCGTGCGTTTTACACATTAAGGGTCCGTTAAGAGAGGTCTACAAAAGCCCCTACTTTTGTCGTTTCGGATCGGATATTCCCATTCGAGTGTTTGTGGTATTGTATACCATCCAATTATACATTGCGCAAAATAATAAAAATTAACGATTGTGGCCTGGCGTCATCATCGATAGCTGACCCACTTTTGTGTATGTTTTCTTGCTTCTTCTCTTTCTTCTTCTATATCGTTCAATTTGAATGACGGAATTTGATTTGCCAAAAACATTTTGGAATTCCTTTTTTCATTTCTGTAAACGAAAAAAGCCTTTGATATGGCATATTCTTTGATATATCGTGCAATTTCTGTAGTCGCTACAGTTTTTATTTTGTCTGTTGCTCAAATTAAATTGTTTGAAATTGATTGAGTATTCGTTAGAAAATTTAAAATGCTTTAGTTTTTTTTTTCTCGAGCAGCATTGTGGTAAAATCTAAAATCTACTAACCGCAATATCTTATCTTTTACGGATTTATATATATTTCGATTTAGCTTTAGCTTAGCTGCGGATCTAGGGATTTCAACACTTCTTTGTTTAATTTGTTTAAAAAAGTTATAGTAAGCGTATAGATTAATTTGAGGATATTGTTGTTGTATAGCAAATGAGTCAACATTTGTGAATATATTTGCTCACATTAATTGTTGCTTATTCAACAATAATTAAAAATGTAACCGCTGCGTTGTCGTTGTTATCGTTGTTGCTGCAATTGAATTTGATTGGAGTTGCAGCAATTGCCATACAAAATGTTGCATACTTTTCCACGTTTACAAATGCTTAAATAAATATTTGCTGAATTGTATATTTGATTTTGATTTTCTGTATATTTTATTTATTCGATTTAATAGAATTGCTTTATTTTTTGTATTTATTTATTTTTAAACACATCAATTCAATTAATTGCCGATAATTTAAAGCAGCTGCGGAATGTGAATATCCAATTTTTGTATTTCTCCTCAAATTGTGTTCTTTTTTTATTTGCGCACATAATTTACGCCACGCAAACAGTGCAGACTCAGGCAGCAATTTAAATTTGCAGGTAAACAAATTAAACACGTCAAATAATGAGCAAAAACATTTTAATTGTGCGTGGGCTCCATGGGGCTAAATTAAGCACGAAAACGAAGCCCGGAAAGCCAAGAATGGAAAAAGCAGGAAAATGGAAAGGGCTGTATTGTAAGGCTAAAGAAATGTACAAAATGTTTTCACCACGTGGCACTGCAGTCATTCACTTGAATTGCCTCCCTCCCCCGCAGTTACCTTTCACAAGTCCATCCTATCGCTGAGTTCTGCTCTGTCGCTCTGTCGCTCTGTTTCGTCCCCGAGCGTCAGTTAGAGCAGCATCAGACTGACTTGTGGCATATGCTAATGAGTCCAATGCGGGCGCGCACTGTGCTTGATTGTCAGTCTGACTCACTGCCTGACTGCCTGACTGTCTGTCTCTGTCTCTGCCTCTGTCTATCTGTGCATTCCAACTCTTCACTGTCCTCCTGTCTGGAAGATAATTCCCTGCTTGCTCTGCAAAAAAAAAAGCAAACCAATTGTTCGTGCATTTTAAGCTGCTTGTTAGCAGAACTTTGCTTTAACTACACTGCACAACCATTGCATGTGTCATAATTTTTACCCTGTAAAATGACCCTAAAGTGCATATTTGCTGTTCAAAGACTGTTTAGTAAATAAAAGTATGAATTATTTGTATTCCAATTAGTTTGAAATCTCACTTCTACAATTCTTTTCGTTTTAAGCAAACAGGGTATCTAAATAGTGTACCCTCTTTTGCCTGTTGTGCTGCTCGGTGACTTGCAAGCGCACTGACCATGAAAAATGCAGTCAAACTGAGACGCACGCAACAAGAAAACTGAGAATAAGATAACAAAAGCCCAAAGACATTTTGTACAGCGTCTCATGAGTGTTGCGGCCCTCACACAAGTTAATGAGGAAATAAGCTTAGATAATGTGAGCAACATAATGTTGGCCACAGCCTCGTATGAGGAAGAAAACGAGTCAGAGCCATCGAGGGACTGACTAGAAAGGGTAAGGGGCGCTAACAAAGGGGGAACTTGTCTCATATTCTCATGTTTGCGGTTGTGTCACTTAAGCATTTTGTAAATGGTTTGTTTTGTCTTGCAATTAGTTTGAAAGGGTTGCCCAGACCCTGCCAGATATAAAAGGAGAGAGACAGACAGAAAGAGAGAGAGAACTTTTGGACAATGGGCAGCTTTGTTGGCTTGTTAATATGGTATGAGAAGGTCACGGGGAGGCAAAGCTATTGCATATCTTGTGCATACCATAAATTGCAGCAATAATTATGCCGTTGACTCACAATATTTTGATTTGATAAGGCTTTTGACGAACTGTCTGATCAAAATATTGACATATACTAAGAATTCCCTATATAAATAGACATATATATATATAATTCGTAACATATATTTGAATATCTCTGGTATTGACAATATATAACTGAAAATGTTATCATTCCGATACTAGAGGTCATAAATCTATTATTATTTAACAGTTGCTATCCTATTTATCAATGCTTAACTGCGTTGCCGTTTAAAATTCTACTTTCTGATATCGTTGGTCATCATTTGTCGCTTGATTGAAGGACATGGAGCATTTCAAAGGCGAGGAGTCTCCGTAATGATGGCATCAACTGCCAAAACAAACTAATTAATTTTAAATACTTTATAGTGAAATTCATTTGCAACAATAACATGTTGCAAGTACACGCCACTGTCGCCAACAGAATGACATTAATTATATAATAAATTACAGGTTTTATGCATGCTGCAGCATTATAATAAATATTTGCAATGCAATGCCCCCGAACTGCGTTGAATTTAATTAAAATGCCAATCGTATCATAAATATTCCATACATTTTGAGTACCTCGGGCGTAATTTACATATTTTGCAATGAAATCAAATAAAATCACACTTTAAAATGTATCTTATTTGCCTTTGGGACTGTTTATTTTTTTTATTTATTTATTTCTTTCTTGATTGCTTGAAAACAATTTGACAATTACGTATAATAAACTTGGAAGCTCTTTTAAATTGCCGAATTCATAGGCTTCATTAAAATAATACCTAAGGACAATGACAAATGAGCAGCTTTTGTTTTACGGTTCAAAAAAGGATCAAGTTTGGTAAATGTGATAACAATGGACACAAAGTGTAGCATGTGTGTTTGTGTGACTTTGGTTGTTGCCCTTTTACCCCATCAATTTGTCCAAAACAATGACCTGACTGGCCTTTGTGCCCTGCCCTGCCCTGCCCTTATTTGTTTGAAAGAATTACGCCCACATATATTGTGAGGTTCATATTAAAGATGGATCTTATAAATTTAAATGTACTATATTTGCTTCTGATTGTGACTTAAGTAATCGACAATTACTTATTTTTCCTTCAATAATAATCACTATGGAATAACTATCAATTATTTATTATCATAATACCTTTTTATAGACTCTGGCGCAGGGTATCATTCTGTTGTGCACGCTCTAGTGTGCCTAGCTTTTACTATATTATAATAATAACGAATTTGTATTAAAAAAGATTTGATGGTACCTACATATTTGAATTTTCCATTAATTTTCTCTCTGCTATTCTTTCTATTTATAGGTACGTACTCAATTAAATATTTGTGGAATGTGTTCGGACTTAATTGCTAAGCCCAAGCTATCCTCACCCCCATCTAAATGAGTAAGTCATGTAAAAATATTCCATGCAAGTTTCTAAATTGGAATTTGTGGATTGCAAAAAGTGCCAATGTCAATATTTATGGATTTTCCATGGAATTTAAACTCAAGGTCAATTATTTGTATTGCTTGCGCCTGCCTTGTTGTGCGAGTTGTGGGTGCGGCGCATAAAAACAAGAGGATAATTCTTGGGAAAAGAAAATGAAATTACAAAAATTGCCAAATGAAATATGTATGTGCTTCAATGCGTATGGAACGTCCAATGTCTCGTCAAAAGTTTTCAACGAACCATAATTTTATAGCATCCATATGAATGTAAAATGTTTAAATGGAAAATTCGAAAAATACAGTTAGCTTTATTGTGGTTGCATAGATAAATCTACGCCGGCTTATTTTGTCGACAGCACAGTGGTACAAAATTAATGATAATATGAATATTGTAACGAAAATGGCAACGCTGCACCCCCGATCCACGGTTGCTGTGACAACAGCTGACCACTCGTCAGCTATTTTCGGCGATGAGACGGTCAAACATTCAGCTGTTCTGGCGATCGACCGAAGAGCAACTCTGAAAGTTTACGCCGCCATGCCGCTTCCGTTTCCTCTATCACTCTCTCTTCTTCGAAACGCCGCGAGGAGCTCCGCAGTTGTTAGCGAGAAATAATAAAACCCAACACACGGAAAAATAAAAATTAGAGAAAATAAAAAGAAACCAGCCGTCTTCTTATTGGAATCGGGATTGCTAGGTTGGCCTGTGCTTACGTAACGACTCCCTCACCCCACAAAACCCAAGGAACCGCTCGACCAACCACCAGTGACAGTAAGCCCAGCCTATTTTCGTTACAATATATTTGGTAAATTTATATTATTATTTATAAATAACATATTATACAATATTTATAAAAATAAATTAAAATAGCTTTCCAAGTTAGAGTAAGATATCTAAATATACAACCACTGTGCAGTTGCTTAATATACTAAAGATATATTGCTCTGCTTTTTGAATAACTGTTGAAGCCAGTTTGATTGTAAGTTTAACAGGGATTTATCTAGGTTTTCAGCCTATACAAATGAGACGTGCACCACTGTACATGGGCTACAAAGTAAATGCAAATATCTGAGTCGGCGGTTTGATGAATGCGAGCCAGATACACTCGGTATTTACTCTTCCTATATTCATATTCGAATGTATGAATGTATGTTTGAATGGATGTTTTTATGACCACAGAAATAATTTTGTTTTTACTGTGCAAACATTAGATAATCATTTTGTGGCTACCCCTTTCCAATTCCAACGTGTTTGTCCTCTGCTTCTGTCCCCTTCAGTCGCCTGTGCGTTTGGCGTAGGTTACATGCATGTGAACAGAGTTAATGTCATTTGCAAAATGTGTATCCTCTCCTTTTTTTGTAGCATAACCTACGGTATAGCTTTTTGTCGAGGTAATAAATGGGTGTCTGTGTGTGTGTGTGTCTATGCATATGTTTAGTCATTTATTGTGTTAAATTAAATTTAATTTGACTTTGCAAACTAACTGGCAAACACATAAACGAGTGCGTACCTGATACTCCTTTGTGACGACGAGTTGCCATAGTAATTCCTCACTTCAAGGCATTATCACCCCCAACTCTGAACCCCAGCATGAACAACATTGCCAGCACTTGACGCTGCCTTTATTATTTCCTTGTAGGATGTGTGTGTTTCAAGGAGTGCAGCACCGTTCAACCGAGCTGCAATTGTCGTCCTTAACGTGTCTTCATACGTTTTTTTTTTTTTTTTTTTTTTTTTTTTTACACTCATAAACTTCCGCTTGGTTGGCTGCCCTCATCCCATCACCATATCGTATTTTCTTTTGAATCTTTGAGCATTTCTGAGCTGGATGCTGCTTATACTTCTGCTGCCGCTGCTGCTGCTGTTACTGCAACCATCTCGTCGTTCATTTCATTTCAATGCTCTTTGCGCACTTTTCCATCTTTCACTTTGTTAATGAATCCTTTTGTTCGCACTCGGCTTCTCACTCGTTCATCATTGTTTGTGCCAGCATCATTCTTACATTGCTTTCTTATATGTGTGGGGTATATTAAACTACCAAATTGATATCGTTTCATATTAAGCTGCATGCTCAACTATATAACTAAGAAAGAACAAATCATTGGAGTATTCTATACATTGTACTTAAGCCTCTATATAAAATGTAGATTCTAAAGTTATCACAAACAGTATATAGAGTATTTCCCCTGTTGTTTTAGTTGTTAATCTTCCGCTTTCCAATATTCACATCGAAGTGAGGGCGACGCAAGTGGCAAACCACTCATCAAGGACACTATGCGTTAGTCAATTCTTTTATTTTCTCCTTTTTTTATGACACCCTTTCCGCTTCATCTTTTTCATTTGTGGTTTGTTTCATTTTTTGCTTTGCCCAATTGTAAATTGTGTTCCTGATTGCGTTGTGGCTTCGCAATTTGGCTAATGCATTGCGCATACGCACTATGTGCTCGCGGCAAAACTTAAAAGTCAACACGTTCTGCGTGCTACCAAAAACGTATTTGCCTAACCAATATTTAGTTAGCGTTTGGTTTCGGCGGCTTAGACGGCAAAAACCTAAATTGAAATTCTAATCCTTTTAGTTTGCCATTTGCATTCCCATTTCCATTTCCAATTCCAATTCTACATAAACTGCTGTTAAGCATTTTTGGCCATTTTTCTTTGCAATAAGAAAACAAATAGTAGTTGAGCTTCTGGTCAAATGCAAATTTGTCCAAAAAGTTGACTTATCTGGGCTGGCTAAGGCTAGAGAATTGTATGTACACATTTGATGAATGGCAAACTGGATGAAATGATATTAAAGCATCCTCAGATATCAACCCAGACCATGGACCATATAAATCTATAAGCTGGCAACACCCAATTATTTGCCAAGCATTCGCACATAAATCTCAAATCCAGCGATATACACTTGACATTTATCGCAAATGTCTGCGGCGGCCACTCGACTTAACTCCAGTGGGCTTGCGGGAACTCTAGAGGATGAGGATGCGGATGTGGATGAGGATAAGGATGAGGATGTGAGCTATATATAGTTATTTATATCTATTTTATGTAGCAACAAACAGAGCAAGCAAAACTGCTTATTGCTTATTGCTTGTCTCTCTTGGCAACAAGACCAAGACTTGCAATGCTTCTTACTAAGTTTAGCTGTAACAAATTTGTTGCTGCTGCTGTTTCTGTTGCTGTTGCTGCTGGAGGGCAACACATGTTGCTAATGTGTCCACTGAGACTTGTATCGAAATTACAGAGGTCGCAACTGTCGCCTTGGTCAGTTTATGCAACGTCTCAGTTGTTGTTGTTGTTTGTTTGTCTGTTTGTTAGTATTTAGGTCGCCTTCATAGCCAAAAGTTTGTGTCTTTTTATTGATTTTGTGACAGTTGTGCGACTCTCTTCGTCTCCAGTCAACTCTGTTGTTGTTGTTGTTGTTGTGTCTGCTGTCGTTTAGGCCTTGTACAATTCAATTCAATCAAGCAAACAAGTTTCCCCAAGTGTCTACAGTGGCGTGTACTTGATTCTTGCCGTTGTTTTTGTGCTTATTGCCAGAAAACTTTGAGCGCCCTTCTCAAAAAACCCAACTGTCAAACTGATTCGCTGTCTACGCTCACAATTTCATTGTCTACTATCCCGTACTACTATCCATCCATCCATCCACCCTCATTCGCTATCTTCATCTTTATGCGCAGCTCGTATGTGTCATATTTGCATGTTTCATGTCACGCTCTGATGAAACAATTCCTGACGTTGCCTCAAATTAAAGTGACAACAGCAGCTGGCGTTCACTTTGACAATGGTGCGTTAAGACAGTCACCTAATTGCAGTCACTTGTTGTATTTTATATATATTCACTCATTAAATAAAATAGAACATAAACAGTTGAAAATGTTTATTAACAATGTACTTACTGTGCATAAAACTTGTCACAAGTCATACATGAGTTTTTATCACGCTCAATTATTGAATTCACGAATCCATTTTGACTTTTTCAATGAACTTTCCATATTGAACTTGATGTGATTCCTTGCGCATCTCTGGTATATCCAAAATAAGTTGTGACTATTCAATTTTGGCTGTTACCTCTCCTAAATTGCCTAAGCTTCTGTTGCATCTATTCATACACTCAGTTACCGTTTCTGCTTCTCTTTGTTTTCTCCACTTTTGATACTTTCCTTGTCTGTCTGCCTGCTTTTGCTTTCGTGTCGCCACCCAACGTTTGCCCTCGTTTTCAATGTGGCCAAAACGTGCGCCTGTCATGTCGACATTTTTTATATCATCTTTTTTTTTTTTCGTTTCTCCTGATGATTTCCGTGGTCCGCACACGCACACACCCATATTTTTGCAGTGTGCGTGGGTCGCACGTGCAGCTGACATCAAAATAAATAAGAGCGTCGTCTAAATGACAGTTTTGCATTAGATTTTTTGTTACAAAAGTTGTGCGAACGGATGCCAAAAGTTGCCAAGAATTTAACTTGAGCATTTCTTTTTTTTTTGCATTTTTGTTGAACTTATTCTTCCTTCAATTCACTTTCATGCAGCTGCTGTTGTTGTTGTTGTAGTCGTCTATTCAGTCGCATTGCATTCGAGCTTACACTTTTGTTTGGCGTATTTTTCTTTATTGATATCAAAAGTTTAAGTGCAGCTTTGGCAGCGCTTACATTATACTTTGACTTTGCTTAGCACGCTTATCCCCTGCTTACAAACTTGAAGACTCACTCGCACGCGAAGAGAGGAATAGTGTGTGTGAGAGAGAGAGAGAGTGTGTGTTTGAGACAGCGGAGAGATAAAACTTAAAAAGCTCGTGCCGAGTGAGTTTAGTATCGTGCCCGTAATGCCATTTAGTCAAAAGTTTTGGGACTCACTGCAGAGATTCGTAAATAGCTTAAGTATCATGCTAAACAATATGAGAGACAAACCAGGAGTGGAGGAACTAAGGGGAGCGGGGAACTGAGCGCGTTTATGATATGTCTATCTGTGTGCGTGTGTGTTAAACAAAATGCCTGTCTGCCAATTATTATACCCAAGGGTGCATGCAAGCAGCGGGTATTATGATTTATATCATTAAATTAGAATACGAATAGAATAATAGTAGATTAATTATTTGAAAGATAATAATAATATTTTAAATACTCTTTTAATTTTTCAATTATATAAAACTGTTTCATTTTAGCAGGGTATTATATGTTCAGTATGGCTAAGATCCTAATATTTTGCTGTCTTAACTCAAACGATTAATAGGAAGGGGAAGTGGAAGGGGAATACAAATAAATTTCATTTTATTCAAGTGTTTTGCATCCGACAGTCGAAGAGAAGATTTGATTGTATTGAGGAAGAAAGTTTTCCGCTTATATTATATGCCTACATTTACATACATACAACATATACAATACAAATGCCGGGCACGTTCATGTAAGTGTGTGCGAGTGTGTGTGTTTGTGTGTTGCTGGCAAGCTACCAGCATTTATGCCATTTCAAGCTCTTGTCTAAATTGATTTTCTGTTACAATTTCGATACATACTACTACGTATGTGTAAAAGAAAGATTCAGTATTTGATTGTTTCACTTGGCCTTGTTTTATATTTGTAAATACTTGTATACATATGTATGGGTTTCCTTCAAGTATATCTTGTACTATTAGCCGAAACGCGTCTGGCATAAAATCTTTTTTAATTTTGCAAATGTTCCAAAATGTTCTAAGCCGGCCAGACAGACACATCAGGCACACAGCAACACAGCAATAGGCATTTTACGAGGGTCGTTTATTAAGTAATATGTTCATTTATGCTTTGGCATTCGTATTGCTGACTTAATAAATTATGTTAATTTAATGCTTTTGTTTTTAACGCTGTAACAAAACAAAAACAAAGGCTAGTCAACTAACTTAATTAGTAGTTTTCTCTTGAAGCAAACATGTTGTTATAAAAGTATGTTTAGCATACTTTTTGGAGCAAGGAATAAAACGCTTTAGATTACAAGTAATATACATTTGAAATTATTATTCAGCATACAATTGGAAGTTCGAATAATAATCGTTTATATTTTTCATGTAGCTGCAATTCGACCCTCGTAATGGGCTCCCTAGGTTGCCAGCTCTGAGGAAAAGGTTCTTTACTGAGTTTGCTCGTTTCTTTACTTGCAGCATGTTCGGATATTTGCCCCAAAAGTTTCTCAAGTTGCAGCATGGCAGCCAAAAAGCAATGAAGGCAGCAGGATAAGCAACTAAAATCTGTTTTAGTTTACTTTTTCGTTGTGCTTCTGCCACATTTATTTGCTGCTGCCACACCTCTCTCCCGCCTACGTTCTCTATTTGGTTCTTGACTGCTGGTTCTTGCCCGCATATAAATATTTGATTTGATTGTTTCTTGGTTCTACGTGTCTGTATGTATCAGTTGTTGCTCTGTCATTGTTTCAAGCTTGTTGTACAAGGCAAGTATTTTAAAAGGGAGTTGCAAATATCCAAGCCTTATTGTGATTAAGCTGTATTTCTATTGCTTAATTTCTAGAAAGTTAGAAATTATTAAATATACAATGCAATAAACTAGCAACTCTGTCGCTGCTATTGCTCTGAATCATAATCCGATAATTTTAATACCTTTTTAATTTGATGGACATTCGTATATATTGTTTACTTACTTTTCACGGCGCCACTTAATTGAATTTATTTTAGCTTTTACTATAGTAAATCGTAACATTTTTTTATACAATAGAAATTGTGTTGTGTCAGTTGTTGTTGTTATTGTTAGTACTGTGTGTGTTGTGCACTAGAAAATCGTTAAGCGTTAACGTGGCCATTGTGTGTGTTATTGTAGTGGTTGGCTATAGTTTTGATTGGTGGCATTGTTGTTGGACTCGTGGTCTCGTGACTGTCGTCATTTCATTTTGTGCGACTTTGAATGACCTGTGTCGTCGTTGTTGTTGTTGTTGTTGTTATTGTTGCTCGGTAGACCCAAACATGCAACCCAGTGCAAGTGGAACATGGTTCCAAGCATTTTCTATTGTCCATTGTCCACGTAACTGTGCCACAAATATGTTGCAAAGTAATATCTAATAAAAATCACAATAACACAATAGTTGTCCATCTACTATATACAATGAATCACACTGCTGTATGCGTAATTATAATTTATATAATCTAAGCTAATCTCCAATTTGTCGCATTGGCAACGACAGCAGCTGTTAATGAAATTTATGGACAGAGTTCATGAACTCACAGATAGCTATTTTGCAGTAACATTCAACTCTTGGGGCCAAATGGCAGCCATGTTGTCTGGCTGACAACCTGGAAAATTTGCCACCTGAGCGGCGCGAACAGCAAACGACAGGCAAACAGTAAAAGCAATAACAACAGCAATGATAGCAATGCCTGGCTGCAATGACAATGCCTGGCCGAATAAATTCTCATTTATGACACTTAAAAGCCGACACCAGACAGCTCAGAGAGAGAGAGAGACAGCGAGAGAGATAGTGATAGAGAGGGAGAGCAGAGAAGTTGGCTTGGGCTGCTTGTGTGTCCTTGTGGATTGCTGCCACTGATGTTGCTACTGCTGATGCTGCTCGTTAGCTGCTGAATGTGTGTGCAAGGATTGCATTCAATACACAATTTGCAACAGCAACAGTAACAGCAACAGCAACAGTAACAACAACATGTGTTAGTCTGCCACGCCTGTGGCTGAGTATCACGCTGAGCATCTGCACTCAACTGTAACGGCAACAGTCAGAAATCGTATGCATTGCGACAATTGATAAGAAAATGCGTTACAAATTAGCAACAGCATCAACAGCAGCATCAGCAACAGCAGCAACAGAGGCAACAGCAACTTCATGGGGTATGAAAAGCAACAACTGAAGCTTTTTCAGATACATAGCATAACTCTGACCAGTGCATAAGCATCAATGATGATCATAGATAGCTGATTATTCTGATATTATCTGATGATCGGCGATATATTGCTATTGTCTAAATTATAAATCTGAATATCATATTTACTTTGCGTACCGCTGAACACATCTCTACTTGTAAAATATACACACATCACAGGGTATTTCAAACAACAGTTCAATCAACTATAGTGTTGTTCAACCCCCTTTTTTGCCCGGCAGTCATTAATGACATCATGCATGTTGATGTCCATGTGCACGTGTATCTCTCACTCTTTCGCTCCCGCTCAATCACTCGCATAACAACTGAATGCGACTATTGCGACTCGTTTTGGATTACAGGTGCTTAAATGTGCGCAACGGCATAAGTTTAATTGACTTTTCTGCCAATTTCAATAAAACAATGTGCTACTTTTGCTTTTTCCATTTCGTTCTCTGTTTCCAATTTTTATATAAATTATTTAATTTAATTTGTTGCACGTTAAGTGCGCTGAATTTTTACCCTTGATTATTATTCATATTCATTGCGTTTCATTTCATTTGGCAAGAAGTCGTCTGCCATTTGCATTTGACATATGATAAATTTAATTGTTTTTTTTTTTTTTTTTTGTACGCAGCTCTTCTGCCTCTCTGCTATCCGCTGATGCCTTCTGCCTGTTGCCATTTGCAACTTGTCGCAAATTGCAAAGGCGAATCAATTAACCATTCAGTGGTTCAATGAACGCTTCTCTTGTTGACCCATTTATTCTTACTTTGCAGATTGAGATTGATGTGCTTTTATTAACTTTTCGATAAAATAAATTTAACTTTTATGAGCCACAGACTATCCAAAAAAAAAAAAAAAAAAAAAAAAAAAGAAAAAGAGTCGTGACTCCATCTCTTATGTAAATGTAATCATTGAGTATACCAATTTCTTCGTGGAATGAAACCAATCTAAAACATCAGAATATTAAGAGCAACCAGCGACCCAAAATCCCAATCCAAAAAAACCGAAGCTGAAAGCCCTGATATGTTATCGGGCTTAAGTAATTGTAAAATGCTAAAGCGATTTGCGTATGTTTTAGTTGCGAAAGCCAAATGGTTAAGGGGATGTCGGCTGTATGTGTCGAATATTGGCAAAAGGGAGTGGGGGGGGTATTAGACCACAATTTCCGTCCCCTCGCCAGTCTACTTTTTCATGCCAAGCGCAAACTAAACAGAATTCATTTGCATGTGCCACAGCATTTTCTTTTTTTTACTTGCCACTTCCCATGCTTCCTTTTTCGTTTGATTTTTCATTTAATCCGTGCGTTTACATGAAAAATCCCCCCAACTTCTGCCACTTCCCCCCTTCTCTCTTCTCCCGACGCCTTGCACATTGACTGCCTGAGTGAGTGAGTAACTTAGTGAGTGTGTGAGTGAGTATATAACGATTAGGTATTTGTTTTCTTGCTTTTTTTCTTTTTACATCTTTCTTTCTATTTTTTCTTTTTAGAACGAGCTCTCTTTTATATCAAAAAGGCTGTGCACAGTACGTTTAGCGGTTGTGTGTGTGTGGGTGTGTGTGTGTGAATAGCTCAGAATTTGAAAATGGGTGAAAGCCAATTTTCACACTCAACTAAATTGGGTTAGTTGAAATGCGGGTAAATGTATGTATGTGTGCGTGTGTGTGTGTGCTCGCATGGACTCGCGCGTGGCTTTGTGTGTACAGCTGCAGGTGCAAGTTGCAAGTTGCACGCTGTACGTAGCAAATGCGCTAAAAATAGATTTTATTTTAGTCTTTCTTTTGTTGATTCCATGCACATTTCAATATGATTTATAACGTGCAAATTGTATGCAGCAATATTTGAAATTTCTTTTATCTCTTTCTTGCTTTCCATTTTTTTTTTTTTTTTTTTTTTTTGGAAACTGTTTTTCTTTATTGACAGCTATGCTGGATAGGCATGAGTTATGAGAATTATCGAACGTGAGAATGTGGAAAATCAAAAATGGTTTACGGCCAATGTCTTGGATCTGACTTGCAATTGCTGTACACCTCTTTTATGATCTCCATTCCTCATTTTATTGTAAGCAAATGTTATAAATTCCATGGTTAGACATTGAAAAATGTCTGCTGATCTTAACATAGTAAGTATGTTGAGGAAATTTCGTTATAATCTACTTTACCATTGAATAAAATATTCTTTACATTCAACTAATACTTACTTTTCCTTTACTTGCAGGTAATTACTTGGTCCAAGACTGTTATTGAAGAGTCTCTCCAAAGACGTCGTAATAAACACACGCATGAAATAGCATAGACAAAACCATCTCTCTTTTTATTTCACAAGCTTAAATCTCCAATAGGTTATGGGCCCAGGGCCTTGTGAAATAAATTAATTAAAATTAATAAACATGAGTGGACTGGACATGGATGAAATGGCATGAGCATACATATTGCTGGGTGTAAAAGCGTCACAAATCAACTTTATAAAGAACAGTGTTTCAGCAAAAGCAGCATGGGACAAGCTTGCAGATGTCTATCAACCGCGTGGACCGGCAAGGAAAATATCATTGTTTAAAAGGTTGCTTCGCCTAAACTTGCATGAAAGCTCGGGAGTGCAAAACTTTATAAATGATTTTTCGGACATAGTCGACAAGCTGAATGAAATTGACATGCGCATTTCTGAAGACAGTCTAATAATTTTGTTGCTGTCGGGTCTAAGCAAATCGTTTAAAAACTTTGTTGTAGCGATCGAGACGAGGGAACAGTTGCCATCCCTGTCTGATCTGAAGATCAAAATTATTGAAGAAGGAGAGAAAAAATAGTGTACATCAAGTTTTTGTGTCGCGTACAAAGAATAGAAAGTGTTATAGATGCGGTCGTCAAGGTCATTTAATTGCGCAGTGCAAAGAAAAAGAAAAGAACGACGAAGGCAAGGAAAAAGACACTGGAAAGAAACAATCGTTTGCTATACTTGCGAATGTGCCCAAAAACAAAAGCTTGACAAAATCTATGTGGTGTTTAGACAGTGGTGCAACGGCTCACATGTGTTGTGTAAGGTTTGGTTTGGTTTGTGGAATACAAAAATCATTAAGAGAAAATTTTACTTACAGGAGAAAATTGTATACTTGCCGAAGGCATTGGCACTGTGCGTTTTAATTCAGGAAGCTATTGCATTGAATTGGTGAACGTTTTATACGTGAAAGAACTGCAAGCTAACTTTATGTCAATATCAAAAGCTGTTGAAAAAGGTTTTAAAGTGATTTTTAATAGAGAAACTGATGTAATCAAAATAATGATGTAGTCAAAATAACAAAATACTGCAGGCGAGCAAGCGGAATGATTTGTTTATCATTGACGCAAAAGTGAATCAGTGTTTGTACAGAATCAGTGTTTGTGCGGAAGTGGCATTATCATCGTGGCCACTTGAACAGGGCAAGTTTAAAGAAAATGGCAAATTAAGGTATTGTGCATGGATTGAAATCGATCAATAATAGTATTGACTTAAAGGGCGATATTTGTGAAACCTGTGCAAAAAGCATGAAATAGCATAGACAAAACCATCTCTCTTTTTATTTCACAAGTTTAAATCTCCAATAACTGTTAAATAAATCCTATTGATGTTTGTGAGTTGAAAATGGCCGAAATTTTCGTAATTCTCCTTGTGGTTCAATTAACTCTTTAGAGTCTGAATGTATTTGTTATCTTTTATGATAACTAGGGAGTTTGTCCTTCTGCGGGTTGGATTTACTTAAAGAGAATCGTCCATTACGGCAACACTTTTCAAATGGCATGGCCCAAAATGAGGGCTAACTGGTAGAAGCCGTAAACGCAAAAGGGTCTTATGTAGCAATTTGCTTGGCACATCCTCACGGCTATGGTCAACAAACCGAAACGTTACGGCGACGCGTAATGAAAATTAATGCTGACGATCCGTAAACGGAAAGTATGAGAAAAACAAAAGTAAAAGTCGACAAGGAACGTGGGCAACATCAACGATATGTTGGTAAAAACGGGCGAAAATTTAACGAACCGTAAAGTGATTTAACCTTGACGCTTGTCGCTCACATTCTATAGCCCCATTAATACACACCAACTGAGCGAGATAGGTATATTAAATTAAAAAGAGAGAGGGGGAGAATTATGGAGAGACAGGAACAGACTGTATCGCTCTTGTTGTTGTTGTTGAATAAATTATTTGACGGCAATAAATTAAAATTTAACAAAGTTTAACAAATGCTGATGCTGCTGTTGGGCATGCATTGGGCTTTAAGCCTAGTTCGTGCTGCATTTTTAATACCCCAAAAAGTGTGCTATAGCATAATCAAATTTTATGCGTCTGCTACCCTTGAAACTGCCTATGTGTGTTATAACGCTTGTAGGAGGTTATTTCTCTATCAATTATTAATGTAAATATTCATCCACTTGCAAGCTATTTAATAACCCAACAATATTGCTGAAGTTTTCAACAACTTTGTATAGATATATATATATGTATATTCAGATCTTTGAGCTGCTTAAATGTAAACAAATACTATAAATGCTTTTCTTGTCCTAAAATTCTAAAATTGTTTAAGCAAAGACGGAATTTTACCTGACATGATATTCGCAGGTGAAGGCTTATTTGTAGAAGTAACTCAAACCCTAATTAATTAAATGGCATAGATAACTTTATAAGCTCTGCGTGGCTTCATAAAGTAAAAATCAAGTTAAATGCCTATCTATGAATTTGCCAGTCTTATCGAATTTCAAGGGGCGACAAGGGGAAAATGTTTTTGAACTGTTGTTTTTTTTTTTTTGAAGCTCACTCTTCGGGCATTGCCGCTTGATTTAACTTGAAACTTGGCTCATTTGTATTAAGTTCGCCACTCGCTGCGGTTAAGGCCGCTAAAAGCAAATGAGTGCGTTGGCCAAAAAGTTTCGCGTTTCTTTTTGGTGGTGCTGCGGCTGCGGATGCCGATGCCGATGGAGGCGGGGGACAGAATGAGTCGCTCTCTTAGCTACAGGCAGCTCTGATCAAATAATCTTGTTTGATGATGAGTTTGCCACACACACATACACCCAACACGCACACACACTCGCACAGCTGGCGTTGCAGATAAAACTCAAAAGTTTTCATTCTATTTGCTACTTTGGAGGATTTGTGTTACATTTTGTTAGGAAAATACCAAAAAAGTTAAAACTTCTGTTTGAAGTTCTGCTCTGTCTGCTTCTGTGTATTTGTTCGTGCGTCTATGTGCAGCATTTTGATTTTTGTACTTGAAATTGGTTTGGCATAAACCATTTTCGTGGATATTATCAACATTGCTTCAAACTTTTTGCCATCAACTTTGTCTCAAGTTATAAACAAATTAAAATTGTATTAAAATGTCATTGCGTGTACATATGATTGCAGATATATGTATGTATGCGAGCAAACTGAAATTGTGTTGCCGCAAAAACACCACCGGCTAGACATGGCCAACACTCTGAAAAAATATAAAAATAAGCAAGTGGTTAACTGCACAAATACCCATTACTTACAAGGTATATTGATGATTGATTTGTGTAGAAACCTTTACTTTTATTGCAATGCTATGGGCATTTGTTAAGATTGATTTTAATTTTAATTTTTTTTATTTGAATCGTTGTAACTACTTTTTATATTGTCATTTAATATACCCTATAAAGGCAGGCGTTGGCCAGGGGTAATTGCAGTACATGTCTGCGGTAAACAGCCCGCAGGTTCAGCGTGGAAAGTTCAGCAAGCAAACCGTGTGTCGAGTGTAAACTTTATTATGAAAATTTCATTTTAATTGAGCGAGTTGTTGTTATATTAGCTATTGTAGTGTGTTGCCTGTCCACATCAATCTGAACATTTTATATTCATTGTACTCATTTTACCAGTGCTGAACTATAGCAATCTGTGTTTCTATGCCCCTGCAGGGGGCATTGCACTTTTGTTACGAATGTATTAACTTTTAAAATATTTACAATTTATGTAGAATTTTACTTGTTCTTGCAAATATTTCTCTATCAGCAGTTTATGTTTCTAGTAGCTCTTTTTATTGGTTTATTTCTGTCAAATATTTTAAGTTATGCAATTGGTTATGTTATTTTAAAAATTTTGTTAAAAATAAATGTTATTTCGTTCGCTTGAAAACAAATCATTAAACCACAATGAAATTGCTTCTCTCTTTGAATTTATCCACTTTCTATTTGTCTCTTAATTCATATCACTTGATAGAGCTGCAATTTAGCAATATTATCTGCTAAACGGAGAATCTGTTGTAGAATTTTCAGAATAAAGTGAAAAATGTTTAGCATCTGCCCATTTGTGGATGCGTAATGAAGAGTTGTTGAGCTTTACAACTTGTCGGTTCTCTGGAATATCATAAATAAACAAAATGGAAATAAGAGCATTTTCAAATGCCACTTGACACCATATGGCGACTATGCAAGCTGTCAGATATTTTGCTTTTGACGCCGCTTTCCCCTGCGGCGAGTCTTCGCTCTATGCTCGCTTCTGTCTCTCTCGCTCTCGCTCCTTCTCTCTCTCGCTCTTGTCTCTCTCTCTCTCTCTCTCTCTCTCTATGTTTGTCTTTCTTTCATGTCATTGTCAGTTGCACGCATTAAAATGCAATGATAACATGCAGCATCCACAGCAGTAACAACAACTTTAGCTCAATAGTTTTGCCAGTAAAAGTTCTTTGTTGTTTTGATTTAACTGAACAAGACGACAACGAACAAGAAGAAGACGAAGAAGAATATTAGGCGAAAGTGGCTTGGAAAATCTAAAAGCCGCAACAACAAGCACTCAAGTGCTGCAGCTCATCGCAGCTTCTGCACGAGTTGTGGCAGCTACAGGGCACGGTTAGAGAGAGCAACAACAGCCACTTGTGATGTCAACGCCATCAGCAGTTGTTGGCTGTGTCGAAGTTCGCTTGTCGCCAAGCAAAAACAACGGCAACAACAACAATAACAGCAACAAGAACAACACAAACAAATAACAACAAGAACACTTTGATATTTCATTAATTTTTTCCATAAAATATGCAACAACATTTCCGTAGCTACATTTTTCGTTTACTGCGTGCTCAAGTGTCAGATTGTTCAATTGACGGGGGGCATAAAATCCGTTCAGAATTATTAAAATATATATAAAATTAAAACACAAAACAAATTGCTGAGTAAATAAATTTAATTGAAAACTAGAAAATTGCTGAAGTGGCAAGTGAACGAGAAACCTCGAGGTTGAACGCTCAACGCATCGCTCTGTGAATTGTTTGACAGCAGCGCCAACTAATCAATCGAATTAACAACTATTCTATCTCTTATTAAAGCAGTCTCTCTCTCTCTCACACACACACACAGTCTCTCTGTTATCAAGGCCAGGCATATGAAAATTTATGTAGCAATGTGGTCAACAAGCAAAAGATATTCCAATAATTTGATAAAAAATTCTTAAGCCGGTAAAGTGATTGAATAGTGCTGCCAACTTGATTTAAGATTGCAGTGAGAATATTATCCTGCTGTCAACCTGAACAAATATATTGATAAGCTCTTTCTGTGATTATAATTGCTTTGTTGTCTAACCTTGCGGAGAGTAATTGCAATTGTGAATGTTTACACAATGTAACTTTAAATAAAACATTTATTTTAATCAATTAATGATATTAAATCTTTAGCAACTATTACACCTTAAATTATGTATTAAATTCGCTTCCACAGTACCAAAAATATATCAATTAATGCCACTTCGAGGCGAACTGCTTTGTATAACGCTAGGGAATTGTACGTGTATAAGTATGTACTTAGCAGCAAGCTTTATGTGTACTTTTTATTTTGACTGAACAAATGAAATGCTGTGAACTTAATGCTGGGCCTCCAAACAAAACGGAAAGAAAAGGAATTGAGGCTGGCTGTCAAGTGGCAGCCAGCTCAGGCATAAAAAAGGCGACACGGCAATTGCCTGGCAGCCAGAGCTCAGCAAGATAGAGAGAGAGAGAGGCGAGCGGGTTGGGGAGCCAGGGAGGGAGTAGACTGAAGTAGAAACGGGCGTCAAATCGATAACAAGCGGAAATGGGGTCAGTGCACCCAAATGCCCAGGCAAAAGCAATCAAAACTCATTGCCAAAACGAGTAAAAAAATGTAAAGAACGTGGGAAGGGGGGAAAAAAGAAGAAAGAATGTTGTTGGCCAGTTGTTGGGAGGCTTGTACCGTTTACATTTTCAATGCAACAAAAATGTTGCATAGGGCAGCCCCCAGCACCCGCACCTGCACCCGTATTCGCACCCCTATTCGCATTCCCATTCGTATTTGTATTCGCAGGCAAACACAAACCAAGCAAGTGCTTCAATTTTCCGCCTTGCCAACTTGCTGCAAGCAGAAAGAAGCTGCCAAGCGTTCTCTCAATTGCTGTCCAGGCACAAAATCTTGTGCATTATCAACGTTTAACTGCAATATCATTGGCTATTGCTGTTGTTGCTGCTGGTTTGCTTTCTTTCTCAGTTAGCCGTGTGCACTTAATCAATATTCGATTACAACCGCTGTTCCAACCATTCACCCACTCCTACAACATACAGTTAACAGTACTTATGCACTAATACACACTCAGATGGCAAGGCCAGCACACACACATATATATATTGGCTATTGAATCATATTGCGTTGCCTGCTCTCTGCCTCCCCATTGGGCAATCTAGTTGCCTTTTGTGCGTCTATCAATGCACTTTTGCCTCAGCTGTTAGCAGTCATATTCGTTCGTACTAGCAATGCGGTTCGTCTGATCTACCCTGCTGCCAATTACAGTTTCGATCCCGGCCGAAAGTTAAATGCCAAACCGACCATTACGTGTAACAGCAGCAACAACACTTTGTTGGTCACTGGCCCCACTGGGCGTATAAGTGTTATGCAAGTTATTTATACCTACCAGCTAAGCTTAGCTTATTGATATCCCTTTTGCATTCATGGAAAGTTTTTAGAGCCATTTCATAACATTAAAGATACAAAATGATAGTGTTATAAAAATTGCTTAAGACCAAAAAAAGTTCTGCATTCTTTGCATCATAAATCTCTAAACCGTTGCAACTCTTAATTGGCCAATCTGCTTTCATTTCTGTACCACTCGACGTATGAGTGTTGTGTTGCTATTTCTTTGCATATTGATTACGCATTTTTGGCTCAAAACGATACGGATTTGATTTGGGCAAAGGAAATGTGTAATAATTGTGCAACTATGCTTTATCCAATTAAGGCGATTGTCTAAACCCAGAGAGAAAAATTACATTCTTAATGCATTCCTTAAATTAGTAAATATTCTGGATTTATGCATTGATTAGCAGTTTCAGCATATATCAATTCAATTTCATTTGAAATTAACTTTCATGTTTAAATGGTATGTTTGGCATTTGGCAATTTTGTGGCCAACATTGGATGTTGTTCAGTTGACCTCAGGCAGTAGCAATCATTTGATGTTTATTTGTTAGAGTTGTTATTAGTCTTTGACAGAGTGAGTGCGAGTGTGAGTGTGTGAGCTTCAATGCGAATATGCCATTAATTTATACTAAATTATCAACCATATTTGTTGTTCATTAAATTGCATTTCAATTATATAACTCGAATGTGTTGCAAGTAGCCCTAATCACTGGCCAATGTTCTATGTGGTCACCTAAGTATTTGTCATTGTGTGTGCTGGGTGTGTGTGTGTGTCTGGGTATGTGCGCTGTGTGTGTGTGCTGCGTGTACATTTTACATAATAAATCACGTAATGTTTCAAAATGCTGTCATGTTTAGTTGGTTAGCCAGGCAAATTCCTGGCCAGGCAGGTATTAAAGACAATATTATTTGGCCAGCCTCTGGGAATTTTGGTCTAAAGTAGCTGCCAATGCACAGTTTGACAATATTTGAGGTATATTAGTGATGGCTTATCCTATTGTTTCAATCAAACTTTAGTTTAAGTGATTTTTGCTTGATTTCAAAATATATTTTTCTGATGGACTAATTTTTTAGTATATACATTATTACAGGGTATTGGTATGTCTGCTACTGTGCTGTTGTTAGTTTCTTATGTGATGTCCGCATGTCTTGGCAGCAATTTAAATGAAATTGTCAGATTGCAATGTGTAACATGCTGCCAGGCCACAAATTACGTTGCATACAATGGCTGACACACACACCCACATACACCCAGACCCACATATGCATACAGTACACACACATACGTTACCAATATTGGATACGTGCATGACACGAATATTTTACTCTTCTTCTTCGCCGACTTCTGCTCGAATTGTTTTGCAATTTAATTTTATGACTTGTTTATTTCGAATGCCTGCGTAAAGTTCAAGATAACAAACACACACACACACTACGCAAATGCATAAGTATCTCAAGGAAATATTTGTAAAATTTCCAATTAATATACGATATAGGGATATGAATATATACATATATACACTTGATACATACAGCTGCTCTTTGGGGCCTAATTAAGCAGTTGAACGCTTTGCTCAGACTTTGAACCCATAATTACTCAAAAGCGCGCAGATAAAGCACGAACTCCAAGGCAATTGCTATTAGAGAGCGGCAGCCTTAACGCCCCAAACGCCTCATCGCCTCAATGGCCATGTAATTAAACTTTGATTACGGTACTTAGCCAGCGCACTAAGCTCCTCTTCTTCTTTTTCTTTTTTTTTTTTTTCTTTCTGCAACTTCTCCACCTCATACTCTATAATAACGAATGCGGTGCCCCCCTTAGTCTGTCTGTTGGTTGTCGGTTTTTTGAGTGTATCAACTTGGCGGTTGAGCGCCGCAAAAGTGGTAATGCTTAACTGATAGATATCCTTTAAAACGCAAAGCTTTAAGTAAAATGCAGCTGCCTATTGCAATGTAAACATAGCAAGCTTTAGGCTTACTGTGAGTTCTAAAGCGTTAAATTTTTAGTGAAAATTAATTATGAATGAAGAACAACTAACTCAAGTTTTGTTTATATATCGACAGATTGCAAACTAAGTAAGGTTGTTAGCTTTCATGTGCTTTTAAAGCTCTTTTCCTTCTGCTTTTCTCCATAAGCTTTCTCATTGCTTAGGTATAAAGATAGCTTAATTGTAGTACTATAATATTATGTTAATGCAATACTGTCCGCCGAAAGCACAGACACATCCTTAGGGTATAGAAATTGCCTTAACGCTCAACGTGACTTTACGAGTCCTTGCAGCATTCTTCGAGGCTTCAGCTAATGACACTGCAACCAGCGGAAGACATAAAAACTCAAGCAGCGCATAACATTGTCTACAAGTAGCTTCCACCCCCAATCTATGGCTACAACTTGTGGGGCATTCGCATCTTTATTTCTTTTTTTTTTTTTTATATTCCCTCAAAGTCTCAACACTTTGGGGCGTTATTGTTAAATAACCAACGCATACTCTTTTTATATTTTATTTTTATTGTTGCCTGCAATATGCAATTATATTTATGACACTTTTATTTGATTTCCTAAAGATTTCTTGTGTTTAGCATAAATGCAAGTAGGAGAAAAAACAGAAGAAAAAAACAACAAAGATATTTGTCTAAGTACATTTATCATACCCTGAGCTGCCAAATTGCCCAAAGAAACACACACATAACGCACATATTTTTGCATAAAATATATGTATATAGCAATACATATATCCCATATATGTATATATACGTATATATTCGGAATATCATCATTTGCTGCTGGTGGAGTTGGCAATGGAGCTGGTTCTGATGTCGGGTCTTGAAGTAAGCCCACAAGCCATATAATGTGCCATAAATATTAAAACGGTTTGACTTTACGCGCTGCTGTTCTTCCTTTGCCTTTGCATTTGCCTTTGCCTTTGCCACACGCGCCTCGAGGTTAGTCCAGGACAGTAGCAGGAGGCAACGGACCCGGTGCCGGATCAGGCTCTGGTTGCCGTAAAGCGCTAGCAAATTATTTGCATTTTTTATATGCCAGAGCTGAGACGTCAACAAAAAATATATATATATATAAGTGAAACAAGTCGGGTAAAGGCTACAGTGAAGCGCATGCAACAGTCTGATACCCTGTAACAGTGTCAATAAGAGCTTGCACAGCGCTTATTCGATTTGCATGAGAGAAGGGGAGTTAACGTTTTGCGTGTTTGTTTACACAGACAGTACAGGTCGGCCCATTTGTGGCAGTAACTCGCACATACTGTATACAACCTTCGTACAGGGTATAAGCAACGCGAAAAATTGGCAGCAGCTAAAGTCTCTTTGAGCATAAAATGTGAAAGTGCAAAGGAAATTTACTCCTCTCCTCTGTCACAGACACGCAACGTATACACCCCACACCCAGTCGCAACAGCAGCAGATCGGATATATTTTTTATAAAAATATATTTTAAGCGTGCCCGCTGCTTGATTGGAGCAGACGAATAGAGTAAAGGAGGATTGTGGGAATAGGGCGGGGGCAATGAGAGCCCGATATGCTGCAGAGACTGTGCTATCAACGGCGGCTCTTGTGGTACTTTGCGGCTGCTTAGCGTTGTCACACCGCCAGGCAAATTGTGGTGCGTCGGTGTTGGTGTGCATGTAGATGTAGATGTAGACATAGCCGGATGAGAAGCAGCAGCCAAGAAATGAGCATGTTGCAAATTATTAAGCGCAATTCAATCAAATTCAATAATAAATCGCATTTATTTTGCAATAATTTGCATTTTTTATTTACAAGGAAGTTGCCCAATCCACAGCGACAAAAATATATAAATTGCACAGATAAAACATATGTATAGCTGTGAATATCTATATGAATGTTAGGCAACAATAAGCTGTATTAATGTGAAGGCTAACTAAACTATAATTTATGAAACAATGTACAATGTTTTGTTGAATCCAACTCCTCTTTTGTTATTAACAAGTCTAGTCCCGAAGCTACGCAAACTTATGGCATCAAAATTCTCTAATATAAGCTCATTTATTTGTTAACAAACAAAATTAGCTTTTGCCTTTTTTTTTAGAACAAATGTTGCTAAATTCTATAACTTTTAATTAACAGACAGTAAGAAAAAGTATTCAAAATTTGTATTCCTGTTTTTTTGGTTTGTTTCATATTTGCGCTTCCTCTGCAATGGAAAATAAATGCACTAAAGTTTTTAATTAAATATCAAGTTCAGCTGGAAAGTTCTATTTGAAATAGTAATAAAAATATTTTACAATTAGTTGTACAACATTCGCATCATCAAATCACAGTCAAATAAATATGCAAGATATGAGAATTGTGGAAATTGGAATTTTGTGGTTGCTTCCATAGCAAGATGACCAACTCTAACAGATTGGCCAAAATTTTGCCAATTGTGGTCACAATCAGCTGGTGAATCGTCATGCCACTGAGAACTCTCTAGATATTTGGGCAATTGCTTCTGATTTGAGGCACTTAGCCTGAGCAGCAGGAGTTTCATAATTGAGAATCAATAGTTGATCAACCGGAAGTGGATGTCAATGATGAGAGTGGGCTATGTGTGTGCCATGCGTACATGTGTCACCTGCTGCTTCAGTTGCGTTGGCGGGCAAGTGTTAAATGCTGCCTTCTAGCTCTCTCTGTACCTCTCTATCTTATTTCCCAACCTTGTCACTAACCACATGTCAAAAATGCAAATCCAGCATGTCCTAATACCTTGAGCATTGTCATGCTCCTCTCTGTCTCTTAATTGGCAACCCATCTGCATACTCTCTCTCTCTCTCTGCTTTATAACCACACACAGATGATCCAATGGGGCGTGGCTAGGCGAAATGGCATGTACATGTTGCCTGTTGGCCATATAATGAATGTTTAAATGCTTTGGCACGTGAATTATTGTGGATTTAATTGTGCGCTATTAATGACTGAGGCTCAGCCTCAGAGCCAATGCCAATGAGCGCTCATTAAAATTAAATTTGTTGTGCGTGTGCACACTTGTTGTTGGTTTGCTGTAATAGCCGAGTGGCACTCGGCTTAAATAGCAACGCACAACACTCGAAATGCTGCACAGTCTGTTGCAGCAACTGTTGTTGCTTTGCTGCTGTTGCTGCTGCAGCTGCAACTGTCAGTGTCACATAATTTTGCACTTTGGACAGGCCACAAGCACTCGAGGCTTTCGGTTTGCATGTCAAACACACACACACACACACACACACACACACACACACACACTCTTACACATGGCACGCACACACCCACACTCACCCCACTCACAAAAAAGCAGTTTCATTATTTGTGTAGCAATGCACATATTTTTTTAGCATACTTTTTTGCGTTTGTAGAAATAGGAAAAAAGAAAAGAAATGTATAAAAATAAAATGTGGAATGTGATTTTAAGTAATATTTTTCAACATTATTTATACATATTCATTTATAGCTAGATTGCAGAGACTATTTGGGTTTAAGCTACCAAACTTAATGTCAATACTCCTGTTGTGTGCAAGCGGATCAAGTTTGAGTTAAAGCTATATATTATTTTATTCAGCTGCTTAATAATATATATTTCCGAATTATTAACTACTCTACTTTACATCTACAGATGATACAAGTCTTCCGACAGTATAGATATACACTCTAACGATTGCTTCCATCATAGATCTCCCTATAGACATTTATTATTTGCACATGCTTGACTTTCAATGCACGGTATCAGGTTTTTGTGAAATGTTTTATTCGTCTTCTGGTTGCAGACTACTAGCCGCTCTAAGTGGGGATGTAATGCAATTGATGAAAAGTGAACAGAGCGATTGTTGAAAAGTTTCAGCTGCCTTATTTTCAGCTTAACTTCACAGATTGATAAATGTTCGTTCACCCATTTTGCCGAAAATCACGCAACACGCAACCAAGAACAACGAATACTTGACACACAAAACCGCAGCACGTAAGTTTCAATATTGGCACTCATGTGTATCTGTATTAGTAGGCATGTATAAGTTGTGTGTGTGTGTATGTGTGTGTGTGAGTTTTCCACATGTCGTAAACTGAAACTTAAAGGCAAAGACGCGTTCAACTGGCGCGCGTACGTGTCAGCTGCTGTAAATGTCTTACAAAATGGCGGCATTCGCGCCATGTGTTATTGTGTTACTTTCTCTGTGTGTGTGAGTGTGAGTGTGTGTTATATATGTACAGAGCTGGGTGTAAGGAATGAGTCTGAAACTATTGGAGTATAGAGCAGCTGTGTTTTGTCAAAAGTCAAAACCAAAATCCAAAAATGCGGCTTGTCACATATGCTACTGTCGAGGGCGACGTCGAGGGCGTTGGCGAAAGCGGGTTTGAGGTCGTGGGGCACATAAAACATGCAATATGCAACAGCCGCCATTTTTAATTTGCTTGTCGAAACTGATGCGTGTTGTTTTTATGCATTGGGTTGGCCTGTTTCCGTTTCCGCTTTTCAGCTCCAGCTGCTGTTTAACTTGTTGTTGTTGTTGCTGATTTCCCATCTCATTTTTTTTCTCTCTCTCTCAATGTAAATAACAAAATGTATCACTTCCGTGGAATGGCACACACTCACAGCGTTCGGTGAGTGTGTGTGTGTGCCAATCTGCAGATGCAATGCATTTGCTGTATTTGCCACTTGCCACATTTTGCAGCCATTGCAAATGGCGTGCGATAACAAAAATGGCCGCTCGTTCAGTTTCCGCTTTGTTTGGTTAGTTACTGTTTGCATCAGTTTTGAAGCAACACTGCCATTGTTAACTTTGTTAACATGTGTAGCAGGTTATCGTTATAGCATTGTACGTTCTCTTCGCCCCCTTTTTGGAACTCTCTCTCTCTTTATCAGATAGCCCAATACATCCATCAGCAGCCCGTTCCCACTCTCTCTTTCTATCTCTAACATTCCATCAGCTACCCGCACAAATATTTTCGATGTACGCACTCAGAAATGCAAATATTTATGCATATCAATTTTGTGTTTCTATGCCGCTTAGAGTTGCTAATTAAAATCTGACTGTCAAATATGCCAGAGCATATAGAAAATATTTCCATTTTAATTTCCATGCTTGAGTTACTTAGCTGTTGTCGAGTGACTCTTTGCCTCATTCCAATGGGAATAAACGAACATTCATATGCTCAACAAATCGTAGAATAAGGAATTTATGGGGGTATGCCACGCCTTCTTTGATGCATTAGAAATTTCTTGAAATATAGGTAAATGTAAAATAAGAAGTAAAGTCTTTTCTACAATGAGCACTTGAAGTGGCCTTTAATGGCAGAAATTGTATGAAAAGTAGATTATTGTACTTGTTTTATTATTGGAAAAATACCTGACGCTAAGAGTCGCCTGTGCGCTTGGTTGTTAAGGTAACAAATAACCAATTTATGAGATTTTCACATTATTAATATAAAGAGTGAATTCCCAAGCAGTGACAATCGGGCTGTAACGAAGGGGGAGAGGGAATCATCTTCCATCATTCTGCTAAGCTTTATACTAACGCTTTAGTTGAGCAGACATCAGATTGAAATGATAGATTAGAGTATTCTTAACAATTTATCAACGTATTTTTGAAGGTATTTTGCCTGACAGCAGTAAACTGTGGCATTTTGCTAGTTGTCCAAGACTTTTGTGCTGCCTAATTGACCATTAGTACAAGTAAATTGCTAATTGCATTCTCACAGCTGACAATTATAAATTGCTTTTGGCACTTTCTGCATGAGAGAGAGAGAGAGAGAAAGTGTGTAGCCTTAATGCAAATGCGTTTGAATGCATTCAAAAGGTGCGCAACAATCAAGTGAGCTAACAAATTGACTTACTGACAATGAAGAGGTCCACCCGGGTCACATTATTACGACTATGCCGGCGCCCAAATTGACGGTCATTTAGAATCGATTTGTTCCCCATTCCAAATGCAATGTTTAATGCGGTGACATGATTAGTTAACCTAAACAATGCATTGTTGTTTCGAGCCTTGTTGTGTTTTGCATGTCAGAATCAAATTCACAAATGTTATAACTGATTATGCAAATTTTCTGTGTTTTTAATATTTGACGTTGGTTGCTAAAATCCATTGAGGTTAGTTGTAATTACAGCCACATAACATATTTTATGCATTCCTTTTTTTTTTTTTTTTTTGAATAAAGTATTAAAAACTAGTTTTAAATGCAGTTTTGTGTGTGGGGCAAACGCCGCGAATGCGTGATGCGTGTGTTCTGTGTGTGTGTATGTATATCAATTGCAACGTTATTTGCTGAAATTGTATATAAAGCGGGTAGGTACATTTTTGTGTGTGCGTGTGTGAATCATGCAAATTAGCACGCTTGCGGCATTCGATGCGTTCTGTGGCTTTAATGGTGAACTGACCCACAGCAGCACCACTTCGTAGTCTTGCACACGCAATTAAGAACTTTAACTTGATGATTGGACTTTGAATAGTATACAGTACTGGCAAAACTTTCAGCTTCATAATTGTATATATATGTGTGTGTGTCTGTATAAATGTGTGTGTGCGTGTGTGTGTGTATATGCTTTGTATTGTACATTTACGGAAACTAACTAGTTAACGTATACATCAGTTAATGAGCTTATCGTTTGTGGCTGGCAAGTTGTTTGGTTGTGGGGGATTTACAGGGATTGTGTGAAGCGTGACCAAAAAGCCATTACAACATGGCCTACTGATTAGAGACTCTATGCACAGCCCAACATTATGAACTTTACAGTGGCTTATCCTGCAGACCAATTTATGCATATGACTTTAGTTAATTTTCTAAATCATTTACGAATTCAGTGTGCAGTATATATGCATGTTTGAACATAAAATTGATTAGATAACTTTGAAATAAAATGGAATAGCTAATTCGAGTAATAATTAAATCGGTTTTACAAGAATGAAGGCGACTATTTAACCAGCTATTCTTTATTGTTTTAAATTTATCTTATTGCCTGCAAAAAAATGTATACTCAATCTTTTATACAAGGATCTATTGCTAGCTATGCTACCTCTATCAGATTGCCTAGAATGCCCAGCTTGAAAATACATGCTGTCGATTACAATCATTTTCCATTTGCCCAAGCTAATCAGTCTTTATGCCTCTACTGCTAAAAAATGACATCGATAGCCAACTTGGCACATAAGCGTCAACATATCAATGGAGTTGCCTCCTGTCATTCCTACAGTCAACTCAATTGAATAGTCTCCTCACAGCGTTGTAAGGCTCAGAGACGAGTCTCTGCATAGAGCACCTGCATGGATTTTCTTTGCTTTTTGTGTTGCGTAGCAACAAAAACATTTCCATTTCCGCTTGAAGTTGCAGCTGCAGCACAGCAGCTTTTCTATTTCCAGCTTGCCAGGCAGCAACAAGACAATCATCAAATGCGAGCGAATTGTAGTAAATAAAATTTCTCTATTTTTTTTCTCCATTTGTTTTTCAATTCATTTCATTTCCTTTTTTTTCCTGTAATCTTTTTTTTTTCTTATGTTCTATGAGTGGTGTGTCGTGTGCCCTTTGTTTTCACAAATTGAATTGTTCGCAAAGAAGTTTCTGATTTCCTTTCAAGCTACGTACAAAAATTGAGAACAATTCCCAATAAATGTGAATGATATGTTGGCAAGGGGGAGAGAAATGTGCGGACAGGCAGGCAGTTGGTCGTTTGGTATCCATGTAAATCAGGCTAAAAGCTTTTTTTCATAATTGAAACATTTTCGATGAAATGAAACAATTTAGTTAGACACACAAGCAATTGGTAAAATAATGAAGTTAGTCCTCAACAAAAAGAAGAAATATACGTACTTATTGTAAATATAACTTGGAGCCAAATCACATTCCACTTTTAATTGAAAATGAAAGTTAATTAACCCCAAAAATTAAAAACAAAAGCCAGCAATTTATATGTATTTATTATTGTATTTTCTACGTTTATTTTTCGACATAAAGAACCCATGACATGCAATATTGGGCACCTTTAAACACTGAATACAATGAAATAAAGCTATGCTCGACCAGGAAATACCCTGCTTGCATGCTTTTCATGAATTTCAACAATTTGTTGTAGAGTGTACACAATGCCAGTTATTCTATAGGTTGGTGCGGAGTGTGCGCAGTTGCGAAATCATGTGTGGCATGAAGCTAATCGAAATGTAAAGACAATGAACCATTGACAATATGAGTACCTGACCCTATAATGGGGTACGTGCATTGAACTACCGCCACATTTGAAGTACTGCGCACGTAGAGTCCTTTTGGACAAAACATATTGGTAAATATTTAGATTATAAAACAATTGTACACGGCCTGTTGACGGTAAGGTCAGTCACTTGTCAGACTTCACGTTTAGCATTGTCAATTATTCGAAAACTTTTTTGGCCCGAAGCCAGCGTAAAATACTAATACAACAAAAAAGAAAAGAAGGGGAAACTGGTAAGGGGGGGGTCGAATCAGAAGCAGAAAAGGACGAACACTTTGAAATGCAAAGCAAAGTTTTAACAAAATGCGACATAAAACAGCGAAAAAAAAAATATAAAAATAACCAACTGCTTGGGTTGCCGTAAAGCGGCTTAGAAGATTTTTCAGTTCACCTGCTGCAGTTACGGCGAGTCACTGGAAAAGGGTTGTGCGCCCGACGTGGCTAATAAACTGAATCAAAAAAGAAAGAAAAGAAAAGAAAAGTAAAAGTAAAAGAAACAGAAACAGAACTGTATGTAGTTTGTCGAATTTTGTATACACTTCGATAGAATCAGACATATGAAGATTGGAATAGCTCATTGTGTTGATTAAATAGTTATAATATATTTAGTTGATGCATCATATGATGACATTTATGAACACAATTGCAGTATTCTCGGTCATGGGACAAAGCTATTTTCCTTTAAATTATTGCTTATGCAACACGAGCGACAAAAGGACAAACGAAAGGCAGTTGGCAACTGGTAGTACGTAGTCGGCATAAAGCACTGCCAGGCATTTTTAATTAAAAACGCAAAACCTTAAACAACATTTTACTTAGGGCATCAGCAGGCGACAAAAACTTCCGAATGGCTCGCAACGAGAGAGGGAAACAGGGATAGGGCGCAGGAACAGCGACAGACAGAAGTCAAACAGTAAAGCAGACAACAATAATTTCAACAATAACATAACAAATTGTTTCAGGACATACAAGAAAGTGCCTACCTTACTGTTTCAATCTGCCAGAGAAGGTTGTAACCTTAGAAAATCCGTTGCTTATTTTCTGTAGGTGTTGCAAAGTCGTTTCTATTTGCCACTAACAAAGCTCCTACTTGACTGCAACTGGGTTGGCAAGGTAACAAAACTAGTGCAAAGTATACGACTTTACGCCATTCTCTTGCAACCACGCAGCTGTTAAATTTAAAATGTATCTCTATTCAAAGAATATTACTTGAACTATTTTTATGACCGCCTGACCAACCTTGAGGTTACTTTTTGCTACAATGATAAATTTGATTGCAACATCCGCAGGTAGCAGTTGCATGTGCAACCCAAATAACTGGCAAGAAATGCATATAATTTTAGTGTTTTTTTTTTTTATCTTTCAATGCTGCCGACGGTATAAATCAATTTTGCATATTCACAAAGAAATGCACGTAAATGTGAAATGTGAAAGAACGATACTCGTTACTTGTATAAATATGCATTGCAATGATTTATTGCAAACGTTTCGAGTCCAATTTATAGCGAATTGTGTAACCAGAATAAAATATTAGTGGCCAATGTCTACGCTAAGCTCATATTTTAGGCAACTTCATGGAGCTCCATCACGATAAGACTATGGCCTTCGCCATGCAGCATTTCATTAAAAGCCACAACGAAATTTTTGCCCATTAAAGGCGAAATTCTGCTGCTGACCACATTTAGTGTGTTAAATGTCACTTTCATTCATTCGAAATGCGTTTGGGACTTTGATTTTTTTTTTTTTACACCAGTTTGCAAAAACAAAGCGAAATTGCGAAGGAACAAGCAAGACAAAGGGGAAAATGAAATGGTTGGGATGTGTGTGTGGGTTAGGGGGGTATTAGAAGAGTGAAATGTAGGGAAGTCTGTGCCATGTTTGCGTGTCACTCGTTTTGGCCGCCCATGTCGCACATGTTCAGCTTGAAGGACATTCAATATCTTTGCGCATTATGCTAAGCCTTTTCAAATGACCAGCATTTGCAGCAGCGAGTGACAGTTCCTACAGTAGAAGAAGAAACAGAAGCAGCAGCAGCCTCAGGCAACGCAGCTTAGCTTTCTACGCATACAGACACATATGATGTAACTATTCTTGCTTTTGTTTTTCGTGCAATATCCTATGAGTTGAGTATATTGAGCTGTATGGGCTTCTATGTGAATTATGTGCCAACTGTTGCTTGAGCAGCCATTTTAGATATAGAACTTTGCAGTCCCAACTACAAGCAAATCTTTAGCCTACATCAGAGCTATAATTTATGGCTTCAAAATGGTTTTCCTTTAAGTTAATATTTCTCAAAACATTGAAAATATTTTAAAAACAACGAAAGAGATTTTCATTATAATTGATATATGCATATAGCATACTTTTGTGCGGCTTTATTCAACTTTTAATTTCATTGTCTTCTTTTATAGGGTATCTTTGAGTTTTAGTTTTAGCAATCTCCATTCCTCTTGTTCCTATTTTAACTTGCGTGTTTTTAGCAAATGCTGTAAGTGTAAGTGGCTTTCATGCAGCCATTTTGTGCTGCGCTTAAGCAAACAATAAAACATAATGAAAGTGTAAAGCTGTTGAGCCAGAACCGAAAACGAAACGGAACGGAACGCTACGAAAGCAAAGTCTGTTAGCTAACCTCAGAAAGAGGGTCAATTGCCAACTCGAGTGCCACAAAAATGCACATAAATGTGATAGATGTGTGTGCGACAGTGAAAGGAAGTAGAGAGAAACTGCATTGGGAAAACGCAAGAAATATTAAATTTTTTTTTTTTTTTTTTTTTTTTTTTTTCTAAACTCAACTTAGCAATCACGACTTGCAACACATAAAATTTAATGTTTGCTTTTGTCCATTTGCTCTGCGGTTGCAGCGACGACTTCTGCTATTTTACTTGTGTCAGTTGCACGTTGCCAGTTGCAAGTTGGTTACAAAAGCATGAGAAATGACTGTGAGTTGTGGCAAAGCTTAACATTTGTTGCATGTTGCTGCACTTGACATTTCCATCTCATTGCATGTTGAGTGAATTTTAACATTTAATTATGAACATGTCATTGTGGCAAAAGGTTTATCAAACAAGCCACGAAAGCGATGAAAATCCTATAAGTCAGGGAAATGTGGCAGACAGAGATCAACAAAAAAAATGTAAAATTGCCGCAGGAAACTTTAACTTTATCACGTATGAAATGTCGATTAAAAAGCAGACTATTATACTCAACAACTATAGCAAGAATTAAAGGGTATTGAATCGGAAAACAAATGTATTTTTTTTATTTTTTTTTACATTTTGATATAAAAAAAACATATAGGCAGTGAAGAAGTGATGGGTAATTTTAATGGATCTGCATATATCAAATTAAGTGCCCGTCACAAACATTGCTCACACTCCACATCTGGTAAAACTCTCGTGCAGCTTGTAATACCCATGCAACCAGTCAGACAACCCTCTCTTAACCGGCTGCCTGATGCCATTTTTCATGTCATGCCAATCGATAATTCTTTTGTTCATTAAGATGTTGATAAATCACAGCAGCATCGCCGTGTATGAGAGTATACCAGTGGAATACCAGTGGAGCTAACGACGGCAAATGAAAGGAATTTCATAGTTTAACGTGGGCCAAATTGCGAACTCAAACTCAGCTGGTCAGTGTAGCTTTCAGGCATTTGGCTGATAATGTGTGAGTAGGGGGCGTGGCTAATGTACTTCAAATAGACTGTGGACACCTCACACACTGCGAACACTGGGATCACTGTGGCACTTCATGCCTCACCTGTTGGCACTTTGTCCAATTGAGTTGGAAATTAACGCATCGCAAAGCTCTAACAGCTAAGCTGATTTGTTGGCTAAAAAAAAGAAAAGAAAAAAACTAGTAGAATAGGATACATTATAGCGAACTCGATTGTGAGAGACCCTGTACTTGTGCTGTGTACTTTGGCGACTGTTTCGTTCAATGGCGCGATACCGCGTAAAATTGACAAACCTAATATACCCCTTTGCACTTACTAAACACAGGGTAGGAAAACCCCAAAACCGCTGCAAAGTGCTGTGGCAAGTGCAAAGAGAATGCTTTTGACCGAGGGAAAATAAAATGCGCAATAGACTAATTAATTAGAAATTAGAAAAAAAACTGCATATAAGTTCAATCTCATTATTATTTTTTATTCGTCAATGTTCAACATACATTTTAGAATTTAATTTAATTTTATTTTAACATTTTTTGCCCTTACTTTATTGTTTACAAATAGTTTCACTTCTCACTTGAATATTTTTTTTTTTTTTTTTTTTTTTTTTTTTTTTTTTTTTTTTTTGGCACGCAACATGGATTATATATTTGTATGGGTTAAGTTGTGTGAGAGAGAGCTCCATTTTGTAGATTATATGCTTTAAGTCCATTTCACTGAGCTCCCAAAAAGTTACTGTCAAAGTTTTGTTCATAAATAATCGTTGAATCGCAAGCTCGCAGCTTGTACACCTGCTGCGAGTATATTTAAACATTTTAATTGTGTTTTAATGAAATGGCTGCCGCCACATTTAGAGCACGTGTTGTGCCCTGTAGTGCAATAAAATTATGTTTAGCATATTAAGGCGACATTTGTGGCACTTACAGTGTGCGCAGACGTTGCACAAATTAATGAGAAATTATACGCCCACGTAGCCGCACTCAGACGGCGGTTGGCTGCCCCAACTTTGTGGAAAGTAGTAGTGGAGCCAGTCATGAAATGAGATGAAGTCAGAGAGTAAGTTTAAATAATGTAAAACTTTAGTAAAATGCGCAATTGGCAAACAAATTGTGATTGCAGTTGGTATAAAGTGTGTTGCATACTTTGATGCTGCTGTTATTTGGCTTGCCTAGCGTATATCTTTCACTTTCGTATAGCTGGTTTTGTTGTGGTGTTATTGCTTTTGTTGTGGTATTGGCTTAAGTTAGTTACAAACAGTTTTTACCCACATTTTATACAGTTTTTTTTTTTCTTTTTTTCGTTGAACATTTTGAGGTGTGCGTGCGGTAAGCAAGTTTTGTATTAAAAAACTTTTATCTTCTCTTCTACGTTCAGGTAAATGACGTAAATTTTTAATTACTAACTGCAAAACTTGTTCTCATCGTGGTCGTCATCATCGTTGAAAAGTTTTCATCATTCAGTCCCTGTCAAGTGTCAAGTGCCTGTCGACCTGGCCAAGACCAAGACCAAGACCGAGACAAAGATGCAGACGCAGACGCAGACGACGTACAATGCAGCTGGTATCCCCAAGACAACAGAGTAGAAAACTGAAATGTTGCAGCACAAAACAAACTGTAGAGGCTTCTCAGGACGGGGTGGTTTTCTTTTAAATATTATTTGGAAGGGTTAACATGGTGAGAAATCCATAAGGGAATGGGCGAACAGAGCACAGCAATTGGCATACAGGGTAGCTAAAAAACTGTTATACTTTGATTGAAGAGAGTGTGCGTGTTTGGTTTGGATTATGGACAACCGCAGAAGTTGCCACAATCTGTGCTGTTGCTTTAGTTGCTGCAAATTAGCATTCATCGCATTCATTTACCTCATTCAAGCTTTGCTTTTTGCATTACGTTTTGCATTTGAACATTCGAAAAGAAGCAGCCGGAAACGGAAATGTGCTTGCCAGACGAAATTATCATGGGAGCCAACCATCGCGGCAAACGTTGGCGCAATGGAAGGAAATGCCGTTATACTATGCGACTATGTTGGAGCGGAAGATGTAATTAGGGTAAAAGCAAAATGGGAAAATAATTAACACTTGAGCATAATTAATTGCACGACAAATGACAAGTGCCAAGGGGTGCCGAGGTAGAAACAACAACATAAAAGAAAACCATCAAGTTATTCTTTCTCATTCCACAAACTTATTCGCTGTTATTTGAAGCTATAAACTGAAATATGGTTGCTGTCAAAGTTGTTCGGCTAATCGCATTACGCTTAGTCCATTTGCCATTGACCAAAACTAAAAAGTTGATTGCATATATGTACAACAAATACGACAAGTGCAACATTGAAAGCAATATTTAATACTATTTCTAATCAGATTATACGCAAAATTGATTTCAAATCAAATTGCATGATAAAATTCACACACATAAATACAAATTACGAAAGAAAAATGAAAGTTATTCATTTACAATTGCATAAGCCAAATTGCTACGATGTATAATTTGAATGCAGACAATAAGAATGGCAACTTTAGCACAATGTGCATAATTGTATTATACCCTGGTTTTGGTTTGGTTTTTCAAACTGTACATAAGATTGTTTCATTTCTTTCATAACTATGTATGCAATAGTCTAAAATATCTCTTCATTTTACAGGGTATTGCTTTAGTCAAGTTCAGTTAACTTTATCGGCGTTTGCATTCATTTACTTGAACTTCTTGTCCACAGAGACTGTCTGATCGATTTTGACATTGATTGTATTAATTAAAATTAAATTTACGGCTAAATTGAAATGCTGCTGCTCAACGCAAGTGAATAGCACTTGGTTATAAAACAAACCATTCTGTATTTTCATTCCACCAGATATCTGGTAATAAATTACAATAAACTTTTGCAATTCCCATTTGTATTTGGTTGCTGTTCGCACTTCAGCGCCTCACAATGCCAAAAGTACTAGAAGCAATTTGTTGGCACTCTTGTTTTGGGGTATAGAAATATTTGCAATATGGAAATCCAACAAACGGTGAAGCCATGACAACCATTTAGTGCAAATCTCCACACAACTCGGAACAGTGCCAAGTGATGCTGAGTTAAAAACTATGCATAGATTGCTGTTTTCATAGCTCAGCTCGACGCATCACAGAATGTGCTTGATGAAGTAGAAAATGATCGAAACCTTAGCCAAGTTATACGGCATTGTTAACTTGTCTTGGCTATAGCTGTAGCAATGAGTTTATTGCACTCACATATTCATATATATAGAGTTAAAGTTTTAATTAAACTCTGATAACCCATGGAAGGGATGAAGCACAATGACCTTTAGTACATTTTGGGCCTGCTTAACTTTTGTTGCCGGAAAATACTCATAACTCTTAACGCTTGTCTATTAAGTTGAGTAAATGAAACAAATATTTATGTTGACGGGGTTTCTTCTTTTTTTTCGCTTTTTAATTAAAAATATACACACAACATTTTGATGATTTTTCGCATTGTCATCAGGGCGGTTGGCCAGCCCAAAGTGGGAAGCGCTTGTGTTTGCTTTTTGGGGGATTTCAATCAGTGCCAAGGCAACAACAGCAACTAAAGCGCTTCTCATTTAATTTTACTGGAACTTCTTTTTCAGTTGCCTTCGGTTTGCCGGACAAAGGCGCACCAACAATAACAGAACGACGTGGCAGCATTTAAGTGATTTTCATTTAGCATTGCACCCCCAATTCCCATTCAATATATCTTGCTTGGGTATCTCAGTCTGTCTGTCTCATCGTCAACGTCATCATCATTGCCATTCCCATTCCCAATCCCACTCCCAATCAATCGATGCCGACGACGTTGATCATGATGACTGCTGTCCGGTTTCGATGTCCTTTTGTTATGACCGCTTCGATGACCAATGAATGCATTTCTTGTACGTGGACGTGCCTGTGGTTGCACAAGGAATTTCGCTGTGTGTGTGTGTGTGTGTGTATCCCTGTACGCAAAGCCGGATTATGGTATACGTATGTAAAGGATGCACGAAAATGTGGCTTTAAATCATATGCGAAATTGAGTTCAATGAATTGAGGATTAAATTACATTTGTATTTCACTCTACAGTTTAATAATAGCATCGTATCAACTGGGAAAACTCATTAAGTTAATCAACTTAAAAGAAAATCTTTGATGGAATTCATATTAGTTGCATGATTCTGTGTTGTTTATTGTTATTATTATTATTTAATATTGTGTAATTACAATGGCAGGTTTCGTTGCTCAAGTAACTATGTTCGCTGACTCACATTTTCTTGCTCGCTTTTTTCGTGTCTAATTTGCATCTCGAAACTTTTGAGTTACCAAGTTACGAGCCACACACAACAAGGCACAAGCTAAAGCAATTATTTTGCAAATGACACGACCAAAGCCTTTAAAATTGTTGACCTCCTCAAAAATCCTACAATAATAAAAAAGTGCAGGTTTATTTTTGCACAAATTGTCAAACTGTTTACAGAGAATACACTCTAACAACACACGCACACATACTCACACATACACACATACACCAAAAAATAAAATAAAATAACAATTCTGCTAACAACAAGCCGAAAACCGAAAAGAAATGTGAGATAGTCGCAACTTGTTTATACCCTTTATTTAGTTAGTTATATACATTTTGATGTGCCGAAATATTGATTCATTCACAATCATTAACTTAATGCTTCATCAACTTTAATGTGAATGTTATGCTGAACTAATAACCCTATATTTTTGATATACTATCTATAGGGTATAAGCAAAACAAGCAAGTTGCATAATTTCTTTGCTTTCATGCCACAAAAAGCCAAAAAATTTGTGTGTGTTGCTGGCAGGGAAAGCAGTCCCCCTGTCCGGCATTGTATGTTGGCATTTTATTACAAAAGTTTACATGACTATGCAGCCCTTTAGGTCATTGTTGTCATTTCGTTTGTGTAGGTGTGCTTTGTGTGTGTGTGTGTGTGTGTGTGTGTGTGTATCAGTGTGTTTGTAATTTTTATAAGCTTTAAGAGTGGCTTGCAAACTCTTTTGCATAAAATGCCATACGGACTAAGTCATTGCATTTGAAATTTATAAGGTGAAGCGATAGCAACAGAACAACAAACCAAAAGTTTTAACAACGCCCTGCCCCCCACCCCCCTCGGATGTACTATGTATACACTTTATTTTTAATGACATTTTTGTTGCCTACTTTTGAGGGCTAAACCAAGAATTTGCCACTGCTTTTCATACTCATAAATATTTCGTTTCACAAAACCCAATGTGACTGCCAATTGTCAGCACTAGTTTGGCCAACAAGCCAACAGACACACTGATAAGCTAACCGTGACACAGGCTGACTTTGTCAAAGCCGAATATTTAATACACTATTAGATACAACTAATTACAGTATTGATTTTATATCGTGATAAGTTTGACTTACTGAAAATAAAATCTTTAAATTTAAATTTAAAAAGAAAGAGATAGTTTCTTTGACTCTTGGCAATTAGATTAGTTAATGATACGAAACCTCTGTCAATGTAAGTGTATAAGAAAAACCTCACGCACAACAAGCAAAGTGCATTAGTGAGGGAGCTGTACAACTAAAACTATCGCAACTAAAATTGAATTAAAGCAAAAAGTTTTCAGATGCTTTCATTGGTTCCGTTGCCTCTTCCTCTTCATGCTTTTTTTTTCTCTCTTTTTCTCTCTTCGTTTACCATCCCCTGTCTTTCTCAATCTCCGCTGTGTGTTGCGGCTTTCACTTGACCACGAGTAATGCATTACAACAACGTTCTACAAGCATCTGAACATGACCAATGGCCAATGTAATTAAGCAACTTACAAGCAGCTGGCACACATACACACGCACACGCACACTACATATACACACACATGCACATACACATACATACATGTAGGCATTCATTATTAGTCATGCATGGAAGCGAACGAATATAGTTCCCATATTTAATATGCGATTTCTGACACCACTTTTATGGCACATAAAATGTGGCGTTGTCCATTCGATGGCCAAAAATATAAAGGACCGTTGCTCATTTATTTGACTTACGCAAATGGACGGACACATGTGTGTGCGTGTGTGTGTGTGTGTATGCGTGTATGCGTGTGCTGTCCAAATAAATAGCAGCTCATAAGGCACACGTACGCATACACGTACACACACTCCCATGTCATATATTTAATGAAATGCTGTGTGGACTTTTAGCCAAAATTGCGGGCCAACACTGAACGCCATTGGAGCTGAGCAATCTGCTGATTTTTAAGGCAGACACAAGTTAAAAAGAAAGGCTAAAGACAAGACGGAAATCTGTTATAAATATAAAAAAGAAACTTGCAAAAAGTTATTATGGTTATGCAACGGAAAGATATGGAATGAGATGAAACTGTAATAGGTGTTTGCTCTAAGTGACCATTGAGAGCTCCATGTGCCTGTTGATTATGCATAAATCAAGTAGAAACACATCTGCTATGGCCATGAAGGATGCTATGAGCATGAAATGAGCAAAGGAAATGTTACAGAACTGATGGAAGTCGCCTGCAGAATGTGTTGAGCAAGCCAGTTAAATGATCTTGATCTTTAACAACGAAATATTATATAATCTTTGCTGCAATTAATCTGTAACTTTCCTCTCTTTATATTCAGTAGTCTAGTAGATGTTGCTTAAAAGCTTAATTCTTTACTACTTTTAATATATTACAATTGCAATTTGGTAATCGCTTTCGCTCACTGTAGATTGTTGAGCTGCAATTAATGCGTTTTAAAGCCAATTTGAGCGCACAAAAGTATGCGGCATAAAGTAAACATAATAATAAGCCTCTCCTGTTGGGGCCGAATATAAAACCAGTTAACATCAATTGCAGTGCGGCGATAACTGTCGGTTGCTGTTGGTTGTTGGTTGTCGGTTGTTTTCCATTAAATAAAAATCGACATTTCATGTTACAATTTTTGGCATTTGCGGTCGGACGGTAGAGCATTAATGAGGCCTTTTCGGCCCTGTTAATTTGCAGTTTGCTGGAGGACACGCGACCGCTATAACTTTGGCTGGCCAATCAATAATTATATGCACACGCAAACACACGTACTCACACCCACATGCACATACACGACATTTTGTGCATTACTATGCGTATAATAATAATTGGCGCTGCGTGTGTTCGTTCGGTCAAAGAGAAGCTTTGCGCAACTATCGATAATCAGAGGCGGCATCAGCTGTGGTTGCAGTTCATATATTTTGGAAAAGCTGATTGCTTCCCGCTGATGTGATTGATGTCATTTGGAAGCCAAAAGTTGAAACTAAATCTACACACACTGTTACGATGGCTTCCGGCCACAAGCAGTAGAGTTAACGCAGCCACACAAAATGGCGGCGACGACGACTTCTATGCTGACAGGAAATGTGCAAGCAACGACGCCATTTTGTGCGACATTTTGTGTTGCTAACGTGCAAAGCGTTGGGCGTTAGCAACCATTTTGCGGTGATTTTTAGCTCGTTTATTTATCGAAAAGGCGACGACAACTCTCTCTCTGTCTGTCTTCCTAAATCTTTCTCTCTCGCTCCCTCTCTCTTTCTCTTATCGACTAAAACTATATACAGCAAATATCTCAACAACTCGCAAAGGTCTCGCTGCCGGTAAACCGGGAAAATGCGATATTTACGTGATGCTGCTAAATGTCAAATATTTTGTCATTTCGATACAATAAGCAGCACCACATTTCGGCAGGCTTTCCGCAGAGTCGTGCGAGTCGATTGCAATCGCATTTTCTTGACAGCTTGACGAACGACTTTTCGACGTTGCCAGACAAAATACTATGTGAAATAACACCGGATATTGTGCATTGAGTATTGTATGTCGAGTGAAATGGCTCTTAGATGCGCTGCTTCATTTTGCAAAATAAATAAATCCGTAAATTCTTATTGAAATGATATGTGAATGCAATATTGTGTTATAAGATATTCTTTGGTATTGGAATATAAATATATGTTTGTACATTTTCAGAATATAAATATAATGGTTAAAATAGATAAGATAACCCTTTGGAATTGCGCAAAATGATTAGTTAAAAGTTAAAAGATGCTAAGAAATTTAAAAACATATGCAAATCGAATAAAATGTATGCATGTAGTAACCATGGCCATAATCAGGCTCTTCTATAGAAATTTATTTCAGATTCTTACATTTCTCTGTAAAATATTTACAGCAAATTGTCAACATTGTTCGGCGCAAATGTTCAGAAAGATGTCAGCATTCTGTCAGCCCCTAGGCAAGCAGAGAGAGAGAGAGAGAGAGAGTAGGCAGGCCAGGGCAGGGAGTTATCCAGGCTAATATGCCTAGCATACAATGCAAGCCAAACAAATTGTTGGCTGTAAATTTTGTGCCGTAGGTGGGAATTGAATGCAGACAAGTGTCATTTGTTTGGCAGCTGGTTTCAGGCCGCTGTCAGGGCCAAGTTGAGATAACAGCGACAGTACGTGGAGTCAATTTCAGGTGTCGCTCGGACATAAATTACAATTTGAGTAGGTACTCAAAAAGAAAAAATAAAAACAGAGAGGGAGCCTGTAAATGCGAGTGAAAGCGACACAGCCAGATAGAGTGAAAGAGAGAGAGAGAGAGAGTGCGTGAAGAGAGGGAAGCGTAGGGGAAGTCATAAACAACAGCTGGCGCGTTATAAACTGCACTTGGCTTACATTTTATGAGCATGAAACTATTTAAATTGCAGTCGCGTGTTGCGTTTGCTCATTTACATAAAAATAGCGCTGCCAAGTGTCAAACACACACACACACACACACACACACATACAGCCGTGATGATTTACTTAAATTGTGTGTGCGTGTGTGTTTGGACTGGGTTATTCCTACTGGCAACACGCAATTAACAACTTTTTGATTAGTTGGTCAGCCGCGCGCAAAACTTTTGACATCGTTTTCAGTCATGTTGCAAAAGTTATTTTTAGCACTAAGCGTCGAAATTTATTTAAGCCAAAAACTATGCAACACTTTCCACTGAAGTCCAGTCTCTGCCCCTCTCCCTCTCTGTCTTTCTCTCTCTGTTACAGTCACCAGTCACATCGACACACAGGTACATATGTATGTGTGTGTTTTGCACAGTTATTTGTGAAGCTTAAAAGTTTGTTATCAACAAATGCGTAAATCCAGCCAACCGAAAAAAGCGCAAACTTTCCAATGTAACAAACACTCATATACTTGTGCTTTACGTGTATTTGTATATCTGTGTGTGTAGCGCGTGTAAGTATGCGTGTGTGGGTGTGTGTATGTGTTTATAGAGCTGTCTAACTTTTAGACAAAATATTTATGATAGCCAAGAAATCGTTTAACAACCTGTAAAGTGCATCGTTGTGTGTAGCGGGAAGTGCAAAGGTTGCAATATCTGATTCAATTTGAGTTTCATTCAACTATTGCCACATCATTTGTCTATATAATAAATATATTTTTTATAGACCTTTTTAGCCAATTGATATTTTCCTCTTTCTATCCGCGAGGGAATTTGTAATTTTCCTAATTTTTTCACTTTGCAATTTAGTTTCCAACAAGGAAATGTTAAGCTGCTAATTGAGCGACCTCTAAATAAGTTTTGGTTTTGCCTTTAGTTTAAGTAAATAATAATGGAGTTTGATTCAAATCGAACTTAAGGTTCTCCCAAAATATTTATAAGTTTTTGAAGTGATTATTATTTCCAATTGATTCCAAATTCTTTCAATATTTCAGACCAATCTGAACTAATTCCCATTTCTGCCTTTTCGTACATTGATTCGCCAACTAACTAATTTAAAATTTGTAATTTTTATCATTTCTTTTTGGTTACTCCTTGTTTTTTTGAGCCACATTAATGTTTAACAAATAGCCACAAAAGTTGTCACCAACTCCGGTGAAGCACAGCTAAGTGAATAGACATTACCGCAGACAGTAAGCACTCGGGGAGTAGTACTCAGTGTGGGGCTGCCACCATCTAACCATTAAATGTCATCTTTAGCTGAAAGTTCCGCCTACTTAAAAGCAGCTCAGCTGGTCTGGCCTGGCCTGGCCCAAAAATGGTGGCCATGTCATCATCAAAAAAAAAAATGTTCGTTTATTATTTTCGAAGCGCAAACTTTTCATCCGCTACGATCGCTTTGGGGGCACATAAGTTGACGCTCAGACTGTTGGGTTGGCTGGGTTTTTTTTGGAGTATTTTGTTATAATAGGGAATGTATGTGGGCTCAAAAGTGCTTGGTACTTATTATCGATTACCCATCAGGTGAAAATGCGTTGCTTTTCAGCGTTGAGTTTTCAATATGCTGTGCACATGCTAAGCTTTTCTTTGTGTTGCAAAACTTTGTCAATCGAAGTCGGCAAAGGATAACGGCGTTGATGTGACATTTAAGTAGCATACACACATCCACACACACACACACACACACACACACACACACACCCTTAAAACTGTTGCCTTTGGTGTGCCATAAAACTTTATCTAAATGGTTAAACGAAGCGCACGCTCATTCATTGAGATTGAGGTAAAGAGGGTGAATGGAAGAATGAGAGAGAAAGTGGAGAGGATTGTGGATTGAAGTGTGTGATACAGACTTTCATTACTTTCATTATTTAGCGCTGCACACGCAACACAGCGCAAACTGAGCGATTTAGTTTAATTGAAAGGCATTTTGATGAGATTTTAGTTTAGTTGAACGCATTTGAGGCGCTTAACTGAAGCTATATACATACAATACAACATAACAAAATCATCTTAACTTTTAATCGGATTATATGCAGTTTTCTTTATGAAAATACTTTGTTTATAATCGTTACACTTGCACAAGTAACAATACATTAAATAATCATGTTTTGCCACAATTTTGAGTCTAATTCGCAGGCTTACAAATTAAATTGAATGTTAATAAAACCATTAAATTGTTGTTTCATATTTGGAAAGAGAATTTACAGGCAATCTTTGCTTGTCTTATGACAATTAACATTTACATACAGCCTTTCAATGCACTGAAGGCTTAAAGAAGAAAACGTTTTTAATTTGCATGAAGCGACCCCAAAAAATTATGCAACACTTTTGCGCTTAATTAGGCAGTTGAAGAAGAAGAAGAAAAAGAAGCGGCAGCTCAAAATGAAACTCAAGAATTCATCAGCATCAATTTGTCAAGTAACTAAGTATTGTTTTTGTTATTGTAGTTGTTGTTGCTGTTGCTGTGACGCTTTTCCTTTCTTTCTTTCCTTTTTATTTTTTGGCTATGGTTTGGGTTCTTTATTCGCTTGGCTTGGAGTAGGGTTTCTGTGGGTTTTGGGGAAGCGACAGTATTGGGTTGGTTGCTGTCTTTTTTTGACACGTTTCTTTGCTCGTTTACGCGCCCCACGGGCATCGCACGCGCTGTTTGTCTTGTTAAGAAAGCGTTGGCATTTTGTGCGTTTTAATTATCAACTCATCGCCTGGTCACAGAGCACAGACAAGCAAAAAGAAATTGCTTAACGTTAATATTTCCGTTAACCAAATAACAATACAGGCAACTGCAGACTTAAGCTAAATTTTTTTTTTTTTAGATTTTAACCTTTATTATTATAATTTTTTATTGATTTTATAGTTACATCTATGCAAAGCTCATTATAACAGCTTCCTTCACAGAGTTGCTGTGTGTGTGATCGGAAACCTTTTGTTTTACACTTTTGCTTAGTTGTTGTTTATTGACAAGCTGGAATTTTTAATGAGTTTCACAGTGTGAGCTACTTACGCGCCTCTGTTTGACAGCTGCGTACTACTAGCTTGGTTGGCCAAAAGTTTGTGCCAAAAATGCCATTAGCATTTTGCCTTGACCAAGTTAAAGTTGCAAAATAAATATACAGAAGAACAACATAAACATTGAAAACTAAACAACTTTTTGGCAAGAAATATATACGAAATTTCGGCAGTTGTAAGTTGTAAGTTGCCTTTAGTATTTGTTTCTTCTGTTATTTTTGTTTTTGTTTTTTTTCAGTGTAAAGTTTATGCAGTCAGCTTTAATTAAGAAAATTTTACTCGTACTTTGTATACTCGTATTTTATGGTCTGGCTCGCAGTTTTGTAATTATATGGCAACATTCAATTGGTAGGCAACTGTGCGTCGCGATGGTTGCAGTCCGCAATCAGTCACTGGAATTCGAATACGAAATTTAAGTAAGTTTCTGAAATAATCGAAGTTGGCGAATGGCGAACTGCGAACTGCGAACTGAGAATTGCGAACGGCGAGTGCCGAGAACTGGCAAATAAAATTGTTAAGCAAAGCGACAACAGCAAATGGAATTTTAATTCAATTTGAATGTGTCGTCGTTGGAACAGCGACAGCTCTCTCCTTTGTCATCTCTTTCTCTCTGCCACACTTTGCCTCTCTCTCTCTATTAATGAAGACATGCTGCGGACACAGTTCAAGTCAAAGTCCTGTCTGTGTATTTTTATGTCATTTTGCAGATTTCTTTGTTTTCTCATTGGACGCCCAATGGACGTCGCCATTTTGTGTAATGTAATTTCATTAACGCGAGGCGACAAGGCCGCATTGGACATGGCTTGAATGTATGTACGTATGTATGTTTAATTACCGGCAGAAAATTGCTTGCAGATATGCGAAAAATGCTGCAAACCTCAATCAATCGTATAATCGATCAGTTTGCTGTTGCAATGGGGTAAACCACCTGCTGCTGCAATTGCAATTGCAACTGCAACTGCAACTTGCTAGTTGCCACTGCAACTGTAACTGTAACTGGCATTGCAAGGTATTTATAGCAGCTGCTCCCCCAGGCGCAATTGTGTCGCCCTCCCGCAGTCAGTTTCTCAAGGTGTGAACTCAGTGCATGCTGCTGTGGCACTTGTCTGTAGCAGCGCCCCATGGCGGGGGCGGGGAAGCTCCAGTTGAGAAGTGTGGCAACTGTCAATTGTGTGGCAGCGAGTCGAGAACTTAAACTCATTAGCTGTCGCCAGGGGGGCTTAGCAATGCAGCAGCCAGCTGCCTTCGCCAGGCTTTTCTCGGGTTGCCAGGCTCACAGGTAGCTTTATGAATTTTTTAGCTATTGCGATGCCAAGTAGCATGCCACATATTTGGGTCATCTGTAGCGCTTGGCTAGAGAAGAATTTCTGCCTTGCACACACAGAAGGAGTCCGAACTGTGTGCGTCGTTGCACTGCGAAATTGCCTTGCTGCTTCTCTTGTTGTGCTCGATTCAAAAAAGCAAACTAAATCGCTTTAGTTGCAAGTGAAAGCGCAAAAAATTTCACATATTCTGTGTGATTTCATGTGCGTGCTTAGATTTCTTTCCCCACTCTCTCTATGCGTTGCAAATTTAATGTTGCCAGACTCTTCAGGTGCAGCAGCCACCGAGGCAACACAAGCGACACATTAATTTTGATTTTGTGTTTAAACAATTGGCCTCAGTTTGTTTCACTTTTTATGCCATATGAAAAAACAGAATTTGTGGTATGAGAACAATGCTCGTATACTATCGTTTGTTACCTGTACAAGCAACTATTTATTGCATTTTATTATACATGTAGTATTATTAAACAAGTGCGCGTAAGATGTGCGTATACCCTGCAGTCAGCTGCAAGCACATTTAAGACATGTTTGAGCAGATATATCCTTATTTATATAGATATATATAACCCCTTTTATTTTCATTAAATTCCACCAAGCCAACAGTTCGTTGTAGGCTAAGTACACTGTAGTTTGCTTTTATCGCATGCAAAGGCTCAACTTTAATGCGTGCTCGGCTTTGTAGGCCACAACTTGAGTTGCCAAAGGTTATGCAATTTTTTGTAGCCCACATGCAACGGGTGACATGGTGTGGGGGTGGGGGTCTTATCGTGCTTTAGCCGTGTAGCAAAAGCAGAGAGTAGGCACATTTAAATAAATGCTAAATACGTATGTGTACACAGCGCAGCCGGCACAAATTAATGAGAAATTATGATTCCCCTAGTACACGAAATGTAAATGCACTCGAGTTTGTTTTGCAAATTGCAGCAGAATTCTAAAGGCCAAACAAAAAATGAAAGAAAACCCTTTTTTTCGGCATTTAATTGGTTAAGGCTTTTACTTTGACATCTAATTGAAAATGTGGCGAAAGTTCTGAAGGTAATTGAGAGATGTGGATATCGTTATGGTAAGCGCTTAAACTTGGCATCACAATATTATAATCAGCTGTTCGTGCTATTTCAATAAACAAACACAAGCACAGTTCCAGACAAATAAGCCTCAGACAGAGACAGCTTCAGAACATAGAAAACGGCAAACAGTAGTAGAGAAACACAGAAAGCCGTCGACAGACGTTAGAAACAGACGTCAGAAGAGTCAACAACCGACACACGGGAATCGAGAAAATCAAATGTAAACATCTAACACGCACACATACACACCCAAATAACAGCCATTGCAATACGAGAGCAGAAAATCCTAACAGCTTACACTTTAGCATGATAAACTAGTATATACCCTGTAAAAAATAATTGAAAACTAAACGCAAACATTAATCCACAATGCTGATTCTCATTTAGTTTCGTCCATTCAAATTGTACACTTCAATTGAATCCATTGATATTTAGTATACCCTTTTATATACCCTTGCTTAATTTAGGGTATAATAGCAAAAGTCTAATGGCCCCGACAATGCCTGCTGCGTTGTTGCTGTCGTGTCGTGGAATTCCCATTGCTGGCTGTGCGTGGCAAGCATTGTGTTACATGCAACTCGCAATACACAGGCGCCGTTAAGGGTCTGACAAATAGCAAGAAGAAATGCTTATTTTATTTGCATATATTGCAACATTTGCCACGACAAATACAAATGTATGTAAGCGCCTTTGCTGGTGTGTGTGTGTGTGCGTGTGTGTGTGTGTGTGTTTCCCAGGCTAAGTTGAGAGCGCACATTAGTGGGAGATGAATGCAGCAGGAAATGTAAGCCGTACGTTGAAAATATGCTCGTAAATTCGTATTTTGTCTGCAATATAGCATTTATTTGCCACACACACACACACACACACACACACACACCCACACACTATGTGTGTGTATATATGTATGCTTTGTGTGCGGCTGCTGACATTTCCATGTCAATTAGTTGAAATTTTCCAAATGCTCCTTGACATCAAATGATAAGAAACATAAAAATTGAATTGACAGTTGCTGTGTAAAAAAGATAGCGCGCGAAAAACTGCAATAAGATGTAAAAAGGAGAGGGAAAGAGAGAGAGAGAGAGAGAGAGAGAGGGAGGATACAAAGTAATGTTGTATACTTTATAAGAGGGGCTAAGTGGTAATGGGACTGACATTACATTGAGTGCAACTGCCAACCAAATGCAAACAACTTGAGGCAGCTGCAACATCAGCTCTTGTTGTTGTGCCACTTTTATCATTGTCTTTTGTTGGCCAACATTATACACGATGTGTGTGACAACATAGTGGAAACATGGAATTTTCATCACTTGCTGGTGTTGTTGTTGTTGTTGTTGCTTTTAACAACATTTCATAGCATACTTTTATGCGCGAGCTACTGCAGGCAGACAACAGCAACTTTTATAGAGCGTGTCCGATTACCAAGTAGGCTTATTCCCCCTCCCACTCCCCTCTCTTTCACTCTCTCTCTTTTCCCCTCTTTTCCCTCCTTTTCTCTCTCTGCCTTCCTCTGTTGTACGCTGCAAAAATGCAGCTCCAACTGTGTCCGGCTCGTGCCAGAATTTTAGCGGGCCTTGACTTCAATCAATTTTATTCACTGTAGTTGCATAGCACGCAGAGCCAGTGCAATTATAACTGAGTGTTAAAAGAGAGAAAGAGTAGGTGTGTTGCATCCCAGGGCAACTATAGCCGCTGGTGCCTTTTGTTGCGCTTCGACAAAATATTTGCCAACTTTTGCTGAGAGAAAAAAAACGTTGAATTTTCATATGTAAATTTCACAACATTCGAGACAAAATGCAAGTCTGTGTGGGTGTGTGTGTGTGCTTTAAGTGGATGTCGGATAAAAGTGGCAGATTGAAATGAAATTTGTTACCTTCTACCAGCAGCACAAGCATGCGTTGATCATCAGTCATGGCTCAGTGTCAGCATCATAGTAATCGATCAATATTCAATTACATTTACAATTACCATTACCAGAGTTGAAAATTGCTCGAAAAGGTTGAGAACAGAACACAGAACATCTCTCCGTATACCGCCCACCCTCACCGCCCAATTGTCAAACTGTTCGCGACCTGCTCCAATCTGCCGCTTGTCAGGTGCACAACTCAATTGCAATTTTGCACTTTGGGGTCACATGGCGTATGAGGAATGCCCAAACTGAGTTTATTTATGCTATTGCCCCATTTACCATTGAACTCACTTTCTCTGCGGCCACCGCTTAAGGCAATTCACCAACAATTTCACCAAAATAGAACAGCAAAAATAAAAGAAAATCAAATTAAATTTACGCAATGTGACTTTGCTACAACGTTGCAAGTTTATGGGCCACTGTCATGTTTGTGTGTCGTGGTCGGCTGGTTAAATCATCAGTTTGGTCCACCCTGTGGCAAAGCCATTTTTAATGAAATTTTCAGCTTTACTGGCCTGAGCTCAGACAGGCGAAAAACATTCTCGGAGGCTTATAGAAAACGACAGGCGAACTTTGCCATAATTACAAGTGAGAATGGAACTTTGCACACATTATAGAACCAAAGAACTTATCCTCGAAGTGGCATCAAGTTACAACTCTGGTCAAGTAAAATTCCCTTGGAGTTGTGACGACGTGTAGCAAAGATAGAAGGGAAATCTGTATACGTACATCAGTAATTTAAATATATAAAACTCCTTTGTTCTATCTGGTTGACTGGTGTATAGCTTGTCTACTATTTCAAGTAAATTCAACAAATTAGTTGAAATGTTTCTCTTACACGAAGCTCTACTCATAATCAAAACAGTTATCCTTTGTACTGTTTCTCTTATGGTAACATATTTGCATATAATTGCTTTGCCTGGATCTATGCATAGTTTTAAGTTAACTAACTCGGCTAGTTAAGAGTTGTTAGCATTAGGAACAAAGCCAATCATTGCCAGCTTTCATAACATGTTCAAAGTTGCACAGCACTTCACTGGCTGCTAATAACAATTTTTCTAAGCTCTGCTGCTATACGCATAACTTCATTATGGTCGAGTTGCCACATGCAGCAAATTGAACCGAAGGGAAGGATGGAAGGATGGAGGGTGAAGTTGTGTGAAGTGCGCAGCTCTCGCGTTTTCCGCATCCGCGTTGCTCAATGATCCGTGTAAGCACAGAAAACTGCACGGGAAACCAGAGATAAACAGATATAGAAATGCGAAACGTTCTTTCCCGCCATCCCCGCCACCAGCCGCCAATCTTCTGTTGCTTCACGCTGTCCAGTGGCAGTGACTGGTGACTGGTTACTGGTTACTCGACTCTGGCTGTGGTTATGGCCATGGCCCAGACACAGTGGCAGTCGAGCCAGAGGGCAGCTTCCAGAATGAAGCTGCAGTCGTGTATTGATTGTGATAAATGTCCTTCGGCACGCTTTGGTGGCTCAGTCAGCCACCGCAAACAGTAAAAAGAAGATAGACAGTTAAAAAGAGAGAGAGAGAGAGAGAGAGACCGACAGTGAAAGAGACAGAGTATGTGTGAGTGAGAGTAAGATGGAGCGAGAGAAATCATGTGGCTGAATTGGAAGCAGTTGCATGCATAAATTCAATTCACTTTCTGACATCGAAATAATTTCTAGACACAACTCATTAAATATTAAGCACTTGTTTTGCAGTCAACCGTATATTTTTACTTGGATTTAATTACATGTGCAATTTATTGGAATATATACACGCCCACACACAAATACACACACACAAACACTCACACACACCCCACCTTAATGCGCTAATGAACCCAACAAAGCAGAGTCCAATTTTAATTAATGGAATCCAATAAAACCCTAAAATACACACATTTCACTGGGTCGTGGTGTGAATTATAAGCAATAAATGAGCAAATAAAATATAAAAATGGAATATACAAAAAAAAATATAAATAACTTAGAGTAATGCCAATGACATTTGTAGACTTGAGAATACCCTAGATTTGCTTCTAAATTGCCTTATGATGAACTTAATGGATGTGCTGTAAAACAATCCATTTATCAATGCTCTTGTTGGTCTTTAAGTTTTTAAAATAAGTTTCATTTATTAATTGATTGTTATTGCTATATACTACCTCTTGCGGAAATCGATTACAGGGTAAAGAAATTACCATCGCACACATGAAAGGAATATGTGCGGTAGAAAGTTTTCGCATAATTAATGCAAAAATGTGCAAGCAATGTTCGCAATGCTCATTTCCCCATTTTCCACACACACACTCTCTCTCTCTCTCTCTCTCACTCTACGTGCCCAGTACTCAATTTACCTGCTCAACATATTAATTAGTTTTTCATATAGCAGATTAACAAAGTTTTTTTCTCTGCTCGTTTATTTATATATATATATTTTTTCTTTCGATTTGCTTAATGAGCAATATTCGCATTTGACAGTTGACATTCGGACGTTACCTAATTCCGTTTGCAATCTGAACTTCAATTGCCATTCATATTCCCTTGGCCCGTCAACATGTCAAATAAAAATCAAATTTCAAATGAATAAATACTCAAAAGAAAATGCGAACGCAATGAAAATAAATTATAGAAAACTTTTGTAATATAAACTACGTATATTGAAATGATGCTGATGATTATGATGAAGATAAGATGATGATGATGATGATAAAAACTGAACTGATGACGGCCACTCGAGCGTTTGCTTTTGATTTCGCAAGCAAATCACTTGCACAATTCCCGAATCTCCCAAAACGAAACGAAATGAATGGCAAAGAAAATGAAATGTAAAAAATAAATAATAAAAAAAGGCGGAAAGAGATATGAACCAACCCACACTTTGGCAGCATTTCGAATTTTTCCAATTTTTATTGTAGTTGCTTTTACCATCTGAATCTGAGTCTGAAGTCTGAGTCTCAAACTCAGTCTGAACAATTCACTTGTGTTTATTTGGGTTTTCTGTTTGCCCTCGGTGTTAGTTCATTTCATGGCTTTGCGGCAGACACTTTTGCTAGTTGTTATTACTGTTATTCTCGTTATTGTTGTTGTTGTTGGCAAGAAATATATTTACCATAAATCAACATCAAAATGTTTGATGATGCGATAAATAACCAAAGAAAGCAAATGGCGCCAAAGGCAAAGGGAGGACATCAACGCATTCCAATTCATCAAATACTACTTAAGTATACATCTATATCTATATCTATATCTATATCAAAAGGAAACTTGATTTACCTTAAAGACAGCTCTAATCATTATCTTCTTGGCTAAACCTGTAACTTTTAATTAGTAAATGTGTCATAATTTACATAAATTTTCTTTATGTTTTAAACTTTTAATTAAATTCCCAACTCGTTTCCCTCGTCTTGTTGATGTTGTTATATGCCTAGAGCTATACACACACACACACACACACACACACTCTAAGAAAAGTCATGTTTACACGTCAACTAATAACGTGAATAATCTATGAACTTGATAAATTAACTGCAATAATATCTTTAAGTTACCTTAATGTTAAGTGCTGGCAAACATATTTAATTGTTACTTGCAACATTGATGCTCGCACTCTAACTAGTCTTAACTGTTAATTCGCGTAATTGACAACGTGTAAACGTCGTTTATTCTTAACTTAAAACTTTCGACAGTCGCTTGAAGCGTCGCGTCGCACACGCCTCGTTCTCTAATTAAAATGTTTCTACCCTCATCCGATGGCAGACAAATGTGCGCTAGACGTGTGAGCATGTACCAGTTGATGTCTCAACACTCTCACACTCCTACACACACACACATGCACACATACCTGTGCAATTGAGGCATACACCTCACAGTATGACATTGGCTGGCTATTAATTAGGTAAACGCAAATTCATGACCTTTAGACAAATTGACACTCGCGATAATCAAAGGTGAATTGTGTTTGGTTAGAGTTTGAATCGTCTAAATTACAATGTAAATTACCCTAAGCACACTACGTGTACGTGTACATGTGTATATGTGCGTGCGTGTGTGTGTGTGTGTGAATGCATACAGACATTGACAAATTTATTACCTTTTTAATATCCGAAATTCCATTTGTGTTTTGCCATTTTCAATCAACTGCAATATTTGAAAATGTCATTCAAACGGCATAAATAATCAATAAATATTTGACTTTTTATTTAACAATCTATTTCGCATTTCAATTCAGCATAAAATGGATTTGTCTAATAGCCATAACTCGTTACACATTTTATTTATATTCCTCCGTTCTATTTGGTTTAACCAAAAATAAATAACAAAAGTGCAAACTTTTCTAATAAACGCCAAATTGCGTGTGTTTCCCATGGCCAAATAAATAGTTAAAGGGTATATAGCTAAACAGTTAGTATTTGTTGCTGGGTATCTGTTAGTCAAGCACTTTCGACTCTTTTGAACAGTTGGAAAATGTGTTTGTTACTTGTAATATTTGTGTCGTTTACTCAGCGCGTCACACACTTTTTGAAGCATGTCGAGTGTGTGCGGGTGAGTGTTGCGGAGTATGTGTGAGTGTGTGTGTGTATGTGTGTATGTATATAGGAGTGTGTAAACAATAACAGCTTTAGCATAAAACGCTGGTGGAAGTTGGGTGCAACTCACATGCATTTACAAGTGCAAAACTTTTGAGGTTGAGACGCTTGAAAATAAAATTGCACATATACACAATAACACACACACATACAAACACAAATACAAGCACTAACAGATACACACACACACTTGCCCACGGGTAGAAGTTATACCTTGAGTGCTAGCATAAACTTTACTTTTTTGTAGCATACATTTCAGCGCCGAACATTTTTAAAGTTCGCTTATTGTGTCTGTGATTTGTTGTTCTTGTTGCTCTTATAGTTGTTGTAGTTGTTGTTTTGATTGTTATTGCCGTCAAAAACTTTTAAATATGCAACTTTAAACGTATGCCGTAAACAGACAAAAACAAGCAAAGCAAAAATAATAATAATAATAATATAAAACAAAACTGCAACCAAGCATGGCAAAGATATCTACACACACATATATATATATATAGAAACAAGTGTTTGCATGTGTGTATGTGAGTTTGTTGATTGCACGCGTATATGTGTGTGTGTGCGCTGTGATATGCTAATTGCCAACTCATTAAAACAGCTTCGTCTTCATGCACTGACAGCAAACGTTGCCGCAGCACCAGCAGCATCCCTGCATAGCTCTCCAATTGCCACTCCCTCCTTTTGCTCAATGTGGGCGTGTGTATGCACTGCATTTACATGCAAATAATGCTGTGTGCGTGTGCATATATGTGTGCGCATTCTAATTTAATCAGACTGCTAAATAATGAGCCAACACAACAACAACAGAAGCAGCAGCAACAGCAACAATGACTGAGGCAACTGCCAGAGAAAACAGGAAGAAGCTATTTCACTTTTGCAGCTGCCACGCCATTGTCTTATTGTGCCGCCATACCCTGGAAAACTGTCAAACTAATTTCAAAATGTTAATATATTATATAAATTAATTAACTGTTTAATGAAATTGTTCTAAAATCTTATTTATATTATGTTTATCATGCTGAATTTAAATTTGAATGCCGCAGACTGCTGTTGTGGTTGCTCAATGCAGATTATAGGTCATTCTTCTAGTCAGTTACACTCTCATTCAGTCGACAGTCGCCTCTAGTTGTTCTGGGTTCCTTTTTGTGCCTCTCGCTGACTGCATTTCATTCTTGCTTAATTAAATGCACTTTGTTGTGGCCAAATATTATTTTACCAGTGCAAAAGTTGCTAGAGAATTGCAATGACAGCAACTCCTTAAAAACTTGTTGCCAAACAACAACACTGACTAATTTGTGCTCTCTTTTCTCTCTCTGTCTCATTTCAGGTAAGCTGCTGCTGCTCTTGGCATAAAAGTTTGTTAACAACACAAGCGTAAATACAGAAAAAGGCTTAGCAGTTACATTATTTATGCCTAATCCCCATCAAAATATATATATACACACACACACACACAGTCAACTCGGATAGTATATAAGTATATATAGGGAACTCCCCTCTCAAGATGGCAAATCTTCTATAATCGTTTTATAAATTTATGCGAGCGCCACAACAAAAAAGTGCTAGGCCCATGTTTGTTGCGGCTTTTTGTAGTTGAGTAAACCTTATGGGCCTTTAACTTATCTCTCTCTCTCTCTCCCTGTCTCGCTCCTTTTTTGTGTGTGTGTGTGTGTGTGTGTGTGTGTGTATTTGGTAGACCCTTTGTAGTGTGTCATTATCACAGTAAAAGTAAAAGGACAACACAAGTAAGTAGTTATTTATGATTAAAAGTGAAAGCTCTTAACCTTAACAAATGTGGGTAGACATATTTTTCTAAACATTTTCATACTTAACTCACATAGAAGACTTCCCAAATGCTTAACAAACTGTCCTGCAAATAGCACTTCAGCCGTAGATTAATCCCTGCAAATATGATATGTAGACTATGAAATTGTTAACATTGAAAACATTTACACATTGCCAAAGCTCTACTTTAAGTCTTTAAAATCACATTTCAATTCCCATTGAAACACATGCCAGTCACTTCAGGTTAAGAGTTTAACTAATGCTGCATATTGATAACAGTTGACTTCTTAATGGTTGCATATCACTTTCAGCAAATATCATTGGCATATCAAATGCAAAATGTTAGCAAACCCAAATTTTAAATACATTAAAAGAAAATTTGGTTTTATTGGCGCGTTGCCAGTTTCGCATTGCACGCTTGCAATAATTGCTGATCTGTCTACGTGTTGAGGTTTAGGGCCTCTATAAATTCACATTACACGAGGCATGCATTGCATACTACGCATGGTGAAGGGCGCGGGACTGGGCTGGGCTGTCGTGCGTGTGTGGGTGTGTGGGCGTGGCAGTGTGCATATAATGAACTCAAACCAAACTGAACCGAGAGGCCCTTAACTTAATTAAAAATGACATTCTATATGCGTGGCGTTTATTTCGTTACGGACATAAGCAGACCATGGTAAAAAGAGGCGTGGCATGGCCCTCATCAGAAGCACAAGCACACACAAGGTTTGGCAGCTAAATGTGCGTGTGTGTGTGTGTGTGTGTGTGTGTGTGTGTGGGTAGAGTATGGGTTTAGATTCTTCACATATTTTACCGTGAAAATATTTGCAATTCGTTGCAAGTTGTAAAATTTCGTTTGTTGTTTATGCGGCGCCACTTGGTTTTCCGCCTCACTAAAACTAGCTCCCTGCTGTCGTTGTCTATGGTCCCGTATTTTGAACAAGTTCATTGCAATGGCTATGATATTTGTGCACTGACAGCAATACGCAAACGCCATGGCCATAGCAGTCGCATCAGTTACCAGACACAAATAGTATCAATAAAAAAAAAAGAAGAAAAATACAAATATAAACACAGAAGCAGCAGCAGCAGCAAATGCAAAAGAGAAATTAATTATTTGTGTTATTATTACGGCACTGCATGGCAAAATGTCATAGAACACGATTTATGCATATCAATTTAATTAAAAAAGTTATTATAAATTTTAATTGAATTTTTTTTTTTTTAAATTTCCCCTTTAAATTTTTTAACAAAAAAAATAGGCTGGGCCTACCGTCACTGGTGGTTGGTCGAGCGGTTCCTTTGTTTTTAAGTGGCGAGGGAGTCACCACGAAAGCACGGGCCAGATTAGGCAATCCCGCTTCCAATAAGAAAACTGTGGTTGGTTTCTTTTTATTTTCTTTTATTTCCCGCGTGTTTGTTATTTAGCACGCTAACAACTGCGGAGCTCGGACTGATCGCGGTGGCGTTTCGAAGAGGGGAGAGATATCAGAGGAAACGGAAGCTGCATGGCGGCCCAAACTCTCAGGGTTGCTCTTTGTTCCGACCGCCACAACAGCTGGCTGTGTGACCGTCTCATCGCCGCAACAGCTGACGAGCGGTCAGCTGTTGTCATAGCAACCGTGGATCGGGGGTGGCAACCTTGGGCTATTAGGGCAGCGTTGCCATTTTCGTTACATTGCCCCCCTCTAAGACTCAAGCCTCCTGGCCGAGTCCATCCTGTGTTGATCCACGGAAGCGAGCTAGGCGATTGACATGCACGGTCTTCGTCGTGCGTTTTCCGGGCAGCTGCACTTCATAGACCAAATCGGAGTGCCGTCGCACTACCATGGCCGGTCCCACCCAGTCGGACTGCAGTTTCGGACATCGTCCCACTTTGCGACTAGGGGCGTACACCCACGCGGTGTCGCCGGCCGAGAAGTCTACGGGATGGGCGCGGAGGTCGTACCGCGTTTTATTGACTATGGCGGCCGCTGATAGTTGTTGTCTCGCTGTCTGATGAGTTTGGCGGATGCGCTCCTGAAGTTGTTCGACGAAGGCGGGGTAGCCTCTAGGATCCGACGAAGGTCGGCCATGCAAAAGCTCCACAGGCAAACGAAGTTCGCGGCCCAGCATGAGCAGCGATGGGGAAAATCCAGTGGCTTCATGGGGCGCAGAACGATAAGCCCAAAGCGCCAAGGGTAACAGCTCGTCCCAATCTCGTTGATCCGCGGCGACGAATTTGGCCAGATAGTCCAACAGCGTTCGATTGAAGCGTTCCACCATGCCGTCCGATTGTGGATGAAGAGGGGTAGTGCGTGTTTTCTCGACGTCGAGAAGGCGTAGGCATGCCTGAAATACCTCTGACTCGAAGTTTCGTCCCTGGTCCGAGTGTAGTACAAAAGGGGCTCCAAAGCGAGAGAAAACTTCACGTACAAGAGCTTGAGCCACGGTCTCGGCAGTTTGATTAGGAAGTGCCATGCATTCTGGCCACTTAGTAAAATAGCACATGGCGACGGCGATATAACGGTTGCCCCGCGCTGTAGTAGGAAGTGGGCCCAGAATGTCGATAGCCACCCGTTCGAAGGGAGCGCCGATTGCACTTGGAAGCATCTTACCAACGGTTCTTCGTTGCGGGCCTTTTCGGGCATTGCAAACACGACAACGCGAACACCACAGGGTTACGTCAGCAGTCTGTCCGATCCAGTAATAGCGTCTCTTGATCTTGCCCAGCGTTTTCTTGATGCCGAAGTGTCCACCAGTAGTGGAATTGTGTGCACCAAGGAGGGTCTCCTCCTGCAGTGCTCGAGGTACCACAACAACTGCGTCACCGGCCTTGTTCTTCGTCATCACCATCTCTGCGTCCAGATATAAGTTCGAGTACATATGCCAGTAAGCCTTGATATCTGGCCCTTCTCCCCAAATTGCTTCTTTGGCTGGTCTAACTCCCTTGGTTAGCCACGAGATAACTACTGCGAGAACCGAGTCTTCCTTCTGATATTGGGCATAGTCTTTTGGCTGGATTTGCAAGAACATGACGGCTTGTCCATCTTGCTGTTCAGCCCTTTCACACAGGCGGCATTCTCCACAAGGTCGGCGGGATAAGGCGTCCGCATTTCCATGCTGCTGCCCGTTGCGGTGTTGAATTTCAAGATTGTACTGCTGCAACCGCTCGATCCACCTAGCAAGCTGTCCTTCCGGCGCTTTAAAGTTGAATAACCAGCGCAAGGATGCATGATCAGTCCGCAGAAGGAATTTGCGGCCATAGAGGTAATGATGATAATGCTTGGTAGCCAATACGGCTGCCAACAGTTCCCTCCTAGTAACGCAATAGTTGCGTTCGGCGGCGCTGAATGTCTTGCTATAGTATTCCAGGACGCGCTCCTGCCCATCTTGCACTTGGCTGAGGACAGCCCCAGCGCCATGATTAGAAGCATCGGTATCCAGAATAAATAAGCCGTCCGGAGAAGGAAAACTTAGAATAGGCGAAGTGGTCAGTTGCTCCTTCAGCAATTCGAACGAAGCTTGGGCTGCCTCTGACCATGAAAATCTGCGCCGGGCTTCCGTCAGCTCGTGCAAAGGTCGGGCTATGGTGGCAAATCCTTGAATGAACTTTCGGTAGTAGGAACATAATCCCACGAACGATCGGACGTCCTTCTGACATTGCGGCTGCGGCCAGTCGACAACTTTGCTGATCTTCTCGGAGCATGCCTTCAGACCATGGTAGCTCACGATGTGACCCAAATACTTAACTTCCGAGCGGAAGAAGTGGCATTTGTGGGGGGCTCAACTTTAGGCCAGCTCTCTGAAGTCTCTCGAAAACTTCTTGGAGGTGTACCAAGTGTTCCTCTTCCGTACGGGAGTGGACGATAATGTCGTCCAGGTAGACCAATGCCGACTTCCAGGTGACGCCCGAAAAGAGACCATCCATTAGGCGCTCAAAAGTGGCAGGAGCGTTAGTCAAACCGAAAGGCATCACATTGAACTCATACAGACCTGCGTCGCAAGCGAATGCTGTTTTGGGCCGTGACTGCTCGTCCATTTCGACCTGCCAGTACCCGCTTTGCAAGTCCATCGTCGAAAACCAACGCGACCCGTGTAGAGTCGTCAGTATGTCATCCATCTTCGGGAGGGGATACGAATCCTTCAAGGTGACGTCATTTAGCCGGCGGTAGTCGACACAAAAACGGGTACTACCATCTTTCTTTCGTACCAGGACCACCGGAGATGCCCAAGGGCTGCTAGACGGTCTAATCACGTCTCTTGCCTGCATACCCGCAACTAACTGCTCCACTTCCGCCTTTCGTGATAAGGCCAAACGTCGCGGGGCCTGCTTAATGGGTCGCGCCGATCCTGTATCAATGGTGTGTCGGGCTAGGTTGGTACGCCCGGTATCATCATCCCTTTGTGAGAACACAGTTCCATAGCGCCGCAGTAGGTGCACTAACCGGGTGTGGACCTCTAGCTTAAGGTCTGCTGTGACTAGAGTCTGCCAGTCGATCAGCTCGGGTTTGACGCTCTCCGAACTACATGGTTCAATATCCACGGCTTCCAATTGTCCCAAGACGGTAAACGCTGGGACACGGTATTCCTGTGCGCTCAGATTCAAGACTCGTAGGGTCGTCTTATCGTCCGCAGCATCCATGATACTACTACCCAAAATTACTTGGATGGGTAGCTGGGAATGCTTACCGCGTTCCAACACGGCTACAGGAGTTTGAGCTAGCGACGTACATCCGACTCGCAAGTGGGTATCGCTGTACGGCGGGATGCGTGTGGGCTCCGTGGAATATAATAGACCGGGCGACTCCGCACTCGATGCTTCCAGCGAGATTGCTCCCCAGTCGAGCTTTATAAGCAAAGCCTTCAAGTCCAGGGTAGCTTGGTGTCGCAGCAGAAAGTCGACTCCGAGGAGGCTGGGTATGCGGCCTTCTACAAGGAGGAATTCGTGCTCGATAGGGCGACCTGCCAACGTCATACTGACCTTGCTACGTGCTGTAGCCACGAACTGCTCCGCTGACGGACCCTGGAGCATTACTCTACATGGTGTACATGGTGGTGGCTTCGGTAACGCATTTCGATTTAGCAAGGAAACGGCAGCACCGGTGTCGACCAGCAATCGCACCGGGTGTTTCTGCAAGGGAATTACGCAGTGTAGATGCCGATCGCCGAGCGCGCCCACGGCATACGTTGCTTCAACTGGCGGACTCACGCGGGGATCAACGTCTATGGGCAGGGGCTGCGTCTCGCCTGACTTCTCGCCTTCCAGCGGCGGCTCCTCGAACAAACGGGCCAGGACGGGCTCAACTTCGGGTGAAGGAGCGCGGCATCTGGCTACCTCCTCACTCCGTTCCAGCGGCGGTTCCTCGCACAAACGGGCCAGGAAGGGCTCAACTTCGGGTGAAGGAGCGCTGCGTCTGGCTGCTGGCAACTCGAGCCGAGCATGGGTCGAGGTGAGGAACTCAGGCCGATCCCGCGCGCACAAGGGGGCGTGGACGGATGGCGAAGGTGGCGGGACCGTGTCCCTGACTAAGTCGGTTGTCGATTCTGGTATCCGGTTAGGCGTCAGCGGTGTTTTACTTACTTCGATGGGGCTGGGCGGGTGCGGCGTGCTGTGGCCGAACCCGCGGGCGTTCCTGGCCAACCTCCGCCCCGGGAGGTTGGCTGCTCCTAGTTTCCCGATGGGTACGACTGAGCGTGGTGTCGCTCGAAGTCGTTCGGTGCTCTTGGTCGGGGACGTCTCCATCTTCTCCTCGATGGCGAACCGGGCTGCGGCTCGTCGGTTACCATGGCGACATTCATCACGGTGCCGGTCGCATATCGGCGGCTGTGCGCTTCAACGCGCTGAACAAGTTCCAGTGCCCGTGCCAGATTAGGAGGGTCGACCATCACAAGCTGCGTCTGATACGTTGTCTCCCGAATACCGTCTATAAAACGCTGTACCACGATGCTATCGTATGTGGCGGCTGGCATGCCACTAAAAGCAGCTCGGCCCAAGCAATCCAGCTGCCACGCAAAGTCTGCCAGTGACTCCTTTGGACCTTGCCGGCGGCTTTGGAACAGCTGATAACTGGTGCGGGCGCTCAGCGTGAATTGCCGGCGCATCGCCTCAGCCAGAGCATCATACGAGCATAGCGTGGTCTGCGGCAGCGTCCCGTAGAACAGCTGCGCCCGTCCGCGCAAGCTGGCGTACAAACGGTGGCACTTGCGGCGTTCGGACCATCCCTGCTCAGTGGCCATGCCGTCCAGGAGACGTTGAAACTCGTCCCATGGTCGGTTTCCATCATACTGGGGCAACGACTCCATCTCAATCGGCTCGAATCGCACTACGGGTACGGCTGGCGAGCCATGGCAACATCGGGGGACTCACTGGCTGCTCACCAGCGGAAGTAACGGCACCTGCCGAGTACGTCTCCTGACGGGATTCCTTTCGTTCGCAACCGGTGGGAACTTGCGGCGTGCTGCAAGTCAAGTGGTCCGCCGAAGGCTGTTCACTGGTGGCTGCGACCGGGCGTTCATTACCTGCGCATGCCATAGTGCGCTCGAACGAGGTCCACAACCGTTCGAACTTTTCTTCGAAAGTCCGCGTCAGTTCGGTCACCTTCTCCTGCAGTTGTCGTTGCTGCGCCGCCAGCTTTAATACGGCATCCGCCGTGAACTGCCGGTCGGGCTCCGCAGCCCCATCATCTCCTTCCTCGTGGCGGGGCGTCTTCGCGCGTTGCCAAGCCAGGGATGCCTGTTGGCGCGAGCCGTGCTTACGTGGCATGGTGGGCTTGCACTTTTCCAAGCACAATTAAACCCCACACCTGACACCAATGTAACGCAAATAGGCTGGGCCTACCGTCACTGGTGGTTGGTCGAGCGGTTCCTTTGTTTTTAAGTGGCGAGGGAGTCACCACGAAAGCACGGGCCAGATTAGGCAATCCCGCTTCCAATAAGAAAACTGTGGTTGGTTTCTTTTTATTTTCTTTTATTTCCCGCGTGTTTGTTATTTAGCACGCTAACAACTGCGGAGCTCGGACTGATCGCGGTGGCGTTTCGAAGAGGGGAGAGATATCAGAGGAAACGGAAGCTGCATGGCGGCCCAAACTCTCAGGGTTGCTCTTTGTTCCGACCGCCACAACAGCTGGCTGTGTGACCGTCTCATCGCCGCAACAGCTGACGAGCGGTCAGCTGTTGTCATAGCAACCGTGGATCGGGGGTGGCAACCTTGGGCTATTAGGGCAGCGTTGCCATTTTCGTTACAATATAATATAAATACCCTGCACAAATATATTTCAAGTGCAGACAGAGCGGGTATCACAAATATGCTTATCATGTGCATTATTAGACTTATAAATTATAGTAATTGGCTTTGAAACAATTTTCTATTTTCTACTCCAATAAATAAATGAAAAATCATTGAATTAAATACTCAAAAATGAGTGACAGTTGCCTAGAAAAGTATCTGCTAGTCGAGCACACTCAGTTGTTGCCTTTTGCCGTGTGAAAAATGTGCAGAAAATGCGGCGACTAATTAAATGTTGAACTCTGAACTCCGTTTATGACATTAATTTGTGTGTAATGCAACACATTTGGGCAATTGAATTGTTTTTTATTGTTGTTTCTGTTTCTGTTTATATTTACATAAATCAGATGACACTTTGTTAAAAAATATTGATGGCCAAATACAGCCAGGGGAATTGTAGTCGAGTAGCGCTTAAAGTCAAGTTAATTGCATTAAGGTTAAACATGGTATTTAAGTAATATCTATCAAAGTGTATCATCTGTATGCAAATTGTATGAAAGCCAAGCTCAATATATCTTACAAGAAACTCACTTACTTATGCCTCTCCCACTGATTGTTTGTGTCCATTCATGAAACTATTATCCCAAATGTGTGGCCATGGCCAAATGCAACATTTAAATGAATATATTTCTGTAAAGTTGCAAGTTGTTGTCTATGTGGGAGGGGGGTGGGGGGGGGGGTCACCTGAGAAATTGTCGTCGCTTGCCGTTTGAATCTTGTCAACTGCCGGATATGAATAACGTTTAGTTTAGACTGCGAAAGCAAATTTAATCTTGGCTCCTGACAGCAGTTAAACGGTTACTAACACTAGTCTGCCGATCTATACCCTGTAAAATAGTTAAACAGTAAATCCAAACAGATGTTTAGTTGTTATTTTCGACACTGATTAAAGTGAGTAGTTAATGTTAATCATATTATTATTATATAAATGTAATATTTAGTAAATACTCACGCTTAAAATATTAACGGACATTACAGGACATTTGCTAGTCGAATACTCCCGCCTGTTGGACTTAATAATGTAAAATAGTTACTCCGAGAGTTATCAGAGACCATGGTCTACTCAGTATGTCTCTCTGTGTGTGTGTATGTGTGTGGAAGGCAGACACACACACACGCACAAACACATACACACTCTTAGAGAGGACAGGCAGAAGCAGCAGCCCAGGAGTTTAGTGCTGGTGTAAAGAGCTATTTAACTATTTATGGAACTCTGTCTGTGTTTGGCCAATTTCCATTTATTGCATTTATTGCAAATTAGTTTTCATCCAATATTCGCCAATTGCAATTGTCACTCAGGGTGTGTTTGAGGCCAAAAATTTATGCAGAATTTATGAAAATACGCGTTGATTGAATTTCAGCCAAAACATTTTGGCCAATTCAATTTTGGCTCATTAATTTTGCTTTGTTTGACAACTGCATTGGAACATGAAACAGTCGAGACTAACACTCGAGACTCTAATTTTATGAACTACCCACAACGCTCAGTGTATACGCATCTCTATCATAGTCCTTGGCCACATCCTGGTTTCAGCTTCCTGGTTTCAGCTCTATGCTTTCTCTGCTTTGTCTACACTTTTTGCCGTTTTATTTTACCCACTTTGCACATTGCACAGCAATTAAAATTGATTTATACCGTCGAGACAGACCCCAAAAGCAGAACAGTTAAATGCACTTCGCCAGTTGGTCATATATCTCGGTAAGAGCCCTGCAGTCAGGCCGGCAAACAGGCTCTACTTTCCCTTTTTTTTGTGTCTTGGCCTGGTCAAGTCCCTCCGCTCCATACGTGAGTCTTGTGCATTTATCAAATACTCAGCTTTGTCCGTCTTTTGTTTGCTCTATTTCAAAGCTTCTGTCAGCGTCTCTCCAGCTGCTAATTAGATGAAATAATTTATTTTTATTACTCGGCCTTAGGCAAATGTTTCTGAGACCACGAAATATCTTTCTGAGTGTGTGTGTGTGTGTGTGTGTATGTCCCTTAGCCATTTTCTATTTAATTACAATTAAGTGAACTTAAAGTTTGCCACAGGCATTTGCAGCTTTCTAAAGCTCATTAAAGCTGCTTAACCTTAAGCTGTTTCCTTTTTCAAGTGCTACGCACCTGTCAACTGTCGTCCTCCTCCTCCACCTCCTCTTTGCCACACATTCCGCTTCACCTCCTCTTCACACCTCGCATAATATATAGCCATTGACAAAGTTTAAAAATGTTCAAAGTAGCACACAGACAAAAAAAAAGAGAAATGAAAGCAAAAAAATATAAAAAAAACAACGACATCCCGCGGAAAATCATTAAAAGTATTAAGTAGATGAAAAATGTAATTTATGGCCCAAATTAAACGAAACTAATAGGAAAAGCCAAGCGCAGAGTCTGTGCCCAAGCTGTCCAGAGTTGTCCTGTGTCTGTGTCCTTTTGACAGGCACCTTCCGTTGCCTTGTTTTATGAAGATGGACACTTGTAATTCATTCTGCGTTGTGCGACAAGCGCTGAATAAACGGAAATGAGATGATGGCAACGTGGCAACTTTTTATCCAATTGCCTTTGTTATTGTTACAAATAAGCATTTTTCATAGCACCCATTTGTAGCTATTAACTAAAGTTTGCTATATGTCTTTTACATTTGTTTTATAATCTTTTTTTAAATAGCTTGCTCAAAGTCGTTCGAGTTTACAGCTCTGTTAATTAACATTTACCCTTAATTAGTCATAGCGCCATCTGTGGTATGCAACTGGAGTTTAACATTGATATGTTGATCAACACTTACTTTTGCAAGCTGTTATATTGTCTGCTTAACTTAACAGTTGACATGTCTGTTAAATAACAGTTGCCAAAGCGACATCTGCTACACTACATTAGCAAACTCTACAGCTGTTCAGCTGGGTTGTTGTCTTGGCTAATATTTGCCACAGCTTTTGTCTATGAAGTTAACCCAGACAAAAGCTGCAATGTATAGAACTTTTACTACCTGGTTTTGTACCTTGATTGTAAGCTTAACTTCAGCTCCGTTTAGTTTAGCATGCGCAGAGAGCAGAGAACATTTTGCAGCTTCCGTTAAACAAGAACAACAAACAGCAGAACCGACCCAATTTGCACTCCTGTTCGCAACCACTGGACCAAAAGCATTTTTGGCACCCCAGCTTATATCTCTGCGCCTCTGCATGCGTGTATGGACGTGTGTGTTTGTGTGTGTGTATTTTTATCACAACATTTGGCGCTCTCTTTCAGCTTGGCTGCCACTTGGCACTTGCAGGCGGCTAAAAGATAGCGGCACTGTCAGTTTGAAACATTCTGGTGAAGTGTTCGGTTGTCAGGCGTGGCGCTTAAGCGCGTCTTTAACAGTTTTACAGTAATAGTCTTTACGCTCTTCAGTTGAGTGTGTGCATGTGCATGTGTATGTGTATGTGTGTATACGTATACGTGTACCGTTATTGTTGTGATAAACCCGTCAGACCCTGCAGACATTAAATTCGCATAAAGGCGCAAAAACAAACGTAAAGCGTTGCTTGCTTTTAGGCGCGCACTAAAAACCAACAAAACTGCGTTAACTAAACATGTAAGTTAACAAAAAAAAAAAAAAACAAACAAAAATGTTGAATTATATGCAAAATGCTCACCTGGCAACTCTGTAGGTCAGTGTTACACAGCCTTACATCTGTGTATGTGCGCTTCATATTTGTGGCATACTTTTTGAACGTCGTCTTTTCTGCCTTTTGCATTGTCCTATCTTTCTGTCTGTCCCTTTGGTCGCTTAGCCTGCCAACTGCCAACTGACAACTGTCAATTCAGCTTTTATTGTGGCTGCTCGGGCCTCCAGTTTCCCACAATCTGTATGTGTGTGTGTGCGTGCGTGTGCGAACAATTTCCGCTTTTGGCTTCATGTCAAGTCTTGACAGTCAAACACACACGCATACCTTTTAGCCTTATTTACATATGAGTGCACTCTCGTTTAGCTGCCTTTCCAACTGCCAGCTTCTCATTTCTATGTCGATTTCCAAATTTTGAACTAATTGCATTGTTTGGCTTGCATTTTGCATATTTGACGCTCATTAGCAACTGATGTGTAACAAGCACTAAGTGGCAGCATAACAAGTTGTTAGTTATTGTTGTTTTTGTAATTGCAGGACATGTTTATGTGCCCCTCGAGATGTGCAATAATTTTTCTGTTCAATTAGTTTTATGCACAAATTCGAGCGGAAAATGGCCATCAAGTTTTTTTTTCCCTTTGCTGCTGTTGTTGTTTTTTTATTGCTACTATAAACATAAAAGTTTTCCCCAACGCACATACGCAAACACACACAAACACACACACATCAATAAAGTACAGCCTCCGATTTGGCACACAACATCCACACGTGTGTATGTGTGTGTGTGTGTGTGTGTGTGTGTGTGTGTGTGTCTGTGTGCCTAGCATAATAAGTTTTGATTTGCTTTTATTTGTTGAAGCCCAAAGGCCAAAACAGTTGCCCCAGCACACCGTACACGACACACATCATACCGCACAGAACTGCTTGACACCTTAATGGCCAAGACGCACGCATGGCTACGCAGCCACAAACAGGGACAGCAAGAGTGAAAGACAGCAACAGAGGGTTGGCTGGGGGAGAGGGAGAGAAGTAGAGAGAAACAGACGGGCGCCTAATGAAAATGTATAACGAGTCTTGTGAAGTGTCGACGTATATATTCTATATTATTTATGTATATTTCTTTTTGGCATATGGCAAATGCTTGACTGATTTTGAGTCTAACAAGACAGGCATTCAAGTTAAATATGCTGTGACGTGTTTCATCATTTAGCTGCCATCTTGTGCTATTGTGTGGCTTGAGGCCACTGACAGCTGAATTTCATTGAAATTTTGAATACTTGTGCTGTACACGCTGCGTATACTTGTTCTGCAAATTGCATTGGCAATCGAGAAATAGCATTGCCTACTTTGCAGCCTATTTGACTATACTACGTATATATGTAGTTGTTGGCGCTTTTAGCTTGTGCCCCTGCACAACTGACAGCTGACACGCCCCTTTTCGATAGGCCTGGGACTGCAACTGACACAACAGTATCTGAAATATCTGAAATTCTATTTGTAATTTGTATTATTTTCGTATTATTTTATTTTTATTAAATTGCATTTAATTTAATCTGAATTGTTAATCCATTCTTAAATATGTTTAAATTAATGTCAACAGCAAATTGTGAAATGTCTGTTACTTAATTAAAGTGCAAATATTATAGAACGAATAAATTAAATTAACATTGGTTAAATATTTGCAATTTAAATTGTCTTTTTTACCACATGAATTGCATATTTTATATATATGTATTCTTAGCTATCTGGCAACACTGTGCATGTGTTGTTAAGTTGGCTGCGCGTTTGAATATCATGAATTGAATAGGTGTAAACTTATTTCAATTTGTTCAATCGCTGAAATAAAAGTAAAATATATATATAACTGCAATAACAAGTATTTATATGAAACAAGAGAGTGTATAAAAAGCCAAAGAGAAAATTAAATAAAAAAAAAAGAAACTTTTTCAAATATTTGTCAATCGCAAATAAGAATGCAAAATATTTTCGCAGCTCTTGGCAAAGTAAATTAATATTATTTGTTGATTTTTTACAGCACATTGCAATAAAGAATTATATTTATTTTATTGACGTACTGCCACGCCCAAGCGCATATAAACTGTAAAACTGTCAATATTTATATTGATTTATCGCTAGGGGCAGGAGGGATGGATTGGCTGGGGTTTTATCAGCTGTTAAAATAAGAAAGACAAACTGTTTTGATTTTTACAATTTGTCGTAAAGTGCCACACGGTATTTGTTGTCCATTTTATTTTGTTGCCTTTGCTGTTGCTGTTGCACACTGCGCACTCTGCGCTCTGCACTGCAACGCCTCGCCCTGCCACACTCTATGCCATTGTGTCAAATTGTTGCCAGTTAAAAAATATTCATATAGAAAGAAATGTAAAAAGAAATATGCAAAATATGTTTGGAAATACTTTCAAAATAAAAATCCCTTTGCTTGTGTGCCCCCAAAAAAATGTGCTGTGGCAGTGCATAAACGTTTTGCACTTCCCACAACTTTTGGCCGGGGCAGAAATACACAGAAATATGAACGAAATATTTGTATTAAAAGCCTTTAATTCATGCTTCTTCTGCTCTGCATGCATATTATAAAGGCAAGTGAGAAAAATGCACTCTCAATTAACTGAGTTAACTGTTAGCAAATTGTAAACTTCGTTTGAATTGGAATTGAATATAGTTTAAGTTACTTTGAGTTAAAATATAGATTAAAGCCATCAATTTGTTGAGAAACCAATCTAAATGATGATATATATATATATATATATATATATATACATAAAGAGCTCTGCTTGTGTGCCTGGTAATAGGCATATAGTTAAACGCCATTAATCAACTTACGTAGTGAGATCAGGCGTAGACCACATGTGCATTATGACATCACAATATTATTATAAATGTAGATTGCAGTTCGTTATGCTGTCAAAGACTACGGTAAATGCATTTTGCAAAGGCATTCAACTTTTGCCAACACATAAACACACAGACAAACTTTCTAAAAGCCGCCAAGTAACACGGTGCCCTTTCATATTAATGCAAAAGATGCTGTCTGTCCGGGGCTGTCTCGCAACTGCCACAAATGCAAAACTTGGCAACTCAACTCAATTCAACTCAACCAGCCACAAAGCTGAAGCTGTAAGTTGAAGCTGTAGCCAAGGCTGAAGATGAAGTGTTTATCTGAGGTTTTCCTTTTTTTTCTCTTTTCTATTTTTTGTATCTGCCACGAGTCCGCGGTTATTCACACCTATGAGGATAGCAAAAAAAAAAAAAGAAACAAGCAGAATGAATGACAATGTCACAGGGCAGAGGCAGGAAGAGCAAAAGCAGAGAGTTAGAGTGACTCCTTGTCGAGTTTATCCTGGTGGTTTCAGCTGCACAACTTTGACTTTTGCTAATCTTCAATGCATCGCGTTGAATGTTTAAGCTGCCAGAAAGGGATTATAAAAATTAGTTTATGTTGAATAAATTCCCTTTTTGGCTCGTCAACTTTGCTCCCATTCTGCTCCATCCGTGACCCTTAATGAGGTTTTGCCCAGAAATGCCTTCTGTGCGAAACATTAATTATGCAAACCACCAGCTGTTAATGGGTTTCCATACCCTGTACCCATAAAAAAATGCTTAAGAATGCCATCATAAAATTGTGCAAGCATAGCTAACCGAACGTGGCATCTGTGATACTGAGCAAACTAAGAGTTCCGGATGCCCATGAGATGGGCAAGTCAATCTGACTTCAAATATCCAGCTAATCATCAATCTGCCCATCGACTGTGACAAACAATGTAATAGTCAAAGATATAATCAAGATTGATGGCCATGTGTCCACTTATGTGTCCTAAATGTTATTTTGAAATGCAGGATATCTCATTCTCGCATACTTTTCTCCCTTTACTTGTCCCACAGTTTTCCCATCATGCAATTTGAATTGTTCATTGATTTTTGCAATTGCATAATTTAAAATGCATTTATTGTGCATATCTGTTGTAATTGTTGCATTTGCATTGTTCGTAATTAATTGTTTTCCATCCTGACATGCAAATTGTTTGCGGTCAGTTGCAATTTGGATCTGCAAGCCTTGATAGATTAAAGGGAAACAGTGAACAAAGCATTTGCCACAAAACTTTAAGTCAATATTTAAAATCATACGAATATTCTTGAATATTATTATCACAAATTCCCAAAATATTTTCCCATTTCCTTTCTTTAATTAATGAAATGAAAATATTTGCATTTTACGAAGACGCAAAAACTTTGCATTCGTTGCAAATTAAAAAAGTTTTCTTCATGCTTGATACGAGTTTTTTTTTTCTTTCTTATTTTTTTTTTTTTTATTCCCACTCTCATCTTATTTACAGATATCTGTGAAACCTTCGGCAGCAGCGCCCTCATCGTCCTTCTCAAAATCAGCGGCCCGAGACGAAATCTATATCGATGATGAAGGCACCGATGGCTCCGGCGGACGTGGCGGGGTAAGTTTACATTACATTCACATTTTCAATTGGAAATGCCAAGTTCCAAATCAAATTAATTAAATTGAGAAACTCATGCGTTAACTCTTGACCACAATGCTGATTTAACTGATTCAGCTGAAAACTATTTAGATAAAATATTCAATTTTCTAATGATAGCTAAGGACAGTTTATCGATTCATTGTTTCTATGAATTTTTAAGCAAATTTAAGTTCCGTTTCCTGTTCTTATGGCATTTGCATATTTCATGGAGTTGTGTGCATATCTCATTGTACATGAGCTATGAGAAACTTATTGTTATGTAAGTATGCGGTCAACTTTTTCGACATTTTCGCCTTTTTATGACTTGGCCCAGGTCATAGGTTTTGCTGTGTTCTCGAATTTAGCAACAGGCTTAAATGATGTGTATGAAAACATGGCACAAAGTGCAATTTTTGGATACGAGGAATTATACATGCTCTTTCCATATTTTTTGCAAGTGAATATTTAAATTTCAGAAGCAAGCACTTGAGTGTTCTTTTGTCATACCTAAATAGTTGATGTTAGCCAAGAATGTAAGCTAAAGTTGTTGTTTAAATAAGCAGACATCTTCTAACTTATCTTATTGGAAATAGAGTAGAGAGGATAGCGTTTCTAACAACTGAAATCCTTATGCTACTCGTTAAATATGTAAAGTTGCCGCCGTTTTGTACATTACAAAGTTTACAACGAACTCGTTGTATGCCTGCCAAGTTTTGGGCAAAAGAAAAAGAATCTTTAGGTTTTGGCCTGAAATGGCAGCTTATATAATCAAAAGTTGGCGTTGAAAACTCATTTGTTTATGCGCATGAAATGTTAATGCTACAAAAAATGAAAAACCAAATGAACACACATACACACAAACACACACACACACACACCTTTTGTTGTTATTGTTGTAGGCGTACAGGCTGCGTATAACTGAGTGGGTAATATATATGTGTATGTGTGCGTGTAACTGTGTGTGTTTGGCATGTGAGCGACATTTGTTTGAAAGTTTTTTGACAGCGACTGCTCAACATACATTGAAAACACACATCAAACACACGGCACACACACAGCACACACACACACACACACAGCCACCACGGTTGCATCAATTGTTGGCGCAGACTTTTTGATTTGTTTTTAGCTCACACAGTCCTACACACACACACACACACCCACTTATCCACACACACAAGCGCGCACACACTTCAAACAAAAAAAAAACTAATTAAAATGCGTTGCGCTGACATTGTCATTTGCCCTTATGCTGCTCTCTCATTTGGATTCCCTGGCATTGCAAAAAAGCACAGAAAAAAAAACGAAAAGAATAAATAAATAAAGTTTAATTAAATTCTTTTTCGGTTTCCGATTTCATTTCTATTGCCTGCGTGAATTTAATTAAACATTTTGCCAATGTCGTTGCCACTTTTTCTTTTCTTTTTTTTTTTTTTTTTGGCATTTCTATTTACTCACTCAACGGAGGCACCACAATCACGAAAACGCAAATAAAAGTTGTTACAAAAAGGGCAACAAAAAAAAAAAAAAAAAAATTAAGAAATAAATAAAATACAGAATGGCGCGTAATTCAATCTGTCAGCGATGCGGGGCACGTTGCATGCTTTTGTGTTACTCCGCTTCTGTTACTAAATCAACACGAATGTCCTGGTCTTCAAAAAGTGCCTTAACATCAATTTGCATAAGCCAAAAACCCCACAAAAGCTGTTGAGTTTGAGTGTGTGGCATATTTAGCTATTTGTTCTACCGCTGAGATTGGGCCAAAAGCGGCAAAGAGCTGGCAAAAATAGTTGCCAACTTTTATTGTTTAGAGCCAGCCAAAGTCCTTGTCAAAGCGTTTGTCTGTCCAGCTGACTTTCTCTCTGTTGCCCATGCTATGTCACTGTATCTGTCTCTGTATCTCTGTCTCTTTCGCTACACATTTTCGCACTGTGGCATTTTCTAATTTCCCCTCTGCCTGCAATGACGTTTTCTTTCTGCGCCATTTCCGTTGCGATGCTGCTGCATGTCCTGACTGAGTTGGCATGTCCTGCTTCATATGAGTTGGCATTTTTATGCAACTGACAAACGCCAACGTCGCCACTCACGTCACTTTGTATGAGTCAGTCACCTACACGTCCTGCTACACTCACCTTCTCCCCTGCTTCAAACATTTGCAAATGCTATTTATTATACGCTCTGTTGCCCCTTGAGCCCAGCAATGGCAACAGCAGCCCACAACTGATGTAAGATGCTTGTTTGATAGTGATTAAACTGTCTTCAACATGCTAGAGAACCCTCTAGGCTCTTGTATTCTTTACACTTTCCACTCAGTATATATTGAAATGTTGTGGCAAGAAACGTCTTAGTAGGAGTATCAACCAAATATGCTTAAGTTCTCAGAAATCATGTGTTGGACAACAACTGATTAACACTTTAAGCTGCTTTCGCTGCGCTCTAAAAACAATCATCGTTACCCAACACTACCTAAGCCTTTATCATCTTGAACTCTGGCTAAGACTTTAAGCAGCTTTCAAATCTCTTTGCTGTACATTGAATTAATGATTGTTTTGTTGTTTTGATCTTTGCATTGTTACACAACACTGTCAATTGCTGCACTGTCAAACATTTACCGCATTATTAATGATTTACAACAAGATGCTTTCACTTTGTTCTTTGGTGCTTTGCCTTTGCCTTTGGCTTTGGCTTTGGCTCTTCCTGTCCCAAGGGAGGTGGCGCAACGTCTGTTTATAAATTATGATAAATTTTTGGATGCCTAATGTGTCATTCTGTTTTATATACATATACACATAAATATATATATATACATTAATCAACAGAAGCTGAGTTAATCAACGCATATGTCACATGATTTATGATTGTTCTAGTTGTGGATGTGCTGTGCCACATTTAACACATGTTTCACTTGTGGCAACGAGCCTCCATGAGGCGGCTGTTGGCCATTTTAGCGAGGCGTGTCAACAAGATAATGAGATTTGCCTGCGGCTGCTGTTGCTGTTGCTGCAGCTTAACAAATATGTATGTAGTTATCTGCATAGTTGCGTTGTTGCGCTGTGGCGCTGTTGCGTTGCAAAGCCAACCTGCAACATAATCAGGCAGCGTGCTGGCGGCAATGTTGCATCCTCAGTTGTCCTCCATTGTCCATGTTGCTGCTGTGATTGTTGTTGTTATTGTTGTTGTTGTTATTGCTATTGCTGTTGTCGTAATAAGCCACATTGCATTGCATTTCTAGCCACAGCAACAACACTGGCAGCACGTTGCACACAGCAGCTGCACAAAGGCGGTTACTGCTGCTGCTGCTGCTGTTGCATGTGGCATGCACAATTCTCGACTGTCGTAACGTTGTTGATTAATAACGTGCACATGGCACACGTGTTTTTGGCAAAGCCAGCGCCAGTTTGCGTAACACACAATTATACTCAAACACACACATACACACACACACAACAATACACAAACACGCACACACATACACGCTGGCTGTTCAGTTGGTATTTGTGTCACACATTCCACACATTTGGTAAATGCATTGACAATAAATTAACATCGATTGACATGGCCAACATAGGAGACGCATTAGCCTCGCATAGAGCTCTGTACACTGCGAGAAAAATAAAGCGTTAATATATAAACAGTGTTGTAAAGAGCTTTTTCTCTATTGCAATTATGCAATCTATTCTTTTGCCTGACAATATGGCTACACTTAGCGAAACAATATAGAAAGCATTCTCTTTCTTTCCTTTCATCTTTCATCTAACCAGATACCAAGTTCGTTATCAAAATGTTGCTAAATGAATATTTATTGCTCGCAGTGTAATACAACACACGCACACACAGTTGGTGTGCTGACCCAACGTGTTTGCGCAAACAGCGGGCATCTGTTTTGTATTGACGGTGTGAATGTGCTGCTGTGCGTTATGCCAAGCTCTGGCACTATGAATCCTGTGGATGTTGTGAATCCTGTGAATCCTGAATACTGAATCCTGAATTCTGTGCTGCCGTCGTGTCGCTGCTTTTAAGTACGTGCATATAATTTTCAACGCTGTCGCTGGCTCTTCTACTCAGGCTGTCAATATCACTTGCTTACATGGGAATTTATTGGTGACAGCGCACATAATACATAATGCATGCCACACACACACTTCGGTAGTTGTTGGGTATGTGTGTGTGTGTGTGGGCGTGTGCATGTGTCGTTTGCCGTTTTAGATGCTCGACATTCGATAGACATTGGAATTTATTGTGATTGTAATGTTAACCAAAGCAGCTCTGCACAAACAAAATGAGTTTATGCCAGAACTCCCAGCCATCGCTGCCTTTGCACATACCCTGGAAATCGATACAACATGTATAAGCTAACTTTTTCTGCTGTTATCTTATGCGGTTGTCTTCAACAGCGTATCTATGCGTTGAGCATACTCGATTAGCTCAGTCCTTTTTGCATTTCTTAGCACTGCCACAGCGAGTTATATGTTGATCTAGACTTGACACAAAGCTGTATACTTGCCTAATGCTTGCCGCCCTGCATTCATTACTCAAAGTCTCTTGCTCTATCTGTGTTTCGCTCTCTCGCTCTCTCTTTCCTTCTCTCTCTCTGTCTCTCATACCATCTCTATCAGTGTCCGTTTCCCTGTGGCTGTAAACAAATGGTTTTACTGCATTATATCACAAACCTAATTACTCTACACACACACACACACACACACACATACGAAGGGAACTAATCCAAATGAGGCTGCATAGAGAGATAACATTAGCAAAACTGAATATTTCGTCTGCTTTTTCTTTACATGATTTTTGGCAACTGGCAGCTGGCAGCTGGCAGCTCTGTGTGTTCTGTCATGTGGCTTATTGCGCATACGCTCTGTTACGGCCACAGAAAGATGTTGCGACAAGCATGTAGATTGAATTAAAGGCACAGCAACAACAACAACCAGAACAACAACAACGCTAACAACAAACAAGGCCCATATCATTTTTGAAGTCAAGCGAAAAGTCATTGTTAAAGTTGTTGTCGTTGTTGCCGCCATTTTGTTTGCGACTCACAGTGTCTCAATATTGTTGTAGTTGTTGTTGTTCTTACTGTTGTTTCAGTTAGCTGTTTTTCTTCGCTGTTTCTGTTTTTTATGCGCATTGTTTTGGCCCCATTACTGGGGTTGGAATCCCCTTAAAGGGTGGGTAGGGGGACTTTTTTTTGCATAATTTATGGCAATAAATTCGCTTAACTTTACGACAATTTGTTGCTGCAAAGTGTGCCATAAAATGTTCTTCACTCGTGTTACAAAATTCAAGACTACGTTCAAGCTGCAGACAGCAACCATAACCAGCCATAATTTGATTTTGGTATATCTCCCCCCTCAAAAAGAAATTGATTTAGGCGTTCATTCACTTTGATGTGACTGTTAAATTTGACGATTAGCGTCAAATTTGATTAGAGTGCTTTGGCATTTTGTGGCAAGTCCCATTACATGGGATGCTTAATTAAAAAAAAAAAAAAAAAAGGGTAACGCTGTTTGCGATGTTTATTGAATGGCCGCATTGATGCAGCGCTGGCACTTCAATTAGTGCAACGTTTTGTGCCACTTGAAAGGCCCAAAACTCAAATTGCAAAATGCACTTCAAAGGCCAACAACGTTTTGAATTGCAAATTTACTAAAGACAGCCAGGCAAACAGCCCCAGCATACAAACAGGCAAACTGGCAGGCAGGCAGGGAATCAGTCAGGCGAACAGGTAATGCCTGTGTGAAGGGGCACAGGTAGCAGCCAGGACTTCCAAATCGACCAATGCGGCAAGGACGAACTGACAGCTACTTCGACTTCAACTTCAACTTCAACTTCGACTTGCCTTCAATTGAGTGCAATTCAGTTGAGTTGATGCCACGCTGCCACATTGAAGCAGCTTGTCTATGATTGCGGCTGTTGCATGTAGTTGTTGCGGCTTGAAAAGTTCAAATACTCATGATTGCATTCGTTGGGCAGGTCAGTTCTTTAGAATAATATAATAATAGCATTCATTAGCTAAAATACTCAATAGTTAGCAAACTATAACTGGAGCATATAATTTAGCTATTCTAGCAGAAAGTTGAAGTAAATTCACATGAATTAGAAATGAGAACATGCTGAAACTTAATTGCAATACTTTTATCAATTTGTTGTTAAAGTTTACTTCATTTACTTACTTGTACTCTAGAGTATGTCTTAGTCTAGCAACTTGGTTGGCATTCCTTAGCCTTCTTAGGCATTCCTCATGCATCTAGTTTAGACAACCGCTCGTTAGTCAATGCTTCAGCTGTTGATGCCACTCGCGTTGGGTTGCTGCATCCAAGTTGTTTTCCCACTGGGACACATTTTGCTTTCCCTTGACGACTATTTCTCTGGCTCAGTGAAATACTTATTTCTTTGCCTTTTTAACAGGCATTTGTCGTTTGTCAGCGTCGTCTTCTTCGCCGTCGTCGTCGTCGTCGTCGTCATCGTCTGTTGCCTCGACTTGTAACCGCACACTTGAGTACGTTGCATGCTTTTAGGCGCAACGTGACGCAGTTTGTTGAACCTGCTGCCATTTTCGCTTCTTAAAGGCAAAAGCTGCTGCTGCTGCTGCTTCAGCTTCTTCTTCTGTTTCAGCTGGGTCAAGCAACTTGTCTTAATGTCATGAATAATTCAGCACTGTTCGCCCAGCTGCAACATGCCACAAAATGTTGCTATGGCTTGTAAGTTAATTACATTTGTTTCATACGTGCACTGAGCGTTGATTGCATGGGGCGTACACCTACCTCGGCCCTCCCCAGTTGCTGCACAGTTCCCCCCTGCATTGTGGCATTCTATTTGAATGCAGCCACAGAGCACAGAGCTTAGACCAACAGAACTAGCATTGAATATAAGACCATTTATTTTGGTTTCCATAGTACACAAACACATGCAGACACACAAACACACACACACCCACACACAAACACAAACACAGCTGCCACAACAATGCGGTTCGTATTCATCAGTCAAACATTGCGCTGTCAAAATATTTACTTCAATAAATGATATGTGTGTGATATATATATATATATCAATGTGTGTGTGTGATTGTATTAAATGCAGCAATATGAATTTGAATTTTAATTAATTTGATGCATATGTCAATAGGTTCGATGTGCAATCTAAAGTCGCAATTTAAACACTCTGTATTACCAATTGTTACTAAAACGAACTTTTAATTGGCTTTAAATTCATATGATGCCTACTTGGCTGGGCTTATTAAACAAGCAGACAAGCAGATATAGAAGATGTTTTCTTTAAAGCAATGAGTTTTGCTCTGTAATTGCTTGCAGTTCATCTAGCAGTCGGATCTGCTTTCAAATGAAGCAAATGAAACATTTCTAAGCCTTTGCAATGGTCTGAACATGCTGACAAAGCCACGCCCACTTTGCATTATCACTAAGGTGCGGCAAGCATTAAAATTTTAATGACGTGCCCTGACAGAAAAGTAACCCAACCTTCTTTGCCTGTCACACACACACACACACACACACACACACACACACACACATGCCTAATGCCGGACGCTCGCGGGTGTTTGTTTTTGTGCTCCTGCTAACACAGATTCGGCTGATTTCCCGCCGATTCCTGCGGCTTGCGGTGAGTTGCAATTTATTGCAATAAATCAGCTGGTGGTAGAGTTGCCCAGCTACTTGTCTAAGCAGGGCTGCTCTGGAGCCACAGCCAGCCAACTGCAAGCTTTAAGCTTTTAGGAGGCAGTGCAGCAAGCAGTGCGAAGCAGCAAGCAGGGCAAATACTTCCTTGCATACCTTCAGGAGCTACTAGCTACTGGAATTGTTGCATACGCCCAGGCCGTCCAGTATATATACTGGCCTCTAGTGCAGAAAAAACAGAGATAAAAGTCACGGATCCGACTGCTTTCCAACCCCTTCCGCTGAGGCGGTGCTCAATTTAAGGGGCTCTGGAGACCGAGGCGGGGCGGTATAACCCCCACCGGTCAATAGCCAAGGGAAACCTGTGGCCATCGAGGGACTGCACTAGAGTCCCAGTTGTATGATGGACGAATCGCAGGCTTTTCTAAGGCGACCTATTGTGCAGCGCACACCACCGCCACTGGTGGTGGCAGCTCAGAAGCAGTCTAGCCCGGTCAGGCAAACATCAGACGTTGCAAGTGTGAGCGCCAGCAATGCCACTTTCAAGGGCACACTCAGGTCCATGGGTCTTGCATTGGAATCCCTCTCAGGGCTTTTTGGTGGCCAGCGTCACATCAATGCGCTCATGAGAGATGAGCTTGCAAAGCTAATAGAGCTCCAGGGGCTTCTCACAAGTATGTGCTCCTCAGATATGGCAACAGTTGACGTGCAGACTACGCCATCGCTAGAGCAGCGGAAAGGCAAAGCTGAGTCAAACTCACATGGAGTAGTGAATACGCCAAAAAGGCACAGAGACTCGCTGCCGGAACCGCGCAAGACACCGTCGAAGAAAATTAGACGCCAGGCCCCGTTGCCAACTGAAGCAGGTGCAGTAGCACCCCTGAATAGAGCTCCGCAAGAAAATGCTGAGAATTGGACGACTGTAAAGGGCCGTAAGCCATCAAGCAAGAGCGCCAAGATGCCGACCAAGCCGGACAGTAGGCGTCACGTGAAACATCGCCCAGATGCTATTCTGATTGAAGCTAAAGGTGATGTAACATATAGCCAAATTTTGAGGATGGTCACGCGCAGTGATAACGAAAAACTCCAGTCCGTTGGCGAGAAAGTCCGTAAGGTACGAAGAACGGCAAAAGGCGACTTGCTACTGGTGCTTAAAATACCAATGGCAGAACAGCTGAGTCAACTAAAAGATGACATTGGCCAAGCACTTGGAGGCAGTCTGGAGATGCGGTCCTTGACGCAGGAAGTGACGATTGAAGTCAAAGATTTGGATGAGATGACCACATCAGATGACCTCACGATGGCGTTCAAGTCACAGCTTGACGTGGAACTGGGTGCCAAGTCTTTAAAAAGGCTACGGCCGTCTTTTGGAGGAACCCAGAGTGCGGTTATCAGCTTGCCACTAGCTGCGGCTGATAAAGCACTCAAGGCGGGTAAAGTGAAGATCGCGTGGTCGGTGTGCAGGATCGTGCCAAAGAATGTGCCAACTAGGTGCTTCAGGTGCCTTGAGATCGGCCACATCGCGGCCAGATGCCAGTCACCAGTGGACAGGAGCGGCTGGTGTCTTAAGTGCGGAAACAGTGGACACAAGGCCCGTGATTGCATCAACCTGCCTAGATGTTTCCTTTGCGCAGCAAATGGGGAGACGGCAAGCCACGTTGCCGGAAGCCAGCACTGCCCTGCTGCAGCAAACAAAGGAAGAACGGTACACAAGCGTCATGATTAACTTTCTGCAGCTCAATTTAAATCACTGTGAGGCAGCCCAGGCCCTCCTCACACATTCTGTACAGGAACTGGGCATAGATGTGGCGATAATCAGTGAGCCATACAGGCGGAGCAACAGTGAAAAGTGGTGCTGGAGCGCCTCTGGTAAAGCGGCAATTTGGAGGTGCGGGAAGAATTCATTGCAGCTCTCGTCACGAGTGAGCGGTACACATTTTGCACGAGCAAGACTTGGTAACTACTGGCTGTATAGCTGCTACCTCCCTCCGAGTCTGAGTTTCGAAGAGTACAGCAGTGCACTGGACGAGATTGCCATCGACGCACGTAGCCATAGTCCGGCCATCATAGCTGGAGACTTCAACGCATGGGCACTCGAGTGGGGTAGCACGCTTACCAATGCAAGAGGCCGGTGTCTGCTCGAAGCTTTCGCTGCACTGGATCTAGCCCTTTTAAATCAAGGCTGCCGTCATACCTTCAGCCGCGCCGGAGTAGGCTCAATCATCGACCTTACTTTTGTCAGCAGCTGCCTGTTTAGTTCCGCAAAATGGCAGATAGGTGAACATTACACTGGAAGCGACCACGAGCCGATTCTGTTCAGTATTGGATCACCAAACAGACGTGTGCGGAGCCACGAGCCCCTTGGAATGAAGTACAGGGAGAGCTCACTTAATACGCAAACATTTGCAAATTTTTTGAGCGATCTGGCGGTCTCTGGCTCTGCAAATAATAGGGCAGATCAGCTGTCACACCAGCTTAAGAGGGCGTGCGATGCAAGTATGGTGATCAGCAAGCGGTACAGGAGACATCACAGCCCAACTTACTGGTGGAACGAAGAAATTGCAGAGGCGCGTAGGAGCTGCTTGTCTGCAAGACGCCAATACCAGCGCTCAAGAAGAAGGCAGAATGAAAACTGGCAAGCTCTTCAAACCCAACTAAGGGAGGCAAGGAAGGCTCTAAAAACTGCGATCCGCGCCAGCAAGCGAGCATGTTTCCTCGAACTATGTGATACTGCGGAACACGATCCCTGGGGCAAAGCATACAAGATGGTTGTTAAACGCATCTATGCAAACAGGCAAGATGCTCCAGATGATCCAGCGCGCCTTAAGGAGATTGTGGAGGAACTCTTTCCTTACCGAGAGCTTGGTCTTGACACCAGTGACGATGCACTGCGCGGCCGCGACCCAATTGCTCCGTTTGTGGTTGACGCTATCACGGTGGACGAAGTCACCTCGGTGGCCCAGAGATTGAAGCCTGGTAAGGCTCCCGGCCCGGACGCGATTCCAAACAGCGCCGTCAAAATGGCATTATTGTTGAGGCCTGAGGTTTTCGCGGAAGCATACACACAATGTCTCCGAGAAGGCACTTTCCCGGACAGGTGGAAGTTGCAACACCTAGTGCTGATTCCGAAGCCCGGAAAACCAGCTGATGACGCCTCATCATTCCGGCCGATCTGTCTGATCGACACTTTGGGTAAGGTGCTTGAGCGTCTCATCTGCACTAGGCTGGATTCATGGATCAGCGGAAACGGCGGACTTTCACCCCTACAGTATGGCTTTAGAAAATCACTGTCGACCACTGACGCCATTCGAAAGGTGACTGAGATTGCCGCAAAGGCAATGGAAGGAGCTAGATGGAAAGGTGGCGCTAAGCAATACTGCCTCATCGCTACGCTGGACATAAAGAATGCGTTTAATACGGCCGATTGGGTGAGCATCCTGGATGCGCTCCAAGCTTTCGGAACCCCGTCGTATCTCTACGCCCTGGTGAAAAACTACTTTGGCAACAGAAAACTGCGATACTCCACCAATGAGGGCTTTGCGACATACAACATCACGGCAGGAGTGCCCCAAGGTTCGGTATTGGGGCCTCTCTTGTGGAACGCCATGTATGATGGAATTCTACGACTGACGCTCCCAGAGGGTTGCCAGATCATTGGTTACGCGGACGATGTGGCACTCGTCGTTGTGGCCAAGCACCTATGCGAGGCCGAACGCATCTGCAGTACAGCAGCTACGATCGTGATGCAATGGCTCCGTTCAGTTGGCCTCGAGTTGGCAACCCACAAAACGGAGGCGGTGCTCGTTAGCAGCCGGAAGAGGGTCGAAACGGCGCGCATCAGGGTCGGAGACAGCGTTGTAGCATCCAAACGGGCGATTCGGTACCTAGGTGTTATCATTGACACACGCCTAAGCTACCGTGAACACCTGGCAGCGGTGCAGGTGAAGGCGGCCAACTCGTGCCGCGCACTTACCCGCATCATGCTCAACACTCGGGGCCCCAAGCAGGAGAGGAGGCTGCTGCTCATGAGCGTCGTACGCTCAATCGTGCTGTACGCTGCGCCAATCTGGGCAGATGCTATGAAGGTTAGAAGCTATGCCAGGGGAATTCAGGCAACATACCGCCTTTGTGCGCTACGCGTATGCAGCGCTTTCAGGACGGTATCGGATGATGCTGCCCTGGTCATCTCGGGCATGATTCCGATTGATCTATTGGCCGCTGAGGAGAAAGCCGTGGACGCAGCTACCAGAGGGGGCCAATCAAGAACCAGGGCGCGTCTTGAGGCCAGAGAGGCAAGCCTAACTGCCTGGCAAACTCGATGGGAGTCCTCAACTAAGGGACGTTGGACGCATCGCCTTATTCCCGACATAAGACGCTGGATCGGACGTAGACATGGAAGTGTAAATTTCCATCTAACCCAGCTTCTTAGTGGGCATGGTTGCTTCATGCATTACCTGCACAGAGTTGGTCACGTACCTTCCCCACTTTGTGCATGGTGTGGTGAAGACTTCACCGAGGACGCAGAGCACATCATATCTCGATGTGGGCGGTTCACAGCGCAGAGACTTCACCTCCAGGAAGCGACCGGCCGAATGATCACCCCGGATAATCTCGCAAACATTATGTGTTCATCTGAGCGAGCATGGGAGGCAGCCTGCAGCTTCGCATCTAGTGTCATGCAAGAGCTGCGAAGAGTGGAACGGATTCGAAGCAGAGCGGAGTAGGCGTAGCCATCGTCCCTGCGATGCAGTGACTAGCGTTGGTTCCGCAGGGGCTGGCTATGCACTATCCCCACCAAAACACTACCACCTAAGTTAGTTAAGTGTATGTCTATATTATAATTAATTTACTGAGTAGGTGTTGTTATGCTAAAATTGTTATAGTAAAATGTAAGTAGTGGAGAAAAATAAACTGAATTAAAAAAAAAAAAAAAAAAAAAAAAAAACATATGCCTAATGCAATCCTCTCTGGGCCTTAGTTCACTTGAAGCTGCAGCTGCACATTTAGTCGTGTCTCTGGTGTCGCTTTACAAATGCAACAGCAACAACAAAACAGCCGACTAGCATCCTAGCCACGCCCCTAAGCTGGCAAGTTTATAGCTTAGCTTAGCTCATCTGGGTAGGGGGGAGGGGATATAAAGTGCAGTGAAAATGTTGTCTTTATTAGCTGGCAAATGTTTTAAGCACAGCTAATCGAAACCACACCTTGTGCCACAAACCATGCAAATTGCTTAGCAGCCCAGCTAAGCTATACTTAATAACCTCACCACTTGCAACATTTATCGATTAACTTTAGCCGCAAACTTTGATGCCTTTGATTAATTTTAATTAGCCAACACGAAAAGGGCAACAGCAGACATCAAGGCCTAATCCTGTTGTTTTGTACTTGTGTGGCTAAGTAGACTGAAGCTTTCAGCCTTACAGAGTATTAATTATGCCATCAGTTGCAAGCTGACAGCTGTTGCCACAATTAGTGTTCAGTTAAGAAGTTAAGAGCAGTGGAAGGAATGCGGCGCATAAATTGCATTTTATGCTGTGTGGCATAGTTTTAGGCGCGGTCCTAAATATTTGCAAGCGCTGTGGACTGTGAACTTTGGATTGTGTGTGTGTGTGTGGAATGGGAGTTGAAGTTGGAGTTGGACATTGGGTATTTGTTTGCTTGCTTTGCGACGCAGCTTAGTTGAAGCTATGGAGCTTTTAACCATAATTTGTGTTCATAATTTGCTGTTTCCTAATGCTCAATGCGACGCATAAAAGAAAAGCAACTGACAGTCGTTTTGTGGGCCAAACGAAAACAGGGAGGAGCGGTGCGACGGTAATAGCCACAATGGGCAACAAACAGGGGCAAAAAAACAGTAAAAACAAAAAAAACAGCAAGACGTCGACTGCTGTTTGGGTGCGGTTATTGATTTTCTGTTCGCCAGCAAAGCAGCTCATGATGATGTTAATGATGATGATGATGATGCTGCGTTGGCAATTTTTATTATTTTTTTTGGGTATGCTCAGGGGGGAGGGCGACTGGACGAAGGCAACAAATTTGTGTCAAATACGCTTGTTGGACGAAATTACGTGGGCCAACACGAAAAGCGCATTAAAAGCTTACAGCAAGCGATTAAAGCCGAAGCTTTGTGCCAGTCTGAATCTCAGAAAAGAGAGAGAGGCAAAGAGAATAAGAGAGCGAGAGAGAGAGAGCGATAGAAAAGATAATCAAGTTCACAGCTCATCAGTAATAAACCAAAGTTGCTGCACGTGATAAAAGTCTAGAGAAAGAGACGCATCCAATGCGCAAATTTGCGTATTTCCGTTTTCCGGTTGACGTGCACGCCAAAAACTATAATGCAATGGCAGAAGTAAAAGAAGAAGAAGACGAAGACACAACAAAACATTAAGCAGCAACAAAACGGATGCGACAACTGAGCCGAGAGAAGAATGAGAAGCGAACTGAACTCTGGATGCTGACAGCAGCCATGAGCTTGATAAATGTTCATGCCTTGTCTGCTGGCGGGGAAGCGTGGAAGAGGGCCAGGGCAGGGCGGGGAAGTAATACAAATGCAAAAGCAGGAGCAGGAGCAGGAGCAGGAGCAGAAGCAAGAGCGAAAGCAACAAACTGCCAATTAAGTGCCAAATTATGCCAACAACAGAATGGAAACGACAACAAACACAACAACAACAACAGTTGAAAACAGCAACAAGCACAGATACCTACAGAAGATACCCATTGTGTAAGGCAATCAAAAGCGCAGAACTACCACTACAACACTTGACTGCAAGATACCCAGCAGAGGGGAATGCAATTTATAATTATAAACTAATAAATTGATAGAGCAGATAGAACACTTATCAATCTGATACTGATTTAGACAATTTAATATAACCCAATCTTGATAGTCTAGATAAACAACACTCGCTTATCGTTTAAGTACAGGGTATAGCAAGTTGCAAACTGTTCGCTTAGAACTGTGTCACAAACTAGTATTGCAGTTGCAAGGCCGCGACAACAGCACTTGCCACAACAGAATTGCTGCACACACTTATACACTTCGACTTCTAGAATGCATATTGTTATCGCGAGTGAAGCTGGAAAAGTAAAAGTTTACCATAGTTTGTGGTCGAAATGAAAAGCCAGCGAACTTATGTAACTTATACAATTGATATTTAAGGTGTATTTCTTTGGCCAACAACTTGGCGAAAAGTTTTTCAATTTACTGCGCCCATTTAAAAAGCAATTATTTACATCCAGCAAGCAGAAGCAGAAGACAGCACAGTAGAGAGGGAAGGGCAGGGGTAGGAAGAGGCCAAGTGTAATGCAAATTTAATGTAAGCCAAATGAGGCAACCCAAAACCCAAGAAAACCTATACGCTTGGGATATCTATATACGCATACATTTATGATATTCCTTCTGGTCATTTGATTGCATTACGTCTCAATCTAAATGTAAATGGGCAATTGCTAAGGAAGAAGAAGAAGAAGAAAAAGGGACAAAAAGCACAAAAAGGGGACCAGAAAAATGGCCGGCAAAAGCAATGTAAAACTGGGCCAACAACTGTGGTACTGTGGTACTGAGAAGCAGTCGAAGAACGCAATTTCGTTGAGCAAATAAGTTGCAGAGTTATCGTTGCCACAAATGTGTTGCAACCGTAGCAAGCAGCCAACTAAGCTGCTGCATTCTAAATGTAAATAAATTAGAATTTGATGGCCAACTCGCCTTGGCTATAATTGAACTGACCAATGCAGTAAATGCCGAATCCGAAAAGATTCAACACACAGTTGGCTAACTTGTGGCTCAGTTCCTTGTGTTCAGTTAGCAGACGTTGGAACGGCCAACGACCGCATTTGCAAAGCTGCACAAAATGCACAAAACTTTTGCAAAAAGCACTTCCTGCAACAACAACAACAATAATAACAACAACAATAACTGCAACTACAACTGACCACTTGGATACAGCATAACACACAAGAGAAACAACAACTGAAATGTAAAATACGTACAAAAAATTGAAATGTGTTGCAATTGTTCTAATTCTTTTTGTTGTTATTGTTGTTTAGTTGAACATGTGATAGCAGCAAATGCATGCGAGTTGCACCAACAAACTTTGAAATGTTGCAACATGGGGCAGCCTGTCAAAGCGACAATTTACTCGTTAGTAAGCAACTCACCCAACTTGCAACTGAGAACTGAGAACTGACAGCGTAACTTTCCTCGCAAAACTTTGGCACAACAACATTCTCATGCGTTTTCCAGTTAACAAAATGGCCCAAACAATGAGGCAGAATCAGTCCAAAATGAAATCGTTCTATGCTTAGGTTTTAATACATTTGTAAATCTTTTCATGGGCCAACTTAAGTCACGCACGCCTTAAGTTCAAGTTACGTCCAGCCAATTGAGTGGGGCGGCTGGGGGGGAATATTTGTCTGTGTGTCAATTTATGAGATGAGCGAGGGGGGGAAAAACAACACTCGAAATTGAATTTCGCATGCATTAATTATGCAATACAGTAACTTGCCCTTAAGGGGTGATGCAAGAGGGCGGAACGGCGCAAAGGCAGCAAGCACGACAAGTGCTCTGTGATGTTTGCCCAAAGCAAAGAAACGCCAAAGTAAACCGAAACAAGTTGATGCTCTATCGCAAAGGGAATGAATAACAGTGCGCACTATACTGACTATTTGCATACCCTTTACCCTTTACAGCTGAAATAAATGAATAAATATAGAAGAATTGTGCCCAAAATTTATGGCTCAAGTTTGCAGCTAACTTCATCGTTGGCCTCTTCAATAAGTCACATCTAAAGCTGTGCACAATCGTGTCTTTCGAGTATGCATACATTTGAATACCCTACCTGCGCATTTGGTGCATTGCAACATGGTTGTTTATGCATAAGGCGTGCGCCACACCCACGTGCCACACAAGGCTGCTGCAGTGCTGAACATCACTGAGCTGACACAATTTGGCGCTCATTATGCTTGAAGGTTGTTGCCTGTATTTCTCTGCCAGCTTTTGTTTCTTTTCTTTTTCTTTTTTTTCATTTTTTTTTTTTTTTTTAGTTTTTGCTGCTGTTTTTTCCATTATTTTCATTAAGGCAAAGAATTTTCCTGTTCTCTTTCGTTCATTTGGCCACGTTCTGCGCTTGTCTTGGCAAAACTTTAACTTGATACAAGTTAAAATGAAATTTCAAATTTTCGAAAAGTTGCCCAAAGAGGATGAGAAAGTCCTTAAACGCTTTAGCTTCTTCATATTAACTTTATAGAAATGTTATATATGCTTGTTAACATTTGCATATTTCATACTCGCGCTGCTGCTGTCATATATATCACAAATGGTGTCAAGCATACGCCACGTTGGCCTAGCAGCAGTTGCAGTTGCTGCTGCTGCAGCTGCAAATGCAAATGCAAATTTAATGCGAAAAATATTAAAGTCAGCGCCATTAAGCGGACTAAAAGGAATAACTGCTGCCGATGTTGCCACCGATGTTGCCAGCAATGTTGCAGGTGGCAACAACTGGCCGAGCAACGTTCAAATGACATCATTTAAATTCATGCATGACCCATATTGCAGCATCAGTTTGCTGCACTCCGCCCACTGCTCATGTTTTATTAACAATGCAATTTATAGCATAAAATTCACAGATGCCTCTGCCTCCGCCGCCACAGTTGCAGTTGAAGTTGCAGCTGCATGCCACAGTTTATCGATCGTAAAAGTTCTTTTTGGGCCACGTTTAATGAGGCCAGCGGCCAAGAGCCAAGTGCCATGGCCAAAAAAAAAAAAAAACAGCCGCGTCTAAGTAAGCGTAACCGCAACTATGAAAGTGCAATTTGGTAACTTGGCCACACCGATGAACTTATTTAAGGGCCAAACAGCGCTGAAAAGCAGGCAACAAATGTGCCCCAAACGTGCAGCAACCACGGAGGCAGGCAAACAAGGCAATTAAAGTTGCAACAGCCACGTGAGCAACAAGCTCAGCTCTGAGCTCCGCAGCAGCAACAAAAGCAACAAGACACGCCCATCAGTCTACGCTGCCGCCTCTCTGCTAATTGCTGCATAAATCAAGCGGCAAAAGCGACACAAAGTCGCGGCGAAGCGTGGCACAATGTGGCGGGGCAGGAAGTAGTACAAATGGCGTTCGAAAAACATTTTAAATAAACTGTGCAAGTATATGGGGCATGCAGGCAAACAGGACAACAGGAAAACAGTAGAGTGAAAAGCGAATGTGGCTAACATTCAGTATTCCGTTATGCTTTATGAGCCACTTCTGACCAAATGTCTTGTATATAGTATTGCCCAAAATGCAGCAGCAGAGTTGTGGGTATGCGGGTATGTGTGGGGTGTGTGTGCCTGTGGCACACATACAATTTATGAAGGCCATAAAATTGTGGCCCGCAGTGTTACGCAATAATACGATTTTTTGAAACGCAAAATATTTTAATTAAATTTGAATACAAACGTGGACAACAAAAAGGAAACCCGAAAAAAAAATACAAAACAAAATTTCACCATCAGCGTGTAAAATGTGCAATTTTTTATTATTGTTTTTTTTTTTGTATATTGCCAAAGCTTTAAGCCGCCGGCTTGTGTGCTTTCAATTTGCTAAAAGTGCGTGTTGAGTGTGGGTGTGTGAGTGCTTGCATTGTGCGTTGAGTGTGTGTCCAAAACAAATTATAATACATTTAATTAAATGCTACTACCACACACTCAGCAGCGCGAATTGAATATTCTCCCATCCCTGCTTACAGACACTTGTAGCTATCTCGCTTTGCCTGTATAGAATAAGGAGAGCGATCAAGATAGTGATCTCGCTCTCGCAGAGTTGCTGGGATCTGATAACTTGAGAAGAGAGGCGGTCGGTCGATAGCAGGGAAATATATAACGAAGTACTTAATTAAATGAACAATTCCAAATGAAATATGAGCATGATATTCTAATTAATATATTCATATTATATGAAATGAATTCAATTAATGCCAGAAATAGAAATTGGCCCGTACTGCGAACATTTTCAATAATAAAACCACAAATTAGTTGAGCGAAATTATCGTTTTAAATATGAATTATATCTGTTTTATATGTGGTCACAATTTTCATTAGGATAACTTATGCTACTCATGCAAAACCTAAAGCAGGTCAAAGGTAAGCCGCACCTTTTACAAATTTACCTCTAAAAATGTTCATCTATTTATAAAATTAGTTAGAAATTCAAATTTTAAGGCCAAAGTCTTAAGTTTTGTTTGCTGCAAATTCCAAATTCCCAGGAGATGCTTAACTGCGTCTGTCTAAGCTAAATACCAGAGATTTGAATGGGCAAATACACGGTAAACTTGCAGAAAGTTCATCTTAGCTTTTTCTGGGAAAATTGAGTACACAGCATGAATTCCAGTTATCCCAGCGGTGCAGAGTGGGTCACAATTGTGAGCAAAGTGGTCATTAACGAAGCAAATGCTTACAATTTGTTTGCTCTCGGGTCCATAAATATAATAATCCTGCTGTTGATGATGATGTTGAGTCATGTTTTTCGGCTGTGGGTCAACTCTTCAGCTGCAGCTTAAGCTCCTGTCAGGTGCAAAAACTTTGAACAAGTTTGCCTACTTTTATATTTGGGCAAAGGGAGAGTAGTAGTACTCCTAAGCATTTGTAGAGCATACTCTATCTCAAAGTTAAGCAACTGCGACTAACGTGTTCTTATTACCACATTCTTAATGGTCAATAAGTAGAAGTCAGGGCAGCTTGTTTGTTTGTGGCAAGAGGGATAGGAACATGTAAAATGGGTATCACAAGTGTCACCCATACTCGTAAGTATAAACATAAACGTAAATATGTTGGCATTTCATAACACGTGAACAAATTCAATTAAGTTTCTTTTGGCTACTGTCCTCGTTCTACCCTGCAACTCCCATCTGTCTCTTAGCTTCACTTGTCTTTTTTCTTTTGTCGTATTCCGGTTTTTATGGCGTAAACCAAACGGCGACAAAATTAAAGTAAATAAACAAGCGGCAATGGCAACGGCGACGGCGACGACAACTGTGGCATCCCCATTTCCAATGATAATTATCATTGGTCACAGTTTGTTGTGCTTGTGTGTGTGCACTGTGTGTTGCCCAAATAAACCACAAAAACCGCATTGAAGGCATGAAAGCCACATAGTCGCTGGGGCCCGTTGGCAGACAATGGCCATATAAATGTGTCCCACGAGTAGAGATGCCATTGTGCCACGCCCCAAGCATGTCACATACCCACTCAGCTAGCTTCCCCCCCCTCTCTCTCTCTCTCTCTGTCTCTCTCTCTCTCTCTCTGTCTTTCGTTGCCTATCTGCCTTGCTCTCCATCGTAGGCCATTGTACGAGTTGCTGCCAAGGACATGGCAGTCGCATAATTTTCAATGCAAATCGTTGCCATCTGTTGCGCACAAAAGCAGGCAACAGTTCTTAACCTGCTATTCTCTTGCTACTTGAAAAGAGTCAGAGGTCTCTTGTCTTTGTGTAGATAAAAGTGAATTGTATTTGAAATACTTACATATTTCTAACTTGATGTTCTATTTGCAGATACACGATGATATAGATAAGGATCCGGACTATTCTGGCTCTGGTTTTGGACCCGATGACGAGGACGCCATAACCGATCATCATCAGAGCTCGCACAATACGCGAGTGCAAAACGTTGGCCACACAAACAGTAAGCATAATACGAACGACAACAACAACAACAACAACAACGACCTCATCTCGAGTAGAGTCAACCATCATAATCAAATCGACATCAACAACAATAATAATAATAATATCAATAATAATAATAATAATCATCAAGCGAATAGTGGCACCATCATTGGTAGTAGCACCAACGTCAACAATAATCATAATATCAACAACCAAAACAACAACAACAACAACGGCATCATCAGCAGTGGTAGTGACATCAGCACAATCGGTAAAGATCAAGCTAGTCTTACTACAACTTTAGTCAATGCCAACGTTTCTACAACTTTTAATAAACCCACAAACACAACAACAACAACAACAACCACAACCACAATTCCAATAAACAAATATACCACCTTCATTTCAACCTCAACCTCAACCACAACCACAACCATAGCGCCCATTTCAGACCAAAACAATACCAATACAAAACCAAATATAATTATAAGTAATTACAACAATAAGGACATCGACGAAAGCAACAACAACAACAACCACTTCGACAAGAACTACAATACTTTTAATAATAATTCAAACACAACAACAACAACATCTTTATATCCAGCAGCTCATACACCAACAACACAAACAACAACAACAATCAGCACAAGCACCACCTCCACAACCATTTCAACAACCACCGAACAAACTAGCACCAGCAGCTCAACCACACCAGTCTCCATCTCCATATCCAACACCTCCACCACACCTAGCTCCTCATATAATCAATCCCAGCCGATGTCAACAACGACACAACGCACACCCGCACTGCCAGAGCCTGATGAGGATGATGATGCCTCATTCGAGGTGGAAGATACGCTACATGGCAGCGGCGATGGCGATGGCGATGACGATGGCGATGATAATGGTGAGGATGATGATGCCGTGGATAATGCTGATGATGATGAGGAGGATGAAGAGGATCAGCTGATTGATACTAATTTCAATACCGAAATTAAACAAACACCAATCACTGACCTGGGCAGCAGCAAACCTGTTGATGATAAGCATGACGTCTCCGAGGGCGATGAGGATGCGGATGATGAGCTCTACACTGATATCAGCATCAAGAAGGATGACACACAACCAGCCGGCGGATGTCAGTGGTTTTTTTGTTTTGTTTTCATTTATTCTTATTTAATCTTTATTCTGTTGTTCTTTGCTTTTCTTTGTTATCGTTGCTTTGCTTTGCTTTTCTTCCTAACTTTATGTTATGTTATGTTTGTATTTCGTATTATTTGTTGCTTTTTGTCTTTGTCTTCCATTATTTTTCCACTGTTTTGCACATTTTTGTATTTAATGCATTAAGTTTTGTTAATTTTCGCATGTTTTCTTTATTATTTGACAAGCTACACTGCAAGTAAAAGCGCTCTAAAAGCAAATAGAAGTATTGAAGTAGCTTTACTTTCTTGCAGTGTAGCTTGTGCTTTCTATTTGATACTTGCTGAATTCTCTTAAGCTTTGGGCATTGCGTTATCAATTTGCCAGGCCATAACAACAATGACATCAAATAGACAAGTTAATTGCTTTGGGCTCAGTTCAAATGGCTAACCATGAAATTTGCATTTGACACTGCATTGTTGTCTTTTAGCCTTGGCCAATTGATTGCTTTATTTATGTAGCAAATTGCTTTCGTAATTAGTTTTATAAAAAAAAAAAAACAACATATCTTACATATTTATTTATATTTACGTATATCAATTAATCTAATGGTACAGTTTATCTATTTTATTGAATCGTATATTAAGTGTTTTCATTTTATTGACATTTTATTATTGAGTACAAGTTCAGTTCAGTTTAGATCTAGGTGTCGCAACGTCACGGCTGCTGCAATCTCTCTATCCCAACTCTCGCTGTCTCTCATTCTCTCTCTCTTTCTCTCGCACACACACACACACAGTCTCTCTGCCTCTGTCTCTGCGCGTTTTAACCATGGCTGAATATGTGTCGCGGGTCAATTATCCCAAAACCCAATCAAAACTTTATCTATTTTTATGGAAATTTATATAAAACTTTTCACATTTTTCATTCACACCATATATTTCATCACTCAAATCATTCACATCATTCATGGCTAGTAGCCAGAGCTTTTGAAAGCTTTTGAATCTTGACATTTTAAGCTTTAAATAAGAATATTTCTCTTTTACATTCTTAGAATGATTTAAAAAGTTGAAAATAAGGATTAATTAATGGCTATTTCTGTCATTTGAGCTGATAAGTCAGACAAACCAACAAAACCAGGAAACAAACAAACGAACGAAGAAACAAACAATCGATTCAGTTGCTTTACAATGGGAAAACCCACTCAATCAAGGGATGCCATTTCGTTGGCTTTAGAGCCTCAAGGTTTGAAATTCAGTCTGTTGTTTAGCTAGCTGGCGGGCAAAGCGAGTAAAGTTCCATTAACACACAACACACAGACACACACACACTTAGCAGGAGCTAAAGCAGCTTGCAAGCAGCACCATTTTCCTCCTGGCAGTAGATTTACTGTTTGAACTGCTTCTCCAAGCTACTGGAAAAACTCACTAAGCTTTGCACTGATTTGACGTTGGCATCGAGTGGAAAACACTTCACTTCACAGGCGTTGCCATAGGGGGGCACAGGGGCACTCAAAGGATGGGGGCACTTCACATGAAAAATCACTGATTTCTGGCGTTGGCAAAGCAACCGACCGATCTACTACCCCAATCTCACACCTCTCACAGTTGGCACATTGTTTGTTGCTCATACGACGCGTTGGCGTTTAGTGCCATTTCGGCGTGTGTGACTTGACTTTGACAATCACCATTTTATAGAGCCATTGGCCACACCCACATCAATTTAGCTGGCATATCATTTACACACATATACACACACACACACACACACACAGCGTCACTTTAAGTTTCTACTGAGCGGATTGTTCAATCAGTCTGAATATCAGTAAATGTTCTCTTTAAATCTTAAAGACCTTCAACTCCTTATTGCCCTGGACAAATATTTATAGCCCCTGCCACGCCCATTTCTTTTTAGAACTCTATTGTTTATGTACTTGCAAGTTAAGTACACAAACAACCACTTCAGCTGATTGTTCTGCTTAAACACACACTCGTACCTATTGAACGAATCTACTTCAGTGTCGTATTACATCGAATGCCGCTGGCATTGTTTATCCTAATTAATATGCCAAATTTGACTTCAATGAGGGCCTGATTTGGCCAGCAGAAGCAGAAGCAGTCAAGTAAACAGGAAAAGCAAACACACACATACGATAAGAGAGGGTAGATCTTGTAGTTACTTAAACTAGACGATGACATACATAGATGAAGCAATAGATAAAGAAACCTTACAGTTTAGATATGTTCTCAAATGTAAAACTGATCTCAATAGACAGTTAGATTATTTATTTATCAAGATACAAGTTATTCTCAGAAAAGAACACATTTACATGATTGTGAGAAAGACATTCCCTTGGTTCGTCTTAGCTGCTTATAAGAATTGAGACTGAGAGTTAGATTGATTGCTTTGTTATGGTCAAAGTTATGGTTACTAATTGAACAGCCCTCGCACAGATATCTGTGCTCTCATATATGTTTTATATTGCTATATTTGCTTGTTTATTGACGCTGAGCAGCAGCAGAGAAAGTACAAACACAATATGTTTATCTTCTGCTCATAACAAGAGTTCCTGGAATGGATGAACAGGCAGCAGGAAGTTTAGCAATTGCGCAAGAACAAAGCAGACACTCATGTAGAGGGGAACATAGCAATTAAATTAATTAAAAATCATTTGCTTAACACTGCTAATTGGCATTAAATTACTTTAGTCATGTGTTTACGAGCTCAAAGCGAAATAAACAATGAGTCGCAATGATAAGTTCAGGTTAAATATGCAAATTCAAGTCCAAATTTGCCAAGTGGGTCAACAAAGCGGTGCACAAAGTTGACTTCGCATCGAGAAATGAGCTGCAAATGTGAGGAGAAAAGTTTCTTATTTTATTTTTCTGTGTCTTGAGGTCTCACTCCTCCACGCCCCCCCCTACCCAACCAAATTTGTGTGAAAAGTTTTTTCATTATGGTAAGAACAACAAGTAGAACAATTGAAGGAGCTGCTCATTAGGCGCAAAATAAGTTACCAACTGAAATTGTAGTTAGAGGCAAGCAGAGGTCTTAGAAATTGTCAAATTTCTTGGTTTCAAGTAGTTCAAAGAAATTTAACTAACAATGTAACTAGTAGCAGTATCAAAAGCCTTGTAAATATTGCATACACACTCACTCATACACACACGCTCATTAACATGCATTCACACGTACACACACACGCACACACACACACCGAGACACACAAACGATATCAATAATGGACACTGGGTTATATACATACGTATACGTAATATCTTTGTGTGTTTGTTGCACGTCTCTCACATTTCATGATTATGCCATCATACTAAACTCTGCCTCACACATTTCCAACATTAATTACAGCGGGTGGCAGCGTCGTCAGTACCAACGTCCACGAATTGAATCCCAGTACCAATATCAATAGCCAACCGACAGATAACGACAGACCGAAGAACGCCGACCATAGGCCCGGTGGAAACAGCGAGGTTGTCATCATGAGCGAGGAGGATCGCACGACAAGTTTCTTTGCGCAGCCCGGCATATTGGCTGGTAAGTTGTGTGTTTGTTGTAACATCCTTAGGGGATGGCAAGTTAATCGAAAACTGTCTATCTATTGCAGCTGTCATTGGAGGTGCCGTTGTGGGCCTGCTGTGTGCCATACTGGTGGTCATGTTCATTGTCTACCGCATGCGGAAAAAGGATGAAGGATCCTATGCGCTGGACGAGCCAAAGCGTTCGCCTGCCAACAATTCTTATGCGAAAAATGCGAATAATCGTGAATTCTACGCCTGAGATAATGGCCCATCGCGCAGGTATTAAGCTGAACGAGAGCAGGATTAGCAGCAGAAGCAGCAGCAGCAGCAGCACAACAAGATGGAGTAGGCGTGGCAGTCGCTGGAGCGGAGTCATGACAACAACAATTGACAATTTTGATTACGACGTGGTTACGATTTTGGTTAGCAAGCTCAGTTCAATACACTGCGTGAGATTGCCTATTTAAGGCAATAGCAAACACAACAAGCAACAGCAACAACAACAACAACATAAACAATACAAAAAAAACCTAACAACACAACAACTCTTGAAATCACACAACTTTTTCGCGAGGGGTAAAAAAGAGAAAAAAAAGAAAGAAGAAAATTTAAGAACTTACCTGTAAGTCAAATGCGGCACACACACACACACACACGCACACAACAAGCACTGTGTGTGTGTGTATGTCTGTGTGTGCAAACTTTTCTAATTAAGTAAGTTTTAAGCAAATTGTGTAATACAAAAAACAACAAAAACAAACAAGAAAATATCAAGTAAAAAAGCAAAATAAATCATGCGAAATTTAATATATAAAATAAAAAATTATATATATAAATAGTAAAAACAACAAAAAAAAAAAAAACAAAACAATATAAGGGCGGGCAAATTAAGCAAATTAATTATGAATATAATGAGTAGAGAAAAAAATAACAACAACAAAAAATATATATACACACACACGAACACACACACAACTACATAGATGTAAACGTAAAGTTAAATGAATCAATGGACAACTTTTCGTGAATATTGAATGAATATTATTATTAATAATATATGTTAGCTAAATACACGACACAACAGAACACTACATAATACAATTATCTAATTGGATGTCACTTTAAAATAAATAAAGTTAAATAAAATAACAATCGCCAATCTGTAAACCACATAAATGTTAATTTAAATGAAATTCGAATTACCACAAAAAGCCCAATTTAACTGAAACTCTGTGTGGCACATTAAACAATTGAAATTGAAGCATAAATGTTTTTAAGTTTATATTATACATAAGCATAACTATGTAATTATTAGTGTAATTCCTAAAAAAAAAAAAAAACAAACAAAAAACAAACAAAAGAAAAAAATTATAAGAACAAAAAACCAAAACGGAAACGAAAACAAAAAGGAAAACAAGCGTAAAAACATTTTTCTGGCAAAAATATTAAGTAAAACCAACTGAAAACTGAAACCAACTGAAGAAAATCACATAAATTTCTACTATTTTCTAAAAAAAAACGAGTGAAAAACAAAAGAAAAATATTTATTAAAATGGTATGAAATTATTTAGAGAAAAGCAATTTGTATAATTTAATTAGGTTTCGGCAGTTTTACAAGCAAAACACTTATTTATGGGAATTATCAATAACTGCGCTTAACTTTTTAACTGCTTCCACTTCCATGTCTAAGAATCAAAATCAAAATATCGCATGAACAATTGTGCATTTATTTAGCTTTACGTTCAATTTTTACTGTCTCTCTCACTCCCTCTCTCTCTCTCTTTCTCTGGCAGTTTGTTTATCTTTTTAACAAGCAACACAAGCAAAACGAAACCAAGAAACAAATATTTACACGCAATAGTAAAAGTTTATTATTGTTAAGTTTACAAGTAACCTCCTTCCTTGAACTCACAAACACACGAATACCGTTAAAAACACACACACACACACACACACATTCACAACAATTAATTAGCCGCAATATTTGTTTAACTGTTAGTCAAACCAAGAACAAAATAAAAACCATAACAAGCAAAAACATACTTTCAATTTTAACGCTCATATGCCATATTTTCATTATGAAAAAAAAGTTAAATAATAATACTACAATTAATAATAATAATACAAAAAAATAGCATAATATTAAGCAAAAACTAAAACAATTGTGTGTGTAATTATAATGTATAATGCATATAAAATTAATAATGATTAAAAATATATATATAAACAAAACATACATACTACTACAACAAGAAGACGAAGAACAACAACCACTAGGAAAGCAACATCATAGAAATGTTTAAACAAAATCTCGAATATCATAAGTAATTTCAATCCACACGCCTAACAGCAATAACAACAAAAACTGAAAGCATTCTGAATACAACAAATACATACAACCTTTTCTACACTGTAAAAAACGCAACTGCATCTTTTTATATGGTAAATGTACTCCGTTTGTTTCTCTCTCAATCGAGTATGTTTTGTTTTTTTTTTTTTTTTCAAAAGTTTACATAATGCGTTTTTTTATTGCAATTGTGTAAGCGTTTAGTTTGTTAGTTTTTTAAATACGCTGAATGTACTGAGAAATTGGTTTTGATTTGCTAAATAAAAATGGTATAAAACTAATTTAAACAAATGGATAATTGTATACTTACTGGGAAGAGAAAATAAGTACCGGCTTGATTAAGAAGGAAACTGAATCAAAAACACAGTGACAGCTCTCTGCATCGTTGTGTCTCTAAGACGCTCAGCTAATCAGACAAACACCCGTTAATGCTTGGATGCTAACTGCAGTGAGCTGCCAGTCTGATCATAGATACACACATAGACATGCCAATGTGTTTGGTTAAGCTCGCTCTCACGCACAGCAATGGCCCGCGACCGGCATTCTGCTGCTCTCTGTAGTGCTTTCTCTTCTTGTCTCTTTGCTATAAAAATGTTAACAGTGGTATGTAATCATACATAACATCAACATCAACGAATCCCAATTAACAGCGTTGTGTAGACTTTACAGTGAGCTAGTGAGCTTTACAGCCGCTACACTACTAACATAAGAGTCAGCTATAACGAGCATAACAGTGCCATTGTGAGTGAGCAATTTATGTTGGAGGTTGCGTTTTCTGTTATTAAGGAATTAATTAAAGAAAAACGCATCTTCTGTTATTTAAATGAGTTTTATTTGGATAAACGGTTCAACAAACAGGGTTTAACATAGCAATATTTAACAATTTACAAATTAGCCTTCATCAGGGGTTTCAGGTGGGTTTCAAATGACTTCTGTACGGGTTTCTGGTTCATCGTGCTGCGCTTGGCTGCATCGAAGAGTCGTGGATAGACGTTGCCATCATAGCTACCCAGCACCGAGTTGAGAACGCGATCGTGGTAATCAAAGCCATCACAGATGGCAACGGCATTCGGTCGGAATTTCTCCAGCGACAGCTCCAAGCGTTTTTGCAGAGATCGTAGATCGGCATCCGTCAGATTGATAAACTATTGTGTGTAATAAAATGAACATTAGTTGGAAACGAGCTGAGTCAGGATGACAATAGCTTACTCTCAGTATATCGCTCAAGTTGTTGAGCACAGTCTGCACTAGGAACAGCTCTAGCACATTTTCTAGAACTTCGTTCAGAGCCTTGGAACGCTGTTGGGCCTTGGATCCAGTGATCTGTTCCATAAACGCTTGGCACACAAACTGTCGACCATGGAGCTAGGAAAAGGAATGTTACTTGATTAGATAAGGGATACACAAAGTGTAGTTTAAACTAACCTCGGCAGCTCGTGCCAACTCAATTCCCGTATTATTGGCTGCCATACCCTGAGACTGTCCAGCTGCAATGCGCTCCGACATGTTCTCAAATGCAATACGGGTCTTACTGCAAGTAAAGAGTACAACTATTGAGTAAATAATGGGGATGTTACATCTGAATAGGCACATACTGGGTTGCCGTGAACTGTAGCGCCTGCACAATGCACTGCCAGGAGTTGTTCCACTTGGGAAACTCGGCCAACCGCATAGAAGGCTCGAAGTAGGCATACGACGAGGAAGGAGCCTGTCCTTGTTTGTAGCCTGCCCAGGCCTTGACTAGAGCGCGTCCAATCTGCAGCAGAAGCACTGTATTCTCACCCTCATAGGTGTACGCCGCCACAGCATTGCCATAAATGTTGCTCAGATTGGCGACAATGTGATAGCCATGACCGCCAGTCGAAAGACGCAAGCGCTCAATGCCCGCGCAGCCATCGGTGGTGCAGAGCACCTTCAAGGCGCACGAAAGGATGTGCATGTCGGGCAATCGTTCAAATTTACCATTGTTGGCGTCCAGCACTGTTTGATCGTAGAGCTCCCACATGTGCTTTGCGACCAGGTGATAAGCAATGCCTGTGGCAATCTCCGGAAACAGTTTCAAACGCTGCGTTACATGATCAATGATCTGCGGCTCCGGTCCACTTTGAGGGCAAGGATAAATAGATAGTTATAGTATGATGAATTATATCATTTGATAAACTTACTCGGGCTCAATGGGACTCTGACGACGCACAGCCGAGTAGCGTGTGGCAATCGTTGCCGCTTCCAGCAGCAGAATTGAGTTTAAATCGACAATCAGGCAGCGCGTAAACACCATTGTCAGGTAGTTAACCCTGGAAGCGGGACTGGCTGTAAATGTGCCATCACGCTCCACCTTGGCAAACTTCATGAGCATGTTGGTGCGTGGAATGCGCACGTTCTTCAGGCCCAAGAAGCCTTGATTGACCGCGGCCATGCCCATTTTCTTGCCAATCTCTCCAATGTCTATGCCTGGCAGCGGCATGTGTGTTTCCGGATCACGCAGTGGCACAATGAACATCTGCACACCCTTGTGCTTGCCAGAGATGTAGAGCTGAGCAACAACCATGGCATGGTTGGCCGTGTGACCCACTAATTCAGATGTAGAACATTAATATCATAAGTCATTGAAGGAGTATACGCTACTTACAACCGCCGGGCCACCACTTGTACGCCTCCAAATTGGGAGTGTTGAGCACAAATTCACCAGCCCTGGGATCATAGTCAGCCCTCGTTTGAATGCCTCGCACATTGGTGCCATGCGCAAGTTCTGTCTGTGCATAGGTGCCAATTATGTTGCAATTCTCAGCCGCTTTGCCCCACTTTTCCACCTGCTCGGGAGTGCCCTGACCCTTGATCACATCCACAAACATTGTAATATGCGTGGCCAGCGGATGATTGGCGGGAAACAAGCCATGGGACTGTACCCTGAACAGACAACCACTGGGAAAGAGCATAGTTCAATTAATTCTTTTAGTTCATACACAGGTTTAGTTGTACTTACGGCCAAATGTCTTTGCCTCCAGGATTCAGCTTGTTTTGCAGCGCCTTCAACTTGGGCGCCGCTTCGGCTACCTTCTTCACAGTTGAGTTGTAAAGATCTTCATGGGACATGTATTCATGGTTGAGGCCATAACCCTCCTCGAGGTCACTAAAGATAGCACGTTCTAAAAAAGTAATACAGTATTGTTAACATTCTATTATACTGGTTAATAAAGCAAAGTCTGATCTGACATGGCCTTTTACACTTTGGATCGCATAGGTAAATAAGAATCGAAGTTGATAAGCAAAAACAAGTAACGATCAACTCAAATTAAATCATAAACCAGAATATTACTAACTTTTATCGTGCAATCATCAGACTGAATATTATCTATTGGACTTTGCCGGTGTATTAAGGAGCACAGCTGATCACGTACATACATTATACCTTGAATATTCTTATCAGACAGTCTGTTGATAGACTACGAGGGGGAGGGAAGTATATGCGCTTGACTTGCCTATTTCTCTTTTGGTTTTCAGCTGCTCAACACTGCCCTGCCACCAAGCAGCAAACTCCTCTACATCAAAGGTCGCCGCAGAGCGCTCCTTTTGTAGATCAGGATTCACCGTTTTAGGTATTACACTTTTAATATGCGACATCTTAATGTTGTTATTAAAAAAATAAGAATAAACGCAAAGCGAAAGCAAAAACGAAGTTGTCACTCAGAACTGCATTTACCAACTGAGCGGACGGCGCACTCAGCTAACAACAAGTAAAAGCTTTGGGGGGCAAAGTGCGTAAAACTAAAAAGCTCAAAGAGCAATAGAAAGAGAGGCAAAAGCACAAGAGAGCATTATATTGCAAAATTTAACAAAGCTAAACAAACCATAATAGCCGAGATACCAAATGAAGATAACAACTTGCAAAATAAAAACAATAGTGTACACTATTTACATTACATGTTAATCTCGCATTCTTTGAGAGCAACAAAAAGAGAGTAAACGAACAAAATAGCAATTTATTACGAAAATAACAAAGCTGTAGAAATTTATTTTGCTTAAAAATCATTTATGAGCAATAAAAGCCAAGATACCAAGTGTATAAAGATATAACAAAAAAAGATAACAGTTTGCAAAATAAAAAGCAATATTTACAATATATACAATATTTGCATTACATGTTGGATTTCATAAATGGTCCCAAAACCTCATTGAAACTCTTCGGCACTGATTTCTGGTTCATTGGCGACTTCATAGCCGCACTGAAAATTCTTTCGTAGGCATTGCCATCAAAGGAGCCAATGGTGGAGTTCAATTGCCGATCAGAGAAATCGAAACCATCGACAATGGCCACTGCGTCCGGACGTAGCTTGGTCAATGCTGCTTCCAGTCGTGTTTGCAGTTTGCTCAGATCGGAGTCCGTCAAGTTGATAAACTGAAAAGCGAAATGGAAATTAGGGAAAATTTAATTAAATCAATTCGCGGTCAATGAACTCACCCGAAGAATATCACTCATGGTCTTTAGGGTTACATTAACTAGGTAAAGCTCAAGCAGCTGCTCCAACACTCGATTCAATGCCGACGAACGGGTCTTGGACTTAGGTCCTGTTACCTCATTGTGGAAAGAGTGAAATACAAAGGCACGACCATGGAGCTGTTGAACAATGGTATTAGCTAATAACGCTTCTAATTAAAATAGGTGCAACAGTACCTCAGCTGCCTGGGTAAGCTCAATGCCAGTGTGATTGGCAGCCACTTCCTCGGATTCACCATTGGCAATACGATTGCTCAGGCTCTTAAAGGCCTGTTCGGTTTTCCTAGTCATTATAATAAAATAGATGATATACATCGACTGTACAGAGACGCCTTCGTAACTCACTTGGCGGCAGCAAACTGCATGGCTTTAACCATGTTCTCCCAGCTTCCAGTCCAATTGCCGAATTCCGAATTCCCTTGTACATCAGCCAAGTAGCTGACGGTTGGAGCTAAAGGAGCACCGCTCTTTGCAGAACGCCATGATTTCATCAGATAGCGACCAATTTGCAGCAGGAGCACAGTGTTCTCACCCTCGTAGGTGCATGCAGCGGTTATGTTCACATAAATGTTGCCTAGATTGGTTGAGGAGAGATACCCATGACCACCGCAGGCCAAACGAAGTCGCTCAACGCCTGCAGAGCAATCAAAGGAGCTAAGCACCTTCAATGCGCATGAGAGTGAATGTAGCTCCGGAAGATGCTCATATTTGCCCTGGTCTATGCCACTGCTGGTCACATTGAACAAATTCCAGAGATAATCGTAAGCCAAACGATGTGCGACGCAAGAGGCAATCTCTGGAAACAGTTTTAGCTGCTGGGTGACATGATCAATGATCTGTGGTTCGGGCAATCTGTAGGCAATAAAAATGTATTAAATATTTGAAAAAGAAGAAGTAATTATATGGTACTTGGGATTGATGGGGCTTTGTCGGCGCACTGCGGAATAACGTGTTGCAATGGTGCATGCCATGGCCAGAGTGAAGGCACAGTTGCGGGCAATGAAGCAGCGTGTGCTGACCATGGCAAAGTAGGTGAGAACATCTGCAGGGCTCTTCACATAGGTGCCATCGCTGTGCACCTGAGCGTGACGCATCAGCATATGGGTACGAGATATGCGCACATTCTTCAATCCAAGGAAACCATTGTTAACGCCAATGAAGCCCATCTTTTTGCCGATCTCGCCGATGTGCACACCTGGCCGTGGCTCGTGTGTGCCCTCTTCCCGCACCTGTACAAAGAACATGTGCGGTCCCTTGAGCTGATTATCGATATACAGCTGTGCCATTACCAGACAATGGCTGGAAGAGTGAGCCACTGCAAAGAGAACAGGCAGAGATTACCAAATTGAACAGCATTTGATGGATACTACTTACAGCCGCCGGGCCACCACTTGTAGGATGAAATTTTAGGCGTATTTAGCACAAACTCATCCGTTTCTCTATTATAATCCGCGCGAGTCTCCAGTCCACGCAAATAGGTGCCATGTCCGAGCTCCGTCTGTGCATAGGTGGCCGTTATTTCAAAGCGTTCAACACGTTTGCCAAACTCCTCCCACTGCTGAGGAGTGCACTGTGACTTTAGAGCTTTTACTACCATCACGTACATGACACCAAAGGGATTGCCTGCCAAATGCACTCCCCACAATTCTGGCGCCTCAAAGAGAGTACTGCGGAATGCAAAATTATAACTTAAGAGAGTTACAAATGCGAGAGGTTAAAATTTAACTTACGGCCAGTAATCGTCACCACCTGGATTCCGTTCGGCTTGCAACTGGCGAAGCTTTTTTGCCACCTTAATGCTGTTCTTAATTCCAAATTCACTGATATCTTCGTGAGACTTGTACTGCAAATGGATGAACTCATCTGGATCGAAGTCCTTGTACATATACTCCTCTGTAGGAGAGAAAAAAAATGCGCAGTCAGCATGATAATCAATTTAATCAAAACATTTTTATTAGGCTGTAGAGATTTGCGTTCACCTTTGGTCGCATATTAAGATAACCGTTCAAAAATACACATGATCACTTACTGAAACTTCGCTTAAACTTGAGTGCATCTACACCTCCTGCCCACCAAGCGGCAAATTCTTCGCTGTTGAAACTCGCAGCATCGCGTTCCTTCTGCAGATCAGGATTAACAGTGCTGGGTATAATGTTTGTAGTCGTCATAGTTGACAATGTATTGTAAACAACTGTTGCTTTGGTTGCATTCACTCGCCACCCGCTGCTGCTTACGACTGAAACCGCCACATAATTATTGCAAGTAGAAATAACAAGTTTTGGAAAACACTTTGGACTCTCCCTCTCTTTCTCTAGTTGATAAGCGCGCAAAAGAGTTCAACTTTTTCAGTAATCTTTTCAAAGCTTAGGCGTTAAAAAGCTTCAGAATACAAACACTAACACATTCATATATGCGTGCACATCCACACAAATGTAGCTCTTTGTAAATCGTATATATGTATGCATGCATCTGTTTATGTTTTGTACATTGAGGTAGGTTGCGGATGATATCGAAAATATGTGTGCTTCTTCTTTCTTATTCGTTCTTCAATATTAATACTTATATAATATTAATTTGTGATTTAAATATAGAACGATGACACCAATCAACTGGTTGTTAACTAAATACTAAAACTATCGACAATTTTATTTTTACACTGCACTCTGTCGTCGTTTAACCACACTAGACGCAACAGACACACACATGTTCGTGTTGTTTATTTTCATATGTAAACAACGCCATGATAACAAATTTTAATGTCGGCCTTTTGGGGCATGTGGACAGCGGTAAAACAACGCTAGCCCGTGCTCTAAGTTCCATATCCAGTACAGCGGCCTTTGACAAGAACCCCCAGTCAGTAGAACGCGGAATTACGCTTGATTTGGGCTTCAGTGCACTTGTTTTGGATTCACCAGCGGAACGTCCAGGAGATGAGCAACTGCAGCTTACTTTTGTGGATTGTCCAGGCCATGCAAGTCTTATACGCACCATCATAGGAGGTAAATAGAAGAATAAAAAAAACAATAAAAACTTAAAATGTTTTATTTTATTTCAATAGGCGCTCAGATCATCGACTTGATGGTGCTTGTGGTAGATGCCCAGAAGGGAATACAAACCCAGACAGCGGAATGTTTAGTCATTGGAGAACTGCTGCAAAAGAAACTCTTGGTGGTGATTAACAAGATTGATACATTGCCGGTGGAACAGCGGGAAGCTAAATTAGAGAAGTTACGGAGCAGATTAAAGAAGACTCTGGCGGCCACATCATTTGGTGACCAAGTTTCAATATACAGCGTGTCAGCATTGAATGGCGAAAACATAGATGTACTGCGTGACGGCCTCTCAAAAGCTTACTATGTACCTCAGAGGAAAATTGAGGCACCTCTGCTTATGTATGTAGATCATTGCTTTGCCATCAAAGGTCAGGGCACCGTTTGCACGGGAACGCTGCTCCAGGGACGCGTCTGTATCAACGATAATGTGGAATTACCTTTGCTTGGCGAGCGACGCAAAGTTAAATCTATTCAAAGATTCAGACAACCTGTGGAAAGCGCTTCGACAGGCGATCGTATCGGTCTCTGTGTTACCCAATTCAATGCAAAACTAATGGAACGGGGAATCATCGCTCAGCCTGGTTATCTTAAACCCGTCTACGCAGTGTGCTTGCAGCTCCAACCAATAAGTTACTACAAGCATTCAATCAAGTCCAGAAGCAAGTTGCATGTCAGCGTAGGCCATGACACAATTATGGCCAGCCTTTCGCTGTTTCGGGATGAAGGAAAATCTGCTGACTTTGATATTAACAAAGAATACGAATATGTAGAGGAGCTATTACCGGCGGATTCAAAGCCCACCGACAGCATCTTTGCTCTGCTTCAGTTTGAAACGCCAGTGCTGACTACTTTAGGGACAATTCTGATTGCCTCTAAACTGGACATGGACACGCACAGCAACAGTTGTCGCTTGGCATTTTGGGGTCGTATCGCCTGGCAGACGCAAAGCGTTAACTACGATAAGGAATTGTTACCCCAACTACGCATATTCAAGCGAAAGGAAAAGCAGGGCAATGTGCAACGTGTGGTCAATGAAACCGAAATAATTGTGCACAATCTGTTTAAAAAAGATGCCAATCGTGACATGTACGTGGGAAAGCGAGTTCAGCTTTCCACTGGCGAAACAGGTTGCATTGAACGCACGTTTGGTCAAACGGCTAAGGTGTGCATCGTATTCCGTGATGGACTTTCTGCTGCCACGCTGGAACAACTGAAGTCGGAACAGGCCAAGGATGTGCGCGTGTTGCTACAATACAAGAAATATGTTTTTAATAAACAGGCACCCCTGTTTCAATGACAATTCTCAAATGTTTGCTTTAAATTCCGGTTTTCCTCGCGGTTGCCAGCGACATCTGTTGGACCGCGTTACAATTAAAGTTTGTCGCTTGTCAACACTAAGTTATCGACCTACCACCACACAGTAAAATACATGAAGAAGAAGAACGCATACAAAACAAAACAAAGCATATTTTCAATGAAACATTTTAAACTAAATTGCGTAAAACATTAACAAAAAGTTTCGAAAACTAAACGCAATTATTAACGCAACAGCGAACAACAATTACAAATGCTGAAGTGTATCGTACCACTGCTGCTGCTTTCCTATGTGGCGCAATCGCAACCCGTTACTGTGGACTGCAACGAGCTGCTAATGGGACAATTCATGTGCCCTGATCCCACTAAGAATCATATAGATCCGAAGACTCAGCAACTGCGCGGTTGCACAAAGGAAAATCGAGCGCGTGTGTGGTGCATAGCCCCACCGGAGATCAATTGCACCGAAACTGGCAACTCGACGTTCACGCGGGAAATGCCATGCAAATGGACGTAAGTGTCGAGCTTATTTATTGCCTTTTCGTAGTTTGCTGACTAATATATGTATTTGCTGCAGAAATGGTTATCATTTGGACACCACGTTGTTGCTATCCGTGTTTCTTGGGATGTTTGGTGTGGATCGTTTTTACTTAGGGTATCCGGGCATTGGCCTGCTGAAGTTCTGCACGTTGGGTGGCATGTTCCTTGGCCAGTTGATTGACATAATACTGATAGCCCTGCAAGTGGTGGGACCAGCCGATGGTTCCGCCTATGTTATACGTATGTGCATCTTCTATAATTATAGAGAATATATTTTAATTTGTTTTTTCATCCTCGACAGCGTACTATGGAGCCGGCATAAACATTGTGCGAAGTGACAACACGACGTTCCGGTACTGCAATCAACTTTATTGCATGCAACAATGAACGACTCACATGCCAATTTATCATGTTGTTGGTTAACAATAGAACAGCGATCTGAATTAGTGATGCTAGGAGACGTTAGGTCAATGCTATAAATATATACATATATGAAAAATAGCTGATTATACAAAGCAACGACTGTTAAACTTATGGTAGACCTATTATTATTAATTTCAGTTATAGCGATAGCCAATAAGTTCAAAGAATTGTTGTAATTTTAGTTTAAACTAAGTTATCTAGTGTATAAACTCTATGTAAATATGCACATATTCAAATTGTTGCCAATAGAAAGAAGAATTTTAAACGCTAAACGTTGTGTCAAAATTATTTCTAGTTAAATTTACAGCTTACGTCTTGAGACAGAACTGCTACATGCACAACATAAGAAATGCCAGCGGATGCCAAAAATAATTGGGCAAACTTGTACTTTGATCAGGATTGTTGGTTGACTCACTGCAGCAGACTTCGAGCAGACTATAATCAACGCAGATGACGACAAATGGGTGTGGGTTGGGGGCTTAAGAGAAGGGAGTACTGTCGCGATTGCAATTGCTGTGTTCGTTCTGTGGGCCTTTCATCTGATTGGCATTTCCGAAATAATCAGCACCATTGCATCGACAACGACATCGGCAACGGCATCGGCAACGACAACAGCATAGCACAGCACGAAATGAAGAAACAACAACCCAGAAAATGCGTCGCTTGTTCGATTTAATTGCCACGGCCAATGTTGAGGTCGCGTGTAATTCAATGCGTTTTAATTAGGCACTCAATTAAGACAGATTCGAATTTAAACTTCAAAAATATAAAAAAAAAACAATGCACACACACACATAGGCAATTAAAAGAAAATATGTTGAATGAAAGTCAAAACGGAACAGCGCATGCAAAATCCAAGTACAGTTTGTGAGTCATTGGACAATAAAATGTATATCGCATAAAGCGTATACGCACTGTGGATCTCCTATTGTTATTTGTGCTAACAATAATATGAGTAAGCTGCTGCTTACAAGCCCTTTGCCTTTGTGTTACGCCCCCCCGTCTATCCCACTCTCACAACATTCTTAACACCCTCTTCTGTCTGCTGCTGAGCGTGTGTCCAGTTTCAATTAGCCAAGCTGACAGGCTGTTGCAAGGCTGTTGTTATAACTAAGTATGTAGTTATTGTTATTCTTGTTATTGTGGTTGTCTGGCAGTACACACATCTATATAATTACAGCATGAGAGTTTTGCCGCCTGTGTAAACAACTAGCGCTTTGATCTCGGCCATGACAGGCAGACGTAGTACTTAGCCTTTACATACTCGTAGTATTGACGCCGTTCTCAAGTCAAGTCAAGTGCTGCTCCAATCTAATGATGGTATCGCTTACTGTTTTCTAGCCAGCCCAGCCAACGTTGCAGGCAAATGAACTTTGTTAAGGGCCATTAGAAATTTGATCAGCTTGTTTGTAAGCTATGTCTGTCTGTGCCATTCTTTTTGGTTGCGCGCGTGGAACTTTCATGGAAAATGCCCAGAGATACGATTGTTGATACTATACGAGAATTATGAGATGTTATATTGTTTTTAACGGGTGCCTTGTGCATATTTGTTAATGGATTTGGTCACAGCCTCACCTGGGCCATCTATGCGATTCAACTAAAAGTATAAAACGCAAGCAGCCACAAATTGCTAAGCATACACACACATACAGAAGAAGATACAAAGTTAAGTATAGTAAATAAAAACAAATATTGCAAATATTTGCAGGTATCAAAATAGCATCGATGCGTTGCGCAAACTGTTTTAAATATAGACCAAAGAGACTTGCAGCGCCTTCGAGCTTGGGAGCTTGGGAGCTGTAGACAACAGACTTCAGGCTTTATAGACGCAATCGCGACAAACTATACAACGAAATGGTGATGAAGGGCAGAGGGTATGTTGTTGCCTTTATTTACATGGAGCTTAGAAGCTCAACGGTTAATTACGCTCAAGTGGCGTGGAAAATTGTGGGTTGTTGTTGCCAGTTTAACGCCCCTCGACGCATTTGGAGGCCTGCGGTGTAGCAGGCAATGACGTTTATGCCAAATTGCTTTTAAAGTTGTTTACAGGCACAAACACAGTTAGCACAGATAGCAAAAATAACTCTATATAAATAGTCGTATTTAATGAAGCGCAATTATTGAATTTAACTGAGTAAATCATTTGCCATAGACTGCGTCATGGTTTCTTTCCCACATGACCAGCCAGGCGATTAACCAACCAACCAAGAAACCAAGAAACCAAGAAACCCACCAAGCAGTGGTAGCTGTGCTTGCATGCGAGGCAGCGGCATTTGCAAATTTTTACTTGGTTACGAGTTCTCTTTGGTATACTCTCATAAATAATGGCAACGTCTTGTGACAAAATGTGAGCGTGCCTGGGAAAACCAAAAGCCAAAATCCAACAGCCAAATACTGCCAGGCAATTGCAACTGCAACATCAACATCAACTGGCAAACTGGCAAACTGTTGAAAGTCGACAACATTCGTGATAACTGCAAATTTTCCATTTGCTGCAAACTTGGTCTATAGTCATGTCTATCGTCTATCGTCTATAGTCTATAGTCTATAGTGTATGGGTCTATGCCTATCCTATACAATGAGTGCATAAATCATCTCTTGCTGCCCCTGTGACTGCACTTTTCCATGGCATTTGATTACGTTGCCGCCGCTTTTCCAGCTTTTAGCTCTTAGCGCTCAGCATAAATGTCAAATGCTTGCCAATTTGATTTGGCGTTAGCTTAAGTATAAATTATATCAGACAAACACCTGTTTACCCCGAAACCCACTCCCCCCACCCACTCCTTCTCCTCTTTCCACATAACAAATCACAAAAAGTTGTCTTTAATTTGCGTTTAAGCCAACAATTTAGCAACTTAAGTGTTATTATCGCATTTGAAACAAATGCCATAAAAGATTTGTGGCTTTGAACAAGTGCAACTAAGTGCTAGTTGCTGTTTTTCTTTCAACTGTAAATGCAGTTGTTGTTATTAATGTTGTTGTTGTAATGCATGAGCTGTAGCATTTAGTTAATGAATGATTTTAAATGTTATGTTGTAGCTGTTGTAAATGGCTAAGCAATTTGTTTGAGTCGATTCATTTGGGATTATGAAACGACTTGTCATATAAAGGGATTTATATGCAAATGTTTTAGATTTACAGCTCAGATCTAAATAATCTATTTTAGAAATGGAATAAACATGAAAGAACAGTTGCTAGTGCCGCTGCTATCTGAAAAGATGCCGCTCAATGCGATAATAATTAGGTAAAGTATTTCCCTTGACATTCCAGTGTAATATCAGGGCAACACAAAACATTGTTTTAACGTATATTAAAATGCCAGTTGACAAATTCTAATTTGCAGCGCAGAATTCTGAGAAGTGTTGAAAATTGAGACCTGAGATAACATTATTAGCCTGTGTTGTAGCTCTGGGTACCAAATGAGACACTCACCTGTGCCACTCACCTGTTAACAAGGTGTTCATTTCACACTGTTGTGCACTGTGAATGGAATGCGCACAATTGTGGAAAATTATGTTACAATTGCAAATGGCGAGCAATTCGAGTAGCACAAGACGAAGCAAATGCGACTCTGGCCAGTTAATTAATACGGCCGTAGTTAGAGTGGGAAATGAGGGAAAACTTGTAAATCAAATTCAACATTTAACTCTTTTCCAGCGTTGGGGATATCTCTATGACATGCTATCGCTTGGTATAATGCCAATATGTTATGGTTAATACTAGTTGTGCTTTGTGGGCATCTTTAGTTCAACTTGACCCCAAACCATTTGTTGGCTCCACTTAACGGTGCGAGCCCCTCAAAACGAAGAAAAGCCAATCCGCAGCGTCTCTTGCTAACAACAACAATTAACAGCAGTAACAACAACAAACGAACAACACTTCGTATGCGACTCGTTTCGCCTCGGCTCTCTGCATTCTGCTCGTGTTTCACAGTTGCTTCTCTCGCTACATTCGTTGATGGTTCGTGTGCGTTGCGTTCAGTTCTCGTTTGACAACGGCGGCGAACGGTCAGAGAATTTTTGGTAGATAGACGCTGCACTCGGCTGTGCTGAGCTGAATCGAGAGACGAGCTGAGCTAAGAAAACTGCCTGCGCAGCCAGGAAAACTTCAAGTTGTTGGAAAAACGCGCGCGCGTCAACATCTTCGGTCGCTTTGATGCAAATAGATAGAAATCGCACAAGATTTCATTTAAATAAAAACACTAAAATCCCAATAATTGTACAAGTACTATATGCGAGGCATAAGAAACACTTCCCTTGGCCTTGCCCTTGCCCTGCCGCTGTTTTTTGTGCACAGTTTGAGCTGAGAATTGTTATCGCGTCTTTTGTAAGCGTGTGTGTGTTGGTGTGCTTTAATTAATATTTAAAAATATAAACAAATTTTAAATAATATAAGTGTATTTATCAAAAATTGACTGCGTTCGTTTTACAAGTTTTTGTTATGATTTGAAATACGTGTTTTTAGTACGGACGTAGAGAGAAATAAAAAGCAAAAGCAAATAAACAATTACAATTACAAATTGGCGCGCAATTGGCAATTGCATGCGCTGCACCTTTTGTTGCGTTTTACATAAATTGCATTTGAATTTCAATTTGAATTAGAATAAAAACAATAAACTAAAGCCATAAATTTGTAGACAATAAATACGAGTAGTTAGCTGATTGGCCAGCATGCACAGCTAAGCCGATTGCTGTGCACAACGTGGCGTATGCGTAATCTGTAATTTTACACATCCTGCCGGAAATTCAGCAGCCGCTTTTGTGACTCTGTCTGTGTGTGTGTGGCGCGTGGCAGCATCATCAAGTCGCGCGCGCGACTCTAGAATACATTGTATATAATTAAAAGCTATTAATTAATTGCCGAAAAAGAAAGTAAATAAATAAATAAATAAAAAGAACAAAAACGAAAGAAAATTGAAATGAAAAGCGTGCGTCGGGCGTGTGTTTTATGTATTGCTGTTGTTGTTGTTGCCGTTTGGTCTTAAGAAACAAACAAATTGAAATTGAATATACAAGCCAACTTTGACAGTGGACAGCAGCCGTAGCCGCAACAAAGTAAATTGAAAATGCGATTCATATCGACAAGAACAATAACAACAAAAAGAGAGCAACAACTACTAGACGAAGACTCCATATCCACGTCCACGTCCACGTTCACGTCCACCTCCACCTTCACCACCAACGCCACGAGCACCTCCTGCTCCTCGAGCCGGCAACATGTCAAGCATAATTAATTTTCGATTCTGCCTGTGCTACTGCCAATTTCAACCCGTCTCCAACATCGCCGTCGACGTCGCCGTTGCTATCACCGTCGCCGCCTCGTCTACGTTCCTTCGTTTGTGCTGAAAGAGTCGGTCGACTGCCCCGCGCCGCCAGCTGGAAGTCGATTCTACGGGTAAACTTTGCCTCTTTACTTTTCTTTTGTAATTAATCTTTTTTTTCTTCTTATTTGTTATTGTGCATTTGTTGTTATTATTGTTGTTGCTGTTGCTGTTGTTATTGCTGTCTGACAATAAGTAAGTGTAGAGCGCGATTTTGTTTTATTATAATGAGAACATATAAACGTTTTGCTATCTGCCTACCGCGTACACGTTGCCAGCACCCTGCCCAGCGCCTGCCCCGCCCCATTCACGCTACCGCATGCTTCTGCCTCTTTAGTTGTTTCAGCATGTTGCGAAAATTGTTTAATTGTTTGAATACTATTATCACATTTTATGAGAGTCACAGTGACAGAGCGACAGCGAGAGCGAAATAAACGAATATTCTGTGAGTTCCACAGATAGGCAGTTGGAGAAGCCTCTAATTCTCCAACTGCCTATCTGTGGAACCCTCTCTCTAATACCCCCTCTTTCTCACTCTCTATCTATCTATGGCTCTGGCTCTGTGTCGGTTGAAGAATTTATGAATGTACGTCGTGTATTCAATTGTGAAATGAATGAGTTGGAATCAAAGCAGCTCAAAATTATTCAAACATATGTTTGACTTTAACTTACTGTCGGCAATTAAGAAATCTGCATAGCATTTTGTACTCAACACAATTTATAAGGCGGAAATTTACAGTTGAGACAACCCGCAGTTTGTTTTACGGCTCTTTTCATTTTCAAAGCCATTCGAGCATTAAGTGACAAAAGAGGCTTAAATGAGCCAAGAGACACCAACGCAAAGCTAAGTAAGTGGTGAAACATTTGGGGGAATCATAAGACAATCATAGATATGTTTATTCAATTCAATTTGTTCAATTAAAGAATGTCAGAAAGATTATAATTATAGTATTAAATATATATAATAAATATAATATAAATTTATCTTTCGCTATGCAAATTACAATTCAATAGCCTATGATCTAAATAAAATAAATATTCAGGATATCTCAGATCATTCATCATCATATTTGAATGCGAGACAGTTACTGTCGTACTCAACTTATTATCGCTGAAATCGCTCATGAAAATAGTTATATACATTACTCATTACCCTAACAAATGGTGTAATTAAATAGTTGAATATTTGCTTGTCCAAAGTGCAACATTCATTAAAATTGATAGTGTATTTTCGTCAGTTGCTTTATCTTCTCTATATACAATTGGCATAGCATTTCACAATTAGTCCAAACACCCTATGTGTAACACAATTCCAATTACCAGGTAATTCTTCAGTTATATAGCTCAATCACAGTTGAATACATTGTTCCATTGTGGACATTGAAGTATGAGTGTGAGTATCTTAGGATATGAATCATTTTGTCTATCTCATTAGTAATGATGTGTCAATTTTAGCATACTTCATGTATATCTGTACTCTTTATAAATGTAAATGACTGAATATCACGTTTTAAACGCGAATTACTTAGGGTTGACCAAATCCAATGATATCCAATAAAAAAGATGACAATTTCCTGTACATGTTGCACTAAAACTACAGGTATTACAATGCATTCATTAAAGCCAACAAAGTACCACAGAACAATAAATGTATTAATAATAAAAAAAAAAAAAAAAAAAGAAACTGTAAAATATGTTGGTAATAACTGCGTACGAGTGTTACGAGTAATATCCGAACTGGGCAGAGTGAAGGATGGGACTGGCTATGGGCGCTGCGTCTCTGCGCTGCGCCTCGAGCTGTGGCTGGGAATTGGGGGAAGTTATACTAGTTGGCTTACGAGTAAATATATTGCCAGTAGTAGTAGTAGTAGTAGTAGTATGTAGTAGAACAGACAGCAGATAGCAGACAGTATACATAGTTATAAGAGCCGCATAACTGGCCGGACAGTAGGCAGTGTTGGATGACAGTCAGCCGGGCTTAGACGACAACGACAATTGGACGGGGGCACTCTGGGCCTAGGTGTTGCTTTTTGCTCTTGTTGTTGCTCTGTTGTTCGCTTTATGGTAAAAATGCAACCATACCTGTTTTGCCAACACACTACGCACACACACACACACACACACACATACACAAAAAAAAAAAATGAACGAGCAACCACAACTCAACTCGTTTGCTCAGTTGCAGGCTCAACAGTGCAACAGTGCAACAGTGCAACTGCAACTGCATTTTAGTTTTTTATTTTATTTATCATACCCTTGCACTGGGTATTCTCATATTATTACGAAATGCGAATCTATAAACTATTGTTTTTAATAATATAATTTAATTGTCGGCTTATAAGCAAAGCATAGGCTCAGGTATAAGTTCAGTTAGTAAACTGGGTCTATTACATTCTTGCCCTGATAATATCCCAGCTATAATTAATTAATTACTTATTAATTAGAATTTTAGTTAAATTGAATACGTTACTGCAGCTGCAAGGGTATTTAATCCTCGACAAACCGAATGAAGCTTATTCTAGCTCGTTTTGCTGTTGTTGTTGTGGTTGTTGTTGCCTCTTTTTTTTGGTGCACGCACCTGTCCAAGCATAGACATGGCCAGAGACAGGCGGTCTGCAGGTGTTTTGTTTGGTTTGCCTTGCTTGGCTTTGCTGGTCGCTGGTCGCTGGTCGCCACCAACTGAGACTGGGACTGGGACTTGAGCTGGAACTGGGACTGGGACTGGGACTTGAACTGGGACTGGTATTGAGACCGAGACTGGGTCTGGGTCTGGGTCTGGGTCTGGGCACACTGTCACTGTTTGCGTCTGTGTCGTAGAGTCCTCAGCATAATAATAATCCGGCAATTAAAATATGATCGCATAATAACTCGACACTCGTGTGTCTTCCTATGATTTATGGCGCAGCTTTTGGCTTTTGGCTTATTTATAGACTCTGCCTGCTACTCTCTGGGGTAATTGTGTTGTTGTTGTTGCTGTTTGTTGTTGTTTGTTGTTGACTACTTTTTTTACGCATACTTTTGCATTCGCTTAAAGGTAAATTGCTGTCGCCAAGCGCCAGACACCGTTGGCCATTGCCGTCGCCGTCGCCGTTTGCCGCTCTAAACGCGTTCGCCTGGGCCGGCTCGGCTCGTTTGACTGGCAAAACCCAGCGCAAAGAGCTAGTGCTGTAGCCAGAGTCACAGCAAGAGGCAAAAGACTCAACAGTGCTCCTCGGCTTAAACAACTAGAAAACATTAAGAGAAACAAAAACAAATAAAAAAAAAAAAAAAAAAAAAAAACAATGCAAAACGAACCAAAACATTTGATACGCCCAGCGAGTCGGCGACTCTGTGTGGAGCTTCAGCTTCAACTCCTCCAATTCCAAGCGTCAAGCTGCAGCTCCCGACTGTCCGACTGTTGCTTCTAATAAATAATTTTAAATGCTGACTACGAAAGCCCAAAATGAATGGAGCAATGAATGTCCAACTGTTCGTCTGTCTGTCTGTCTGACAATGGCCAGGCGTAAGCTGAAGTGTAACCCAATAGCCAAGGCGCGCTCTTAATTGACTGCGTGGGATGTGAACGTGGATGTAGATGTGGATGGTTGCACAGCTGGTAACTGTTAGCTGCTGCCTTCTGTTGCTAGTGGCAATAATTGCTAGCTTGTTGTTGGTAGTTAATAGTTGCCAAGATCTGCAGCAAAACTGAACTGGGCCAAGTAGTCAATTGTCATTTGGGCGTCAAGAAGTGAGACCCAAGACCCGCATACAACACTTATTGGGGGTAGTTTTCTGCCAGTCACTTTTGATACAGCCAACACCAGCCTAATGACGTCAGCTTTGTCGCCATATGTCTATGCCTTAACTACACACATACGCACACACACACACACACACACACACATACGTTACACACACACATACATACGTTACACACACAAAAGCCATGCGTCATCGCGCAGGTTGTCGACAGCGGCGTCTGCGTTTGCGTCTGCGTTCGACGCATTGCAATTTCACCAGGGCCCCCATTCAGACGGTCTCTGCGTCATCTACAACACACACACACACACACCACATCTGTGCAGTGGTTGTGATAATTTCGCCATGACACGCAAAACTAAAGTAATTTGCTAGCCTGCCTTCGTTTTATTGCCATCAAATGCAAGCTAATTAATATTTACAAAACAATACAAAGCCAATGAAAATTCCGTCGCTCAGATAAGACTATAAATAGCAACAAATTTTTGTGGCAGACTGTGCGGCGTGTTGCAGCCGCTCGAGCATGGACTGTGTGTGTGTCTGTGTGTGTGTGCATACGCATTTGTATTGGTGCACTTTGCACATCGAAAGCTTCATACGCTGTACTCCAACTATGCTGAGCTTTAAGCTAACTAAGCTTCAGCATACGTGTGCTATGTGCGTGAGCCGAAGTATCCATGGAATTGAGGGTAAAGTAGTTGTACGTAGTACTTCTTTGTTTGCAGATATTTGTGCAGATCGCATAAAGTTGATTATACTTGTAGGTAAATATTTATGTTGACAATTGCTTTGATTAAGATTACTAATACGCCGCGTGGTGCCTGCATATTCTCCGTTATTCAATGCCCTCCATTGCAGTAGCTCGCCAGACAAAATGGCGACAGCATTGACAAGCTCATTTGTTGCAATAATAATAACAATAACAACAACAACAACAATAAGAACAACAACAAAAACAACAACAACTTTAACGACAACAAGAGCAATTCATATGCAATGTAAACAAGAACATTTGCTTACAATATTTATGCATTTGTTAATTTACTTAAGCATTCTTATTGCCCGATCCCCAACCACGTTAGATGCATTTGAAATTCAATGAGAAGCAAACAAATTAAGTTTACTTAGTTGCTTTTCAAATGTATTAATGATTAAAAGAAGCGTATTTATATACGAGTAGCAGATCTATACAATTTAGTTATATATTTGATAGCACACAGACTGAGAAAGCTAAAAAGTCTGGTTGCAAATAGAAATCAAGGCAATTGGAGGGGAAATCTTTCAAATATATACATATAAGAGAAATATAAACAATTAATTGTCGCCTGGCAGCTGCCATTAGTAAGCAAACAAATTATGCTTTTGATAATGATGATGATGATGAGCAGTTGATCAGATTATCAGATGCTGACGGACTGGAGCAAAGACTGAGACACAAGCTGAGACTCAAACTGACTCTGGGTCTGAGTCCGAGTCTGAATTTGTGATTGTGATTGGCACTGGGGGTTGACGCTGAGCTCTGTGGATGCTTTTAGTTGGCGATTGGCAACTGTAGCGCCATTTGTATGTAAATATATTGTCATTTATGTATTTCTTATGCAAAATGTATGAAAACTTATAAAACTAAAACATCAAAATGGAAGCAAAATTTGTGATAATCATATGTTAATTTCAAATCAACGCTCAGCAGCAGCTGCCATAAACAAACTAAATAATGTATCTATGTGCGTGTGTCTACATCTTACAATACACAAAAAGATATACATCTGATATATATAAATATATTTATATATATATGAAGCATTTTTATCTCCACATATCGCCCCATTAAGTGCCAAGGCAGTCAGAAAAATGTCAATATAATATTTAAGATGTGAAATAAAAAGCAATTTTAATATGAAAAAGTAGCCAGCAGAATGATTAAAATATATTTACAAGTAATAGAAATCCAAGTTAGAGTTGCAATTATTTAACCAGTTGCAACTGACAATTATAATTATTTAATTACTTAAGTAAGTGTCTATCAGCAGAAGTATTTCGAATTTAGAACACAAATTTATTTAAATAGACATTGTAGGCAGCTGTAATTTAATTAACACATCAATGAAGTTGATAATGCTGCTCCTAAATAAGGTGGCAGGTTCAACGTCACGTTAAACAAACTGCCCCCCTTAGCAGTCGCAGTGGCAGTTGCAGTTGCAACAACAATTGCAATAACAACTGCAACACGTTTTCACATGGCCCCTCAAAGTGGTCAATGATTATCAGCCTGACTGTAGGTTGTTGTCCGCTGCTTGTTGTTGTTGTCGTTGTGGTTGTCACACATGCGGACAGTTTTCTGGGTCTGGGGTAACTGCTGGTCTCGCATGTCGAAGTCTGAACATGAAATCGTAGCGCTAAGATATATGAGCACATCAATGTGAATTAACAGACACATTAAGCGATACCGATCGGTGTGCGCAGAGACGGAGTCGGAGTCGAAGACGTCCACAACACTAAGCATGAGACCACGACGCTGAGAACGAGAGACATCTAAGCACATCACACCAATAACAACAATAACAACAACAATGACAACAAACGAAAGACTCTGGCAACGAACCGAACTAAGCTCTAAACGTGGCGTGAAAAACTGTGAGGGAGGGAGGGGGGTAGAGGGGCTATAGCTGCACTTTGAACCCGTTTGTCAAAAAGGGAAGTGTGTGCGCACCTGAATCATGTCAATGGAATGTGTGAGCACCATGTTTAGCATACTTATAAGTAACATTTTATAGCATATCAAATTTCAGACAAACAAAAGCAAGCAAAACAGAGCAGAACAAAACAAAACATAGAACACGCCCGTTCCTTCATCTCTCGATCCATTATACAGTGTATATCTATCTAGCTATCTGTGTCTGTATCTGTATCCGTATCTGTATCTGATGTTGTTTGTCTTTTGGCATACAAAAAACGAAAATATGCAAACAATTCGCATTTGCGTGTTAATCAATAAATTTGACTGTGAAAACCATTTTGATTGTTGAATAATATACACATACGATATTGTCGACGTCATATGGCCCCAAACACACAGCAATAACAGCAACAACAATGTGGAATGCGTATGGCAGCGAGTGTGTGCGATTTGGCGACACCCTGTATTTAGAATGTAATACAGAAGCACAACATGAATAATTATTCGGAATTATTCGGAGACAAGGATCAACAGGACTAGAACGCCAAGACAGCTAGCGTATTTCTATAGGGTATTTTATTAATTTATAACAAACATGTTTTAGTAGTAGTACTATATCATAAACCATCTGCAGCAAAATGCCAAATAAATGCTACGATAGTAAATTGTTGCTAGACAATTTAGCTATTCGTTCAGTTGGGCATTTTTATGCATATTTTAGGAACTGCTGTTGCCACTTTTGTGCATTGTCATTAAACAAATGTGCCAGAAGCGGCTGGCAAAATGTATAAACAATAACAAAAACAAAAACAATAACATAAGCACAAAAGCAACAACAACAAAAAAAATATATTCGGGTTTGTCGCGTCACACGCTGGAATTCCCATATATCGTCTAATTTGTTGTTGTCTTTTTTATAATATTTTTTTTTTTTTTTTTGTTGTATTTATTTGGTGTCTGTGTGTTTCTAAAATTGTTTACAGCTACAATCGGCCGGTCTGTGCTCATCTTCCAATCAATAAATCCGGTTTTGAAAACATTTTAATACGTTACTTGATTAAACTTTCGCCTGACAAAATAATTGCACAATAAACATACAACATTGTTTGAAAAACGTATTTCCATACCATACGATTTACAAGTTACTATTTCCATCAACTTGTGTGCGGAATGTTGTCCGAATACGTGGACTGCCAATGCGTTAACTTTCGGGTCACTTTGGGGGTTGCACAGTCCATTCATATCTCTATAACTGGGAGTCTAACTCGGACTCTGACTCTGACTTTGGCTAAGCATTTTATGGGGCAAATTGATTATTGTGTTGCCCAACCCCTCAGTCTGCTCTATATATAAATATATATATATATATATACATAATATTAATGCATCCATATTTAGTGTCTGTATATCAATTAAATGTTCTGGGTTATTTATAGATTTTTGCGGTGAAATTCCTAATAATAATACTCAAATTTCAACAATGGCTCTTCATATGTTGTATATTTCAAATTAACCACATGAGTAGCTTAAATACAGACAATATATATGTATGTGAGTGTGTGTGTGTGTGTGTGTGTGTGTGTGTGTGACAATGGTTGTGTGTGGGATATTTGCAGAATTCAATATAAACATACTCAGTTTGTTGCAACATTACAAATATGGTTCAGAAGTCGAGCGAGATTGTGACAATTGTCAAGCTATGACTAAGTAAAAGTTTATGTATGGCCAATTAGCTGTCTAACCAAAACAGGAAACAACAATCGAACACCTCGCATGGCTGTGATAAATCACTGCATGTCCCTGTATTAGTGCAAAGCTCTGCTCTGCTCTGCTTTGCTCTGCTTTGCTCAAGCCATGTGCTTTAAGCTTACAAAGCATCGCTGTACGTGTGCTGTGTACGTGAGCTTAAGCAACGATATGATCGCTGAACTGATCTCAGTTCACACGTGCCCCACTAACATATGCTTAGGTTGCTTGAGGTTCAACAATATCCGGTTAAGATTTGTGCTAAGAGAGTATTCCAAATATCCCAAGTATTTGAAGTTAAAGCATTAGTTGTGTGAGTGTGGCATATTTTGGCCAAGAATTTGAGCGAGCTTGCGTGTGGCACAGATTGCAGCTGCAATTGATGCATCTGACAGGATGGGGGGCAAGGCTTACGGTGCTTGCCACACAGGCAGAGACGAGTTCTCAGGCTCTGAGGCAAACCGAGAAGGAACTCCGTACTTGGGGGGGCTGGCTAATAGCTTCGTTAGCTTTATGTCTGTGTGTTTTGTGTCTTTATTATGTCGTTGTTTGTCTCTCTTTATTCAATTTCAATTTCAATTTTAAGATGCAATCTTGTGGGGCTGGCAAGCGACCCTTTTATAGGGGCCACGGCCATAAATTTTGTTAACTGTTTGCTGTCCATTGTTCTTGTTGTTGTTATTGTTGTTGTTGTTGTTGCTGCTGATGTTGGCAATCGTCAACGTTCAACGTTCAACATCGACGTTGTTGTCTTCATTTGTGGCAGTTGTAATCGCCGCTTGTCGCATTAAATTGAACCAATAACATTGCCTGTTTCTTTCTGGCCCTGGCTTAGATAGAGATAGGGAGATAGTGAAAGAGGGAGAGAGAGAGAGAGAGAGAGAGAGACAGAGAGTCTTTGCCTCGATCTCCGGTCTCTGGATCGAGGGGCCTTTTGGCCGTACCTTTTGAGCCCCAACAACTTTGACAAATGTGCGTTTTAGCCGTCTCATTGTTGTGGCAAACTGACTTCAATATGCAAATATATTGAAATTAGTTTGCCAGGTTGCCAAGCAGAGCCAACTCGCTGATCGGCCGCGTTGTTGTTAGCCAGATTCGAATCGTGTCTTGGAGTTTTGTAGTTGTTATTGTTTTGTAATTTGCATGATTTGCAAATGTTATTGTTGGTGTTGTGGCTGTTGTTGCTGTTGTTGTTATTGTTGCTGGCGCCATTTGTTTATTATCTGCGCCCTGTCCCTAGGTTTGTCGTCTGATCGCGACATTCAATGTTAAGGCCCAAAAAAATTCCACACTTAATTGAATTAAAGGCAGGCGACTGGCTGCTAAAACCAGGCTAAAAGGCAGCCACAATATGCACATTCACATTCACATTCACGTAATTGGCAGTAAAATGGCCGACTTTTTAAGTGGAATTCTATAGGGCTGGAAAGTGTGATAAGCCACTGCACGCACCTATGCGCCAGTTGGGCTACCTTCGTTCCGCTTTGGCAACAGCTCTGGGCTCAGCTTGACTGCACTGGGCTGCACTGAGCTGGGCTGGGCTGACTACCTACCGCACATCATTAGACGTGGTCTAGACAGACGTCTGCGTGCCCGGCTTGAACCTTTTTTTTTTTTTTTTTTTTTGCCTTTTTGAAGGCGTTGCGTCCCTTTGTGGCCCGCTGGCCAGGCCGTGAGTCGCTTACGAGTCGCTTACCATAATTGCCCGTGTGCTTGACGCCAGCTTGACGCCAGCTAGACGCCAGCTTGACGGCGTTGGCGGCGGCATTAGAAGCACTCACTCTCTCTCTCTCTCTGTCTCTGTCGTTCCCCTCTCAGTAGCATGGCATACCGTAACTGAAACCCTATAATCAGTGACCCGCCTGTCCACCCCTCCCCACCTGTTTGCCAGCACATTTAATTGGCACGATTCTCGCGACGCGTCGTCATGCAATTGGCCGTTGGGCGGTCAATTAAATCAAAGCGTTTATAGCAACTTGTCTTAAATTAAAATCGTTGCTAATTCTTACCAAGCTGTCGGATCTAAATCTATTTATAAACTCAGCTCAATACATGACAAAGTGCTCTCAAGCGCACAACAACCCTAAAATTCCACAAATGTTTTCAATTTTCAGTTTATTTTGGAGTTGATTTTTGTTGTTTTCTCTTTATTTTTGACCTCAGCGCTACGATAAGCAGCAAAGCACAAGGTTCTCATGTGTATTCTGGTTAAGATACTTAACATAACTATCGCTATTATTGGGTCTACCCACTTCAATGCCAGCTCGTGTGCTCTCAAGTTTCCGAAAGTACAAAGACCAAAAGACCAGAAAAGTGCGTAGTTCTAAGTGTTGTGTGTGTTGTGTGTTGGAAGTTGAAGTTTAGACTTGTCTCTCTGAGCATATCAAATGCGTTTCAATTGCCAGGCAGTATACAAATATTAGATTATTTGCCTAAAGAATATATAACAAATATTTGGCTGATGCTCGAATTAAATGTGAATTTGAAGCAATTTTTACAGACTTTAGTTTGAGTTCTGCTTAACTTAGCTGTCTATTATGAGTGAATCAAACATTAAATACATTTTTATTATCCTTGTCAATTGCATTACATTGCAGTGACAAATTACGGCTAATCGAGAATGGGAACAGCAATAGAACTTGGACTCCAGGGCAATGAAGTTCTGTGCTGTGCTGTTCTGTGAGTTGCGTTTCGCGTTGTCTTTGTGAATCTTATCAATTGCAGAAATTAACATTTATATATATATATATGTATATATAAGTACTGCAAATGTCTATATTATGTTTATACTATAAAACGTTATCAGTTTTGTGTGACAATTTTTTAATTGGCTGTCTGTTATAACATTGTTAGGTCAAGCACCGCTTTTGGCATGCCAATCTCCCGGTTGGGTGCATGACAATGCACTGGGGTGCGTCATTAAAGATCACCCAGCAGGAAAAACTACTACACACACAGAGAAAGAAAGAGAGAGAGAGAGAGAGAGAGAGAGAGAGAGAGAGAGAGAGAGAGGGAGAGAGAGAGATGCAGAAGTGGACAGTATGTGACTGATTCATCGCTTGGACATTTAAGATCGATTTCTATTTTAGCATCCGCTTTGAGATAGAGCGGCATGTCTTGGCGCCACTTTGAAGCTAAATAATCAATAAACTTTGGCAAATTTGATTTGCTTTTTAGTTGTTCTTGTTTTTTTTTATGATTTGTGTTGTTGCTCCAAGAAAAAATAAAATAAAAATAAAAATGAACAGAATTATGCGCGTAGCGTGTGTGTGTGTGTGTGTGTGTGTGTGTGTGTGTGAGCAACAAAACATGAAATTAATTATAAGTCAAACAAGCATTACAAATATTGCCTGGCGCCAGACAAAAATCATTAACATTTTTATGACCCGGCGCACAACAAAGAACACCACACATATCTGTCAGCTGGTGTTACCTGTGCACACACACACACACACACACACACACACACTCATAAATCGCAAACTAATAATGTCCAAGTTGTCTAACACCTAAGAGCCACCATAAAGACAAATCGAAAGAGCTGACGAAACGGCCAATGGCCAACGGAGTTTACCTATGGGCCAAGGCAGGCGTGTGTACGTGCCAAATCGATGGATGCTGGCCAGGCCAACATGATTCGCAGAATTTGATGTGTGTGTGTGTGTGTGTGTGTGTGTAAAGGGAGAAAGAGAGAGAGAGAGAGATGCGCCTGGCCTCATCTTGATAGGCATCATAAAACTAAAAACCAAAAACCCTGAACAACAGCAACAACAGCAACAAATCAGTTACCAGCAAATGGTTTCTGTTAAGACCCTAGGCGGCAAGTGCAAATCATTTGGCCAGATCAGAAACGTCTGACCGTCGGCTTGCATTAAATTAACGCGAAATATGTATCTATCATAAATTGAAACAACAAAGTCATCCAAGTAGTATGAAACACCTGCACACAGCAGCAGCAAAATATCTAAACAAAATTTGGATTTCTATTTTCAGTTCTACTTATTTTGGCGCCTCCTTTCTGTGTATTTTTAAACTGACCGGCTTGATCTTTTTTAACACAATATTTTCAGCAATATTTCAAGAGCAGCTACAACAACAATAATAACAACAAGAACAACAACGATTACTACTACTGCGAATACAACAATAAAGTATTTGGATTGTAATCAAATTGATAGAAATTTCTGTGAACTTGCGCCAAACAAATTGCGAAAATGTGTTGCAATTCTAGTGGCATGTGGAAATGTTTGACGTCTGCAAGTGGCCAGCAACAACAGCAACAGCAACATGAAGCAGTAACGACAAGGCATCGAACTCAAAGTCATGGCCATAAACAATCATACAAAAGCAGAAACAACAACATACACAACTCAATAGCCCTTTTCGTACTGATCGCCATAATCCAGATGCAAACAGTTGCAGGACTTAAGACAGGCATTACAGGTGAGTGGCTGGGAAAGGGGGGAGATTATAATAACATTAGAGGTAAGCTACAGTTGATCAGCTAAGATCCTTAATCAGATAATTGATGGCTTAGGCTACAGTTTATTCTTAGGAATGGTGGGTGGGGGGGAATCAGATCATTTGATTGTGGAATCTAAAGATTATTGCTGTGGTGAGTTGCCTAAGTGTTCTATAGTTTGTTCATGTTTACATTGTTTCTTGATATGTTATTAGTATGCACACTCAAAAGTGTGTCTCCATTTTATTTAGCTGATTAGCCGTTCTTAATCTAGTCTAGTTTCAAGATCATTTCCATGGAATTCTGTATAGATTGTTAGACAAGTCACCTGATGTATAATTCACACACACAGTTTCGACTGTTTCACCTTGCAACCTGTTAACCTTCAACTTTACACACTGTGCGCCTCCTGATCATTATGGCATGCAGCTGTTACCTCTCCTCTCCCCGCTCCGTTCCTAATCCCAGTTACCAGTCGCAAGTGATGGGCACACGTGCCGCTTAGACGCTTCCCGCCCGCTGATGTTGATGTCGATGCTGATGCTGTTGCTGATGTTGAGGCTGATGTCGCTATCTGGCGCTGGAACTGGCGCTTAATCTGTGATTGTGATTAATCAGTCGACGTCGGCGTCGCCAGCTGTTCGACTGGACGACTACTGAGAGTATTTGATCGCTGTCAGTTTTTTTAGTTATTGGTTTTTGTTGTTGTTCGCTTTACGTGTTCTCTAAACATATTGAGTGGGTTTTTTAATGGCATTTGAGTGTGTTAAATCAAATAAAAAATGGCATAAATTAGATATACATATTGCAATTCAGATATCGGGTTACTTGAACCAGGTTCATTAACTGTCGCCCGTCGGCTAAAAAACTAGAAGGGCAGCAGTCAAAAGAGAAGGGAATACCCAGTTGCGTGTATAGAAAGTTTCCCAAAAAAAAAGAGAACCAAAAACAAGAACAACAAAAAGAAAACGAGAACCTGAACCTGAAACTTGGCCAAGAAGTCTGCCATTGCTTCCACTTCATTAGCGTTCCAATGGATTTGTTTATGAATGAAGGTGGTCCAGCTGCCAGGCACAGCAGGATACAATCGCATAACAGGAAAATAAGAAACAGAAAGACAACAAGCTGTTGCAAGCAGCAGCCGCAGCAGCAGCAGCAACATCAAACAAACAAGCGAGCAAACAATTACCAAGTACACACAGCGAACAGAAAGATACAAACATGGATAATATTTGTATCGAATATGGCTAAGACCGGGGCAAAGCCGCCCACAGTAGATAGTTATAGTCCTGAAGCTGCAACAGCAACGGCAACGGCAGCGGCAGCGGCAACGATAACTGCAACTGTTTCTTTGTGTGTGTAGCGCCGGCGTCTTCATTTATCAACGACACACACACACACACACACACACACACACACACACACACACACACACAGAGAGAAAGCCATGCCGTGTGAGTGCTTTGAGTGTGTGTTTATCAGCACATTGCAGGTGGTCCCACAAAGCCAGCCCCTGGAATCGGGCAACGGGCATCGGGCAACGGGCATCGGGCATTGGGATGGGCCCTGCAAGTCAGCCTGGGGTCGCTGTGCCGTCGTTTCCGTTTGCCTTGTTTCGTTTCAGTTTCATGTCGTTCCGAATCGTTTCTTAATAATACCTTAAGCAGCAGCAACCAACAGCGGGTAGATAGGTGGGTGCCAGCACAAGAAGTTGTTGTGGCAAACATTCCGTTAAGTTTGTCGACAGGGTATTGTATAGTCTAGCAGTTGGTGATTGCGCTGTCTTGATCGTTTTGCTGTGCTGTGTTCTGGAACATGTTTAACATGCGGCGCTTGCTACTTTGACTTAGCGCCGGTGCCAGAAGAAAAAGGTAAAGCAAACAAAGACTATCCCAAAATGCAGCATAAGAGTCAAGGTGTGCAGAGAGTGAGGGAGAGGCAGTTGCTTTATGATCTGCTTGCACACACACAGACACACACACACACACACACACACAGTGAAGTAGCTGATAAAGTGGCCTAATCACTTTGACCTGTACGCTTGGTCTGCACTGCGGGTCACGTGCTGGATAGCATCTCAGTCAGTGGGCAATTTCCGGCGACATGCTTGTAAATTAAATATTTGTTATTTGTTTTATTTGAAACGTCAGTTCTGTAAAAACAGGAAATCGTTTGTTGAAAGATTTCCAAGAATTTATGGCTGACAAGTTGGCTTTGGAATCTAGACCAGAATCAAGCACTGAATCTCTCTAAACAAGTTTCACCCCATCTAATATTAATGCAATCTTCTCTTACAGGTGTCTTGGAGTCCTGCGCCAATGAAGGTGAAGAGGTTCAACTTAATGAAATAAGAAACTCTAAATGCTACAAGTGTTTGTGTCAGGTGAGTAAACGTGTTGGGTGGGACACGGGCAATCTGGGAAACGTGGGGAACTTTTGATCTAAGTAGTTGCCGTTACTTGTACTTCATTTATAAGTCTGTGCCGCTTGCTCAGCATGCGGCCGGCTCCAAGAATCTGCACAGGCCGTGCCAACAAAAGTGGACACCCTTTGACCCGAATAAAACTAAACTCGACCAGTCTATGAGTATGAAATGAAATAAAACAGCAACATGGGATAAATAAATAGCATGTAACTGTCGCTGTCGTTGTCGTTGTCGTTGTCGTTGTCGCTGTCGTTCGTTGTCTGGTGCACTGCATGAGCGACGCCAATGTCCAGCCAGGACATGCAGAAAAGGATGTGCGGAACGGATATGTTGTGGATGTGGCCATGTGTCGCACATTTCAGAACGCCTGCCAGCCGCGCACAGGCCAGGAAATGCACTCGTAATCCCAAGACCCAAAAGTATATTTCAAATATTTACATTAGACAGCTACTAAATTTTGCCAGCCCGCGTTGCAATGCCAAAAGAACAGACAGTTAGATAGATAGACAGACAGTATAAAATATATATACACATGCAAACATTCATATTGTATTTAGTTCTGAAAGAACAACTTTCCTCTAAGAGCTACAGCTCGACCCTAGCTAATTGGAATGTCTCTCAAGCGATCTATGAGTATGTGGTCAGTAACTGGAAGAATTCTTCTCTCCATATATATCTGACATAGAGATATATGTCAATTATCAGTTAAAAATCTTCTATATAACATTACCAGTTTATTCAGCTCTAGTCAGCTGTTCACCTAACAACGGTACTATGTAGCTTTCTCATGTTTTTGACAAAATGTTTGTTTGTTGTTTTTTTTTTTGGCTTGTTTTGGTGTTTGCATTTGTTTGGCTTTGTTCCACTGGACGGTCTTGGCTCGGCGGGATTGCTATGATACAAGGTCGTCAAACGGGTTTGCGACATGACAATCGTTAACCACAGGGTAGCGATCGTTTGACAAACACTTGGCGCCGTGTTTTTTGTCGCCGTCAACGGCTACCGACGGTGCCAAAGCAAAGGCGGTAGATTCGCCGCACTCGCCGTAACGCGACGAGACGCGTCGCAAGGGGACGAAGTCGTATGCTGTGTCGTCATTAAGCGGTGACAGCGCGTGCTCATATTGTCGGCGTTGCCGGACCTCTGACGCTGATGCTGTTGCTGCTGCTGCTGCTGTTATTGTTGTTGCTATTGCTGTTGCTGCTAATTTGCGCTAAGTTCTGCTAAACGCCGTCGCTCTAATTTGGGCGCCAAGTAGCTTTCGCGGCGACGACAGTGACGGTTACGGTAACGACGACTGCGCAGCCAGCGTTCGATTGATTATTGTATAGCCTCCAGTCATAAGCTGATGCTGATGCTGTTGCTCTTCTTGTTGCTGCTGCTGTTGTTGTTACCGTCAAGTGGGCGTAACCAAAAAAAAAAAAAAAAAAGACAAAACAAAAAAAAAAAACAATGCTGGCGCCACCTTACTTTAAGTTGCTGGCGCCATGCGTTGCGCCTGCTCTAACTGGCTACCTGTCCCGTTCGCACTTGCCCTCTCACTCTCTCCCTTTCTCTGTCTGTTTTACTCACAAGCTTCGTAGCTGCGAATGCGCGCGCTGAGAGTCATTGAAAGTTCATCGTGAAATCAATTGAACGCATTTATTGAGCCGGCTCTTAAAGCACAGCTCTTAAATCTCTCTTAAAGTTTCACTAAAGCTGTCAAATACTCAGCTCCAACTCGGTTAACCCATAACGTACACACTTTATGATTATTTCTATTCATGCTACTTCAACTCATACATACACTCAAACTGGCACTCACATTGAACTTACTTTCTTATGGTATAGAATATTTGCAAACGCTTTTGGTGACTGTTAATAGTTTATGGCCGACGTTTATTATCTTAAATATCATAATATATCGCATATTATATGAGTGTTCTGTATGTTTGCCAAGCCCAACCCCCCCCCCCCAATTGCCCATGTCCATGTCCATCCACACATCCCTCTTTCCAAGGACAATCAAACAAATTGTCTGCCCTCTGTCTGCGTTTCATCCAATGGCTGGATTTTCCGCGTTTCCGCGGCTGAATTTCTTAACAAATTTGGTTTTTATGTGAAAATTATGCTGAATACGCAGGGCTCTACTAATGGCATATGATTTAAGCGTTTTTGGCTTGTCTACGCATTCTGCCAGTTGATTGAGCCAGTGATTTTTATGGGCCGCTTTCAGGATGCTTTACGATAGATACATATTTGCAAATTAAATGTCTCCTTGTAAATCCACAAATATATTCATATATGCTCAGGATAAACAGTTTGTTGACTCATAATAATTGCTTATGCCAATCCTAATAATTATATGACTCAGTTTAGCTTTTCTCAAATTGAGATTTTTAGTATTATGCGAATATCGTAAGGGATTCCTCACGTCGCTTAAGTAGCTACCAGGTGATTTGGACAAGTGACAAGTGACAAAATATAATAAAAATAAAAACAAAAGCACAATTTGTCATTACCATATTCTATGAGCCGTAGCAAACTAAAAGCAGCGGCTATCTACTGTCTACAGTCGGCTAACTGAGTGTTTGGCTAGAGTTTTTGGCCAAGTTTGTCCAACAAACGTTTAGCTGCTCAACAGCCAAAGAGAGCAAGAAGCGGTTTGAGAGTTTAAGCGATACTGCGCTACTCGTAGAGCTGGAGATGGAGATGGAGATGGAGACGAAGATGAAGGTGAGGGGCTACAGAATGGACGGTGTTAAAACTGATCATGTTTTGTCAAACGCAAGGTCGTTGGAGGCCGTTTGCAAATGTGGTTCTGCCACTGTGGCACACATAGATACAGACAAACGCTCACACACACACACACACACACACACGCACACACACACATGCATATGATTGGCATTCGTGATTGCCGCTGGCGCACAACAAATATCTCAGCCTCTACTTAGCAGCTTGTCCGGTGCCGAGTCCGGGACGCATGGTTGCCTTCGTGGCGCCTTTTTTTTTTTCCTTTTTTTTTTTTTTTTTTTTTTTTAATAGCAACCTTTGAAAGCAGCTACCAGACAACATCAACATCAACATCAACATCAACATGAACGACAACAACAACCACAACAACCACAACAACCACAACGACCACGACGAGCAAAGACTTTGGCGATGCTTAACTTTCATGTTGGCTGAAATATTTCTATACCGGTTCCAGATTAGAAAGAAAGAATTTCAAAGCATAAACAGCATGTGGAAATGCGTAAAGAGCCACAGCAGCGTGTTACAGTGTATTACACTTCTCTCGATCTCTCACTCTCGAACTATTTGTTACTTTTGCCTACCTTTTGCCATTTCCATTTCTATTTCTATTTCCATTTCTATTTGCATCTCTATTTCCATATTCCACTGTCAACTTGCCACGTTTGTTGTCTCGTTTGTTAGCGAGTTAAAGTTGCAGCCAAGTGCTTTTCAATCTGTCAGAGTTTATTGCATTATAGCACATAGTCGTTGTAACGATGCCGCACTAAAGGTGCCATTAAAATTCCAACTAACAACTGCCATTAAACTAATACGATGATAAAAATCTCAGAGCGCCGCAAAAAAAAAAAAAAAAAAAAAACAAAAAAATAAAATAAAATAAACAAAAAGCCAACCGCAAAAACCTCTCGACTCTCGACACATTTTCATAACAATTGCAAATTTTGCACGTTGCGACGGCGGCCCCATCCAAATTGAGATCCAATCTGGTTTGGTTGCACTAAATTATACACACATAGATACACACAGAAACACACACCATGACACACTACCGCGACATTGTTCAGCCGCAATTGCATACAAATTAGTGAAATATTTTGCCTGTTTTTGGTCGACATCTATCTAGATTTATAGATACATTTACAATTAGCCTTAGCACTAGACTCTTGACTCCGTCTCCGACTACGTCACCATCTGCGTCTCCATCTACGTCTCGTGTCCACGTTACTGCCTTCGTCTCTGACTGTCTGACTGTCTGACTTTCAACTGGCACTTTTAACTTGTCACAAGCGCAAAATGCATACGACAGCTGTGCACAAGGGTTAAAGTCACCCATAGATTTGAGATATATGTATATATATATATATATATATATGTATATACATAGTGTAGTTCGTCGTATATCTCACTGAGTGTTGCATAAGCTGCCAAAGCCTTGCCACAAGCATTTGACTTATGATCGACATCAATTCTAATGCGCCGCTTGCCGCTGTCAACATGTCGTTAACACAAAAAACCAAAAAACAAAAACAACAAAAGCAGCAAAACAAAAAGCATAAACTAACTCTCGAGCAACTTCAAGCTAAATTGTGTAAAATGTGTAAGCACCACAATGCCAATAAGTGGAACAAGCACCACACACTCTCAACAGCTGCTATTGCTGTTGCGAATTGAGTCTCGGCCAACTGGCCAACTGAATCCGCTAGCTGCAAGTGCGCAATTTGGCCAAGGGATGCAATCATTTGTGTTGCCTTAGAACTCTAATATATGGTTATCATTCGTGTTATTGCCATTTTAGTTGGTTACTTAACAACTCTGACTATTCTCTTGAGATTTCTATCTTAATATGCGACGCTTTCTCACCTGTAGCGCATCTACAATGTCGACTGTTGTCGCCCATTGTGAGCAGCTTACCACGCCCTAAAATGTGCACTCAATTCCATATAATTTCAAGTCGTTTGCATCCATAAATTATAAAGACTGTTGAAGGTCAGAGTGCAAGTTGGTTGAACAAATGGAATTTGTTTGTGGCAACAGTCAAACAAAAGCTGATCAACATGCAGGTGCAGCGGCAGACGCTGACATGGCAAGGGGCTGGGGGGGGGTTTGGGAGTTAGCTAACAAAAGGGAAAGGAGATGGGCGGTATACACAAATCATAAGCTAAGCTCTGTAGCGCATTTGACAGCAATCTCTCACATGGTTAGATGCATTTACGTAAATTACGCATACGCCACGTGGTGCACGTTATACGAGACGAGAGACTTTAAAGCCTTAAGTCTTATTTGTGGAACAATCAAAGCTGACTTTTCGCTTGTGTTGGTTTTCTTCTTTCTTCAACAGAATGGCTTTGTGAAATGCGCCCAGAGTTGTCCATCGGTTGATGATTGCTACTTACTGGACTCCAAGTCCAACGATGCCTGCTGTCAAAAGTGCAAAGGTAAGTGAATGGCAAGATGTTAAAGACAGCAGAGCTGGAGCTAAAAGTGTTTACTTTGTTTCTTTGTATATGGCTAACAGGCTGCATGTACAATGGTGTGCTATATGCGAGCGGGGCGGAATGGAGCGATCCGGAGGATCCCTGCAAGACGTACAAGTGCATCGCCAGTGTTGTCACTGAGTCAACGCAGAAATGTTATTCACAGTGCGATGATAATCAACTGACAGCGCCACGACCCGGCGAATGCTGTCCCACATGTCAGGGTAAGTCGCTCGATCAGCTCTCCCAACTGTCCAGCTGTCCAACTGTCCGACTGTTCAATCTGTCAACTAGTTCAACCAGTCCAATGGGCATCACTCACTAAAATTAGCTGGCCAAACAGCACCCGAAACTAATGCCTCTTAATCGTCCGTTTGTCCATTTGTCCATCTGTCCAACTGTCCAACTGTCCATCTGTCCGTTTGCCCGTTCGTCTGATCGTCAGACAATAGCCTAAACGATCTTCGCACAGATGGTCAACTTTTGTGTCTATTTTGTGACTTTGCACGATTTGCTTATTTATGGGCTTTAAATTGTCTATTAAGTCGACAATGTCGCATTGCGTTCAAAACAAAAGATACCCAGAAACAATAACAAAGCATCTCAGCATACTTCAGCATAATAAGCTACCAACTTGACTAACAGATACCCTGCACGCACCGCAGTCAGTAATTGTCACAGCTAAAACAATCTCATTGATTGATTCAATTGTATTTTTATGAATAACATTTGAATGTATTCATTATCCACGTGCAATCGATTTCGCAAACTTTGGTTACAGGGTATAATTAGTACGCACCACATAGTCTGTCTATGCAAATAGATCGCTTGGAAACCCGTTTCGACATGTGGAAATTTTCTTGGCCGTCGCCCAAAAAAAAAAAAAATAAAATTAATAAAAATAATAAAAGTAAAGAAAAAGAAAAAGAAAAAGAAGAGGAATTAATACGTTTTATAAACCGTTGCCTGATCGAAATTGTGATGTTGTTGTTATTGTTATTGTTGTTGTACGTTCGCTTCGCAGGTTGCAAGATCAATGGCCAGACTGTTGCCGAAGGCCAAGAGGTTGTCGCCTCGATCGATGATCGCTGTTTGGTCTGTCAATGCAGCGGCAACCAGCTCAGCTGCGCCAAGAAGACTTGCCCCATCTTGCAATGCCCCAAATCGAAGCAGAAACAGAATCCCAACGAGTGCTGCCCCCGCTGTGCCGCGCCCCGCGAGTTTATGACCGTCACAGGTGAGTGTAGGTCAAGTTGAAACTACCGCAATGATCACTCACATCCAGGCTCTGTCCGCAGGCAAGTGTATATTCAACAGTAACTTGTACTATGACAAGATACAGTTTATGCCTGATCGTTGCACCAATTGCACCTGCTTGAATGGCACCTCCATTTGCCAGCGTGCCACATGCCCCATACTGGAGTGTGCCCCAGAGTTTCAGGAGGACGATGGCTGCTGTCCCCGTTGCATTGTCGCCGAGGTGCGCAGCGAGTGCTCCCTGCAAGGCATTACCTACATGAACAACGAGACCTGGAACATGGGTCCCTGTCGCAGTTGTCGCTGCAATGCTGGCACCATTCGCTGCTCCGAGATGCGCTGCCCGCAGGTCAAGTGTCGCTCCAACGAGGAGCTGAAGGTTCCGCCCGGCGAGTGTTGTCCCAAGTGTGTGGAAACAGCCGGCACCTGCACAGTCTTTGGTGATCCACACTTTAAGACATTCGATGGCAAATTCTTCAGTTTCCAGGTTCGTTTTTTTTTTTTTTATATTTTATATATTTACATTTGCATTTGAATTTATCGACGATTAGCGTAACGCAAACAGACATTTATGGACGCGATGTGAATAACGATTCGAATCGAATATAATCAACATTTACTAATCGTGCGCGTCGTACGTCTAAAATATACTAAATCTAAATATAAACTTAAATAATAAATTAGACTTTTATGTGACAATTACATTTGCATAGCCAAGCAATATTTATGGCCCATTTGCGTCTCGTCAAGCTGCAGGGTAACTTGACCACCCGCTAAGTGGTGTGTATCCAACTTTAAGCGTTAAATAAAGTTAAATGTTCAATTCAGGTGCTGCAGGTGCTGCATAATGCCCCTAAGCATGTCCAAACTACTTAGAGCTTTTAATCAGCTTTAAAGCCACAGCAGCTATTGTAATGTACAAGTTTGTTATTATTTTATTGGCTGATTAACAAACAAGCTGCATTAATAACAGCTCTAAGTTGTCAGAACACAGAGTTCATTTAATGCATTCAGGCAAATTACAATAACTTTAAATGTTACAGTGCTTAGAGTTTAAGAGAGCTTTTTAAAGAGCTTTAGATAATTGTGATTTACTATTATTTGATTAATTTATTGGGCAATTAAATATTAGAACGTGCTTTATGCCAGCATTATATCAAAGTTTCTTAACGTATTCATAATCTTGCTCTTTGATGAACTTGAGCTTTCAACTCAATAACTAAATATATTTCTGCATTTTCAATTTGCAGGGCAGCTGCAAATATCTATTGGCCGCTGATTGTCATGGCCACAATTTCTCCATACGCTTGACCAATGATGGACGTGGCACGCGACGCTCCTCTTGGCCCAAGACGGTCACCCTAAAGTTGCGTGGACTGCGCATTAATCTGGGCCAAAAGCTGCGAGTGAAAATCAATGGTACACGTGTCATGTTGCCATACACGGATTACAGCAGCAATGGGCATGGTCACAATGTGAGCATCGAGCGGTTGCCGGAGGGCGGCATCATGTTGAGAACGGAGCTGGGTCTGAGCATTGAGTGGGATGGCAACAATTTCCTGCAGGTCTCAGTGCCGGCACAGTACAAGCATCATTTGTGTGGATTGTGTGGCAATTACAATGGCAGCGGACGGGATGATCTCACGGGCAGGGATGGCCGATCGCATGATGATAATGAGGTGGGGCACTTTGCCAACTCATGGAAGGTGGGCGGACCGAAGTCATGCTCCCGCACAAAGGAGAATGTTGTGGCCCGGCCGACGTGCAACAAGGAAAAGCAGAAGTTTTATTGTAAGCCGCTGCTCGTGTCGGATGTATTTGGCTACTGTAATGATAGACTTAATCCCATCAACTACATCGCCTCCTGCAGCATGGATGTGTGTGAGTGTCCCACGGGTAATTGCCACTGCGACAGTTTTGCCGCCTATGCTCACGAGTGTCGGCGACTTGGCGTCCAGCTGCCCGACTGGCGGGCAGCCACCAATTGTCCAGTAGGCAGCTGGCGTCGCAATGCCACGCTGGCCCACTTTGCGGGCAACAGCAACTATGGGAATCCGGCCTATGTCCGCGAGAGTGCATCCAAAGCGCGGAAGCGCAAACAGCAGCAGCAGCGACGCCAGCAGAATGAGCTGAAGGAGAATGAATACATCAAGAAGCATGTGCCAAACAAATTCATAAAGCCGCGTGCGCCGGATCGCACGCCGCCTCCGATTCACTGAGCACAGACATTGATTTAATTAATTTAATTATTAATTATAAATTATAATTTAGTTATTTACTTGTTACTACACGCACACACACATACGCGCACTCTCACGCTGGCTAATGCATAAAGCATTGCATACTTTCAAGCGTCAATGAAAAGAGCTGAATGATTGACAATCCCCGCCTGAGATTGATGAATTCTTTGCAACACAACGGTATTGACTGCATATAATTAAGCTTTCTATAAGCTACATTTCATTATATTACACTATTAGCTCTGTCGATCAGAGGATTCATCAGACAGGCGTGTTCAGCTGGTGTCATTGGCCGCCTTGAGTAGCAAAACAAAGTTCCACACAATTTATAGTTTAATTTGCGCATTCGCACCCATGACAGCACCAGTATTAAGCTAAGCATTATCCCAACAGTGTCCTATATCGAACATCCTCTGGTGTTATATATATACCCCATTCATTGCTCCGCCTTACATCCCGCCATCCCACATCTGCAGCAGCGTTTGCTTTCATTGTCGCCATTTGTTTAGTTCATTAAGTTTTATTTATTTTAGTTAATAAGTTCGATGAGTTTGATGAGATTGATAGACCCCTGCCCGGCCTATGTACTACTCAAAGGTACGAGTATGTTGTGTGTCCGTTTTAATGTATTCGTATGTGTGTATTATCGCTTAAAGAAAAACCAACTCGTACTACTCTTAACTCGATAACAATTAATTAAGTTAACCAAAATATATATACATACATACATACATACATACTACTATCTATACATAATGCTATAATAGTTAAATAAAATGTAGTTTTTGCTTAAAATTTAAGCTTTAAACATATGTATATGAAAGTTGCACAAACAGTATTTTTGCTTAGTTTAATCCTCTCTATAAAACTGCAATACAAACTACAGATGGAACAAAAAGAAAAGAAAAACATAAAGGAGCAATTGCTCCGCAATTAAATGCTATCCCCCTCTCTCTCTCTCTCTCACTCTCTTCCTCACTCTCTCTCTATCTCTTTCTATCTATTAAAAACTTCCCACTAATCTCATTAGGAAAAGTTAGGATTAATACATGTATTTGTATTTCCACTTACATATATGAAATTCAATTAAAAAATTAATATAAACTGTGTTAATATTTATAATGTTCTTTCCAAATAACAATAACAAGCAACAAAACTAAAAGAATTTTTGCCATTTTCCAATTATTATTATTAATTATTGAATTAATCAAACTTAATTAATGTATGTATATGGCTGAATCTGTAAGTGTATGACATAAAAATGCATATAAACAAAGAAAACTCCTTAAAAATAAAACAGATAAAAAACAACAATGCAAACAAATTTCAGATGCAAGAAATGAAATAAAATATATAAAAATTTTAAAATGTTTTGTTTATGTTTGGGATGGTCCAAAGCAAATGTGTGGGAAAGAACTTAAGTTAGTTTTAGCTTAGAATGCTTTGATGCTTAGGATTCTTGAGAGAAGATTACTGATGCTTACAGTCAATCATTCGCAGATTAGACTAAACATCTAACCAGCTAGAATACTTAGTCATAGTATTGACATTCTTTATTATGATATTACAATGCAAGCAGCTAACTTCTCTCTAATAATCATTGATAAGATTGGTAAGACTAGAGTTGCCAATGAACCCAAGAGTCAATTGCATACTAGACTAGAAATATAGAAATAATATTACCAATTCGACTACTTATTGCTATGTAAGGAAGCTAACTTCAATATTTATATATTAGCCATATTTTTAGTTAAGGAAACTAAGTCAAACACTCGTCTTTTTCAGACTAGACATGGTTATAGACTCGTAACCCAAGCTCGAGTACTCACACTCGGGCTTGTTGCCTTTTTGGATTGTGTGAGGTTTATGATTATGTTGTTTAATTTCTTTTTATTTTTTTGCTGTTGCTTTTAATGTTTATGTGGCATCAGATTCGCAGGCACGAACCCAGAAACAATTGCGACAAAAGACGAAAACCGAGCGACGACAAAGGCGATGGCGAAGGCGACGACGACGACGACACTCCGTCTAGGGTGGCCTGGGTGACTCTGGGGCAGCGGACGGAAGGAAATGGTTCGACACTTGGTGCTACGAGCTCTGCTCTTGGAGCAGCGCATCGAATTACATACTCACACTCACACTCACACTCGCAATCGCAATCGCACTCGCACTCAGATTCAGACTCACATTCACATCAATTTATGCATGTTTGCTTAGCAATACTTGTCAAAGTTGTCTAGGGTTTGGTTGTGCGCCCAACAACGACTGTGCACAACATTGTGTGTAATTTGAGCGGGGCAATCATTTGCCTGTGCCTCTGCTTCTGCCTCTGCCACTGTCGATGTCTCTGCCTCTGCCTCCCTTCGCCTCCTGCATCAATGTTCAGGCCATGGGCATTTCTTGGAAGGCAGACACTACTTATATACAATAAGCTCGTAAATCGACGTCGATTTAGACAGAAATACAATCTTGTGCGAGGCTGAAATTGCAGGCGATCCATTGAGGAAAGCCACCAACACGCAGTCGCAGTCGCAGTGGCAGTGGCAGCCGCAGCGGGGCACGTGCAGCGCATGCGCAACGAGGCAACGCGGCAGCGAGGCAAGTGTGGCAAAACGGAGGCAACAACTGAACAATTGGACAGCTAAGCAACTGAGCAGCAACTGGACACACACTCTGATTGATGCATGTCGTCTTCAACAGAATCGAATTAATGTTTGACATCTGCGCCCGGCCACCGACTGTGTTCGGTTGCCTCTTTTGTTGCTTCCGCGTGTCGCTCGCCTGGAGACGACGCGGATGACGCCAGCGACGCCATCGACGCGTGCTCGTGCCTTATCAGGCGCTAACCTGTCCATATCGGTGCAAATGCCGTTGCCAATATGGTTCGTGTATAATTGGAGCGTATGTCTGTCTGTGTTGTATGTCATGTGTGTGTGTTGTGTCTGTCTTGCGTCTGACGTCTTGTGGTGTGGCGCCAGAACGTGCGCCAAATTTGGCATTGTGAAATGTTGCTGTTGTCCATCAAGTGTCCCATTCCCCATAGGCAGCTGTTGGATGAGCATTAGAACGTCGCCAGCCACTTAAAATCAGCGATTTATCACGAACATTGTTTGTCCTGCACAAATGAATAAAGCGACGACAAGTCGAATCTATAACCATATCCACATTCACATCTAACCACCATCGACAATGACATCCACAAAAACGGTTGCCAAGTGCTGGCCCCCCTTCAAAAATCTCCAAATTGCAGAGCCACATAACGATAAAGATGCGCAGCGATAAGCCGCAGGCAAGCAGCATATGGACATGGTACATGGTGCATGGGACTGGGAACATGCCATGCATCATCCTTATGGCGGCACAAGTTCTGAAACCCTTGAAATCCTTCTTGAGTGTGCATAAGCGAGTGCCACACAACGCATGAATCACTTTTTGTCCGAGGACAATTGCGGGGTCCTCGCATTGTTGTGCGTAGGAGTCGGCCGCCATTAGCGGCATATGTCAGCTGACGCCCACGTAAGCCGGCTTCCAAGGGTTGCACTTGCGGGTGGTTTATTCCCACGCATTGATGTCCCCGGAAAAGCTAATAGAAACTGAAATCTATGCGTTCGCAGTGACACCCAATGGCTCCCGCTCTTCCCGTTGCCCGTTCGAAGAGGCCAATGAAGCGTTATTTATGTCAATGACTTGTCTTTTGCGTCATATTCACATGTGAGAGGGAGAGTGAGAAACAGAAAGGGAGAGAGAGACATAGAGTAGAATACGGCAATCAATTGTTAAAATAAATTAAAGCATACTCTTCGGCGCTGACCTAAATGTCTAAGCAACGGGGTGGCAATTTCTGCTATTTCATATGCCCCATTTACACCGGACAGTGCAACACAAGTAACTGAATAAACGAGTATGCAAGACTAAAGATTACCCTGCTTGACAGGCGTTGCGTAAGACAGTATTCAATAAACGAATTTTAAAATTAATAATACAAAATTATTCGATATTTACTTTGAATTTTTCTTAATATAGAAACAATCATATCAAATTTCAGTTCTTTAAATCATGTATTGCTCTTGAAATATGTTATTATATTCTATTATATTTCTACGCATTTTTAAACTAATATTTTAATATTTAATATAGTAAAAAAACGAACCAGCAATGTCCTGAAAAAGTTGTCTTATATAGTAGATAAACATCTAAAAATATTCTTCAAGTAGCACTCAACAAATGTTGCCACATCTCGCAATTTTAAACTTAAACACTTTTAAAGAATGAAATGAATTAATTGTTTAAACATTATAAATAAAAATGTTTGATAACTGCAATAAACCATGAAGAATTCCCAATTTTCTGACATTACAAATAATTAAAACAATAAATAAATAATTGTATTACAGCATGCATATTCAGATTGTTTATAAGTTGCAACAACTAAACTAGTTACTTACTTACATAGCGCGTGAAAGTAAACGTGCGAATACACCAAGTATGTGTGTGAATTCATTCACTCTGAATGAATATGAATTGTTGAAAATTAATGGTTGTCCACATGTTGTTGTTGATGTTATTGTTTTCTCATTCTTATTGGTTCTGTCCAATTTAATTTGCAATCAAGTATTCAGCGTCGCTTCTAATGGCCATGGCGTGTGTGTGTCAATCAAAACTTTTGCTTTTGAGGTTTGCGTTTGAGTTTGGCTTTTGCTTTGGCTTTGGGTTTGGGTCTTGTCTAATTTAATTAATTGCCTCCATGGATAATGGGGGATAGGCAATATCAAAGCATTTGCATAATTAACAGTGGGAAAAGAGAGAGAGAGAGAGAGAAGGGGGAATTAGAGGGGAAAGGCTGTCGGCAGGATGTAGTTAATAAATGTATAGAAATTAACATGTTGACAGCTTCCCTCTGCGGTCAAATCGATTCAACAGACACGCAGGCGACAGCTTGAGAAGATATTATTATTCTTTTTTTTTTTTTTTGTTTCTTTCTTTTCTGTTATTTTTGTTTTTGCAAATCAACTCAAACAAGTTGCCACACAAAGAGGCAATTCTTTTCAATATGTGTTTTATTATTAATTATATGAATTAACTTGTTTTTCTCTTGCTGTTACAACCGTGGCTGGACGGACAAATAAAATCAAATAAAACAAAATAAATAAATGAAATGCGACTTAAGCGAAGACAAGCAAACAACAATTTCAACGGACTGATCATCGTCAGATGTAAAATGCAATTAAATGCAATTATGCACAAAAGTGAGTACTCACTCAAACTTGTCGCCCTGCCTCGCCCCGATGTTCGATTATGACGGAAGTTGTCAGCTTACAATCAACAGCGATTATCTAATCGATGCTCAATTAATGCACATTGTACATATCAGTTTCTTATTATATTTCTTCTACGGCGTCTTAAATAATTGATGAACCGCTTGGGAATTGGAAGTTTAATGTGAATGCTGAATAAGTTAATAATAAAACATAGAGAACTATTTCTATAAATAGTCCAAGGAATATGTAAAAATATTCTTACAACTTTAAATTTACCCAGCAATATCATTTAAGTGATTACATTATATGATTTGCACAAGCCAAACCATTCTATAGCCATTAAATCAAGTGATAACTTTGAGTGGTGCCGCGTGGCCTAATCTAAATGTTATCGCCTTTGCAATTAGCATATTCGTGCCACTAAATTTAGTCTAATGAGTTGACACTAATATGTCGAATATTGTAGCCATAAAATTCAAATCAAAAACTTGCTGCTGGCCATGCCGACTAATCATTCACTGCAAAGCAACAACATGAAATACAGTTAAGATACAATTTGCTTAACACCCACAAATTAGGCAATGACAGCGACAACGACAACGACGGCAAAATGTTCCCATATATATATACACACATTTATTTATATATATAACAATTAAAAGCTATAGATCTATATTGATCTTTTATGAGCACATAAATTAAAACATGTTCGTTTTATAGTCTGACCAACCGACAATGAACAACGAACAGCGAACAATGCAGAGCTCGTGGCAACCAGATATCGTTCAATGGACTGATCCTCTAATATTTGATAGCATAAAAACAATTTGGCTAAATGATACAATGGTAGCTGAAATCATTGACTGAGAATTGAAGCTATTGCTGTTGCTGTTGCTGTTGCTGTAGCTGAATCTGGAGAGCTGATGCTTGCTTGGTCACTACTCGTATTCCCGGTCGTTCCCTCAAATTAATATTTATGTTTGTTTATTAACATTTGTATTGTATAAACTTGTTCTTGGCCGTTTTGTTTTAAACGTGTTAGAAAGGCTTGGTCCGCGAAACGAAATGGCGAGAGAAATAGAAATATAATGGGTATGTATCCATCTTTATATATGTATATGTATATGTGTAAAAAGTTAATTTAACTAACTTCGCACACATGCTTGGTTAACTGATTCTCTGATTCTCGGCTATGACTCTGGCTCGGAGTCTGTCTGTCTGGTCAGCGCTATTCATTCGGACAGAAACGTTCAATAAAGACGGCCACGCGAATTGGCCAGGTTCTCATTGAAAGCGCTAGACCCAGGCGATTGCGATTGCCAAACGGTGAGCGGAACCGTGTCGACCCACAAATCAATGTGATTTACCATTGTCCAATATCAATTTTTCAATTAATTGGATTCCTATACGGATTTGGTGTCGGGTTTCTGTTTTCGGATTCGTATTCGTATTCGTCTTTTTCTGTGCAAAATGTCATTGATATTCTCAGCTGCCTGCGTGGCTATACTTCAATTGTTCCTGCTCCAATTGGTTAACAGCAAGGAGTACAGTTGGTGTGATCCTGACCTATGTGGTCCGGGCATCAAGCACGTTGCGTGTCGCAACAATGGCGTAAGAAACTTAAGCCTAGGAAGTATGGTTTCAGTCTTATATATCTCTTTCGGATTACATGCAGCACTTCCACAAACGCTGCCAGCCAGACTCCTATGAGGTGGACATCTCTCGGCATAAGGCGACTTTTGTGCACGGCCATAATAAGCGCCGCAACTTTGCGGCTTTAGGCAAACTGCCAGGATATTTTCCAGCTGCACGCATGACCACCATGGTGAGTTCAAGTTGACAATCTAACAGGAGAATTGATTTAATATTCACATCTATTAGGTCTGGGACGATGAACTGCAGTATTTGTCATCGTTGAATGTGCGCACTTGCATCTTGGATCACGATGACTGCCACAACACGTATAGCTTTGCAAATTCTGGTCAGAATCTCTGTGCCATTTGGCGTGATCGTAATCCCAATGTGAATGTGACAAGTCTTATTGAGGAATCCCTTGGACTTTGGTTCAACGAGTATCCGTTAATCGATAGCAGTTACATTGACAGATTTCGTGTAACAAAGTATTTGTAAGTACAAACTTTAGCTATAGTCTTGAATAGATGTCATTCATTCAATACTATACTGTTTAGTGAGGACTATGGCCACTTTGCGGAAATGATGGTGGATCGCAATTCGCGGATTGGATGCTCTATAATGCGTTTCACGCGTCCCGATTATCCCTATGTGTACATCTATAATGTAGTCTGCAATTATGCATCTATTTACGCATTAGATGCGCCCATCTATGAAGTTGGAAGACCTGCTTCGCGCTGTCGTACGGGCAAGAATCCATTTTATCCGGGTCTGTGCTCAACGCGGGAAGTCTACAGTCCGAACTACTGATCAATCAGTGTCTGTAGATATTACGCTCAGGTAGAGAACTGCCAAGTGTTCACAAAACACTGTCTGTGCTGTATTTTATATAAGTTTATAGTTTATTTTAGCTGTAGTCTTTTGTTTATCAATAAATAATAATAATTCAAAATATTAGCCATAAATTTATTCACATATTCACTTTTGACCCTACTTCAGCAGGTGCTGTCAATGTATAATAATAATTAGATAATGATTTGTTGTAAAACTGCCTGCTGGAGATGGAGACACTCCAAGCGGTTGCTGAATATTCAAATGTTCTTTTAACGAGCTTAGCCAAATAATGCCAAAATTAATGAGCGACGCTTATGAATAAAGATTCGACTACAGTCTATGCGGACCATAAGATTTAATGAGCAATCGTCACGAAAATACACACCACTTCATTAATATACCCTGGGACTTTCTGAAGTGAGGGTATCAAACGTTTGGATCAAGGTAAGACAGGTTAACATTTGATAGCACAGCACTTTCGTTTGTTGTTCCCATCACAACAATGTGCCGAGAGATCATAAACATCTTGTTCAAATATGCAAATATTATTTTATTTGATTTTTGCACAACAGCTGCTGATCTCTAGCGATTGACAAAAAAAAAACCAGTATTAAGAATCTTAAACAGTTGAAGCTTTTAGTCTTGACCGCATAATACCAAAAAGGCCTAAAATGTCACTGAACTAAGAAAGAACACCCACATTATTGGCTCTGGTAGCTAAAACATACCTATTGAACTCGATTCAACTCTGCGTTAACAAAGTTAATGGGATAATTTTCCCAGAAGACACACGTTTATACCAACACTAGATTACTTTAATTTGTAGCATGTAAACTAAGACGTTGTGCTGAACTCAGACTTGAACTTATTCGTGTATCACTTATTTACTTAATGTATGTACATAATAATAACTCGGGATAGAGGTTTTTAACCCAGACTTTCAGCAGTAGACGCCAGTTTCTGCTTGAATAACTCGACGTGTAGACGTAATTGCATATTAGTTGTTTTTCTTTCCGAAAATACAAACTTTGCGTTTGAATAACTCTTATAACAAGTCTGCACTAAAAACAACCCTGCACATAGCGTCAATCGATCCTTAGCTGCATTCATCGAAATCAGAGCAAGCGATATACATATAGGGAAAACCCCTGTTGATAATCAATTGGCATATGGATAAAAAGTCAGTTAATTCAACAAACTGATTTAATATTAAGTAGAATGACTGCAAAGGATAAAAGAAGACTGCCTAAAATCATAGTAAGAATCTCGGCAGCACACTCACATTAGCAATTGTGACGTCACTTTGCATCTTTTGACCGTTAAAGTGCCTGCAATCAATTCATACAAAGACAGCGTGACCTGCCTTAACCGTCAGACAACCGCGTACAACCTGCACTGCACCCGTCGCCTTATTTTACATATGTGCAACCCAAAATATCCAAAAATAAAATTTAAAATATACTTTGTGCGCTTTCACATGAGCGTCTGAGATTTTCGATATAAATATTGCCTTGCATGCAGGCAGGATTTGCATTACCATAATATTTACTGCAGCATTCAGAACATGTCAATGGAAAAATCTTTAATTTGTATTTGCTTGCAGTTGTTCTTTGTTGCAACAACAATTCTGGCCAGCGATCAGTCCTGGTGCGATCCTAAGCTATGTTCCGACGGCGGCACTCATGTGGCCTGCAACAATGATGGCGTGAGTTTAATCCTGATACTCTGGTAGTTCCTTGCAAATAATTCATTACAAATCCCTTAGGAGTTTCATGAGAGCTGTGCATCAGATGCCGTAATGATCAATCTGAAGCCACATCGCGACTTTATCTTGGACGAACACAATAAAAGGAGAAATTTCATAGCCGCGGGACAACTGCCCGGCTATTATCCGGCAGCTCGAATGGCCACAATGGTATGGGATGAGGAACTGGAATATCTGGCTACTTTAAACTTGAAGACATGCAATCTGGACCATGATGACTGCAATAATTCGTATCGCTTTCGCAATGTCGGGCAGAATTTGTGCGGTGTCGACCGGCCTCGCAATTTACCATTGAATGTGAGGAACATTGTGGAGAATTCCATGGGTCTCTGGTTTGGCGAGTATCCGCTAATCGATAGCAGCTACATAACCCAGTTTCGTGTCGCTAGGCATCTGTAAGTTAAACCTGAACTCTGATACTCTTGATCTCTGCTAACACTGTCATCTTTTGTTAGGGATAAATATGGTCATTTTGCAGAGACCGTCGTGGATCGCAATACACACGTTGGCTGTGCCATGATGCGATTCACCAATCCACAATACCCGTTCCTCTACATCTATAACACGGCCTGCAACTATGCCAGCACCTATGCCGTGGGTGTACATGTCTATAAAGTCGGTGAGCCTGCCTCCGAATGCAAAACGGGCACCAATCCTAAGTATTCAGCCCTGTGCTCACTCAAAGAACAATATAATCCAAATTACAATGAGTATTAAGTACTGAATATTGAATAAACTGATGACCAAAGATACATATTTAAAGAAATATAAATTAATTTGTTTAATTTTCTTCCTCAATCCTCATTTGGCATTTACTCATTTCTTCTTGATCGACAAGACAGTTATTATTTCCGTTCAAATAATAATAATGACGTTGTTAATTTTGCTGTATGCTAATTAACAATCTCAATATACATGTGTATATACTGATATACACATAATTTTTGGCCTGCACAGTGGAGCAATACGTTGTATTCAATTGATTTCATATTCGGGTTTTACCCAAAGAGGCTCGTTCTCACAAAAGTCGCAGGTAATTTATAGGGTATTCAATCAACAACAGCCACATTTACAACCTAACACTTAATTGAATGAATAAATGTTCTTCATAATTGATTTATGTACAAATTAAAATCACCGCTGTTCTTACTCAAAATTGAGAATAAAATCAATTTTATGTAATGATTCCCTGCGGCATTCGATGATTCCACAGTATAGGGAACTGTTTTCTCTGCATGTGATTGACCTATGTTTGTAAATGAATTTAAACCGCAAAAATACATTTAATCATGAAAAGATCACAGCTAATGTGGCTTAAACTTGACGTCAATAAATTCACATGGGGCCACCCTGGGAACAGGCGAGAGACGACAGGAGATGGAGTGAGTAACCCGCTGGACTCGTTGACGTAGACATTTCTCACTCAATTGTCGCCAATTTACGAGGCATTGTTGAGCCTGGTCTGAGACTGGGGCTGAAACTGAAATTGGGACTTGTGACTGAGAACTGGATAAACTATGCGTCCATATAACTTAGCGCTTCATGTGTGGGATTTGGATTTAGTGGCACAACCACAACTGACAACGGATCACAGCCCACACGGCGCATGGCAGACACAGCGTCTGGTTGTCTGATTCCGAGTCTGGCCAGGCTGCAGCTGGAGCAACTAATACAGTGCTTGTGTGAGTGTATAGCTTTATCTGTGACTTTTATCTTGTTTTATCTGCGGCTATGCATCATAAACGAGTCCACACGCCCACATAACCAGGTTGCCGTCTCCATTCGCCAGTCCCAGTTCTATTCAAATAGCCATAAAAATAACAGATCAGACTGTGAAATATAAGCACTGCTCGCTGACAGTTTACTATTTGTATTTGAGTATAACAATTCCAAGGTATTTATGTATCTACCACCAAATTCCTAAATCGCTAAACAGCTCCTCAGTGGTTGGCAGCTCGAAATCCTCATTGACCCACTCGGAACGTTTGGCTGTCGGCGGCTGTGGCTCCTCGCCAGAAGCAGGTGGCCCATAATCTTTGCGATAGCCAGTATCACGCAAATCATCCTCATCGTATTCCTCTTCCTCCGCGTCTTCAACAGCCTCTAAGGAGCTACTCAAAGTCGACACCCCAGCTCGTGCCACAGGTGCTACCTTGTCGCATAACATGCGATCCATGGTGCCAATTTCGTCAATCGGCTGTGCCTGTGTCTGATGTGCTGCATCAATTGGTTGCTCCATGGCCGCTGTTTGCTGGGTCGTCTGTGCGTCTGCTGAGGATGTGGCCAAGCGAATGATACGATCAAAGAGCGTAGCAAAGTGACGTCTAAAGCGACCGTAATCAAATATATCCCTTGTGCTATTGCCGTCCAACAATCCGTGCGTCGATGTTGACTTCGAGCGCACCAACGGCCCAAAATGATGTAACATATCAATGCCTGGCGCCATTGATTCCTCCCAACTCTTAAAATAAAAACATCAAATAAATAAATCAAAAATACAAACATATTCGCCTTTGAACTGAATGCCTTGTGTCTTGTTTCACACGATACCCACCAATTCTGTCCAGTCCTCCACAGGTACGCTCAGGACTGAGCTAACAACATTCACCACACGCTCCTCCAGGTTCAATGCATGAATTATCCATTTAGCCAATGCTACGGCGCAGTTCAGGTCGCTGCGCTGTCTAAACACGTAACCGACAAAAGAATCAACAACAAAAGTGTCAATACATTAATTCCAGTGTCCATACTACAGTGTCTTACAGATAAGTTCAGTCACTGAATGAAACTGTGTACACAGAAATTATCGTATTTTGCAAGAATTAAAATTATACAGTAGCTCGTATTCTCTGCTTGAATTATAGAATCTTTTACACCCTTTCATTGATTCAATTAACTATTTGTATGGCAATTAAAAAGGTCCCTCAAAAGGTTCGATATATGTAATACATACTGTTCGAAATAAGCGAGCAGCCACTGTATGCACAGGGTGGTTAATTACTGCTCTATCGGGTGGACCCACCTCTGTTCGTCCCGTCGTATTTCGACTAGTTTATCGCCTTCCAGTATCAGGTGGTCATAGTTCGCCTCAATTTGCATAGTGAGTGCCTCTTTGGGCTCGGTCTCCGACTGCTCCTGCAATTCACGCTGCAATGTTTTGAACTGTTGCCATAGTGCCTCCAATTGTTCCTGCAATGCCACAACAAAACACCTCCTCTCTCATTCTCTTCCTTTCACACTGTTTCTTGCTACTCCCACATACCGTTTGCTTGCGTATGTTTTGCTGCGTCTCGTGGTGGACATCGGCACGATGAAGAATGGGTTGTATGGGTATGAAAGGCGCCGCAATGATGCGTTCCACACAACGATTGAGTACGCCACGCTTTGGCTTCTTCTTGTGCATTTTAAGCATCCCCGCTGCGCTGTCCAACTGCAAACTGGTCTCTACAATGCGCTCCAGTATCATGGCAAACGTCTCCACATAATCCGATTGTATTCTGTAGCAAAAAAAAGAACGATTCAGTTGGGAGTGCATGACTAAGAGATTGCCAGAGTTCAGACGCCAAGATACCCTAACTTTAATGAATTTATGTTACCATGCTTAAGTGCGGCGTCGTCTTTGTTTTTGTTTTTGTTATCTAATAGTGATGACTCTTACATCGATCATATAGAATATCGGATATCGATGCTGCTATATAGCGAGTATTTTTACACAGCACTAATTACACTCAAACTTGCATAAATCAGTCACTAAACATACCTTAGACGATTCGAATTCTTTGCTGCAACCACAGTAATGACCTCTGTTAGCTTCTCCAGCCCGGGGCACAACAACTGCAGACCCAGCGCCTGCGTTTCGCTATCTGCCGCCACAAATTCGCTGAAAAAGGTGAACAGCTTGGGCGGCACATGCTTGCTGGTGATAGTGTAGGTCAATTTGATGCCCGCCGCCTTTTGAGGTTGGCAGCTGCGATAGAACATGGACAGCGGCAAATAAGCGCTTTGTTGTATGACACGCGGAATGCCCTGCGAAGCACTCAGAGATTAGTGAAAACGAGCAGCAGCAGATGGACAGTTTACCTACCCGGGGACTAAGAAAGGAGGCAAACACTTCGACGCGTGTGCTGTGCACGTGTAGAAGTTCGGACATGTAAAAGTCCAATTGCAGCTCGCGACAAGTGCCAGCTGGAATATCCACCAAGCTCAGCGTCTCCTGGCTGCAACGCACGCCACTTGGTGTTTGTATAACCAGCTGCAACTCTGCCAGCTCAGCTTTAACTTTGAGCTTAAGTAGACCTTTGGCCGAGGGCAGCTCCTTGACCGCCACATCCGCCGGCACATCCAATAGCAGTGTGTCCAAATCATCAAAGATCTCCTGCCGTATGCTGAAACTAAGACGCACCTGATCTGCAGCCTGTTGATTAAGTGCATCCATGTCGCGTATATCAACAGACTCCTTAATCTCATCCTCCAGCTGCTGCAGCTGCTTATGTGCCTGAGCAAAGCTCACCTCCTCAACGTTTAACGGCTGCACCTGGAACTGATACGGCTGGGCGCCCAGATAGCCCACCGTCAGCTGTCCAGTGGCAGACAAAGTAACAATGCTGCCCGCTAGAGCCTGGACATTGGACCGCTGTATGGCCACTGGAGCAGGCTGCTGCCACTGCGCTGCCCAAATGATATTCGCCTCCTCGTAAATGTGCAGCTTGGAGGCATCTGACACAATGGCGGTAACGAGGCGTGCACCAGGCTCTGTGGAAGGAATTGAGCGTAAGAGCCATCACAGGCTGCTTATCCCTATTCCTATTCCCTTACTTACCCCAGTAATAGCCCACTACAAAGCTGTAGAAACACTTGGGAGCGTAGTCCAGCTTCAGGATGAAATTGAATTTTCCATTGTCATCAAGACAGATGAAGTTGCGTTCGCCCAGAATCATGATATACGAACAGGTCCTAGTGTATCATACAGTTAGTAGCAGCTGACAAACATCAGACTCATATTGAACTCACTCTTTCAGCTGTACAACACGCATATCGAGTATGCCCTCACCGATGCACTGCGACCAGATGGGCTGGTAGCTGCTTTTGGTAACCAGCGAATGGGATAGATCCTGATAGCTATACGACTGCAGATGCCAGGTGGCGCTGAAGCGATAGAAGCTATCGGTGCGTTCGCAGTAAACCACAGGAGCTGGCAAACTGCGTTGACCAGGAAAACGACATTCGTACGAGATGCCATCCTGCTCGTAAAATGTAAGCGTGCCATCCAAATGCACCACACAAAAGAACTCCCGACCTTTCACCTGGCCGAAATGGCCCTGGCACATAGAGAAGGCAACCCGCTGAAATTTATGCTCCGCCTGCTGCTGAAGTTTCAGTTGAGCGCCATATTCGGCCAATCCACTGATTGTCTGCACATTGTAGATGACAACCGCATTGGGCAGAAGCACGCCCAGCTGATTGACATTCTCGTTGCGTATATTGCTGCAAATGCTCTTAATGATTTAATCCTCAACAGGTGTGCTTAACTGAATGATTTACCCGCTAAACTTGCCCGCATAAAGACCTAAGATGGGCGCCGCCAGCTGCGTTTCCAGCAGCAAATCTGTGGCATCAAACTCATTGGCATGCGGATAGTAGATGCTCAGCTGTCCACTCTGGGAGCCAACAATGATGTAGTCCTTCTCCTGTGCCTCCAGTCCAAAGCGTGCACACAGCAAACTGGCCACATCGTAGTCACCCGTGGTGTCTCCACATTGTGCTGACCACCAGCTGCACACGTTGAACAAGGACATGTTTCGAATCTGTCTTGAAAAATTACCCGACTAATGGATAATGTTGTTGTCCAAAGTGTTGCCATGGCAAAGAACCATTCACAACGAACTAACCCGGTATTCATGAGCCCACAATTGAATAACAACAACATTGTTATAATAATCATCATAATACTTGCATTTTATTATATTCGTAATTATTCTAAATCATAAGTTATATATGTACTTAGCTATATATAAAGTTTATAGTTTTAATTCTAAAATTATGAATATAATATAGATCTAAAAGTTTACCAAATTTACATACTGCGTCTAGGAAAAGCTTAAGGAATACGATGTACACATACGTTTCCGAATGCTTAGCCGTATAATTAAGAAATATTACTAAAAGCTAGACACATTATTATTGTTGTTTATTTATATAATTACAACAGCAGCGTTAAGCTAACTGTGTGTGTGTGAGTGTGTTTGTGTGTACTGCCACACTTGGCACACATCATCAACATCATTAAAATCCTGTTCCTAGCACCAGTCGAGCGCCGTTCTTCATGGCTGTAAAACCAATCGAAACAAAAGGTTTTTAAGTACAGTTTAGCAAATGATTGATTGATTGACTGATTGACTGAATTGTTTTGGATTTGACGGACAAATTGTAAAATGTATGAAATTGAAATGAGAGAAGCATTCAATAATTTTGTATATGTCACACATTTTAATCGAAATTGTTGCCCACTGTAATTGTAGCGAATATGCATTTAGTTGTGGTGGTTGTTGTAGTGCTTGTAATTGTGCTTGTTGCTGTGGTGGTGGTGGTGGTAGTTGTTGTGAAGGTGGTCGTGTTGGTGGTTGTGGTGGTGCTTGTGGAGGTAATGATGGTACGCCGATTGCGAGGCCGAACAGCACCCGCTCTTGCACGATTCGCTAAATGTTATTCTTTCTCGCTTCTGATCATGATCTTTTTCTTCACCAGCGTTCGTACCTGTTGCGTTGTTGGTTGTTGTTGTTGCTGCTGTTGCTGTTGCTGTTGTTGTTGTTGCTGCTGCTGTTGTTGCTGCTGCTGCAGGCTGCTAACCGTTGGCAATGGCGCTGTTGTCTGTGTTATGGTCATTACCTCAGCCGGACCAGCTGTGGGTCCGGCCATGCTTGTGTGTTGCTGCTGTTGCTGTTGTTGCTGCTGCTGTTGCTGCTGCACCACTGCTAGCAAATTGCCACCGGCTGTCGTTTGTAGGCGAACTGGGCTGGCATTTTGCCGCTGATTATGCTGCAATGCCGCAATCAATGTCTGCTGCGTCGTCTGACCACCGCCAGAAGCGGCCACCTTCAAAGCGCTGGCAATATTCTGACCTGTACGCAGATTACCAGCTGCTAGAGCCTGCGCCGAGGCAGCGGAAACCACCTGCGAAGTGTGCAAATATTCATTTAATAATTGATATTCATTTATTATCAAATATGTATTAATTACCTGTATGGTCTGACGCTGTGTCGCCTGTGAGGCTACCGAAACGGGTATGACACGCCCGACACTCGTTTTGCCCAACACAAGTCCCGTCTGTTGACCACTGCGCATCACCTGTTGGATTTGTTGCACGGTCACCGAATTGGGCAATGCTTTGGTGTTTTGTATGTGCAACAATTGAGCCTGCACACTGCCACCGCCGGGTGTTGCCTTCTGTTGTTGTTGTTGCTGCTGCTGTTGTTGCGCTGCCGGGGAAACGGTGACGCCGCCTGGCGTCTGCTGCTGTGGCCCCGTCGTTGTGGCAACAATATTGGTAGCTGTTGGCTGACCAGACGCACTAACTAGCTGCGTCATGCGACTAATCTTCCGTGGCATGCCCAGCTGTTGTTGCATTTGCAGATGCCGCATTTGATTGGGCATCGTCACCTTGATCTGGCTACCTGGCTTCAGCTGCGGCAGAGTCATGTTAATGCTGCCCGCTTGCACCGTAGGTGGACCTGTAGCAGACACGGTAACGCCACCTGCACTGACGCTGCTGCCACTAGCCGCAGCTGCGGTGGAGGCCTTAACAAGCGAAGCAATTTGCTGTTGTGTCACCTGTTGCGATTGTTGTTGTTGAGCAATGCCCGCCACAGGCAGCTGTTGTTGCTGTGTGCCGCCACTGCCACTGCTGGTGGTGGTAAAGAGCGGTCCTGTTGCCTGCTGAGCTTTCTGGGCGGCCAATATGTTGTGCCGCTTAACGAGCAGCATATCACCAGCACCTGTTACACTATTGCTGCTACCGCTACCATCGGTGGCCAGCACCTGTCGCTGTAGACCCTGCTTACCGGCCGTCATTTGCTTAATGAACTGCGTACGTGCCTGTCCATGCATTTGCACCGAACTAACCACATTGCCCGACTGCACTGCTGTTGCACCGGGCATACCCGTTACCGCAACCTTCTGGCTTGTAACATGTGTAGACGTTTGCATGAGATTGCTCGTTTGGATGATTGTGCCAGTGGCTAGTGCCCCGCCTGCTGTTTGCACCACAGTGGGATTCAGATTGGTCGTACCAACGCCACCAGGTCCCTGTGTGGCCTGCAACACCTTGAGATTACGCTGCCGATAGAGCTGTATATGTGCCGCAGGCTGCTGAGTGCCTGGTAGCACCGCCTTGCCGCTCTGCTGGAGAGCGCTAACTGGAATGCCCTTGGTGGTTACCAGTTGAGTTGTCTGCGTAGTGGGTGAGCCAGAAACAGCTGCCAAGCGTAGTTGAGCTTGGAATTGTGCGGGGCTCACACTTTGTCCCAGACTGGGCATCGATACAATGGACTGACCACCAGCGGTTGTACGCTGTTGCAACACGACATCCTGCAACGTATTGCCCCCACCAGCAGCAGCAGACACAATGCGCTGACCACGCAGCATTGCCGTGTTCAATGTGGTCACTGTGCCCGTTGTTGACTGTTGCTGCTGTTGTTGTTGATGCTGCTGTTGCTGGCCTGTTGCTGTGGTGGTCAACGGTCCAACGGAAACCACCTGCGGCAACGTTTGCGTCTGCACTATGCTACCCAATTGTGGTGCACTATTCACAGGCAGCGTAGTCTGTGAGGATATCGAGACAATCTGTGCTGTTGACGTCGCATTCACATTGCTATGCGTGGCAAGCGGCAGCGATTGAACAGGCGTGGTTAGCACCACACTGACACTCGACTGGTTACCTTGTGGCACTGCCTGCAACTGTACATTGCCGCCAGCATTGCCTGATGTTTGCTGCGCCAGCTGCTGCAGTTGACCGGCTGTCAAATTGGCAGTGGTGCCCACAATCGTTTTAACCAACTGTTGTGTTGTTGTTTGGGTGCGCAGTTGCTGTTGCTGTTGTGGCTGATGCAGCAATATAGCCGTTTGTTGCGTCGGTGCCACATTGGCGCTAGTCAAATGTTGTATCTGCAACTGCTGCAGTTGTCCCGTGTTGCCAGCGGGCACAGTAACTGTTGTTGCCGTGGTGTTCGGCACCAACTCAACGGACTGCTGAACTGTTGCAACTGTTGGCAAGAGTTGTTGTTGTTGTTGTTGTTGTTGCTGCTGCTGTTGTTGTTGTTGCTGTTGTTGCTGCTGCTGCTGAACTTGCTGTTGTACTTGTTGCTGATGCTGCTGCTGTTGTTGCTGCATTGGTTGCTGATGTTGTTGAACTGGCTGTTGCTGCTGCTGCTGTTGTTGTTGCTGCTGCATGGGCGGCATATGACCGCGCTGTTTATCGCGCATCTTGTTGGCTTTCATCATATCGGCAATTTCACTAGGCGACACTGGCTGATCGTAATTGCTAATGCCAAACTTTTGAAGCACTCCCATATGTTTGGGATTCATTAAACTGGGCGCATTGAATTGACGCTTCGGCGGCGGCGCCTTCTTTAAATATGCCGTCTTTATGGTATCAAATCGCTGACGCATCACCTTATAGAACGAAACATTGTTATCGCTGGCATAGAGCTGTGTGGTTCGCAGGTAGCGCAGTGGGCTCTTCATATACTCCGTCCGCAATATGGGTTTCAATTTCTTCTGCTTTTTGGGACTTTCAACAACTTTGCCCTCCTCCCGGGGCTGGATGTGCGTCTCGTAGCGCCAACGGCACTGCCTGGCCGAACGATACGTTTTCGAGCAAAAGTTAACAAGTTCCGATACTAAATCCCAGTTGGGTGTCTGTCCTGGTGACAAGAGCATAAGGCTGCACGGCAGCCCCTGCAAATTGATCAGGACATGCAATATGGCCATGTCTTCAAACACACACCACTCGCTCATCGCCTCTGGTTCTGCAAGTGGCTTAGGCGGTATCTGTGGTTTCAAGCCCGGTATCATTGAATTGGGCTTAAAACTGCCACGGAAACGTTGATTCTTCAGCTCACGACGTAGACGCGCCAACTGCGCCGTTGGCCGATCAAACAGCGAACGTGGCGGCACATAGTTATCCTCACGTCGCATTTTATTGGGCCTGCGGCTGCCATCGAAGCCGGCATCAGTGCGAGATCGTTTTAGCTCCCGGCGCACATAGACAGGTGGCAGCTCTGTTTCCGGTATAGGATCCAGATCGTATATAAACGACAGTGAGTGATCAATGTATATATCATTATTATCCTGTGGCGGAGTTGGCGGGCACCACATCTAATAAGAGAAACAAAATTATAAATATATATCATGCTTAATGCTCAACTGTTTCCACTTACCGGCATTTCCTCCATGCAATTGCGCGATATCCAGACCTGTGCCGAGGCGAGCAAAGTTAAAGAAAAGAATAAACGTTCCATTATATTATTTTCGTATCGTATGAAGTAACTCTGTTTTGGTGGTGGTGTTTATTGGCGGCTTATGGCTTAGTAACTATCGTCGTATCAAACGTGCCTATCAACCTATGTTGTTATTGTTTTGGCGTTGTAACATTTTCTATATTCATTATTGTTTATTCCCGGAACCATTTCGTACGGCGCTGAAGAACAATTGGCAAAGTCTATGGAACTTCTACTCACGGAAATCGATGTGATGGGCTGATGGGGGGTTTGGTTTGGGGTTCGAGATCAGGGTAGGAACGGGCCAACAAATAAACCAACGAGCATACAACGAGTTGGATATATAAAACATATCATATAAAATAAATTCTTTCTTATTTTTTTGTTTTTTTGTTGTTGTTTCTTTGTCGACACCAAAACAGAATTCTACATTCGTTAACACAGAAAATAATATGATTGAATATTTTGATTTCCGCTTATTCTTTTCCAACTTTGTCAAATTGTCTTCTATAAGAAATATCTTTAATACACACGCACGAAATTTGTCCGTAAATAAAAACCACAACGTCTTTAAAGTTTCTTTTTCTTGTTTTCTTTTTTTTTTTTTTTAAAGCATATCGATTCTTTTGTTTTATTTGTTAGTCAATCTATATGCTTATAGTCTTTAGATTTTTGTTGTTAATGCTAAGATTGTTTAGGATTGCTATTTTTTTTTTTTTTTTTTTTTTTTGAATACAAAATAAATTATCGAATGCAAAAATATATTAACATATACCATAGAGTTAGAGTTACCTAGAGACTTACGAACTAAGGCGCTGTTGAGAGTGTTTTTGAAGACTTAGATCGAGAACAGAATTTTAACAACGAAATTAATAATAATACAAATGGATTTTTAGTTAGTTTTTAAGTTGTCCGCTCACTGCTTACACATAAAAATTTATAATCTATATTCTGATGATATTTGTGTGTATATATATATACAATCTGGGATCGTGTTCTTAACTATTTAATGCTCATTGTGGGGGGGGGCAGCAGCAATCACATTTCTCACCACCTCTCTTCTCTCAATTGGCCTGGCTCATTGAGATGCTAACGTAACCAGCTTAAAGTGTCACTTAAATTAAATATTCTTTAATAAATACCAGTATTGTGTGCATAGAGCTTAGCAAGCACATTAAAGCTTTAACAGAGCTTAATTGTAAATACACTTATGCTCGCTTAAAGCTGATTTACTTGACTTTCATTCCTTCTTTATAATTTCTCTTATATTGTGTCACTTTAAGCTAATCATTGGATTATATATACGTACATTTTTGTTGCTGCCTTTGTTGTTGCCTATCCTAAACACAATTTGTTATCCTAAACGATTCTTATCTCAATCTCACTGCCTAGCACTGATTATGCCACCTAACTAACTTAGAAGGAAACTTGTTACAGTCTATTAAATACTCGTACATTAGATCTAAAGCAGTTTTACATTACACAACACATCAGTTGAACACCCTTTAAAAAGCACTCAGCGCACACAGCTTTTTAGCATTAGCAGAGATTTAGGCCAGGGACTTTATAGTTAATACTGATTGCTATTATCATCTCTCCATTATCACCTGTTGCTGCTGGCACCATTTGAGCTGGCACCTGAAGTCGCAATAGCTGCTGGTGGTGTCGAGGTGCTGGCAACGTTGGACGTACCACCGCCGCTTGTGCCCGACGTGGAACGCAAGCAGACACGCGGCGTTTTCGTTATCCAACGATTCAGCGTTGTTGTTTGGCTTTCATCGGCCTTCTTCAGCTGACGCCTGTTGCCTGCTTGGGGCCGACGTGTTTTTAACTTTGTGTCTGTTTGTGGCGTTGATTCGCTACGTGGCGTTGATCGCCTCACATTTCTGCTGGTACTACTGCTGCTGCCCTTCTGTGTACTCAACACTGGACTCACATCCAAAGTCCATAGATTGATCTTAACGGAGCCACGTGAACGTGTCCGAGGTGTGTGTCCAATGGCATCGTCACTACCGAGGCGACTGCTGTTGCTACGTTGCCTTTGCAACGATGGCGTCGACTCCTTGTTTTCAGTTTTGGCCGCTGCCTTTGACAGAGACAGTGGATCATTGGGATCATCTGTGTCCGTCTCCTCAGACACATTGTAATATGTGGAACTAGTCATTGTGGTATCTTGCACCTGATTGTGCGCATTCCAACCGTCCAAACTGTTACCTTCTTCGCCGGCTGTGGCATAGCTGGAATTGGACTGTGTGTCCACATTTACATCGGCATCAGAGTTGGCATTGTCATCGGCATTGTCACCATCATCGGCGTCATCATCCACATCAGCATCCTCGTCCAGTCGTTCTACATGCATTTCCTCGTCATCTTCTGTTTGTGTTGTGTCCTCTTGAGGAGAGTTAGGGGCTGATGCTGAGTCAGAGACCACGGTATCTTCGTCTTGATTATCATCTTCAGCACTATCCACAGAAACAAATGCATTCTCTGCCTCTTCATCACCTTCATCCTTATCAGGCTCATCATCTCCGCTTACATCGCTACTATTGCTCTTGGTCTGTTTCAATGCCAGCGGCGCTGATATCGTCGCACGCCTTTCAAGCAGCTTCCGTCGTGTAGCTGCCGTTGTCGTTAAAGAAACACTCTCCCTGCGTATCGGCTTGGGCTGTGGACTATTCTTAACTGGAGTTGTTGTTGGGGTTGTATTTGCAGCAGCAGCAGCTTTCACTGGCGTCTTCATCAACTTGCTCATGGCTATGTTAGCTGACTGTCTCTTCGGACGCTCCTCAGATGCGGGTGTTGCTCCTGCTGCTGCCAAAGCTGTGCGCGTTGTCTTTCTAGTGGGCGGCGTTGGTGTGACAGCAGCGCTAACCACGCCCACTGAATGTAAACGTGTCTGTCGTCTAGCGGGCGCAGTTATCGCTACTGCAGTTGACTTCTTACTGCTATTATTGCCGCTGCTTCTAGCCGGCGCGCTCACATTGAGACTGTTACGCCTCGTGCGTACTGGACTAACCTGTTGATCAGTTGATCTTTGCTTGTTGCTAATGCTTCTACTTAACCCTGGACCTTTGACCACCCCATGTTGCTTAAACCGTTTATCGCGTTTATTATATCTAGTTAGTCTAATGCCTACACCCGGTGTTCGTTTTTTTATATTGGAATCTTGTTTGGTATTAACCTGATTGCTGGCGTCCTTGCGACTGTAGGTCAGCAGCTCCTCGGCTTCCGTTTCCTGCTTAAGTAGCTGTTCCTCCTTCTCCATGGCTGCCAAACGATTCGCCTCCCATTCCCGTTTCTGCGCCTCAAGCTCCGCCTCAGCAGCGCGCAATTGCTCTGCTGTCCAGGCAGCGCCCGTGGCTTCCACAAAACGCATGGCGTACCGTTCAATTGGCGAGAGCTAAATATAGGATTGTATGGAATATATTAGAAATAGACCCTTGTAGAATAAATCATAAGGATAATGTCCGACGTTGAGTGATATAATCGAGCGTGGTTTGGATCGCTTCAACTATGTCTGAACGTCTGCTTCATGTTGAAGTTTCTCTGGGCAACGTTTGCTAGCTCAAAGGGGCACTGGGAAGCTCCTTTAATGTATATACATATACATATATATATAAAGCAAACGCTGCCCATTTCTTACATTACAATTAAGTCGATAACTCACCTGCTTGACAAGATTTTGCATTTCTAGATCGGCCTTGCTTAGTTCAACGGGTCCACCGCCATCCGCATTTGTCTCATCCGCAATGGGTATGTTCTCATCAAACTCGGCCAAATCGGCAGCCGCCTCAGCCTTGGCTGTCTTGGTGGCTTGCACATCCTGCTCGTCCTCAGCAGCAGCAAGAGCATGCTCATAGGCCCGCAGTGATTGCTTCTCCGTTTCGAAGACTGGCTCCACTTCAGCAGCGATTATCTTATCCTTCTCATCGGGCTTCTCTTGGCTATCCTCCTGCTCCTGTGTTTGATCCATAGTAAAGAGATCTTTGATGGTGGAGCTCTTGAAGAATGTGGTTGTGAAGTTGCCACCTTCAATGGCCATGTCACTCAGCATACGCTTTTGATTAGCCTTTTTTAAGATGTTAACCTCAATAGTTTTCTCCGAGACCAGCCGATAAATGTGCACATCACGAGTTTGCCCAATTCGATGGCAACGATCTTGCGCTTGCGCATCCATCGTGGGATTCCAGTCAGAGTCATAAAAGATCACAGTATCGGCGCCGGTCAAATTGATGCCAACCCCGCCCGAGCGAGTGGACAAAATGAAGCAAAATATTCGCTTGTCACCATTAAAGCGCTCCATGTGCATCTGACGCTGTTCAACACGTGTCGAGCCGTCAAGTCGCAGGTAAATATGTCCATGATAATTAAGGAATGCCTCCAATACATCTAACATTTTAGTCATTTGCGTAAAAATTAGCACACGATGTCCTTCAGCCTTTAGCTGCCTCAACAGGCGATCCAATGTTTGCAGTTTGCCGCAGTCATATTGAATTAATCGCGGATCGGGAAATTGAGTCGTCATGGCAGAGATTATAGGATGCAGCATTGCCAGCTTCGGCGAAAGCGAACGTGTTATCGTCTCCTCAATCTGTCGCTCGCTTTGCCAATGCGTCGATGACAAATTCTGGACATAGCGACGAGTCCTCGGCGCACAAACTGACGGCACATAAATCACAAAATTGGCAAAAATTGGAGCTAGCTCAGCGCATCGTTGCTCAAGGTTCTTCAGCAGCAGATTCAATGACCAGTTGTCGTTATGCTGCTGCATAGCAATGGTGCAATTTGCATAGCCTCTCGTTTGCCAGGTGGAATGTTTTAATGTACGCGTCGCTTGCATGCACTGTTCTATGGCTTGACGGCAATCTGCGCCATAAATGGGCGTGGCATCGGTGCGTCGACGGTTGATGGCAGCCATGCGTTTAAGAGAGGCCAAGCGTTGCTCCTTACGCAACTGTATGAGCTGTTGCACTCTATAAGGATCATCTGCGTCTTCGGGCGTAGAGGATTCCTCCTGAGACTTGCCATTTGTTTGCCGCTGCGCCGTCAACTTGACATGCGTGGCCAAATCCTTGATAATGGGATCCTTGCCTATCTGCTGGATCTGGGCAGCTGAGTTGCTACTCATTGCTGTTGTGCCTGGAGCTAATGCTGCAGTCGTTGCTGTTGTTTTGCTGGTCAGCGTAAGACGAGCTCCAGCACCTCCCGCACTTGTCGCAGGAGTTAGGTAGAAAAAGGGCTTTCCATCTTGCATTGTCTTTGCTACCTTTGCGGGTGTAGGAGCACTTATGGGCGAACGTGTGCCCAACAGTTTGGAGCTGCTACCCAATACATTAAGCGCTGCGCTGGTGGTGGTGCTGCTGCTGGCTGCTGTTGTTGTCGTTGTTATCAGGCTATTGATTATCACTGGCTTCAGAGACATATTGATGGGATTTATAGTGCCACTGACGCGTTTCAGAACCCGTCCGCTGGGTAATAAGCTTCGCATGGGCACAATTCTTGTGCCTTCCAGTCGCATGGCAGGGCTTGCACCTACACGCACAGCCTGCAACTTGATGCGCTGGGCAAGCTCAGCACTTCTGACACGTATGTGAAATCTATATTTGCCATTTGGACATCGAGGCGGTGGCTGCGGCGCACTATCAATTTCCTCAATCAGCTTACGAGGTGGAGCGAGCAGACGTGACTTGTGCGAGACGTAGGCCGTCAACGTTTGCTCCAAATGCAGCAGCATCATGTTCACAGTCTCCAAATTGATTTGCTGCAAATGCAAAATACTCAATTATTTCAATTTGTCAGATAATCAATCGATGGCTTAAGCTGAATTGTATTAAAATCAGGCAAATGCCTCGCAACAGCGAACATCCTATAAGAATCGCAACTCGCTCCAAAATAGATTGAGTCGCAATGTTCAGTGACATTTTATCATCATATTAATTATGTTTCAAAGTCTCTCTTCGTTACTCTTCATATGGCATTAGCCACACACTCACCGTGAACGGATCATACTCCGAGATGTCGCTGACTAGCCGCGGCGTATGGTATGCAATACCCTCCATTTGAAATGGAGATATCGTAGGACGCACTTCAAACATATTTGGATGATTACACACCTTCCGCAATTGCATTAGCACATTGATAACACTTAATAAGTTGCCAGTTTGCAGTGTTTCGCGGGTTCTATATAAGAAATTTCAATCAATTGGTATCATATTATGACTGTTAGGTAGGGATAACTTACTTGGATCGGCTCATGAAATCTTCATACAGATAGCGCTGACGATTGGATAAACGGCACATAACAACATGCTCGTACTTCTTTGGCATTTGCTTCTCTACCTCCTTTTTCAGTCGACGCAACAGAAATGGTCGAATCACCTGAATAAAATTAAATCAGTTAATTGTTATTACCGCTTATTTAACAAATCAAGAAATACAGAAATTGTATTTTGTAAACAAGTGTAATGAGCGTATTCAATGTGATCCGTATATTTTAAGGACATGATCACATGGATAAGTCGCAGCATCAATTTATTTTAGCAAGTTAACAAATTGTCATCACATGTGGGTATCGAAATTCAACGTGACACAGAGTGCACTTGCAGAGAAGGATTTAACATATATCTTAAGATTAGACTGAGCACAGTGTAAATGGAATTGAGCAATTAAGGCGCATCAAGTCACTTGCAACCGCGACAATTGCTCTGGCACACAGCTACGATTTTCAGGCGCGTTTATAAAGCGATCAAGAAAACGCTTTTAGGTGCTGCTTGTATACATCTTATTCTTAGGCTAATCTAGAAATGTACTCAGCGTTATGGACTCTCATTTGTATACAATTCAAGTCACTTGCAACTTAGCTTTGCTCTAGCACACAGCTACGATTTTCAAGCGCATTGAATTGGCGTACAAGAAAACGCTTTTAGGTGCCCCCATTTGACATTGTTTGCTAGAAAAGTTTGATCATTAGCTTTATTTACCTTATGCAATCGAGCAATTAATGTTTCGTTGTACTCCATGTTGCCCTCAATCATGCCAGTCATAGGATTGGAGAACCATTCCTTAAACTCGCGATGCGAGGAGAACACATACGGCATAAGAAAGTGCATTAGTGACCACAGTTCCATCAAATCATTCTGCAACGGTGTGCCAGTTAATAGCAGGCGTCTGTAGAGCATAGGAAAGAAAGAAATAAAATTAAAATTATGGTTTATAATCAAAATATTGTATGTTTATTTCAAATTTAAGTTAGAAAAACAAAAACTATGTTTCGAAACAAGGCCACAAGCATTCGAAGGGCTGAATTAGTATGCTCTCTGTTAAGTGTGCGGACTTATAACGTATTTTAATTTTAGCACCCAAGCGTAGTCGCCAGGCTAGTTTAGCAGTCGCATGGTTACTGATTTTGGTGCTTGCAAAATGGCATTTACAACTAATTAGCTACAACAATACAACAATTATAGTTGAAATTACTAACCTTTCGGTGGAGAAGTTTAGAAGTAGCTGCCAACGCTGTGACTTGAAATTCTTAATATTTTGGGCTTCGTCTAATATGAGATATTTCCACTTTTTACGCCGAAAACTTTGTTGATCCTGTACGACCAGTTTGTAGGATGTGATGCAGACATGAAAAGCATTTGGCTTTGTCCAGCCAACACGCTTAAGCTTACGTTCCTTCTGCGTTCCATAATAGGTGAGAATTTTGAAGCCAGGGCACCATTTTTTAAACTCCATTTCCCAGTTAAGCATCACAGACGAGGGCACAACAATAAGATGAGGTCCCCAATTGCCTTTAGCACAGGCCAAATGAGCTAGTAGCGCTATTGTTTGTATCGTCTTTCCCAGACCCATCTCATCCGCTAAGATACCGTTGAGTTTGCGCTCGTTCATTGTGACCAACCAGTCGAGCCCAATGTGCTGGTATTCGCGCAATGTATGCTTTAACAGGAATGGCACAGGCGTAACTACATTTGTTGAGGACAGTGTATTGCCTTTGGGTTGTATGCTTTCAGCTAATGCCGCAGCATCGTTAAGCATATCATCCTTGTTGTCTTTACTGCCAACGACAGCAGTATTATTGTCAGCGCCTTCACCATCGGCATCAGTTAGCAAACTCTTCAAACCATCCTGCTCGGCGTCTTCCATATCGGTATCGGTTTTAAAAGTTGAGAGATCTTCATCTTCTTCATCGCTGGGTTCCACTTCGCTGCCATCGGTTGAATCTTCTACCGCAGTCGAATCATCATCCGAGTCTTGCTCTGAGGTCTCCACAGCCATTTTACGTCGCTTAGCGCTGGGCGGTTCATCAATTTTGCCTGATTTATATTTTTCCAGCAGCTGCTCAACTGACAAATCATTGTCAGCTTCCAGTTCATCGATCTCCTTTTGATGATCAATTTCCTGCTCGGCTTCCTCCTGTTTGCTTATTGTGTTCTCATCATCATCGCTATCTTCCTTAGCCTGGAACTCACTGTCATCACTTTCCTCAGCATTGGGACCAGCGTCAGCAACGGATGCAGAGTCCTTCACTGAGCTCTGTTCTTCAAGCAACAATTTATCACGATTCTCCAAATAGCCGGGAGGCAAATCATTGAGGAAATCATCAAAATCCATTTGAGATTCTTTTGCCAGTGCCTTGACTTCCTCATTGACATCAGCTGCTTCCTCCTCGGCCTTAGCAATCGTCTCTTCATCGTCCTCGGAACCAGATTCAGGACGAAACTCATCTGCAAGAGAAATAATACACACGGATTAGATTATGTTGTATACATTTCATGATGAGGTATATCGTTTATCTTTAAGCATCAGACAAATGCCTCGCAAATGCGACCATCCTTTAGTAACATCGTAGTGCTCAAAAATAGACCAAGACAACGTTTCAGTTCTAGTTTCTCATCAAGTGCTTTTAATAAGGTTTCTAAAATTAAAACTAATATAAAATGCAATGCTCACCATCTGATTCGCGCTTTGGTGAAGTGAGACGGCTGGAGGTTAAGCTTGGCGTATCGGGCACATTTTTGTTCATTCCTTCGGCCAACTGCTGGGAGAATTTCTCGGTCTGATCGACAATAAAGCTGAGATGTTGATCGAGCGCCTGTTTTCGTTTTTCTTCGATTTTTGTTTGGTGCTTGTACTCAACCAGTTTTTCTACGTTCGACCAGAAACTTTTCACCTCGCGTGCTATGAAGGAGGCCACACGCTTCAAATGCAGCTCCTGTGCTTTCTCTGCTCGCTGAGCAGCATTGGCCTTATCCTGGAAATACTTTTGCACCATTTTGGCACATTTCTTGGCCGCATTCTTTTTCCATTTACGCTCCTGCGCAAAATCAGCTGCCAGCCAGACCATCTCCTCCAATAGATAGTCCCAGTGTGCCTTGGGGCGGCTGGGCTCCTGCAGCTTGGGCAATCGCCGTTCAGTCCATAATCCCTCTCGCTGTAGTTCGGTTATACGCTGCATCACGTAAACCTCCTGTTTCGCCTTAAACGAAAACTCCTGCGCACTATTTGGCGTTCCTGTGTTTGCCAGTGGACTTAAAAGGCTGCCACTGCCACCGCCAGGTGTGCAGGGCGTTAGGGAACCACCAGCAGCTCCATTGGCACCGCCAGCACCCGTATACGAGGGCGTTGATGGTGCTGCAGTTGCTCCTGCAGTTGTCGCTGTTGTTGCTCCAGACACTCCAGTTGCTGCTCCCGTTGCATTTGGCTGTGAGTTCGGGCGACGCAGCGCCGTTGAACCCACTGAGCTACTGCAAGGCACCAGCGGAGTGCCACCTTTGAAAAGAAGCGATTTAAAATATAACGCATTAGTCGGGAATTTGGTCAACAATCACAGAAAGCTCTCAGCCAACTCGCATGCTGGAAAAGTGCATCATCAATCACAAGCTACTATATTAATTAAAGCAATAAGTTAAGGAAAAACGTTCGAATCAATCAATTAATTAATTTGAGTCACATTTTATTGCGAATTATATTGTGTATTAAATATGTTTATCGATTTGTTTGCTATGAAAATCAAACAATTAAAATATAAATTAAAGAATAATCTATAGCAAACTCATGCAAAACTCCTAGCAGTTAAAGCTAAGGTCATTATCAGAATCATTTCGTAGAATAAATTGAAGCAATTGTAATGAGCGTATTCAATGTGGTCCGTATATTTTAAGGACATGATCACATGGATAAGTCGCAGCATCAATTTATTTTAGCAAGTTAACAAATTGTCATCACATGTGGGTATCGAAATTCAACGTGACACAGAGTGCACTTGCAGAAAAGGATTTAACATATATCTTAAGATTAGACTGAGCACAGTGTAAATGGAATTGAGCAATTAAGGCGCATCAAGTCACTTGCAACCGCGACAATTGCTCTGGCACACAGCTACGATTTTCAGGCGCGTTTATAAAGCGATCAAGAAAACGCTTTTAGGTGCTGCTTGTATACATCTTATTCTTAGGCTAATCTAGAAATGTACTCAGCGTTATGGACTCTCATTTGTATACAATTCAAGTCACTTGCAACTTAGCTTTGCTCTAGCACACAGCTACGATTTTCAAGCGCATTGAATTGGCGTACAAGAAAACGCTTTTAGGTGCAATGGAAAACTGTTTAGGACGATTTGTAGTGAAGTCTATTGAAAAGATTTGCAAGAAAGCAAAGGTTCCTTCGGCATGCCGAAGAACTGATTTAATTTTCAAATTTGTATACAATTTTAACCAAAAAGAAAAACTTAAAAAAGATAACGATCAATTCTAATATATGTATAATTTGGCAAACTAAATTTAATCTGTACTTGTACATTCAATTAACTTGGCAAATTGGGCATCAAAGTAAGCATATTACCAATAAAAATGAAGAATGAATTGAAAACACCAATTCTAGAAGAATGTAAATGATAACTCTTGAATACAATAGAATAATTTAGGCACATCGAATGAATAGAATTATGAATAAGTATAATGCACTACGTTTTCAATTGGCGGCAACAATAAATGAAATGATCAAATACTTTTATATTTAAAAACCACGCAAAAGTATTAAGTTATATAAATAAAAGTTGATTTAGATTTTTAATGGTTTTTTTTTTGTTTTTTGATTTGTTGCGAACGATAAGCACCTGGCACCAAAGGTACAGAAGAATTTCCTACGGCAGGAGGCGCGGGTATTTGACCGAAGACCATACCGTGACGACCTCCTAGAGGTCTACCGGGTATGTGACCTATAATATTATAACGATACAATTTGATGGTGAGTTGAGAGAGTAGAGTTGTGCGTTAGGAGGAATTGTAGGCGGCAATAACAAAAGTTGGAGAATGTATTTATAAACGTATGATAAATAGAAATAATAAATAACACAAAATAAGAGGGAATTTTAAATTAAATTATATACAGCAATACAATAAATGAACTGTATAGTGAAAGATTGAATATGTAGTTGTTATTATATAATATGCATACATGTAAATAAATTATTTATTATTTTTAGTATTCTGCGTGAATATGTGGTTGTTGTTGTTATTGGAATTACGTATTAGTGGAGAAATTTGTAGGTATATTGCTAGCTTTTGTTTGCTTTGGAGAGGCGACAATTTAATGGTTTATGGTTTTGTGCAGGGCGTGCGATGTACTTTAGTAAGTAGTTGCTCTCGGCTCGTTTTGGGAGTTGGTAGCATTTGGTAATAGATATTTAGTATATATTTAACTTAATTGTATGCAAAGTTATTATTTCAAAGTATCATTTTCAATAAATTTGAATTTTTTTTGCATGTTTCTCGTTTTTTGAGTAATGGACAATAATAATTTTGAAACGTAAATAACACAAAACGGAAATACAACAAAACACAAAATAATAACAATGAGATAGATACGAGAGATAAAGATAGATTTCCGATAACGGACAGAATCCTGAACGAGTTTCGCTTACCTTGCTGCGTCAACTGTACTACGGCGGCAGGTAGCTTCGTGGAGACGGCCACTGGCGTTGCACCAACTGATGGTATTTTTTATTTCCGCCTCCGGTGGCAATGCATTCCCGCTCGTTTCAACTAAGCTGCTGGTTGTGGATACTGTTCCAGTAACTGCTGTTGCTGCTGGCGCTGCTGCTGTTGATGATGGGCCACTTCTGCTTGGACTTGATGCTGCTACAACGGCCGAAGTAGTGTTGCTGCCAAGCTTCGCTGGCAATTGAGATTGCGTATTCTGTAGATATTAAAATTATTTTAATAGATTCTTAAATTCAGCAGAATTGAGAAAGTGTAGTGTGTTCGACAGGTAAAGACAAACACACTAACATGGCTAGATCAACTTGAATGATTTTTAGATTTGATTAAGTTGCTAACCGTTTTCAGTGTATTGTCCTCTGCATCCAACTGTATGCCCGTTGTCCCTGTAGTAACTGTTGTTGCAGCTGGGCTGCTGCTGCTGCTGCTAACGTTCGATTCTGTTGGCTGCTGTTGCGTTGTTCTGTGTGATTGGGCCACAGCGGCTGCTGCTGCGGCGGATGTAGTTGGCTTTTCCTCGAGTATCAGCTGCTCGATACGATTCGCATTGCTGTAGCTGATGAACTGCGGTGTTGGTGTCTTCTTACGCCACGCGGGGTAGTCCATCATACTGCCACCGTTTTGTAAATAAAAGTATTCTGACACATTTTCAAGATGTCTGCGAAATGCGAAACAAAATGTAAGCAAGTCTTTTCGAAAAGCTAAGTGAATGAAATATACCTTTCCTTAAGATTACGCAAAATTTGATACTTTTGTTGAAGTATGCGTTTTTTGAGCGCATTCAAGTCCTGCAATGCGGATGAATTAGCGCCCCCAAATTCGCTGCTGGCCACAACAGACGCCGGCAGCAATGAGCCAACTATGTTGCTACTAATAGCGCCGACAATATTGCTATTACTGTTGCTGGTGTCGCCTCCTGCTTCTAATCGCTGACGCTTAGCCTGGGGTGGCGATGTACTGTCAGTGGGGGGGTCTTCTGTTGTACATAAACTGGAGTATGTGGAAGCTGCTGCTGGCGTTGCTGCTGCCGCTGCCTCTGTCGACAAGTTCGACAGCGGCACAGGCAGCTGCGCACCTGAGCAGCTGCTGCTGTTGTTGTTGTTTGCTGGATTTCAGTTGCTGCGTTGTTGCTGCTGTTGATTTATTGTTGTTGTGAGCTGTAGTTGTTGATTTTGGCGTTGTAACTGATTTTTCCGTTGATTGTAACGTTACACGGTCTGACACAGCAGGAGGGGCCGGGCTTAGCCCTTCATGCCCCCCTCCTGCTGAATTACCTTCATTCATGTTTGAGACATCTGAAAAAGGCGGGAAAAAACATACAGTTGTCACAAATTTTCTCGTATGTTTCGTTTAACAGAAGACTTTGCAGCCCTGTTTCAAATATATGCACACATTTACAGATATACACATGGCAGGGTAAATCTATGACTTATATATATACAATTTTATATCATTTTTTTTCTGCTGCATCATTACGTTTCACACTTTTTCAGCAACTATAACGCGTGTCGCTCGCTTATCACAATTGTCGGCTACGGCCCAGCAATATTCATAGCAGATGCAACTCTGCATTGCAAATGGCGCTTGCTTTTATTATACACACACACGCATTGCAAATATATTTTTTTACACTCTGCCATTTTAAATAATTTTAATGTATTCAGCTAAACATTTAACTTTGATTTGGTTAAATGCTCAAACTTGCGGCACTTTAGAAACACGCTTGTCGAATGACCAAAGGAAGAGTGAGATGGCTATATATATATGGCTACTACGTCGGCGTCGGTTCTTTGTTGGGCGGAAATTTTTTCCAACCATTTTTTTTTCGTACCTCAGATGGGGAAAATTTTTAATCACAAAATATCCACATCACTAATATCCATCCGTGCGTAAAAACAGTATTGGAGCGTTGCGAAAATGGTGCTGTAATCGCGAATGCAATTTAATTTTAATATTTTCGCCTATTTCTACACTTAAAAATATTTTTTTGCAGAAAAGTGTGCGCGAACACACCGTTCGGCGTTGAGTAGAATGTGTAGTTTCGTTCAGAACAAGTTCTGCTGAACGGGTTATTGAAATGAGTTAGTAAACTCGTTCAGCGAATTGTGAACAAAACTGTACTCTGTTACTGGGTCGCATTTACTGCTCGTGCAACCCTGGATTTACATTGTGTGATGATATTCTGTTAAGATTCTTCTAATTTAATAGCAGGAATTTTGAATTTGTATCTGTTCGATTGCAAGTTTGTTTTTATTTAATAATAATTAAACTCAGATATATGGGACCAGTTCCTAAATAATCATATATATAGATATATTAAATTTATCATATATAAAATATGGAATAAATTGTCTGAGCAGAAGAACTAGACCTACACCGACTCATCGCCAAGCTGGAAATAATCGATATCGATTAAACTATACAGCAGTTGTTCGTCTAAATTGAGCAAAATATGTTAAGCGACTGTACTGAGGCTACCATTTACGGTACAATTGTAAAAAAACAGGTACATTTCTTTTAAAAAATTGTACTATTATGAAAAATGCAGAATATAAACATTAGGCTTACATATTTGATGGACAATTAAAAATGTAGAACGATTCATTATGAAAATAATTGTGAATTTCATAAAAATAACTTAGACGACTGCAATAAAGTGCTTGCGGAACGTCTGGAAGCCACGGGCAGCAAAATGCAATAACATTTGTGGATCTTAACCGGCTGCAAATAATTCATTCATTCGCTGGCCGTTAAAAATATCTTTAGCAATATAGCGATATCCTGAAGGACATTAAGCCTGACAATAGGTCACGAGTAGTTCAGCTGAGTAGTCTCACACCAGCTATTTTTATACAGGCACCGATTCGAGTTATTTATAGGGAAGGGGATGTAGCTCAGTGGTAGAGCGTTCGCTTTGCATGTGAAAGGCCCCGGGTTCAATCCCCGGCATCTCCAGAAGCTATCTTTTTGCGAAACAGATTAATTTTATTTATTTGACTTTTATTTAAATATCTATAAATATTTATCGTCTATATACTTACAGATAATATTGAAAAAACTAAGTACATTCTATGTTATAAGTATATTTATATACATCCAGTATTTTTATATAGTTCCAAATAGCTGTTGCATTACTCATGTTAAATGCTAATTACTACAATTAAACCTGAGTTTAGCTTTCCACGTTGATTGTTATTCTCCCATGTATATTTAATCCACCTCCAACAATGCGGAAACAGAAATCTCCATAGAACTTTTGTTAGATATATTTAGAAAGTCGCGATTTACGAGATACACAGTGACATGTGTCATTCCTTAGTCTCAGTTTTATGCTGTTTAAGTACGAGTATGCATATAAGCTGGATAATATAGTAAATATATATATATATATATATATATATATATATATATATATATATATATATATATATATGTATATATTGTATAACATCATAAGCAAGATATTTGCATGTCAGCTTTGTTTTTGGGTGTCAGTGCAAACAAAGACCTTTTGTTTAGAGGTGGGTGCTGAACAAAAATAAATAAAAAAAGTAATAAATAAAAATGAATATGAAGTGTATTCAATGGGAGGCGTTAACTGGTAGGTAAAACAAAAACCCGCTACGGCTGCGATTGCGTTTTGTCAAGGAGGCAGGCGTCAACACTTGTCTCCTATAGCTGTTGACCCACTTGCAGTCCGCGGCACGCCCTGATTTTATTTTTGCTATAACGCCCATTAGGTGTGCACTGGAGAACATCAAACGTCCATTCAATTAACATGCCACATCATATTTGACATCATGCAAGGTCGATAGCCGGGTCTTGACTCGATCGGAGAGTGTGTTTGTGTTTTAAGTAATTCCGAACTGACATCGCTGACTCAGTCTCGGATATGAGTGCGAATCTGATGCGAATCTGATGCGGCAATCGGATGAGCGCACTTTGCATACTAATCAATTAACTAATTAATTAGTACATGATGAACTCGAATAGTGACCGAAACCCGATTCCAAAAACATCATTGCAAAGCTACGAGTTTAGACAGGCAATGAAGGCAATTCCGGAACTCAATTTGCGGAAGTATATCGATTTGTTATAAACAATAAGGCGCAATATTATTACGCGCTGTGGAATTTGTGTGTTAAAGAAACAGCAGAAAACGAGTTTTAGGCATTTTTTCTTTGTTCGTATTACAAATACAAACGCATTTATGCTCTTTATGCGATTTGCATTGCAATGAAGGAACATTGGGAGGCACCCTGTATAACAAAGTTACGAACAACACAAATTAAATGTTTTCCAGGAATATTTTGCACTTTAAAATCGAGACATGTCAAGTATTTGCAATTGATGAGATTACAAAATAGTACATTAACAATGAGCAACAAGCAATTGCCAAATCAAGTCACGATTTAGGATACGATTTGCTTTATTTTGATAATCACACTGATATCTCTTATCAGATGCGACAATTTTCTTATTTTCCCACATTCATTTCAAGCATTAAAGAATACATACAAGTATATATGATATATATGTTTCGATTGCGTGATCTTTTGTTATTTACTTTACTATTTACTTGGTACTTCAACTGACTGATAACGCCTGCCCTTTCTATGCTCTTTATTCTTATCTATCTATATCTTATAGCATTGCATTCCACATAAGCTCCATCAATAAGTGAACTCTATGTTGCTAGTCAAGGCTCTGCATTGCGTATACGTCATGTGTTACGCATTTAATTTTATTTCTTTTTTATCTTTTTCTTTTGTCACACTAATTAAAGATACACCAGCTAACAAATTAACAAGCAATCCATTAGTAGTATTACGTCAGATATATGTATAAGATATAGTAAGAATTGTCGTATATTTTCGTGTTTCATGTGAAATCTTCTTCTTCTGTGATTTTCAGTTCAGTTTTATTACACAAAAATGATAGAAAATAAAATGCCTTAAATCAATGACTGACAATCAACTTTAAACTATGCAGAAGTGAACAAAAAACTGAACTCGAAATAATTTCAAAATGCGCAGCACGTGAAAATTGCATTTCAATTAGTGTGTAAAAATTTTCCACTGCCCCACTGAATGAAACGGCAGTAGCAACAACAATTTGAACGTTAAGCGTTTCATATTTTATGGACAGACAACAAAATCGGGCAAACGAGTGCAACAACAACAATAACAATAACAACAACTACAGCAACAATGGCCACTTGAAACAAGTTAATCACAAAACTCCATGATCTGACTTAAAGAGACGCCTCAAGGCAACTACAACAACAATGTACACACACACACACACACACACTAAGTAATTGCCATGCTTAAGTACTCTTGATTGTTGGCCAGTGCCTTGGCAGGGTACCACCACCCAACCACAATCACAACCACAACCACCCAATGCTGTTTAAGGTGTCTGACAAATTCTTAAGTTGCAATGTTCAATGCACTCCAATTTGTCGCCACTAACCCTCTCTCTCTTTCTCTCTCTCTTCCTCTCCTCGGCAGGTGCTCTACAAATTGGAGTAACAGTGAAAAAGCAACAGCGTATGCTGATAATGATGATGATGTTGAGATGATCATGATGATGCTGGCAGACATTGTGTCTCTTATGCATACAGGGTGTCAATTCATTCCAGAATATAAAACAATTTATTTTAATTATTTGTAAATTAGAATTTGTAATTTATAATAGAGAAACTAAACTAACTAAAAGTATAAATTAAATATAATTTAAATATATATGCAATATATATTCCCAGTTCTTTCTTTATTTTACTTAAGACTTTATTTAAGCCAGGACTTATCAGTTTTAATTGCAATACTCTGCTTTATAGCCTGCAGTTTAGCTTAATAGCTATAAGTAAAGATTGCTTTGCTGTTATTGTTGTTGCTGTTTTTGTTGTTGGCGGTGCATCCGTTGTGGAGCCACCCTATGTGCAGACGCAACGGCAGACTTGTCCCGCTGAAAATGCCCAAAGTTGAGTGATATAGAAAGCACACACACACACATGCACACACACGCACAGAGAGAGACACGCACTCACAAACACACATACAGACATAGGCTGAGCGAGAGGCCGACTTCGCCCCTCCTGCGTCACAATAGTCAGTTGCGCTAATTGCCCGCACCGATTTATCCCCTTGCGCACCGCTCATCAGACAGGTGTGTATGTAGGTGTGTGTGTGTGTGTCGCGCTTCGCAGTTGCTGTTGTCGCCGGCAGCAGCGGCAGCAGCGGCAGCAGCAACAAATTCAAGCACAAACATTGGATTAATATCAGTCACTAAGTGATCGCCAGAGAGTTAACAACAAAAGCTAAAACAGTCAAGAGAGCGCAGGAAATCGCGCGCGTCTTTAATCGCCTAAATTCTCGAATTATTATTTAGTTGACAAAGCTGACAAAGTAATTGCTATTAAAATACAACAATATAATTTAAATAATTCTCTAGTGTGCAATAATAGTAACTGTTGCCAATTGCCGCAATTTCTTACATATATTTGACCAAAGATCGCGCGCGATTTGGTGGCGTTTTCGTCCAGGCGATTTGCTAGCGTTTTGCTAGCGATAATTAACGCAGAGGTGCCAAAAAATCAATTCGTGTCAATGCCAAGACCACACAAATTGGCCAACGCATAAGCAAGCAAACAGCATATTATTATAATCGAATTAGCAACAGTTATTCAAAGGTAATTACAAAAAGATCCCTCTCAAAATATAAATATATATGTATATATATTATAAATTTGATGATTTGAAAATGTTTTCAAATCGACAAACAGACCTACAACTCTAAATGGCGTGTGAAATTTGCTTTTTTTTATGTGATACGCTGCAAAAACTAAGAAAAATAAGCAATAATTATAGTCCATATGCGTTGTCAACACTTGTATAATAGAAAAAGTATAATTATATGCAGTAAACTATAGCAAAATGCATACAGAAGGAGTTGCTTCAATTATTCAGCTCAGGGTATGTGCCAGTCTAGCAACATTCGTGTCACAAAATAAATATAATAATTATTGATAATAAATGTGTCTCGAGCATTAAATCACGATAATCGTGAGGGGTCTCAACACATTTGAATGCCAGTTAATTGAGACTTTGTCTAAAAATCAAATGATATTGTTAGAATATTGCAGTTCTTACAGCAATTAGATGCACAACCACAAAGTCAGTGGCCTCTAATACACGAAATCTGTAGACAAACGTTTGATAAGAGGCGACAACAAGTTGAATTGATATCGTAAACGATTATTGACTTAGTTTTATCTGGCAGCTACTTAGCTTTAATAATACCGTCTATAGGGCATTATAAACCCAATTGATGTGAATGTTCTCAGCGTTCTTACATAATAACAGGGCAAGGCTGCCTCATTATTAATGATATGAGGCAGCGCACATTGTTAATGAGATTAAATTGCATATATGCAAGTTCAATATTACGTCTGGCCACTTCATTAATTATGCGATGCATGCGTCAATCAAATTTTGCATATCGAAAGTGAACCTGTCTCCATGGCCCAACAGGGGGGGGCAACGCAATGAATGCCACTCGAGAATTGATGAATTGCGTTACTGAATCACTCAGATCAGTTTAAAGCACGTGAATCGAACAATACACAAGACGAGAGACAAGAGACATGAGAAACTCTTTGCCAAAGAGGCGAACAAAAACTGTTTCAATACATTATACTCAATTTGGCTATAATGCAATGCATTGACCAAAAACAAAACAAAACGCAATACCTTCGACAGATCTTAATTGAAATTCATTTAACAATTAACATTTAACGGTACCACTTATGCGTTTACCTAAATTAGGGCGTTGCTCAAGATCTCAATATGTTTATGAGTTGAAAGGATGGCAGAGATGGAAGAGAAGCTGCAACATCAGGTTTTCCACAATTACGAAAGTAAGCGTAATGGGTGTTGTGTTGTTTAATGAAGGTTTTTGTTTTATATAATGAAAGGATAGTTGCGGATACAGGGGAGGAGAATGAGTGAGAAGCAAGAGAAGAGAGAGAGAGAGAGATAGAAAGGGAAGAGGGTTTCAATTGACTGCAAAATCATGTAAGCTCTTTATGTTCATTTATTTAAGGCCTTTTCTATTTTCCCATTCACTATCTTTCTCTCCATTTGCAGTCATCACATGTGAACTCTCTCTCTCTCTCTCACAAGCACTATCTACTATCTACTTACTCTCAAATTGCTTTAGTTTATATAGATAATGCTACAGGGTATTATACTGAAGCGTGGACTCGATGTAGCCGCTTGATTCTTCTCCGATTCAATTTATATATATACAAATACAAATATTTAAAGTTGTATTATCAGAGATTAGTTTTAATTTAGTTTATGTGGAAACTGCTACAGGGTATTAACCGCTTGATTCTTCTGCGTTCCCATAACTAAATACTATATCCTGTTTGTTGGTTAACACATATAGTAAATATCACCGCAAATATGTTGTTAATTATTTAGGCAAACGCATTTTAGCATAATCATAAACAAATGACGCACTTTGTCAATTTTTAATTAAATGATTTGCCTAATTACGTTTGCCAATCAAGTGTTAAGGGGCATAAATAATACATCTATATATTGTGGACAGTGATATGACATAGAGAACTAATCAAATGCCCGTTATGATTCACGATCGATGTCGTGCGCGTGATATTTGCTATAAACTAAGTAAAAATAATAATAATAATACAATACAAAAACACAAAAGTTGTCATGATTTCGTAAATTATGATCCGTTAGTAACTTTATGGTGGGCCGTAAAGATATAATTATCGATTGGCCAGTTATTCCCTATAACTAGGTAACTCCCACCCAATTGTAACTGCAGATATCAATAATTGAAATTGTCTTTTACACTCATAAAGGGTGTCAATGTCAACCAGACAAATTACAACATTTTATTATATTATTCTATACATACTTAAATATCATATAGTAGTACATACTTTGTCCTTTGCTGCTCGACACTAATCTAATCAGTTGTATTAGCAAACAACAGTCGTCGAATTTGTTAATCATTTATTATTATTGTGATAACTTCATTTAATGCACGTTATTATAAAATATGCAATTAATTTCACTTTCCAGCTTCATGGTAAATCCATTATAATGTGCATAAACATCATATTGGCAAACTCTTTTTAAATCAGTTCTGCAATTTGGCTAATGAGATGTTGCCAGCGGCTGCTTATCACTGAGCGATCAGTTATCTGTTATCGGTTATCAGTAGAGTGCTTTAATTGATTTTAAAGGTAGCTTTGAGTATTTATTACGAGTATTTTCAAATGCTGCTTGTTGTTTGTGCTTGCTGCTTTAATAATTACCACCGCTTGGCATTTGCCTTTAGCCGTCTTATCACTTGGACACCATTCCGACACCTTTCTGCCTTTTCGTCAATACCCGCTATTAGCACCGTCCCATATTTCAGTTGCTCTTGGCGCGAGGAGGCGTTCGGTTCGACTAATCAGTGCTTCTTCTTGACCATATTCCACGTCTTTGGCTCGAAACGTAAGTGAAGTAGAAGTATAAATAAGCAAAACAATTGAATTAAACCAAAAATTAATTGCAATTTAATGTTGAACGATGTTAATTGAAATTTATTTCATATAATAGATATTATAAATATTAATCGGGCGAATAATGACCAGAGGATTGCATAAGTTTAATAAACAGCAATAATCTCAAGTATAATAATTTCATTATACTCACTTGTTCAACTTGTTTGTTTCAAATTAGCGCAGCGCTTCTTGAAATTAAATAATTTATGGCTAATTGATTATAAACGCTTGATTCGAGACAAATTAGCTAAGAATTGGCAGGGTTAATGATGCAGTTAGAAGTTGTACTTTAAACCGAATACAGATTAATGTATTTTAGGTTTTAAATAAATTTGGCGACTCTAGCGACAGGCGAATAGAATGATAGATAGAATGGATAAACAAAAGCAATAACATATATTTAAATATATATATTTTAAGGCAATGAAACCAAGTTAATTTAGCATTTATTTATATCTAAATTTGCTACATAAAGCATTCTTAAAATTCCATTTGAAACTTACGTTCCACAACAGAAATTCAGAAATATCTTTGCGTTAACTACTTTTCATTTCATTCATAAATTTCAATGAAAATTTTTATGATTTCCTGAAACTTTTACGACTTTAGGACCTTGACTAATCATAGTTTAAACTAAGGAACTAGGCACGTGCTCGTTAGAATCTAATCAGCTGATAAATGACCGCAAACGTACTTATGCATCTATAAGTGCTGGGAATAGCCAAATAGCCAAGTTAACAACTACAGCATATGTACCACTTCAGACTACTAGACCCATAAATAATACTTTCCAGCGATTAGTTTAGCCTAATCAATTTGCAAGTGACGCGTTTCCACGGATTTTCGTCTCCTTTTGAACCCTTTGATAGCCAACTCTGTCCAGCCGTTGGTCATATGACCATGAATATATATTTTTTTATGGACTCGGATATGGCCCGAAGCGTTTATGTGCCTAGCGAGAATTTCTAGCTGCGAATTTTCAATGAGTTTTATTAGCTCAATATCGAAATTACAATCAATTTGACCGTAAACAACAACAATAAATAAAACAATTTATGAATACAGTCCACACGATCTGGCTGAACGGGGACAGAAAGTTTTGATAACGATCGTATAGTTATGTCTTAAAGGGAAACTGCCCCGACAGTGTAATATTATAGTAAAGCTGACCACTTTAACTGGCCATGATAAGATATCGCTGGCATGCTTGCTTGGTTTGCTTGCTTGGCCAATCTCTATCGCCTGGATTAGCCATGGCAACGTGAATCTCCCAGGCATTTAATCATGCATTTCACTTTCTCCACACTGCAGATGACTGATAATAAGGCCTATGCGCCGGACTCGGAACCGGCCGAATCAACGGCAACGCAATCCCCACCGTCGTACACCACGTCGGTCGCATCCCTGAATGACTTCAACTCCAAGTGAGACGCAAACGATGCAGTTACACAGTGAATTGAATGTTCTTAATGCATATGCTTTCTTCGCAGAGCCAATTTGACGGAGAAGAATCAACTGGAGGAGGAGGGAGCATACAATCCATTTGAAAATCGTGATCCAAATGGCGCCAGCGCTGGCGGTGCATTGGCGCATTTGCTCAAGAGTTCCCTGGGCACTGGCATTCTGGCCATGCCGATGGCATTCCACAATGCTGGTCTGGTCTTTGGTGGTGTGATGACATTGTTTGTGGGCTTTCTCTGCACACACTGTGTGCACATTTTGGTAAGTAATCAAATCAAATCAATACAAATTTAACACCTAACTAAGTGACGCCTAACTAAATGACGCAATTGATCGTCTGGGGGATTTTCGGGGATTTCAATTAGCAGCCGCTGACAATCATATTTGATTTCATTCGCAAATCATTTAAACATATGTCAACAATTGTCAAAGGCAACGCGTGCAAACCGCAATCTCTTTGCGTTTATTATTGCAGACATTCTGAAGTTTGTATTGGTTTGCCAACTATTTATTACCAATTCACATTTGTCTAAATTCCATTTCCTGGAAATTGCAAGTGCTTCAGACGCCATAAAAATGCTAGTATAAATAATTCAAATTTTGAAAAGATTAAGTTAAATCAGCACAATCATCATCTATACTAACTATAGTAGAAGCACTTTACGCGCAGATTTATGGCTCACAAATTTCAGTCGAGTCACATTTGGATTAAAGCGATTATAGGTTCTGCGAGTGCGCCTATATATCAATCAACATAATCGGTGTTATCACAAGTGAGACTAAATTATTACGTCGTCATCAAGTCGTTTTAGTCGAGTTCTACAATGCCAGACAGTTGACACAGCAATCGTGATTGATGCACGATAATCGTATTATATATATAATATATATAAAAATATAAAGAGTTATCAAGCAGAGAATGAAATAACATAGCATAATACATCTTATGAAAAATATATATAATATTTTCCAGTCTTGTTATTAACTTGTCTTTCTTCTTGTAGGTCAAAACATCGCATGAGATTTGCCGTGATGCCAAAGTGCCGGCTCTAGGCTTTGCGGAAACTGCCGAAAAGGTCTTCGAGTATGGCCCGAAAGGCATACGACGCTATTCCAACTTTGCCAAGTAAGTCCATTAACCAATTAGAAGAGTTCACTTTCTTTTTTGCCTTTGTCAATTGTTGAAAATAATTTGCAAATCTTCGATGAGAAATCGCAAATTTGTTATTGTTCATTTAAGCTTATATTCACATTAATATCCTATTATTCAAAATACTTTTTATCTTGCAAATATTTCTTCTGATTAGATAACAGTTTTCAAACAAGAAGTAGAAGCTTAACTAGGCTTAAACAGTTTCCTGTTTAAAGCATATGCATTTCTAATCTAGAGGGAAGGGAATTTTTGCATTTGAATATTTCGTAAACTATTTAATCTCTTTCTTCCTCACATTGTGATTAAATTCATTAACCTAATAATGATCTATACTAATGTACTCTCTCATTTATATATACGATATTTGAATGCTCTTTAATTGTGATAAAAAGTTAGATATCTTGTACATTTGACGAACATTTCTTATCAGCGTAATGATGAACTATCTTAATTTACTTTCTAATCTATGGATTCGATATCTAAATACTCTTGAATTGTGATAAAAGTCTTATATTTCATAGTATCAACCTAATGACCCAATTTGAATCTTCCACTTAATGATTGATCATCATTTTCTAACTTATGAGCTGTATATCTATATATGTAATCAATTCTAATCAATTTGCAGGCAATTTGTTGATATCGGACTGATGGCAACATACTATGCCGCTGCCTGTGTGTACATGGTCTTCATAGCGACCTCTTTCCACGATGTCATCAACTTTGATGTGGGTCTCAATTGGGATGTGCGAATCTATATTGCAATGACAGTGATACCCTGTCTGTTGATTGGCCAGATCAGGAACCTCAAATGGCTGGTGCCCTTCTCGTTGATGGCCAATGTGTTTATTGTGGTCACCTTTGCCATTACACTGTACTACATGTTCGATGTGCCATTGGTTTTCTCCAACAAGCCGTTGATTGCCCCCGCCGCCCACATTCCACTCTTCTTTGCCACGGTGATCTTTGCCATGGAAGGTATCGGTGTAGTTATGCCCGTCGAGAACTCAATGAAGAAACCACAACAGTTTCTTGGTTGTCCCGGCGTGCTCAACACGGCTATGATTACAGTTGTCCTCTTGTACTCTGTCATTGGATTCCTTGGTTATGTGAGTAGATGCAATGCATTGAAATTAATGTTCTTGTTGCTCATTGGGATTTGTCGATTACACAGGTGCGATTCGGCGATTCTGTGCGAGGCAGCATTACGCTCAATCTGCCCGAGGGCAGTTGGCTTGGAGATACCGCCAAACTGTTGATGGCTGTTGCTATTCTCTTCACCTATGGCCTGCAGTTCTATGTGTAAGTAGAGTTGTGTCATCTCTTATTATTATTTCTCTCTCTCAACAGTTGCCTGCCTTTCTCTTCTAGGCCCAATGAGGTGCTGTGGCGCAAGATTCAGCACAAGTTTCGCCCAGAGAAGCACAACATTACTCAGATTCTGTTGCGCACTGGCATCATCCTGGTCAGTGGTGGCATTGCCGCGGGCATTCCCAATCTGGAGCCATTTATCAGTTTGGTGGGCGCCGTGTTCTTCTCGCTGCTGGGCATCTTTGTGCCCAGCTTTGTGGAGACCGTTTACCTGTGGCCCGATCGTCTTGGCTTCTGCAAGTGGAAGCTAATCAAGAACATTTTGCTTAGTATTTTCGCCATTCTAGCTTTGATTGCCGGCTCTGCGGCCAGTATAGATGAGATGATCAATCCCAAGCAGGAGGATTAGTGGGTGAAGATCGATATCGTCACTATAATTCTGCCACGACACTTAAGTAGTATTAACAGAGATGCAGGTGCTCCATCTGGAGAGCGAGAATAGAATTCTAAGAGCAGCAACCTTCCCAGAATGCCATGTTGAACATGGCCAATCAGCTGCCGCTGGACTGCATTAACAAGATGATATTAATTCTTAAGCTTTAACACTGATAACAACATACGCACATATATGTTTGTCTTATGTGTGCCTAGTTAGTACCTGTATCTGTATCCATGTACTTAACAGTGCATGTCTATTTATATATGTGCTATTTTTTTACTAAATCGCAATCCATAGAATTTATAATCCTATATATTAAGCTAGAGAACTTTCTTTTCTACGCGTTGACATAATAAATAAAGAAATGTTTAATAATACACAAGTTCTTTCTTTTTATATGTATGTAGAAATATTCTCTTTACGTTTTTCTTTGGTCACAATAGCAAGCTCTATTTAAATGTGAAAGAGCGAAATAGAGAAAACGCTGCAGAGCGCTGCCGCTATGCATTTGTATTCTAGCATTAGCTAAGAGTGTGAGCGAGCCTGCAAAGAGCATACACATACTAGGTAATTTACTGTGTGTGCTCTGATGGCCAAGCTCACCGCAGGGTGAACGGATGTTTGCGTGAGCAGCTGAGCGCGTCAGGCACGCTCACTGCATTGAACTTGCATGTATGTGTGAGCGGCTGCACTGACTGCGTACAGCGTCTATCCGTATGGAAAGCTCTGCGAACTCAGCACCCACACTGAGCATTGGCAATTGAGTTGAGTTGGGCTTGCTTCTTTATGTATTGTGCGGAGCAGAAATGCAATATATGGTTTTATAATACATTGCTTATTCCTTGAAGCCAAATGTGTCTTATTTATTAGAGTTAATTATGCATATATATAATGAAATACATATATACATACGTATGAAGTATTATTGAGCGCAATCATAAGGACTGACGGACGGACATGGAAAAATCAACTCTGCTGTTGATACTGATGAAGGCGTTACACAGCTGAGAGAAGGTATTACAGAAGTAGAGATATAAAAACATAATTTCTTTCGGTTTGTAGCACTATTTTTCATACATATACAGTACATATACTTTGAGACTTACAAACGAAATACAATTAAGTGGAATAGAATACAGCGGCGCGCATATAGAATATATTAATAATAGTATGTAATAATATTAAACGATCTTGTTTATAATATTGCGCCCCAAATGGATTGCAACTGGATGAACTATGAACTACAAACACATATATTTATTACATGTCATAGATTGTGGTTCGTGTGTGTGTGTGTGTGTGTGTGTGTGTATGGTGTGTTTAATTACCAACTAATGCTGTGCGGAGCTGAATCTCATGTGAAAATTGTGTCATTATTTAATATATATCATTATCATGAGTTAATTTCTTATTTCTTTCCCTTTCTCTTTACTTCTTCTTCTTTTTAGCATTGGAGCTGGTGGCAACCACTTCGCTTTTGCGTTTCTGATTCGCTTTGGGTTGCGGTGGCGGTGCTGGAGTGCTTGTGTTGCTGCTACCAGGTGTCTTGGGAGTTTTCTTCTTCTTCTCGGCACGCTCCTTCTCCTCCAGCTCGAGATTCTCCCGCTCAATAAGAGTGATCAGCGTATTACAGCGTCGCTGCAGCTCTAGTGCCGTGCGTGATTTGATGAACCAATCAAAGCGAAACTGCGGCGAAGCACTGCATCAAGAAAACAAAAACAATATTTATATGTTTTCTATTGCAGACTTGCAGATCTCACTTACCGTATGGCAGCGCGCAGCTCCTCGTAGACGTTCTCTTTGTCGAAGCCCAACTTGTGCAGCATGCAGACCAAAAAGCGATCTTCGATTTCAGTATAATTCTTGCCCTTGTTGTTGCCATACTGCAAACGCAACTGATGGAACGGTGCACGATAACGTGACATCTGTGAACGCAATCACAAAGATATATTAATAAATAGCTACTCGAGTCTAAATAAATACACACCTTTTGATCGAGAGCCTTTTTGATGGACAAACGTCGCTGGATTTTGCCCTCGCCACGCTCAATCTGTCCCATGATGCGTTCGATGTCCTGTAGTTCGGTGCAACGCTCCCAGAACACAGCATTGTATTCGATGACCTCTTCGGGGGTTTTACCCTCGACATCCTTGGCAATGTTCTCGATATCGTCACGACCATACTTCTCGTTGGCCTTGATGAACTGATTAAAGTCACGCTTAGTCCAGGCTGTAAAGCCCTGGGATAGCAGTGTTTCCTTCTCAATAATCTCATCGTCGGTTAACGGTTCAGCTTCGTCAATTTTACGCTGCTCCTCGCGCTGCACTTTGCTGGCCTCCGAACCGAGCTCTGTGTTCTTGGGCACCTTATAGCCGACAGTCTTGCGGAAGTAATAAATCTCCTGATCTAACAGCTCGAAGAGGCGAGGTGGAAAGAATTGAAAGTCTTGAACAATTGGTTGCTTAGGTGGACGTGGCGCTTTGGGGGCCTTTGGCTCAGATACGCGTAAAGCCTCACGGAAATAGGCATCCACAGCATAGTTAGCCTTGCGCTCACGCTTCGGGGGTTCAATCCAGTTGCCCAGGGCATTGAGTTTTTGTTTCTCGCGCCAATCCTCGCCTTCGAACTGGTAGACAGAAGAGGTGCCCGCTTCGCCGTTGGTGTCCATGGTGAAGGTTCGCAACGAGCTCTCGCCCATGCTGTCGAGTTGAGCCTTTTGCTCGGCGGTTTTCGCCTCGCCGCGCTCCAATATAACATCGATGTCTTCGTCGGTGATGTCCGTCTCCTTAGAGCTGAATACTTGATTGGCCCCAAAGCGAATGATGTTAAGCATCTCGTCCTTGTTTAGTTGGGCTCGATTGTCCACGAGTCGGCCGCCTTGAATGACCATTTTGTCCAGTCGCAATTTAACTTCGGCACGCTCCACAATCTTTTCCTCGACGGTGCTCTCGGTGATCAAACGGAACACACGCACCTGCTTCTTCTGACCAATACGATGGGCACGATCCATAGCCTGCAGATCCATCTGTGGATTCCAATCGGAGTCGTATATGATGACCACATCGGCGGTTGCCAAATTGATACCAAGACCACCAGCACGAGTTGATAACATGAATATAAATTTGGTGCTGTTGTCCATGTTATACTCTTGGATCTGTCGATTACGATCTTCGTGCGGGGTTTGACCGTCCAAGCGGCAATAGTTGAAGTTACGCCAGTGACAATAATCCTCCAAAATGTCCAACATGCGCGTCATCTGTGAGAAGATCAACACACGCGATCCCTGCTCCTGCAGCTTCGGCAATAGTTTGTCCAGAATTGCCATCTTGCCAGAGTTGTAAACCAGGTGAGTATCGGTTGTGTAGGGTGGTCCCGGCTCAGCGCCATCGAACAAATATGGATGATTGGTGCACTTGCGTAGCTGCATCAAAATGTTCTGGAGTCGCATCTTCTCTACTTTGCCAGCGCCGTTTACAATGTCAATATCCTTGAGCAGCACCTTGGTGTACCAGTCGCGCTGCATTCTGGATAGACCGACAAAGATCTTTAATTCTTTTTTTGGGCTTCAGCCGCTTCTCCACCTCCGCTTTTAGGCGACGCAGCAGGAAAGGCTTCAGTACAGCGTGTAAACGTGTCACTAGCGCATCATCACCCAGACAGGTGTTTGTGTTGAACCACTCATCAAAATCCTCCGCGGAGTTGAACACATCCGGCAACAAAAAGTTGAGAAGAGCCCACAATTCATGCAAATTGTTTTGCAACGGTGTGCCCGTGATGAGCAGACGATTTGCGGTTTTGAACTCACGTAGAATCTCCGATAATTTAGATTTTTCGTTCTTGATGCGATGTGCCTCATCGATGATCATGTAGCGCCAGTTAAACTTCTTGAATACAGACTTCTCCCGTATGCACATCTCGTAAGAGGTGACACACACATCCCATTCACCTGGCAGCAGGACGTCTCTTATGAAGGTGGTACGCGTATCAGCGTCACCAATGAGACACACGGCATGCAGGGACGGACACCATTTCTTAAATTCATTAACCCAATTCTGCAGCGTTGACTTGGGCACAATTACAATGTGTGGTCCGGCTTGATTTCTATGGAGAGAATCGGATTATAAAGAACTTTCTCATTTAATAAAAGCAGTCGTATCAAGACTCACTTGAAATGCTTAAGATAACCCAGCAATGAGATGGTCTGCAGCGTTTTACCCAGACCCATTTCGTCAGCCAGAATGCCGTTGATACCGTTCTCATAGAGGGAAATCATCCAATTGAGGCCACGTATCTGATAGTCACGCATTTCGCCACTTTTAATATAAGCTGGCGAGGCATCGAATCGAATTATCTCCTTGGTTGCAGAGTCTTCTGCGAGCAGTTCTTCGTCCTCCTCCTGCTCAGTTTTTCGATGCCGATGACTGTGCAATTAGAAATTTAAATGGTAAATACGCAATAGGGAGAAAGTTGATGAGTCACTTACTCGGCCACATCTTTTTCCTTGTCTTTGTCCTTGATCTTCTTGGGTCGGCCTTTCGGCTTGGTGGGACTCTTTGTGCTGTTTGTCATGAAATGCGTAAAAATCTCCGTTTGCTTCAGCAGGAAATCAAAGCGTCTGCTGCGATCCGCTTCTATTTTGTTGTCAAATTCCGCCTCCTTTTCTCCGGAAGAGCTCGTTGCCGCCTCCGAGGTAGTCTCATTCTGCCAAAATAATTGTTAATAAATTAGTATTTAGATGCTGTCCATTTGCTTGAGGCGGCATGCGGCGTCTTTTTCGCAGGCTCCCTGGCGAAAATTTGCAGCCGCTGTCGTTTACTAAATAAGACCTTACCGAGTTTTCCTCGGTGGCTTCCACTGTGGCGGCTTCTGGTTTCGACATGTTTTGAATGTCGTTCGATTGTTTTCAAGCTTTAATTATAAATTATTGGGTTTTCAAAATTATTTTACACAGCGAGAGCGTTGTGCGTTATTGCATCTGTGTGTGTGAGCGACAGCGGGAAAAAGTGGCGTTTGCGGGGTTGCGTTGAAGTCGATATATCGATAAGAACTATCCATATTGAGTCAGTAATCGGTGGCATTTTTGGCATATTTAACAACACTTACATATATGTAAACAATATTATTCGCGCCAATTGTTAATAAATAACACTTGTCAGATGGTTGATTGCTTTGTTTTGGTAATATACTTGGTAATATACAATGGCAGGATAATTGTAATTTCTATTAAATAAATGTATCAGTGAAAGCAACACAAATAGTATATATCCCGTTTTTAACTCGGTCAATAGTTTATTAAGTGTCAATGTTCCATTATAAATAGTTTTGTTGTATCCTACGCTGGTATTTTCTACAAAATATATGTATGTACAATATGTTACATAAAAACCAAATTTTTACACTTATATGTTCCTACCAAAAAGGTACGGAGTAATGGAGCCGCACTCTCTTATTAAGATTTAAGATCAATGACATTATCTTGTATGGTGATTTGATGTGTTGAGCATTGGTTACTCTACCTTCCGTTCAAGGACTCAACACACGGAATGAAATGCAGCAAATTGTAGTGTTTTGGAATACAAGTTATACTATATGGGCCCGCTTGTCACAGCGTCTGCCGAACTCCGCTCCGTTGTACGTTTCGATCCAAAGAACATTCTAATATTCCACAGGAATTTCAGTTTCTGACAGAGAACAATTGCGCAATTTTACTCGCATGGCATTTGCAGAACTCATAACCGATTTTCGCAGTTCTTTTCAGTGCTTCCGTTTTGCTACTGCTGCTGGCGCTGTGATTTGCTGTTGCCACGGCCATGTCACCATACTGAGCTACCGCAGGCGTGGTCTGTTGGGATGCTGTTGCCACCGTTGTCGCCGTTGCCAGCTGATGCTGTGGAAACATGCGTCGCAGCACGTAGTTGAAGCCATTCGACGCTTTGTTGCCGTTCATTTTGAAGCGCTCAATGCCAAATGCACGAATTGCCCGGGAAAATCCAAACACCTGAGAGCTGATGTATGCCCGTCGCACGGCCAAAGTTCGTCCGTCAATTTGTTCGCTATAGACTACAATTTCATCAACTTTCTGAAAATGCAATTGGACAAAACGTGCGAATATGGTCAATACTGTGTCACCCTGTGCATAAGTGCAAAGTTCCAAAGTTCACTCACCATTATTTTCTTCATTCCCAAATTGCGGGTAAATGTTGTAAACGTCTTTTTCACTGGGTCCAGCACAGAGTCCTCAACAATCTTGACCGGCACATTGTTGTAGAACCGTGCTCCCCACTTGGGCACAGGATTTGTTTTGGAAAGCAGACGACGCGAATACAATTTTCCATCGCGAACCTCACGCTTGATGGTGTCTTCGGTCAGAACATGAGTGCTGTTCGAAAGGATTTCAATTAAATTATGTGTATGATAATATTATTGAGGAAGGTACACACCTGGACGGATTCGGATAACGGTTCCAATAGGCACAAACAACATGCTTCCAGCTGTAGTCGAACACCGTCTCCGTGCGGCATGTTGACGCAGCCACTACCATGACGACAATACTGATAATAGAATTTTAGGAGCGTTGCCAGAACGAAAGTGAAAATCACTGTATGCACCCGGGTCCGTCAACTGTAGAGCACTAAAGCCGAAGACAAATCAATAGCCATTCGCTTGCGGAATGCTAAAAATAGCAACCGGGTGGGACGAAAACATTAAACGAACCTTCTTGAAGACGGCCGCTGAGCTCCAATGAATGCTTTTGCAATGCTTTTTGTAGTTGTATCCGTGCCCCTATCGTTGCCCCCGAGGCCTACTCGTCCAGACTGAAAATTTTGTTTTCTCGTTGCGTTGTGTAACTGCGTCACGCACAGGGTGCTTCCCGTGCCAGAGCTGTAATTGCCAATTGAAGCGCTTTTATGAATTACAGAATTCTGCTGTCTATGGAATTTGCCTTCACTAATTGATATTATTCTTATTTTTACTGTATTTGCAAATATTCTTGCTTAATATAATTTTAAAAATTAAGCCAATTAAACTACTTCAGTCGCGAGTATCAGAGGCCACCGGAAACAGCTGACTGGGCTAGTGTTGCGCAACACAGTATATATCGATATTTTACATAATTTATCGATAGATTGTGACATTATATTGTAGTTTTTGCACAGCGCAAGCTCTTTCGCACAGACTTTCTCATCGTAGACGCAGCACGGCGCACGGTACAATTTATTTAACGCGATTTTAACAATAAATAAACGCATTAAAAATGGCTTTCGGTGATGTCAAGACCCCACAGGGCCTCAAGGAGTTGAACAACTTCCTGGCCGACAACAGCTACATCAGTGGGTAAGCATACACAGCATGTGCCTCCCAATGTGAGGTTATGTGAGGAAACCACGTCGGCATTCAACATTTACTATATGTATTTATTTTTCTTTATTTAGCTACACACCCACAAAGGCCGATTTGTCCGTGTTCGACTCGTTGGGCAAGGCACCAGCCGGTGACTACGCACATGTTGCACGCTGGTACCGTCACATTGCCTCATTCGAGGCCGGTGAGCGTTCTGCCTGGACTGGCGCTCCCCTGCCCCAGTTGGCTGGTGGCAAGCCCACAGTTGCTGCTCCAGCTAAGCCAGCTGCTGATGACGACGATGATGTCGATCTATTCGGCTCTGACGATGAGGAGGATGCTGAGGCCGAGCGTATTAAGGCAGAACGCGTTGCCGCTTACGCTGCTAAGAAATCTAAGAAACCTGTCTTGATTGCCAAATCGTCTGTGCTGCTGGACGTGAAGCCCTGGGATGATGAGACTGACATGAAGGAGATGGAGAACAATGTGCGTACCATCGAAATGGACGGTCTGCTGTGGGGTGCATCTAAACTGGTTCCCGTCGGCTATGGCATCAACAAGCTGCAGATCATGTGCGTCATTGAAGACGATAAGGTCTCCATCGATCTGCTGCAGGAGAAGATTGAGGAGTTCGAGGACTTCGTTCAGTCCGTCGACATTGCTGCCTTCAACAAGATCTAAGCATTTGTATCAATCAACTAGCATCAACAAGCATTCTAAATAAAACTCGAGCAATCACTACATATATCTGTCTCTTTCTTGTGCCATCTGAGCTTCTACCGTCGCCCAAGTTCGTGTACGAAGTTATTGGTTTGAGTAAAAGCTTCGTAAGCTTGACATAAGAGCATAGTTGTTCGAACTGAAGCTTAGTCTCTCGCGCATCGTGAAAGCGTTCGGTTCAGCTGTGAAATAACTACAACAACGATTGTTTTGAGAATTCGCATTTGTTTAGAGTTTCAATAAATATACATTTTATCTAACAATAAAATACACATTTACGATGGCTTCCAACAAATTGTGCTGCACTTTGGCGTTTGGTGCTTTTCTCTGTTTGGGATTCGCGGTGCTGATCCAAGCTCAAAGTAAGTGAAATATATAAAATTAAGTAAATTTTGATCAGAGATTCCGTCATTCAATTTGTCAAATTCTTTGAAATGCGAAATGGAAATACCTGTCCACCAGATTCATGCATTTCATTAACATTAATTAGCAATCGAATAAAGACAAGATTATTTTGCTGAGCTATATTATACGAGCATTCGGATATATTTTTATTTTTAAGATAATATGTTAAATTTATAGTTTATAGATTAGTTAATTAATTGATAGTTATTAAGGGGCATTGACAGAGTATTTCAATTACTTACACGGCATTCGTCAAGCACTTCCGATATTACATGAAGCGGAACTAAGCGCAATAATTGTTTGCTCTTCCTTTAGTATGTTTCAACAAATTGTAATTAATTTGCGTGTTTAACAAACAAAGCAAATTTATAGTTTAAATAAGCTGAGATTACGCAAACAGTTCAAAATACAAATAATTGCCTTAATGTAGCTTTTGATTGACTTACACTTGGAGAATTTTCAGAATTTCCGTCCAAATTTATTAAATTCTTGATGCCATTGTTAAGATAGCTTATTATTAAATCCGGGAAAAGTACGCTTGCGTTATGTGACACTTTACTAAGCCTTGTAAAGTACCCAGATCTACCTATGACGTATACCTCATACACATAGTCATACCCTTCGTGAGTTTTGATATCTGATTTAGCTAGTTTTTAGAAAATGTTTGCTTTTTAATTATTTATTCTATAGTATTAATATTAATTGTAGGTTCACAAATTATTTAGTTAATTAGTTAAGTTATTGCTAGACGATTTAAATTTCGACCCAATTTAATGACCATAAGATGGTTCGTTGAACCCGAAAATAGATACCAAAAGAATAGCCCAACCAGGTGTGATGCGTGGGCGAACAGAAAACAAAGAAATCGTGAGAATACAATAAAGCCAATATTCTTTAACTCTACACTCAAAAAAATATTAACCAATTTGAAAAATGAATTATGAATTTCAATATATATATATATATTTTAACAGCATGATAATGATATTCCATACAGGAATGTATGAAAATCCATCAAGTTGGACATTTGACAACCCACTATGAATCGTGATTTGCATACAAAATACAGTTTGCATTTTAAAATCCATTTATTCACTTAGCTGAAAACATCTTTGTGCACCTGGTTGTTACCTTGAAGAATCCACAAAATTGATTAAGAAAAATAAATAAAATTTAGCAACAGTTCAATATTAAAAGAATATCGCAATTCGCATGAATCGTGCGTTTTGATAAGCCCAATTGACTCATCGCTCCCATGGCAAGAGATCAAACTAACGAGAGTGCTCGACTGGCAGATACCGCTTAATTACCTTACTTAATTATCTTACCTATCAACATATTAACGTTACTAGAATGTTCTAAAGTAACTTCATTAAAATTGTATTTTATTGTTATTAATCCTTTATTCAATCTGCTTGCTATAAACATTAACCCAAAGTTAAGCCACCCCTTCGCAATATAGTATATGGGGTATTAAAATACAATTTTTAAAGATGTAGAAGTCTCAATGCTGCCATTGAAAGTTGCAAAACTAGTTCGGCTCTGGCTGCGCGATGTCAGATACAATGAAACGGAACGGAACTTCAGGTTCATGGGCGTGCACGCATCGAAATGGGCTTTAATAATATTTTTAAATTTAATTAAAATATATATACACTTATGTATATATATGTATATGCATATAAGTTCTAATTTATTGACTTAAATCGACTTACATCTTATTTTTTATCGGTTTGTTTACAGTTAAGAGACACATTAATTCATATACAAAATTAAAATGATGACATGTGTGAGCAAATATGTGAGATCAATTTCCAGTTTTCTTTTTTTTTTTTTTGGTTCTGCGATCACAAAAGCTTGTCTGATTATGCGCATCGAATCGTCATCCCCATTTTATAGGTCATCTAATCAACAGTCTTATCAGCCTATTAATGAGCATTCTGTGTATGTATTGTAATCATTTAATTCCCCACAGATAAGCCAGTGACTGATGTGTGCCTTGGATGCATCTGCGAGGCCATCAGCGGCTGCAATCAGACGCGTTTTTGCGGCGGTGGAGTCTGCGGCCTGTTTCGCATTACCTGGGCCTATTGGGCGGATGGCGGCAAGCTGACCCTGGGCAACGATAGTCCCCAATCCGAGGAGGGTAAATATATATTTCACATATACACGTTTATTTAGCTGCCTTTGACTATAATCTTTCACCTCTTCCTCTACATGTTTAGCCTTCGGTAACTGTGTGAATGATCCCATCTGTGCGGCAAATACCATTCAGAACTACATGATCAAGTTTGGACAGGATTGCAATGGAGATGGTGGCGTCGATTGCTATGATTATGCGGCCATTCATAAGCTCGGCGGTTACGGGTGCAAGGGTGAACTGAGCTATCAGTATAAGAGTACTCTTGATCAGTGTCTGACCACCTTCTCCCCACTGGATGTGCGCTCCTCATTCTAATTCGGTTGGGATCGTAAATCTACTCTTATATATGTATAATTATAATTATTTATGTGCAGTTTTGTGTTGAGAATTGAATTGGATCGTTTGAATTGTGCAAAAACGTTTTTAGAATTTTATTAATCGAGATTTATTATGAAATATATTGAAAATGAAATATTATATGTTTGATATATTGAAGAGATGGGTTTTGCGTATATTAGCTAATTAAATATAACTTTATTGTTGTTTTTGGCATTGTTTTAATCCGCGACCAGCCCACTCCTTTATATTACGTAATATGCTTTTCCCTTCTTTGAAGTTGGCGAGCACAACAACAACAATACACACTGCCAATGCCCACTGATGCATAAAGGCCGCAGCTGAACGCATTCTGGTAGCAATGCAACAACAAAAAGTATGAAAGTGTTGTTGCTGAGCTCAAAGCATAGACAAAGAAGACGCAAGATTAGAAAAGAAGTGTACCAAATTGTTATTGTATTGTGCATTTCCTTTTGAAGTGCACTTCTAGCAGCAAACAAACAAAAACAAATATATGGAAGTTTCGCATTTGAATGTAACGATTGATTTGGAAGATTTAGCTGGGTTTGTGTCTTAGCTGAAAGCTTTTATTTTCAGTGCTTGAATTGTATATTTTAAAGTACCTGACCATTAAATACCCTATAATAGTTTTGTTTGCTTAATATTTCTTGCAGCAATGTCAATACTAAACTAATATTTGTCGCAGTCCGTTGAATATTCCCAAGAAACCGGTATTATTGAGTATTCTAAGGTAACTTCGACTAAGCGGTTCGAGTTGATTGCATTTACGTTTTAGTTGTGGAAGTGTTCTAACGTGTTTGAAGCTAGTTAACGTATTTTATATTTAATACTTAAAATGCAAATTTCTAGGCTATTCTGCTTGTGCTACGTTTTCCTTTTATCAATTGCTTGGGTGCGTGGGCAAGGTAAGTTTAGATTGACTTCAAATCAACTTAGACATTAATCCGATTATGGGTTTTCAGGTTATGTGCTAGATAAGCCTGTCACTGAGTTGTGTCTAAACTGCATCTGTGAGGCAATCAGTGGCTGCAATGCGACTGCCATTTGCATCAATCCGGAGAAGGGCACCTGTGGCATCTTTCGCATTACCTGGGCCTATTGGGTGGACGCCGGCAAATTGACCGTTGATGGGGAACAACCCGATTCGGAACGTGCATTCATTCATTGTGCCAATGATCCGCACTGCGCCGCCAATACGCTGCAGAACTACATGAAGAAATTCAATCAGGATTGCAATGACGATGGTGAAATGGATTGTCTTGATTATGCAAGGATACACAAGCTGGGAGCCTACGGCTGCAAAGCGGATCTGCCCTATAAGTACCAGAGTACGTTTGAGGAGTGCATCGAGAACTATCAGGATCAGGGATTTGTCTGATAAGCGGATTATATACTATAGAAGTGATCGTATCGGTTGTTAGCTCTATTGAGTTGAAATCTAATCTAATCTAATCTAATTAAATCTTCTTTATTTAAGCAACAAATAAACCTTTATTGCTAAGCAATTAATCACCTAAATATTGTAAAGCCTTAAATCAATCGGGTTTGGATTTAGTTCCCCATTCCACAAACAACTAATTGGCCAGTGAAATTACAAAGCCTGTTTGGCTGCCAGACAGACAACAAAAGTGAACAAACAGCAGTCGAAACAATTCAGTTGTTCGAGAACTGTTGAACATATCGAATCGGAAAGTGAGTGCAGAATAAACAAACTGGGAAAATGTCTAAAAACGGAAGCTTGTTGTTAAGTCTGTGTCTCTGTGTGGCATTGATTGTGGGCGTGGCACGGGCAAATTCATTTGACAAGAAACCCATTACGGAGGCATGTTTGGGTTGCATGTGTGAGGCACTGAGTGGCTGCAATGACACAGCGATATGTGTGAATGGAGCCTGTGGAATCTTTCGACTCACTTGGGATCAGTGGGTGGATTCGGGGCGTTTAACATTGCCCGGAGAGTCGCCCTTGGTGGAAAACTGTAAGTGCAACTGTAATGTGGGGAATTCCACTGATGACAATTAAATTATGGATGTTCCATAGCATTCACGAACTGCGCAAATGATCCATATTGTGCGGCGGACACACTGCAGAGCTATATGGTCAAATATGGACAGGACTGTAATAGGGATGAGCGAGAGGATTGCTTCGACTATAATGCTATACACTATATGGGTCCATTCAATTGTCAGGCGGATATGCCCTACAACTACGAGAGCATCTTCAAAAGGTGCATCAAGCGTGTGCAACGTGAGCACCAACAACAACAACAACAACAACAATAATAATAAGAACAACAACAACAACAACTGTCTGTAACTTGATTAATTCATCTCTATTATAATAGCATCTATTTATTCTAGGAAAATACAATCAACTGACTGTAAAGTATTTAGCATTTATATTACGGGTTTCCGTATTTCCAGTTAGTACTAATATTAAAACATAGTTACATCTATTAATCTGGCTCAGTTGTGCTGCCAGCATAGCAGAGACAGCATCTCTCGGTTTCGATAGATAGCTGAGTTAACTGAGTTAACCGGAACTTAGGTTCGATTAATCGCAAGTTGATTAAAATGTTTGCCTATCGCAATTTCTGGTTGTTCAGTTTCTGTGGGTTGGGTCTCTGGATAATTGGGATAGCTCAAGATGGTAAGACAATTTAACACTCAATTAATTTAAAACTCAAATTAAATAATAAACTATAAATAAAGTCTAAACAAATATATGTAAATATATATTAAATTAAAGAAACAATTGACTTAGAAGTTATGAAAAGTTTTCCTTTAATTCGTAAATTGTTTTCAGTTGCTACACCCGAATTTTTGTTGACTGTTTAGCGTATTGAGCACCACTGTGCGACTAGATTGTGAGACAATTATCGCTAGATAGTATTTACCCAATAATTATGATAATGCGAAACAGCTAATACACTAGTATATATACTAAGTATATCGATTTCAATAGAATACGACGAATAGCTAATATGCTAAACAACAACTCTTCCCTCCGCACTGCCCACCCCTTTCCCAACATCCTCTTCCATATTTAGTTGTAAACAAACCCGTCACGGAAGACTGCCTGGAATGCCTTTGCGAGACCCAAAGCGGTTGCAATGCTACAAAGATTTGTGTGAACGGGGCATGTGGCATCTTTCGGATTACCTACGGCTTCTGGGTAGAGGGGGGCCAGTTAACGTTGCCCAACGATACATCCATGTCGCAGGACGGTGAGTTGATTGAATTGTTAATTCAATTCAAATCTTTAGTCTTATTAACAACTGCAGCCTTCGTCAACTGTGTAAATGATCCGTTTTGTGCCGCTGATACGATCCAGAATTATATGTATAAACACGGTGAGGATTGCAATGGGGATGAGCACATCAATTGCGAGGACTATGCAGCAATTCATAAGCTGGGGAACCTCAATTGTCGGGCCGAGTTGCCCTATAGCTTTGCCAAGGTCTTCAAACGATGCCTGAAACGAAAGCTGCAACAGGAGGCAAAGGCAAATGCGGGAAACGGAAATGGGAATTAACTAAATAACATTATCTTTATTTGGTTGGGAATGTTTTTCGATAAACAATTATTAATACACATTGCTTATGCTTGCATCTGAACAGTTTCCAATACAGATCTATAGATATATAGATGTAGTCATAGTACAATACAATACATAGTATATATAGTATATATAATTAATTAGTTATTTAATTATTTCTGGTATATGAAAACTACTTTAGAATCTTTCAACAACTTGTCAACGTATTTTTTTTTTTTTTTTGGTTTTTTGTTAAATATTTTTTTTTAGATTGAAAGAGGTCTTAAGTTACATAAGTTTAACCCGATTATTGCTGCTCCCATTTATATATAGCTATATAGCTTCTGCTTCAGATCGATATTAGTTTGGTATTAAAATCTACTAGGCATAGAAGTTAACATTGAATGAAATGAATTGTATTTCTCCATTGTATTGTATAACTTGAACCTTAACTTTAAAGTATTGTTTAAACTGTTTTACATATCTTATATTATTCATTATAAACAATTGATTCGAACAACCTTTCAACTTATGGGACAGATGAGAGAGTTTTGCCTTGCATTGATGATTATAATATAGTAATAATAATTTAATCAAATTAAATACATTTACTTCAACTTTTTGCAGTGCTCTGTATCTAATGCAGAGTCACAAAAGTTCTGAAATAATATTGTTAAACTATTTTGTTAAATCAAAGATGACAACAAAAAATTTGTTCTTTATAATTGTTGCACTAAAAAACAATTTGTTGTTAATGTTTTGTTTGTTATTGTTTATTTTGTGTGTGTTATTTTTTATGGCTAATTAAATAAATTTCCTATAAATACAATCAAGCTCGTTACTTATGGGATGTGTGTGGGTGTGTGTGTGGGTGTATGTGTGTGTATCTGATATAATACATATGCAATTTATTCTTGTGATTTACTTAGGATTTAAACATTTACTTTGCACATTTAATTAACTTTATTTCTTATTATTGCCATCGTTGGCTAACAATAGCTCTTTGGCCTCCTTCTTGCCGCGCTTCTTCTCCTCCTTCGCATGCAACTTGGCCAGTCGCTCCTCCTCTTTGGCCAAGCGCTTCTCCTCCTGCCATAAAGAATGAAATGCACATTATAATTTTATACGCTCTTTATAATATGATTATTATGTTTGTGAAAAGAGGAAACTTTAATGTTGATGCCGTCTTTATTATTTGATGGGGTATATTCGTGTTACAGATTGATAATTATTATTATTGTTTTATTAAAGGCTAATAATGAACTTCTTCAGATGAAAAGTAACTAAGAAATTTTACTTCTGATTCGTAATCAAACTTGAGAAGAAATGCGGTTAATTCTAATGGAATTATTGTTATATTTCGAAAACTCTGTTGAATACTTCAATATAATTACATTTTCCAACACTATTTACATGGTATCTGCCAGTGTGAATCAATGCTAACAACATCTCTGCTTGTTTAACATGCAATAAATAGAAAGCTTAAAAAGTGCATCCAATGCAAAAAAACAGGTTGCGCATTATGAGTTACTTTTGTTTGGCACCACCCAAACCATCGACACACCCACATTGGGATTGGGTTTTGTTGTTGGTGTGGGGTGTTGAAATTTATGCCCTGCAGCACAACAGACGCGCTCGGCCCACGTTTAATGAAAAACTTTGCAGGCAGCGGATGCAAACGAGGCCAATTACAAACAATACGAATATGGGGCGCTGTGTGGCGCCCCCTGGTGGCAAAACAATAAAGTCGAATGCGGCACAATAATAACATGCGAGAAAGAGAAAGGCAGAGTGTCACAAAGTGAGTGAGAGCGAGAGAGAGATTCACCTTTCTGGCTTCCTTTTCAGCTTTCATCTTGAGCTTCTCCTCCTTCTTTTTGCGCTCCATGGATTCGTTCTTCTTGTTGTCTGCTTTCTCCTCTGCAAAATTGTCGAGCGGAACTTAATTAATTTCATATATCCCTGGCGCCATCTATCGGTTAAAGGGATCAACTTACTGCTGCCGTTGCTGCTGTTGGAGAAAAGCGGAAAACTGCGACTGGAAGCGCTCGCATGTGGCTTACAGTTGTTTCCTGCTGCGCCAGCGGCGACAAAGGAGCTGCCACAGGCACCGGCTGGTGCCGCCTTGGAAGTGGAGCTGCTGTTGGACCCCATTGATGCACTTCTGCTGCCTGGCGTCTTGCTATTGGTCGGCACATTGCCACCGTTCGGGGGCTTCTTGTCCTTGGGCATCATATAGGCATTCTTGGGCAGCGAATTCTTTGAGGTTACCGGACAAATTTTAGCGCCACCCGCCTTCAGTGGCGGCGGTGCAAGCGCCGTACAGCTAAGCTGTATATTCATGGGGCTGGGTCGACGTGGCGGAGGCGGCGATGTCGAATCACGTAGCAGGGGAGCCAGCTCATGACCACTTGACTTCGTATACGAGGCGTAGCTGAGAATGGGTAATGTGATGATTAGTAATAGATTGGAAGAGTAAGAGGTTGGGTGACTCAAAGACTCAACACACCGAAAACGTGGATTGCTGACATGCACCGGCGAAGGATGTGGCACTTTGGCAGGACTGCGAAACTCCTTAATGGGTGGCAGTCGATTCTGGAGATCCAGCAGGCGGCTCTTCACGTGTCGCCTTCCCGGATACGTGTGTGTGGGCGTAGGCGTCATGGCGCCGCTACCACAACCACTGCTGCTGCTGGATGAGGATGTGGAGGCGGAATTACTCAGCATATGGAGCGGCTTGCGTGGCACAGCGCCAGAACAGCCGCTGGGGCAACCGCCATGATGTGAATGATGAACGCCAGTGTCACGCGGCGAAAGCGAGCCAACGCTGGCCGAGGAACAGGAGGATGAGCCCGAGGGTGAGATCACCTGATGTAGATTATGAAGCTGATGCTGATGCTGATGTTGATGATGATGAGTATGGGTGTTGGGTGATGGTGGCGCCAGATGATTGGCACTGCCAGCTGACGCTGTCACCGCCGCTGGCGAGGCAGGCGAGCAGGGACCGCTGCTCGATATGGAAGACGTCTTGGAGTAGTGCGAGTAACCCGATAGCGTGGAGCCCGCTGATCCCGTTGAGCTCATCGAATACAGGCTATCCGATTGCGATACACGCCCATGTGCACCACGTGGCACTGCATAATGATGTCGCGCACCTGCGGCCGTGTGCAATGTCGGCTGATGGAATGCATGGTGTTCGCTATGGGCATCGTTCATCGAATAAGAGCTGGCCGAGGCGATCACGCCGCCGGCGTGTACGCCTGCTGAGGACCAGCTTTTGGCACCCATGGAGTAGCTGCTGGCCGATTCCTGTATGCGCCAGCTGCCCGATGATGACGTCAGTCTGTTCACCCGCGCTCTGCATATCACGCACCGCAGTGGCAGCAGTCTTTGTGCCACAGCACTCTGTATAGTCTTGACAAAGCAACGCCGGCACACAACACGATGGCCACATGGAGACGTTTGCATTGTGGCGCGTGCATTGATGCAGATCACACACTCATCCTCCTGCGAGGTAGGCGGATCCGGTTCACTTTCCTCTTCCAGTTTACTCAGCAACTTGTCCTGCAATGCAAGAAGTGGAAAGTTTTATTTTAAAATTCAGCCTAAAAGTATGCAACGTTTTTTTACTTTTAAAGCTGCGCAGCCAAAATTATTTTTTATTTGATTTAGATAAGTTGTCATTTAATTAATTATGTGTAAGGCTCTTTCACTTATTATGTACAAATTTAATGAGTCCTCTAATCAATTTCTTTCTACATCTTTTTACTGGCCAAGGGCGCAGTCGGAAGCCGTTTGACATGCCTATAAATAACAGCGCATCAATTAGAGTCAATAAAATTGAGATTTTCATAATGACAATTTTAATTTTGAATAATTAATGCAAACAATCAGCGCATTGGCTAACTGTATTTATATGATATGCAAATTGAGGAATTTGAAATCAATTTGATGGCTGATTTTGTGCGATTTGTTTTGCCAGCTTCGATTGATAATTAACTGAATTGTGAATTTGCCAATGGCGCCAATCGGTTCACTTCGGTTATTGTTTCCATTCCATGTGTATATTATTTAAAGCGACCTCAGACTGTTTATGATGAATAAATAAAGATTAAATGTATTTCATTTTAATCATTAAAGAATTGTTAAATTGCATATTGTTGTGATTTCAATTTGCATTAAAATTGTGATTCAGCAATTTTATTATTATTATTTATAGATTGAATTGATGGCTTTATATTTTTTTATTAATAAACTATAGGTAACTGTTGTTTATTTTCAGCTTAACTATAAACAATTGTAATATTGCTGTGCAATGCACCTTTAAGCATCGCCATAAATTCTCAAGGCACGAGGAAGTTGCACAAGAATGTGCCGCGGCTCGAAACTGAAGTTGTTGAACTGGTTTTAGACCAACTTATGGTCTAGAACTTTGAAGGGGCCTTGCACTTGGCGGCTTTCAGGGCCACACAACATGTGTTAACCTCAAGGTGCCAAATACTTAACAAACCAATTGCAATTACCAATTGGTTATTCATTTGCAGCTGAGAAACCTCAAAACCAATCGAGTTTCGAATGCCAAACTGCAATCATAAGCAATAGGCCATAGCATTTATTTGTAGACTGTGCATTACGCTGACCCTGACTGAAGACTACTGACTACTGACTCTCTGCCAGATTGAGATTCAGTCTGTGTGCATAAATCATAACAACAATCGTACAACAATACACCAACATAAACGCTAAATTGCACACCCGCAACTTGAATGATTAATGCTCTGAAAGGCTGAACTCGACGCCTCACTAATTGACCCGCAACCGGAGAAGAGCACCGAACTGAGGATGGTCAGAATCGCTTTAAGACAAATACAACTATTTTCACTTATTGTTGCGGCTGTGGTTGTTGTTGTGTCATGCCGCAACGGTCAACGAAAGGCGATAAACGGCAACAACTGCTAAGACTGAGATCAGTTTATTGGCATAATGAAACACAAAAGTCAGCATTCGGTCAAGGTGAGCAGGCTGGCAGTTATACACAGCACAAAATTCACAATATTCCACTGACTATTATATTATAAATTATTCTTTTCGATATTTAAATAAATTATACAAATGCATGCAAACTCTGTGTATTATTTGTAAGTAACTGCAACAGATTTTCCATTTCCAACTTATTTATATTAATATTATTTAAAGAGTCTCGTTTCAAGTCGGATATAATTTCCTTATACGCCTGACTATTCAATTTCCATATAATCTATCTATTACTTGTTGCAAACTATATTTATTTTAATTAAATTCATTATATTGAACGTCCAACTTTTGCATTTCGTTCAGTGTATTCTAAATCACAACCAAGAAGATCTCTTCTGCTTTAGTGAATTCAAAATCAATGACAATCAAATTAACGTCTATTCGATTGGCATCTGAACTTTGGCTCTGTAACAGCTAAGTTCTCTGCTAGTAACTGGCCACACACTGTGATCATTCTCGTTGATCTTTGGACAGCTGATTCATTTTGTATGCTTTGCAGGCGACAGGCGTGCGACATGAGGAAATTAAAAAACAATTTTACGACTTAACACCCCTGTGCCGCCCAATTGTCAATCCAATTGATCTCTGCTTGTATGGTGAGTGTTTGTCTGGCATGCGCGATTAGCTAATCTAAATATTTGGCACATGTTGGAGGCGGAATTGGCGACGATCAAGTTCGTTGCCTCAGTCTTTTGTTTTGTCATAGGGCCGTGCGAATTGATTTATCTGACAAACGACGGACGATAACCGACAAACGACAACCGACAACCGACAATCAATACGCACAACATGACAACTCAACAACTCAACAACTTCTAGGCAACGTTCCCAGCCAACTGCTTGGACGAGGCAGCATACAGTTCGAGCTGCGTTCAGTTCGTCTACGGAACTCGGCCAGAACAGAGCGTTATTGTCGGTGTTGCCAAAGTAAACGAAAGGTGGCACCCAAATACGTGTGTTTATGCTGTTGTTGTGCCTGTTGTGTGTTGTTTTATTGCTGCCAATGCGGAAGCGCATATCAAACTTATACAATATTCAAATAGTTATCAAAGTGCGATATTTTTTGTGGATTTTGCCTGAGGTTCATTGAACGCCTATTTAAACTGGCCCTGTCTGATAAAAATCAAATAACAATAACAACTTCAAGTTGAACACTGCAAATTTTGCGATGATTTTGCCAACTGCCTCAACATTGTGCAATGTCTTTACATTTCTGCTGGGTAAGTTTTGTTGGAAGTATTTGAGTGTAAAGTGTCTTGTATTCTTAGGCAATTAGCATTCATTATCTTGACTTAACACCAAGCTGTTCTTCTGTCAGCTTTCTTAATATTTACACAAGTTTTTAGTCACAAATTTGTTCATAAGTTCAAGGTATTGTGGGCTGTAAATAGTACGAGATCTCGGTAGTCGGTCACCGTTCAAATGCGTAGATAAGATGGCCACAAGTGCCAATTGTTGACATTTGATGCATGAATTTACTTGGGGCTCAATTTAGCAGTTAACTTGAGGGTTTACTGAGCCATGAAGGAAGGTCGCATTGGAGTCGGGCAACCGATTGGACAATGGCACAACTGATCGGTCTACTAACTTGTAAAACAATTCAAGGTTCCAAAAAAATTACCTTCGATCAATTGATGGAAGGTTTTAGCTAAATATAGACCAAGTTATGGCTCAAGTATTGTTAGCAAATACAGACAAGAAATATCGTTTTATTTATGGGTTTGCTTACATTTTATTTCAACATCATTTTTAACAATTAACTTCAGCTATTGTAAGCACTTTTGTCACACTTTTTTAATCTACAAATGTTTTATATTCGTGTTCTTTATCAACTGTTCTCAAATTTCAGTTTATTTGCTAAATGTTGTCTAGGTCTTTCTAACATTGTACAATTGGTTACATAGTTTTATTCATATATTGCTTACTTTATTTACGTATGTTAACACGACTGAGATATTGGTTCAGCTTAAATAATTATACAAAAAAATTGTAACTTAATTGTTGCAAAGTTTTTAAGCAAAACGTCTTAAACTCATAACATTCTCATGATTATATAGCGCATTTCCGTCACATTTGAAGATCTTACGCTGATTTACAAGTAGAATAACTTATAGCAAAGTTCTTTACTCAGTTAGCCTCCCATAAGGTGCAGTTTTATTACAACTGAGCATTAAATGGAGACATTTTTATAGCTCATTCATATCAATGTCATAGCATCTTGTATAAAGAACATAGTTCGGCTACAAATCTGATGCGTTGTGATAAATCATTTAAGAACAAGTACAAAATAAACGTTGTTAATTAACTGCGAGCCAAAAAAAAATAAATACAGAAACCATTAAGATTAACAACAACAACAAGAGAGTAACGTAATAATTAAATAAAATGCACAACGTGACGCATATGTGGAAGCAAAAGTGAGCAAAACAAAATAAAAAAAAAACAACAAACAACAATACACAAGCAACGAAACAACGAGACAACGACAACAACAAATGGAGTCGTAAGATACAGATGTGTATATATATATATATATATATAAACAAACTCTTCCGCTCTGCAACAATCATAAGGAACCAAAAAAAACTTGTAGTTTATTTACATAAATAAAATATATTTAAACTATATACATAAAATTGAGTCTATGCAGAAAACGGAAAGTGTTGAACAGATCATAAGCTGCAAACTAATTTGACCTTGCCTAAGGTCATGATTATCAACGTATTTTATTGTTTATTCGTTTGTTATTATAGTTGTTGTTGTTATTGTGGTTGTTGTTTGTATCATTTGGCAACTAATCAAATCAAATCAATTGAAAATCATCGCCAAATTTGTGTAGCAAAACAAACAACGAGATAAAAATTGCGACGTCATTGACATTGCATTGTTGACCCAGTGCCACGCCCCCCTCCCACCATTACATAAGTCTTATTAAATATGTGTTGAGTATTTGTTATAGAGTATTTCGATGATATTCCAAGAGATACAAATATGTGTTTACACGTTGTCGCAGCTCATTAGCTTGCTGCCTTTGTGTATCTTCATTTGAGTGTGTTTTCAAAGACGTAATATGCGGCGTATACGTCACGTGCTGCTTGTTTTCTTGTTATTGTTATGGCTGTGCGGTTTTTATGGTAGCCACAATCGTAATGTACGACTTAGATTCAAGTTCATGGCTCAGCTGAGCGAAGCGTCGCTTGACTGGTTTCATTTTGACCAACTTTATGTTGCTTTGTTGCTGTTTGTTGTTTGTTGTTTTTGGCTTATTAGCTTGTTAATATTACAATTAGCTGGCTCTAAATAATTGCTGGTATTTTTCACATTTTCACATGCTAAATTTGCAATTTGCAATGCTTCTTAATTTGTCGTTATTTTTCTATAATTGCAGCGGGTTCGCCCATCTTTTACAGTGCCGCACCACGAGGCAGCTGCAGCAGCTGCTGTGCCATACGCGAGCGAGAGGACATCAAGTTTCTGCTGTACACGAGGTGAGTGCGAGTTGGTGGCTCTGTGGCTCTGTTACATGCATATTCAGTGGATCAACTTTGTAGAAAAAACCGCAATACAGCACAGCAGCTACAACTGAGCGATGAGTCGCGACTGGCGCGAAGCAATTTCAATTTCAATTACCCGCTGGCCATCTATTTGCACGGCTTCTCGGAGTCGGCCACTGGGGATCAGCAGAGCAGTCAGCAGCTAAAGGATGGTAACTCAATATTTCTCCATCACTGTCAGCGCTCAGTTTGTTCATCAGCTTGCTCTATACCTTTTGGCAGCCTTCCTGCGGCGGGGCAACTATAATGTGATACTTGTTGACTGGAGCGCCATGGTGACAGTTCCCTGGTACTCGAATGCTGTGGAGAATCTGCCTGTTACGGCCCGCTATCTAGCGCGCTTTCTGCGCTATCTGGTCACGAGTGGTTATGCCGTGAAGCACATACATTTGATTGGTTTTAGCTTGGGGGCCGAGGTGGCTGGCTTTGCCGGCAAACAGCTGCAGGAGTGGGGCATCAAGCTGACAAGAATTACGGCATTGGATCCGGCATTGCCGCTTTTCGAGGGCAACAGCTCCAATCGTCGGCTCAGTCCCAGCGATGCACGCTTTGTGGATGTCATACACACGGATGGCGGCATTCTAGGCAATCCAACGGCCATGGGTCATGCGGACTTCTATCCCAATGGCGGGCGTCCATTGCAACCGGGCTGTGCACGGCAGGAAATTGCCAATAATCGCTGGCTGAACATCATTAGTGAGTGCAGAGTGCAGTGCAGTTTAACATTTAGTTTAGTTAACAACTGTTAATGTTGCTTTGTTGTTTGTTGTTCCAGTCGGTTGCAGTCATCAGCGGGCCTGGGAATATTTTGTGGAGAGCATACGGCAACCATTGGCCTTTCCCATCGACCGCTGTGAGCCATCGCAAAACTTTGGCAACTGCCGCAATGCCTATGGACGTGCCTACATGGGCTACGGTGCCGATACGAGGTATAGTTAAAACGATATATGTATATACACACAGAGGTGACTCCCAGAACTATACATATGTTATGTGCGATACATTTATTTCAACCACTTGACAGACTGCGCGGCAAGTTTTATCTGGAGACGAACGATGCCAAACCATTTGGCAGGAACACCCCAACAACAACAGCCTCATCCATACCACTGCTGCTGCCCATCTCGTACAAAATGCCAGTGAATGCCACAAGGGAGCCGCATGAGGATGACAACAACATGCTGAGCAACAACATTGACAGCATTGCATTGACGTGACAAAATGTCCAAAACAAACAGACGGAAGCTCGGTTCTCTCTGTCCGCTCTGGCCCCGCTCTGTCTTCCCCTTTCTCTACATTTTAATATCTCTTCATCGGGCTGCCCTTTAACATGAGATTTATGTAAGCTGCGTGATTTTGGACGCACATTCACGCAAAGTTGATGGCTCCCACTGTTAGCTGTAGTTGTAGCTGTAGTTGTAGTCGTAACTTATGTAAGTTGTTGTAAGTTCTCTTGTGATCCGTCTTATAAGTATTGTTAGCACGTAAGTCTCTCACTCTCTCTCTCTCTCTCTCTTTGAAAAGTAAAGTGTGTTTAGCCTAAGCTGTTTTATTGCATTCCTTCGCTGTGATTCTCAATGGCAGCACTTGAATTACTTTGCTGGGCATTACAATTGTTGTAAATGGCCTTTATTTATTGCTAATTTCTATTAATTCACAGTCAGAACATTATTTAACGTATCTACAGTGAATAAAAGTGGAAAGTTGCATTGAAAACGTGCGCAAAAATTTGCAGAGAGTATAAAATAAACAAGTTGATATTTTTTTCATTATCGATTTTCAACAATATTTACATCCTTCATCAGCAAATTTTTAGAGTCCTTAGCAGTGGCTGCACCTGGTCCATAAAATATAAATTCGATGAGATTTTCAGCTGCCTGCTGCCCTCTGTACACGCTCTGCTCCCCCTACATGCTACGCTCAACGCTGACCCAGTAAAATTGTAAGCAGAGTTGGCAAAGAAAATTCAGAAATCATTGCATTGGAACGGATTATATTTACCAAACTGTAAACTGCAAATGCTGCAGGAGCTAAAAGTTGTTGTTGTTGATATTGTTGTTGTTGTTGTTGTTGTTGCAACTGCAACTGCAACTGCTAGCTGCCAGTGACTAAGTGGCACTGCAGTAAAGCTGTCACGTGCGGCTTGCGTCGTTCGTCGATGTTTGCAAATCTGCTACGAAACATTTGCAAGGCATGAGGCAAAGCCCTCATTAATAATGCAACACACATCAAAGGCACACACACACGCACACACTTGCACGCCCACACATGGCATCAATACACACCAGGGAAAGAACTGGCTTCATTTTCCTTCCGGCGGGCAACACCCTTTCCCCCCCTTTTAGCCCCTAACCGACTGTGCAACTTGCCGCGGCTTCCGCCCGTTAAGCGTTCGCCTATGAAATGAGTTGAAAATCGTCTGCCGCTGCAGCTCATTGCACATTATAGCGCACATCCTGCCGGTTGCAATACCTTGTGGTTGTTGCTGTTGGTTTTTTTTTTTTTTTAAATATTTTTACCATAATTATAGGCGGCTGCATATTACAGCGAGCGATCGACTGGCAAATAAGCAATTTGAAGTTATTATATTGCAACCTCGCAGCGTTCGCATTATTTTACTTAATTACTTATTTAATTACGCCTGCACATAAGGAGGCCGGGGCGGTGACACGCCTACTTGTGAATTCTGCTGATTTTATGGGTTGTTTTCTTTTGGCCTGGCCAAAATGTTGTGGCGAACACGAGCAGGACAAATATTTTTGTTGCTTGTCCTTGGGGGCGTATACTTAATATTGTATTTTGTTTTATTTTTTTTTAGTACTTTTTTACTTTATTCGCCTGCTGTTTCGTAAGGTTTCCTGTTGCGTCATTGTAGCAGCCCCAAGCACTTTGCATGTCGCTTTTAGTTAGTTTATACCCTGACAAAGGCTAACACAACTTTCGCATAAAAGAAGTGAGTATCTTCGAGCAAAGAGAGGAAAATATTGAAACAATGGCAGCAAACAGCAGAAACTACTTAAACAATTGAGCTAAATTGAGAGACTTGATCATATAAATACATAAATAAATAAAAATAAAACAGAAATTTAAGTTGTAGCTGAAAATCTAAACCAAATTTGATTTATTCATAGAAATAATTTCAATTTCAATTGAAATAGCTTATTGTCTATAAGCATTAGTAACTTTGCCAGAGTATTGAATTACCAACATGCAACTCCCTTTTCTGTTTGGGCTTCCTTTAAGGTTTCTGTGGGGTTTCGGGCAACTAAATCAAATTACTTAGCTTAACCATGAGTCACGATTAATTTGTAGTACAACATGTCTGTGACGAGGGTCAGGCAAACACTATCGTATTTAAGTTATACAGACATGGAAAAGTGCATTCAAATTCTGTTTGATGGCAAGCAAAGGCTATTTTTATAAATATAATTTGCTTATTAAGAAATCAAATTAATTAACTTAACTGCACACAATCATAGTCCTTGCGAGTACAGTCCTTGAATTGTCAGGTTCTTCACTTGTTTGCCAACTGACATATCAATTATATGCGGCAATAGTTGAACAACTACGCGTTGTGTCCAGTTGAGCGACTGTTAAGTAGGCCAATGAGGTGTGAGCTATGCTTAGGGTTATCGTTTTGGAGTCTCTATTGCTGTGTGGCATGCCACGACTGTGTGTAGCACATGACAATGGCTTATAAACAAGGCGCGCAGACACGTGCAAAACGAAGACTGATAAACGGACAGCCCACGCGTGGATGTGCCGCACAAATGGGACACATGGGGCATATGGGGCACATGAGGCACATACAAGAGGCGCTGAGTCATGGGCGTTGCCTAATGAGCTGTTGGTTGAAGCATTTGAAGGCATAAAAATGGGGGTTTCTGAAATCGAGCTGCCATTTTAAAGCTAGACTGATTGATTGATGTTGAAATTGATTGTTGTCGTTGCTATAGCTGTTGTTGTTGCTCTTGTTGTTGCTCCTTATTTACCTTGTATTGTATAACTTATTTATAGCTCAACTCTTATGAAATTTAATACATTTTTTGGCGCTGATAAGTGTGTCAGACGTTTTGACACCTCAAAGTAGGCTACTCGAAACATGAGTTTGCATGTACTTCAGTCAGTCCGTCAGTCAGTCAGTTAGTCAGCTAGTGAATCCGCCAATCCAACAGCTTGACATCGAGTGCCTGTTTTGGCGCATATCCTGAAGTTTACACTCAAAGTTGAAGCCCTGACTCGCCTAAGGGCCACAAAATTAATTAAATCGATAAGGTATTCGCTTTGTATGTTCATCGTCGCTTTTTATGTGCGCTCTGCATGCTAGCAAACTATCAACGCTGTCAAAGCAGCTTCAGCACTTGATATACCCTGTTATGCTGCCAAGCAGTGGCTAGTTTAATTCAGTAACTAGTTGTTGAAGTAAAGTTAATCCGTTTAGCTTTTGATTTGAGAGGTTTCAGCTGAAGATATTAACAATTGAAATTAGTTTTATATCTATTTAAATGTTATAATTTATATAATTATAATTATAAACATTTCTCAGCATTTTTATTTAAATTTGTATGAATTTAAGTATATTTTGTATAACAGCAAACAGTTTAAGAAAGTTTAACATAACTGCAAATGTTAATAACATGACATTGCACTGCTCACTAATCAAGTTGTAAATCAATAACATTTTGAGTGTGTCAACTTATTAAGCTGATATTTTCGTGTATATACAATATATAAATTCTATTTGCATATTATATGTACATTGCTTGGGTATCTCTTTATCAAGCACTCACGCAGTCAGCAATGTTACCTTTTGTTGTTGTTTAGGCTTCTAATGCATTTTGCTTACAATGGGCGAGCGACAGACAGAGAGAGAGCGAGAGAGAGAGGGAGAGAGTGAGAGAGCAGCATAAGAGGCATGCAAGGTTGAGCGAGACAATAAACAATTCCATTAAGTTAAACAACAAGATGCCATCTTTCGCTGTCTCGTTCTCTCTTTCTCTGTCTCTGTCTCTCTCTCTCTCTCTCTCTCTCTCTCTCTCTCTCTCTTTGTTGCATATTTGCGGGCTCAACATTGTCATGAAAATTGCATTTATAACAGCGACGTTTACGTGTCAGCATTTCAATATGTCTCTCTATGTGTGTGTGTTTCATAAGTGTGTGTGTGTGCCTGTGCATCTCATGTTGTCGTTAAGTGAATTTATTGCATTTAATATGCTTCTCATGTCACAGGCAACATAGCTCGACATATTTACCTCAATATTTGATATATTCTTATGGCGGCCACCAGGAGAACAAGCTAATTATAGACGACAATATGTTTAGAAAGGTATACAAAAAGAGAGAGCTATATACATATATATATATATACATTTATATATATATAAAGAGAGAGAGAGAGAGAGAGCGAGAAAGGGAAAGCGAGAGAGTGTCAGAATGTTCTAATTGCTACACACATTAAAATCCAATTAAATGCCATACAAGTTTGTGTAGGCGCCGCCTAATTAAAGCCTGTAATGAGCAAGGACTCTGTTCCAGTTGCCATACACAAATAACACTAACTGCGCCCGGAAAACGAAAACGCTGAAATATTTAAAATAGACTGATAATACAGTCCGAGACAATACTTAAGCTGTAAAACAGCAAATGATGGTAATATAAATAAAAAGCGTTTGTTTTGAACGGTTTAGCGAATCAATTCTTTTCATTCAAGCTATTTATTAATCATAGCTAACGCAATTAAAAACCATCATCTGGATTCATTGTGGTCAATTCGTCTGTGTATTCGCTAGGCAGAAAAAACGGAAATATGGGTTTATCCCACAAATTGATTGTGTCATCATACTGAGCTAACGTCCAGTCCACTTTAATTGCTTGCAGAAGCAATAGTTGAAACAAGATGAGCCACATCCACATGGCAACAGTGACAGCTTTATAATGAGCAGCTGCATCCAATCCATCAATCCAAATAACAATAATTCCATTTACTAACTCAATTCGTTACGATTGTGGTCTTAACTGTAGCAAATTGTATAATTGCAATCTTTATGCTTTGCAATTCATATTTACACATAGAGATAATTTACTTAAATACAATCTTTGTAACATAATAACGTCAGATCTCTCTCTCTACTCTCAATAGCTTTCAAGTCGTCTTTAGCCATAGACGGGCTGGCTAATTGCAAAACGTAGGCTAACAAACAATAATACCAATAACAATGACGTGAACAACGACGACAATGTGCCTTGTGCTACACACACTCATGCACACACACACACACACACACACACACACACACAAGCCAATGTGCATCCATTGAAATTTGTGACAAAAGTGTCAAATTTGCCAACCAGACAGCATGCACACAACATATACACAGCACACAACACACACACGCACACACATACATTTAGAGCAGCCTCATCAGGCGTAATTATGGCTTTTAACACATACAACGAACGAGTGAAAAGTGTAAATTGCCGCTGCGATGCCATTTTGGTTCATTCATTGAAAAGCAGTTGACAGCGCAAGTGAGAGGATAAGGGGTGGTTGACAAGGGGGGGAGGAGGAGGGGAGAAATGAAAGCGGAGTGTAAATGATATACTAGTTAACTTAGTTAGCAGCTCGTGTGCTGTCGTGTGAGTCAGCAAATTGTATATTTTAAAGTTGTAGCAGGCAAAGTTGCAGCAAAGCAAGGGGGGAGGAGTTTAAGCTGTTGTGGGTGGGTGAATGTTTGTTAAAAGCATGCCAGAATTGTGATACTCATGAGGGGTGTGTGTGTGTGTTTGCATGTGTGCATGTATGTTAGCAAAATGTCGTGGCTTTTTGTGAATGTGCAGTTGCCGTACATTGAGGGGCACACAACCGACAGGTTGTGTCGGTAAATGGCAGCAGCTGTGGCATGGGACAGCCATCGGCCTGCAACATTGAGTCAATTTCAACAAGTTAAAAGTGCACTCTTGTATGATGAGTGCTCCACAAAGACACTAATCGCAACAGTTAACATTAATGGCTTTCAAATGATCCAAAACAAAGAGCAAAAAGTGTTGCCTACTTTTGAGCGCAGCTGAAAGCATCGCATTGTAGGCGTTGACGCTTGCCCCATTTAAAACAATTGTCGCCCGCACGAAGACATCTCAATTCATTGCATTTGGCAAGCAAAAATAATAAATTTAATTGAAATGCGGCCTTGAGCAGGCGAAAAGGCGTGTGCGAGGGGAAGTATGAAGCGGGAGCTGTAGACAAAGAACTAAAGCAAACGCATTTTTGTTATTTTGGAATAAAAAGAATTCAACTGCCATTGTTCTGCATCCGGGTAAATGCTTTATGTGTGTGTGTGTGTCTGTGTGTACAAGGATCTATGTGTGTGTGTGTGTTTGTAGAATTTGCGGGCGCTTTTCCAATTTCGCGTCTCGTATTTCCGGCCATGCGGCGGCGTACATTGCAAATTTATGACATTTTCCTTTTCTTTTTGTTCGGAGCTTTTAGTTTTGCGTAAACTTTTTACAACGGCTTTAAATACCCTACAAAGAATATAGTAAAAGCAGAATGTACTTGCATGTGAGCATTCATAAGTTTAGTAAAGTAAGCTTTGACAGTTCAAAGAGTTCAACGAGTTGAAACAGTAAGAGAGTATAAAGTTGAGGGCCTGTGAATGTATAGGGTATCTTACGGTTGCGCCACTGCATTTGAGCAAAGTTTTTGTTGCAGTTTTTGAGTTATGCTGCGATATTGTCAATGCTGCCTTAAATGAAAGCTACAACTTTTGTGGGTTTAACTTGCAGCACATAATGAAATGACAGGACAACGGGGAAAACCTACCATAACAGATTGTACTTTTTAAAACAAAGACTGAAGCGAGCAATATGCTAAAAGGGTATGGTAAAATGTAAAATAGTAAAAAAGAAAACATGGAAAATTAAATAGAAAACCGCAAAAAAACTAATTTCCTTTAGTTGTAGTTAACTAACTGAAAAAGTCAAACGAAAAAGTTATATAAAGCAAAGTAAAAAAATAAATAAATTTGCCTTTTGATTTATAACTTTTACTAAAGACAAACTGAAGCAGAAAAGGCGAAATGAAATTTATGTGTAGTTATAAATAGAAACTAGTTAGACTAATTTGTTTAATATAAGCGGAAATATGGATATGCATTTTCAAATAGTTTATTCACATTAAACAAATCATGTCACATACCAAACTTATCAGCAATCATTTCTAATGCGCTCTCCAAACGCCATTCAGTGCTGTTTCAGTTTACAGAACCCGACAGAACCCGCCAGGATACGCCAGCACCCACATTAAACGTTTCAATCAATGCAATTAAAGTAAATGCACAACAACAATTGTACACGAAGCATGTCCATGTGGATATGTACGTGCTATAGTTATATACGATATAATGGCGCAGACATCGCGTGAGTTGTGCTAATGCACTGCCACGCCCTGACTTGTGAGGGGGGGGCAATCCTTTTTTCAGTGGCGCCTCGAGTGCAGCACGTGAGGAACGCAGTAGCTGATTGTAAAATGAAATCAACAATAAAACCATGGCAACAACAACATGGCTACTCGCAAACAACAAGAAGCAGAAGGACAACAACAATAACAACCATAAAAGAATGACTGTGACTTGAACTCAATGCGTAAACACTAAAGTTTAATGCACTCTAATTGCAGGGGCGGCCAGTGGGGCAGAACGACTGAGGTTGACAGCAGACGGAAGCGTGCAGACGACAAAGCGACCAACGGCGTCATCAAAGCGAACTCTAAACGCTACACTGAAAGAAACAACTTGCAAGAAATTCCAAATTTAAAATCTAATATTCGTACAACATTTAAAAGTTGTTTCTTATTATTATTATATTGATTATTTACATTTATAAATAACAGTTCGGTTCAAGTTCAATTAAGCAAAACAAACGCATCGAATGCAATTAGTGAATGGAATTGTGGCTACATAGGTGAACAGATTGGATGCAGCTCATCATTGCCAAGCTGTGACTGCTGCCATGTGGATGCTGCTAATCTTTGTCAACCTGTTGCTTCTACTTGCCGTTGAGGCCAGCGGATATACTCGTCCTTTTACTAGGAAGCCTGATAGATATTTAGAGTAGTCACGTTCGCCTTTGCTTAATGCTATAACTCGGCAGTTTTATTAATTGTTGTCGTCAAAATTCAATGGAGAACAAATGTGGAACTATATAATTTCATAAATTATATTAATTGATCTACTGAATCGTATCAAAGTTGTTTGCTTATGTTGCCGAAAGTAAAGCGTTCTTCGACCTTTCATTTCTCCGAGTGTAAAAGCATTTAAATGAAGTTAAATGCTGCTTTGTGCGGCTGCGTTCAGGTTGCGTGAGTGGCGGTGTCGTTTGAGACGACGACACTAAGGTTCAACCACTTGGCACTGGCTGCGAAACAAAGCAATGGCCGCCATGCGGATATCCGGTTTAGTTGCGTGTGTGCCTCATGCCGCGTGCCGCGTGTCGCGGTCGAAGAGACCGTGCTTAACGGTCATCAAGTTGATTAATGTTTGATTTTAATGATTTATTTAGTCGCGTCTCTTGGCTAACAGCAGCCAACATGGTTGCCTTCAGCTTTGCCGTTTTGGCCAAATATAATAAAAACTAAAAACGACTTACGTAAACAGGTAAAAGCTATGAGACCCAAAGCGACATATCAAATACACATTTATAACGTTGTACTACATTCAGTTGACCAAAGCTTAAGGGATGAGTGGGTGTAGGAGGAGGAGGCCCCCCTCCTAGGTAGGTACTAAAAACGAAATTATTTTCAAACGTTTTGTGTGATTTATTTGGCTGTCTGTGCAACGGTCTGACCACAAAAAAAAAGAAAAAAAAAGATGTAAAGCCAAGGCAAGCCAAGGCAAGGCAAGGCAAAGCAAGGCCTAGGACATACATACACGTATCTGGCATTGGCCAAGCCCTGGGAAATGCTTTTGGCATTTGGATGACTAAGCTCGTTTTTGCTCCAATGCCTAGTGTGACTGGTCAGTGGTGGCTGGTGCCAAGTCAAATTGTGTGGTCACTTATTGGCAAGACTCGCATTAAGGCATCTGCAATTGTTTGGCCAACCTGCAAATTGCATAGAACGAACTGCTGCTAATAATCATCAGGCAGCTGACCTATGATTTGCCTATGTCAAACGAATGCAATTCGTCAGCGCAACAACAACTTGGTCAGCTGCAAAGCCCAACTCATTAATTCTCCGGCCATTTTCAATGTCGAGTCCTTGCCGGGACTTTTGACTTCCGCTCAACTAAATTATAAATTTCTGACTTTTATGGCGGGCCGAAAAATATTTGTGAAGCGTGTTTTATTTTCATTTTTACTTTGCTGTCTCTGTTTTTGTTTATGTTGCAATGTCACGCGACTTGTAAACATAAAATTCCGTTGCTTGTTAACATTTGACAGCGTTTAGCTTTTATACAGACAGATAGCCAGGCCTATCGTCTATCGCCAGCCGCCCAACGTTCAGCGTTCATCACCCACGCCCCTTAGTTAATCAACATTTAATGGCCTGGGCTTTAGATGGGGACGCACACTAGACGTATGCGTCATATTTTATGCGTGTAAGCATTAATAACATATCGCGCATACGACGCGTATAACTGTGACATAGAATATTTATGCATATCTCACATGAGCATCGCCTAATGAGACGACATCAACGCTGGCAATCAGCTGTGGCTAATTCTCAGTCGCAGTTGCCCCAAGATATTTCAGATTCTGGCAGACGACAGGCGACAGCCACTTGGCTCAACATGTCGTATACATAATTTTAGTTGTTTCAGACTTTTTGAAGATTAACAACGCAACGACGGCGACAAGTCTGAGTTATGCGTGCTATTTGTTGTGGTACTCTGCAAGTTAAATGATTAAGTTATTGTTCAGTTTTGACCGAATTAACATATCTTATAATTAATTTATTTTATTTACAATTTAAATAATTTAAATTCTCCATCTTTCTCTTATTGTTGCTTAAGAAAGAACTTTGCAAAGTTCAGTTCTCTTGCACACATATATTTGCCAACGTTATGATACATGCTGTTCTATCATAATGAGCTCACTGCTGAACACTCCGTTGCTCTGCCCATTTGCCCACTTCGTCAGCTAATTAAAAGGCCAGTTCACAACAGAACACAACTGTTTAGTTAGAAGTCTACATTTCCCCATTTGCCATTTCAGCTGCTGTTTCAGAGCCACACCATCATTTCATTGCTGCCTCATTTGTGTACACTTTTGAGGTGTTGCGCATAAATTTGGGCATCCATTTGCTGGCCCAAAACTGGCACATGGCCCTTGGCATTAGCCTAATTGTTGGGCCGGACAGGTAAAAGGCAATTTTAGTTTCGCATTTAATTGTAAAAGCATTTTAATACGCACCTCAACGTTTTTTTTTCTCTATTTTTTTTTTTTAATTTTAATGTTGCATAAAAGCATTTTTGTGTGCCATGTATGAGTGTGTGTGTGTGTGCATGTGCGTATATATATATATATATATATATATATATATATATTGTTGGTGTTGCTTTCAAGGCCGCTTGAAGAAATTACAGTCACGCGTCAGATTTTATGCAAAACAGCAAACGAGCTCAGTTTTTAAGTATTTTGTGCATTTGCAATTGCCCAGCTTGTTGTTGTTGTTGTTGTTGTTGCTGTACTTACATAAGTGAACAAGTGTAGCTGTAAGAGAGTGTGTGTGTGTGAGTGTAGGTGTACCTCCTGCCTATGCCTTTAGGAAACTCATAAATTTCAAACAAGTCTCGTAAAATCTCAAGTGAGCTTAGCATTTTCCAGTGTCGCGTTGTTCATTTTACTTAACTTATTGTTGTTGTTTTTGCTGTTGCTGTTTGTTGCTTTTGACATGCAAATGAGCAACGTGAAATGTTTGTTTTTTGCTTTCAAGCAGTTTGTACTACGATGTGCATATGGTGTATGCGAGTGAAAGGACTTTGAATAGCTCGGTTGATAACAAGTCCTAGAAGCGCTTCAGAGCTTGCATTACAAGCGAATTTGAAGCAGTTGAGAATTCTCAAGTAAATGTATGATATTACTTATGCTGAAGATGTAGTAAGAGAAAGAGTTGATGGATAAATAACTGAGCAAATGTTGAGATCAATACGTGATTTCAATCTATAATAGAAAAATATATACTTAAATAGCTTAAATCTAACAAAATGGTTGAATTCGCAGTTGTAAGTTACGTTGCCTATTGCGATTGACCTCTAAAGAAATGGCTTCATAAAATGCAAATAGTTTCACACCTTCACACACACACATATGAAATGTCACACAATTTATGGCACTTTTTATAGTCTACTTTTCGGGGCATGCCAACTAAAGCTAAAGCTAAACCTCACCTTTGCCAACACTTTTACGTACTTTCACGAACTATTTCGCAAAATTTAAGTGCGAGACCAAAGCAAATATATAAAGAAAAAGAAGAAGAAAAACCAAACAACATGGCAACAACAACAACAACAACGGGAAGCACTTTAAAATGTCAAAGGGGCAACGGCAAACATCAGCAACATAAGCAGAAGTAGCAGCGTAGTTGTTGAGTTGTCAACGTTTTGCTCTGACATTTTTGTAGGCACTTAAATGCTTCGCTGCTGTGTAGTTGTTGTTGTTGTCGTTGTTGTTGCTGTGTTTGTTGTGGCTTGTGCTGTAGCTGAAGCTAATGATGCCTGCAGCTTTGATAAAGGCAACCGAACCGGGACATAAGTCTACGGTTTTATTGCATGTTTTATGTGCCGAACATAAAAGGCGACTACACTGTAAAAAAATATCTATAAACATGCAAAACTTATATTTCATAAAGTTTGTGGTAAGCGTAAAAAGTAAATGACAAATGTCAAATGTAAAATACAATAAAATAGAATTAAGCAGGCAATGCAGAGTGGGAAGCATTTTAACAGTTTCCTGCTTAGTTTTTTGCTGAGATTTTAGAGTAGTTAAGCTACCCCTTTTAAATTATTATTATAGAATATAAAGAGATAGAATTTTGTGCATTTTGAGCACAATTCAAAAACATAAATATTATTTTAAAAATAATTAAATTTAATTATTTAAAAAAGAAGTCATTTTATTAAATTATTTTAATAATGTTATATATTTTTTTAGTACTGTTTTCAAAGTACATTTAAAAACTAATGCAAGCTGTTCCTTTGCAATAATTTAAATAGTAAATTATATAATTAATTTCATTAGATTTTAATATATATTTGAAATTGTTTAATATTTTTGACAGTGAGCTGCAAAGTTTTGCATACTTAGGGCGCCGCCCGATTGGGTTTTACTCACAATTTTATGATGCAGTGCGGAGAGCTCCCGCTCGGTGACACGGCGACTGGCTGCCTCCCGGCGTCGTTGCCGGAACTGGCTGTACTTGTAGGCGAGCATAACGCCGGGCAGGGCGAGTGCCTCCAGCGGTGACTTGCGTCCAAAGGGCATTATCTGGTTATCTGGTAATCGAACCGAAGTTCAGTGAAGTCTTTGGTCTGGCGAGTGTTGTATTATTGCTTGCTGGTTCATACACAATTGAGTTTGCTAGGGTCAGCTGCAGCAGCTGCAGTTCCCGTTCCCGTTTAGGCTGTATAGCGTCTCATTATCTCAATGATTATGTAAGCACAATATGAGTTCAACATTTTGTGGCCTCCAAGAGGGACGGGACCGCAGTTCAGTTCATTTATTTTTTTTTGACTCGTTTCACAATTTTCATTTCATTTGTTTTTTCGTTTTCTGCGCATGCTGATAAACTACAATCACTTAGCATTCGATTTCAATTCGGCTGTAAACGCTGCAACACAAAAAATAAAACCATTTGTCATGAGACTCATCTCTGTTATTGCAATCTCCTTTGATTTCGAGTGCCGTTGTAAGTGTTTGATCCCCCGGGGTCTCAGTTCAGCTCAGTCAGTGGCGAGAACATGTGTTTGTTTTTTTTCTGTTTGTTTCTACAGACACTTGAGCAGATAAAATGCTGTTTCTAGCATTGATTTCGCAACAATTTCGCTCTATGAGAATTATTAATATCAAATGAAATTAACTGAATATGCCTAAGAAAACTTTAATAATAGTTAATTAATTATTTCATGGTCTGCAAATATCTAAACAAATCAAAAGTTTGATTTATAAATATTAAATATTATATTTGTAATTTATTTTCTTTATTTTATGAACTATTTCATGTTTCTGACTAATTATAAAATATATAGTTTTGATTTTAATTGACAATACATATAATTCACGGAAAAATCATTCATTTGTAATATATTCTGATATAAATTGCTGCTGGCACAACTATTAATTGTGCTCTCTCCTATTGACATTTGTCTGGCTGTGTGGCAAGTTCTCTTATCATTAGCTGTCAAGTCTGGCATTAAAATTGCTGATAAATTTATGGCTGGGCTTTAGCCAACATCAAATTACAAGGCGAAGATGCACATTAATTTCAATTATACACACACACACACACACACCCACACACACATACACGTACATTGACACAGAATTGAGAACTTGGCAACTAACTGAAGTTGTGGAACGCGCGAGGGGCAAAGAGTTTGTTTGGATTTGAAACTGTCGCTGATTATACGCTGCGTTTAGTTTGACTTGATGACAACTTTTATTTCTTTAAGCTTCACACACACACACAATACTGCACACACACACACACACACAGAGAGAGAGAGCGAGAGTGTGTGTGTGTTTGTATGTGAGCAAGAGAGTTGGGGGGGAAGCGAGAGAGCAGCTTTTGCTCGTTACTTTACGTGGCCCACGTGCGTCGGTGGCCAACGCAGAACGTTGAATGTCGCACAGAAGCTTCGCAGTTTCCCACGCAACCATCCTGGAAGCTGCGTGTCTGTCTGCCCCTCTCTGTGTATGTGTGTATGTGTGCGTGTGTGTGTGTGAGTGTACGCACTTCCAGCATGCTTGCAAACACAATTTGGAGGTGGAGTCTCTGGCCACTTCCAGTGCAGGTTGTTTAGTTTCGCAGCACGCGGTTGGCTTTACTTTTACATTTGCTTTTATTTCTTTGCTTTTATTTGCATTTTTTGTTGTTGTTTTTTTTTTTTGTTATTATATTGTTTTCGTTATCGTTATGTTTATTGTTGTCTAATTAAATGACTACGCGAACACGCCATTCTTGTCCATTGTCACGCTGTGTGCTGACAAATGATTTCATTAATTGACCTTTATTCGCGCGCGCCCTCAACACACGAATTGCACGGCCACGTTGTAATGTTACGTATACGTCGCGTGTCCGCTAAGCTGCAACATTCGCCGTGGCGCCTCCGCATACGACGGCTGACTGCTGACTGCTGACTGCTAACTGCTGCTAACTACTAAATGCCTGCTGCTGCACAACAATTTGCGCTTCCAGCTGGCCAAAAAAGCAAATACAGCAACTGCGCAAACGCTAAATAACAAAAACAACAAAAAAATAGACAGTTAGCCGGCAATTTGGTATAACAGTTTGTCTCTTGCCAATTTGTTGTTTATACTACGCAGAAGGGATAGAATGGGGGCTCGAACTGAGTGAGTGAGTCTCAGTCTCGTAAACAAAACGTCATCACATTTGGACAGCTGAGTGTATGTGTTGTGTGTACGTGAGTGTGTGTGTGCGTGTGTGTGTGTGTGTCATTCTGCTTGACACCAACAAATATAAACAAATCACAAACTGGGGGCACATTTACATTGTCGCAGTTTGGACATTTGCGACACTTTTGGACTTGGCCAATCGCTGTTGCGGTTTTGTAGCTCGGACAATTGATACAATTCAATTTTACGAGCGCTTGTTAATTATCGTTGGCATTGCTTGTTGTGCTAATTGTTGTGGCCTTTAGTAGACTGTGTGGCTTGCCTCTGATTTGTGTGTACGGCCAGAAATACTCAAGGCAGAGGGGGCTACTTTCAATATTTGTATATAATTAATTTGATAATAAATTGCGAAATAACAGAAATGACTTCTGTGACTTTTCTTGATGATGCCTTAGGCATAGCAACATGTTGCTAGCTTTAGCAAGATGATCACATTGTTGGTGGATCGCTAATTCGCTTAAGCTCTCTTCCCCATTCTTAGTTGCATTACTGCAACTGCAAAGAAGTTGCATTGAAAGTAAGTGCAGCACACACTCACACATTTGCTGCAGATCAATAGGTGTTAAGAGCGCAGGTCACCTAAGCCCCAACAACAACAAACAGTAAGACAAATTGCCAAATGACCAAACAAACGAAAGCAATGCCCAAAGACAGGAACAAATACAAAATCACTGGAAGAGCAAAGGCAAAGACAAAACTGTAACTGTTATACGTGCTGAGCGCAAGACTATTGAAAGTGAGAGCGTTGTGTTATAAAGAGAGCAAAACTCTCGCATGTCCTGCTTTGCTAAAGGCAAAAACAATTTGCAGGCTGAAACAAAAACAATAATAACAACGACAACTGTTCGACGCCATGGAAATGATGACGTAAATTGAAAGCAAACCAAAAGCTACAACAACAACAACAACAATGGCAGTAACAGTAGCCACAGAAGCAGAAACAGAAGCTGAAGCAGAAACAGAAACGAAATCTATTTACATTGTACGTCTGCCCCGTCTTACATTTGTCTGTCTGCCACGCAATGTGGCTCAGGTGTTCCAGGTGCGCTGTCGCTTGTTTGTCGAGCATTTGTCGATTCTGTCGAGCAAGTGCACTTCACAGATACGGATACACTTATAAAACTAGTTGTACCATACTAGGCTGTCTCTAATGACATTTCTCATTGTTTCTTTCGCAACGTTTTTACAACTCGCTGACAACGCTGCCATTTCCGCTTAAATGCCTTTCGGCCATATGTATAGCAAGGCTAAGGGGTCAAAAGGAAAAGCACGAGAAATATTTAATAATATTTATTATTTGGTCTAGGTTAATTTTAAAAATATTTAAAAACAAAATAATATGTTTTATGTATATTAAAACTATTATAGAAATATTGTTAATAAGCAACTGCAGTTTTCTTTAATATTAGTATTTATTATTTAGTATTTGTAGTATTTTTAATATGATCTATGTATATTAAAATGTTTATTATAAAATATAATTAAAGGGCTGGACTTTTCTGTACTGTAACTTTGTTTATATTTGTGTATATCGACAAGCATCCTTTAGTGCTAATAACTAATAAGCTATTCAGATTTAATCACTTGCGCATCTCTAATGCTTGACGTTTTTGCTTTGGTCTACGTCACGAGTTGTGCTGCAGCTTGTGACCTGCAGTTGGTTTATTTGCCTGCTTGCTTGTTTGCTGTGTGTGTCCTTCGCAGGATATCCACTCACTCACTCACTCACACACACAGTCACGCTCGCATACTCAGTGTCTCATATTTCGTTGTGTGCGTCCTTAAAAACTTTTGCACTTTGTGCTCAATTTGGTTTTTTGTGTTGCGTTTGCGTTTCTATTTCTATTTTTAGGCCGCACAGCTCGTTGCACACATTTTTACTACGCTAAGGTTAATGGTTTTTCTTAGCCAACACTGGCATAGAACATTTGCCATATCAATCATACGCCATGTGCTACACTCTCTCTCTTTCTATCTCTCATTCTCTGTTGCCCTAGCAGCCATTTCTCATGCCAAAATGTGTAAATTAATCAACAATGGCATAGAAATAATCGACATTGTTGGCGAATATCCGCACACACACACACACACACACACATACCCACCCAATCAGACCCCTCACAGACACTTCCTCTGTCATTGTCTCTGTCATTGTCTCTGGCATTGTCCAAGTTTGTTGACGTCCCCGTTCACAGACAACCATTGACGTCACCAGCTGCACATGCACATGCACAACACACATACGCAACGTATGCCAGCTGCTGATTTCGGTGATTGCTACCTCCGATTGTCGCATTGCAATGATGCCACAGGCAATAGCAGCACCACCACCAGCTGCACTTGCCTGACCTTACTCAAATTGTTTACACTTATCATGACAAATACTTTCACAAACCGTTGGCCAATTACCAATTTAGACAAGGCAAATACATGATATTCTAATAAAATAATATTCTACTAAATAAATTATGTAATAGAGAAATATTTGTTAAATTTACAAATATATTCCATCATTCAAAGTAAATTACAGAGAACAATAAGTAAGATAATGAAATACCCTCGAAAAGTGATCGATAATATTTCACAATCTCAGCATAAGTAGTTGATAGACTTGTAGGCCAGGAGAAGCTCTGGAACTGCTGTGTCTACGCTCAACCTGCTCATCACTTGGTTGGCTTCAACTGTCCAACGACGTTTGACTAGCAATTGCATTGGGTCAGTTGTAAGTCGCGCGTGGAACCGCGTGGTATATTGCTTAAAGTGGTTTTAGAGTCGACAGGTGTCAGCACATCCTTGGGTAATCCTTTTTGAGCCATGGCTGCCGCTGCTGTTGCCACACCAGCAGCTGCCGCAGGACCTGCCGCACCAAAGGCACCTGCAGCTGGGGGAAAGGTACCAGTTAATCTGCTGGAGATTGCCGGGGGAGGCAAATATCGTCAACTATATGAAGAATCGTTTGCGGAAGGGGGCGTTGAAGAGGAAGGGTCTGGAGATGGTGAATGGACATCGGTTTGCGGTGCGTTTCTTTAAGCAGCCAACTTACTGTGGCCACTGCAAGGACTTCATCTGGTAAGTTAGCACAAACCGCAGGCCACAATGACCCATTTATGTACTTGCCACGACCCTCGGATTGTGCAAGTCTTTGTGTTGCAAGCATTGCGTTGCGTTGTGTTGCGCTGCGTCGCCTAATTTAATTAGCGTTCTGTAACTTGATGCATTTTGTTGCTTTTTGTATTGTTGAATGCGGCGCCGTGGATGGATTTCAGGGGCTTTGGAAAGCAAGGTTTTCAGTGCGAGGGTAGGTTGAACCGTTTGCCACACATATACGTACGGTAATTCTATTTGCAACTGCCACACAGAGTGCCGCTTCAATATACATCAGAAATGCTGCAATTTTGTTGTCTTCAAGTGTCCTGGCAAGGATACAGACTTCGATGCCGATTGTGCCAAAGTGAAGCATGGTTGGAACTCCACCACATACACCACGCCCACCTTCTGCGATGAGTGTGGCATGCTACTCCATGGCGTTGCCCATCAGGGCGTCAAGTGCGAGAGTAAGTAGGCGAAAAGGAGCAGCTTCCTTTGGGCTGTACTAACTGCGTTTGTTGCCACAACAGACTGCAATCTGAATGTGCATCATCAGTGCCAGGAGAAGGTGCCACCGATGTGTGGCGCTGATATCAGTGAGGTGCGCGGCAAGCTTTTGCTTTACGTGGAACTCAAGGGCAACAACCTGAAAGTGGATAGTGAGTCTGAACTGACCGTGAGTTCAATGGCCATTAACCACAGATCTCAATCCTTATTTGCAGTCAAGGAGGCCGCCAATCTCATTCCCATGGATACAAATGGCTTCAGTGATCCCTATGTGGCAGTTCAAATGCATCCCGATCGTTCTGGACGCACCAAGAAGAAGACCAAGACCATACAGAAGAACCTCAATCCAGTGTTCAATGAAACCTTTACATTGTAGGTGTCATCTGATTTGTTTTGATCCATAATTCCAACTGACTCCCTCTGTTCACAGTGATCTGCAGCCGCAGGATCGGGACAAGCGTCTGCTGATTGAGATCTGGGATTGGGATCGTACCTCGCGCAACGATTTCATGGGCTCATTCTCGTTTAGCCTGGAGGAGCTGCAGAAGGAGCCCATCGATGGCTGGTACAAGTTTCTGTCTCAAGTGGAGGGGGAACACTACAACATACCCTGTGTGGATGTCATCAATGACATGGCTCGTCTGCGTGATGAGGTGCAAGTGAGTTAGCTATGCGGTTCCTGTTGCTCCCAGTTTATTGCAGATTCTTGAATCTTCAGCATGAACGTCGGCCAAACGAGAAGCGACGCATGGACAACAAGGATATGCCCCATAACATGAGCAAGCGGGACATGATTCGTGCCGCGGACTTTAACTTTGTCAAGGTAATCGGCAAAGGCTCCTTCGGCAAGGTCCTGCTGGCCGAGCGACGTGGCACGGATGAGCTCTATGCTATTAAAGTGCTACGCAAGGATGTCATCATACAGACAGATGACATTGAGCTGCCAATGAATGAGAAGCGTATCCTTGCCCTTTCCGGTCGCCCTCCTTTCCTGGTTGCTATGCACTCCTGTTTCCAGACCATGGATCGCTTGTTCTTCGTCATGGAGTACTGCAAGGGTGGCGATCTTATGTATCACATGCAGCAATACGGGCGCTTCAAGGAGTCTGTGGCCACGTGAGTCCTTGTTGCCTGTGTTATTGTTATGCTGAATTGAGGTTGACTTTTCCTATTTAGTTTCTATGCTGTGGAAATTGCAATTGCCTTGTTCTTTTTGCACGAGCACGATATCATCTATCGCGATCTGAAGCTGGACAATGTGTTGCTAGATGGCGAGGGACATGTTAAGCTTGTGGACTTTGGGCTCAGCAAGGAGGGCGTTACCGATAAGAACACCACACGCACCTTCTGCGGTACGCCCAATTATATGGCACCTGAGGTGGGTTTCCACTTGCCAGCTTAATCTATGTATAAAAGGCCAACTCAACTTGTACTGCAGATTGTTAGCTATGATCCGTACTCCACCTCGGCTGATTGGTGGTCATATGGAGTGTTGCTCTATGAACTGATGGCCGGACAGGCTCCTTTCGAGGGGGACGATGAGAGCACAGTTTTCCGCAATATCAAGGAGAAGAAAGCCATCTTTCCCAAGCACTTCTCACAGGAAGCCATGGATGTTATTACTAGCGTAAGTATAAACTTAAGAGCTGCCTGAAAGCCAGCTAAATTTGTAAGATGTTGCAACAGTTTCTGGCCAAGAAGCCTAACAATCGCCTGGGTGCTGGTCGCTATGCCAGGCAGGAGATCACAACGCATCCTTTCTACCGTCTCATCGACTGGGAAAAGGCAGAGGCTGGTGAAATGGAACCACCTATTGTGCCAAGGATTGTATGTGCTTAACCCAATTCCTATCGAATGTCCTGGTTAATTCATTGCTTACAATTTCAGAAACATCGCAAGGATATTAGCAACTTTGATGATGCGTTCACCAAGGAGAAAACAGATCTGACTCCGACGGATAAACTTTTCATGATGAACTTGGATCAAAATGACTTTATTGGTTTCTCTTTCATGAATCCCGAGTTCATAACCATTATATAAGCTAAATAACTATTGTGAACTATGAAAAGCTCTGGAATAACTGTATAAAAAGCTCTCAATAAAGCTAAGGTAGTAACCTGTAAGCTGCATCCTTTGCATTAAGTTTTACAGCTTTCGCTAAGCGTTAAAGCTGCGTATAACAGAAAATTTGTTTTGTTGCGAGCTTGCAAAGCTATGGAATAGTCGATAAGCTCGCTAACCTAACAGTTTTATAATTTAAGAGAGCCTTTGCAAGCTTCGTTATCTCTCTCTGTCTCTCTCTCTCTCTCTCTAGCTCTCTGAGATTCCCTTGTTCTGCTAACAATTAACATTTTAAGCCCCAGATAGTAAATGACAACAAACCCGCACTCTCAGTTGAGCAGTCTCTGGATAGAGTCGCCCAGTCGCCCTGTTTCATTTGTATTTTCCTTTTTGCTCAGGTGAAAGCTAACAACGAGGTTCATCTGCCCCTGCAACATGTGCTGAACTTTAACCTTCAAAGGGGAAGTTCGCATACGAAATTGTCAAGGGGAATTGACGCAAAGGAAAAACTCACCACGTGCCGTGGGGGCTACACAAGACAACTGTATATCTCTGTACTTTATGTGGCACGTTACGCATACGCCGCATTGTCGTCTAGCTAATTGACTGACCTGCTCTTAAATAATCCACATTCTGCTCAACATTTGACGGCGCTTGTCAAATCTACACATATCCGTTAAGAAAAGTGAAAGTGACAGAGTTGTTGAACTAACTTGTTGCTCTTGTCAGACGTTAATTTGCCATGACAATTAGCCAAGAGTCTTGCCTCAATTAAATTTATTTTGCAATTTAGTTGCCATTTTTGCCACTCAAGCGAAGCGCCCCTTAACATTTCCGAACCATTGAAAGTTGAGCGCTCAGCTGTAAAATTCTTCGAAAATTGTTTTCCTGCCCACACACTCGCACACACACACTCCACACACACACACACACACACACACACACACAGACGCACACACAAAAGGCAAATGCCATTGCTTTATTGTGGGTTTTACATGAAAACTATGGCAGCTGCGCGGTTCGTGGACCTCTGGCAATTTTCGGGGCTGGCAAATAGTTTGCGGCAGACAAAATATTTCTTGGCCCATCTTCCATAGACATTTTAATACAAATTCCATGGCCAATATATTAGCGTGGCCCCACAGACACATAGCGATCCGTCGTTAAAGGTCAGGCTACAACAAAAAGCAACAGAAAGCTGTTGAAAATTGCGATATGCTATACAGATGGGCATTGGCCATGAAATTACTTATTTCTAGTGAATCATTTGACAGGTATTTAGTTAGTTAAGTCCCAATAGAAGGTCCATTGCTCTTAGCATGAGCTTTGTAAACGCTCGAAGGTTGTTGAAATTTACGACATGTTTGATTACTTTTTCGCTCCATTTAAAGTGTTAAAAATGTTCAGAGCTTCGACTGCTGCAACAGAATTGCAATTGATGAATTGCTCTTGCTACACTCGATGATATATTTATTGAGTGCAGGTTTTGTGTAAACTACATTTAATCATTTATATTCTTTAAGGCAATGCAACATGGTTGGTTAGTTCAGCAATAACTTGACTAGACTCTTAGACAGCCTGCTTATCTACTTTTTACAGAATTAAGGAATAAGGAATTAGCTAACTAAAACAGTTCTCCTTTATGCAAATATATTTGGTTAGTGTATTCATGCTTCGGTTTACTATAATTCTTTACTATATTCAGGTTTGCAACCTTTTCTCGCTGCGCTGTGAGACTTTAAAGCTATTTGCACTCTATTAGTGGCAATTTGCCATTTTACGTGCACTTTTCGTGGCTGTTAGAAACGTTGCAAGCGTTGCAATGTCTTTAGCTGAGCATTGTCCTTGTTGCAATTTCCTGTTGCCACATTGCCACGTTGCCACGTTGCCACATTGACATGGTTGCACAGAGCTACTTAAACCTCAACATGTGACCGCCCCAAGCTAAGGGTGCTTTGTCTGCGGTTGTCACTAGCTACGTCTCTAGCTTTCCTTTGACTTATGCGAATAGCAAGCAGCATCAGCAGCATCAGCAGAAGCAGGCAGGAGCAGGTTGGGCAAGCGACATTAGGATGTACTAAAGTGCTTAACACAATATAAATAATAGCATAGCAGATGGCAATAGATGGCTATGGAGTCGGTGTTGTAGCTGGGATATTGCTTTAGCCGTGCAATTGGATGCTGTTGCGTAATCAAATGGAATACGCCGCAGTGCGGAAATGTTCCATGCTGTAGCAACGCACAGCTGCCCAAGTAAATGATGCCTGGACCTGCCACACGATAAATACCCCCAATAGATGAGTCGAGTCGAGGAATTAGTCTTAAATACAGCATATATAAATCAGCACTCAATGTTTTCCACACACAAAGCTAACTGAGATTCAACTCACCTCAACTAAGTAAAGTGATTTTCTCAACAATAACTAGCATAAAACGAACTTTAAATACTCTATTGTGTTAACAACAAGTTGTTTGTATTATATATCAGTTATAAGTTGTTGATTAAAGTCAAAATTTAAGCTTACTTTCTTAGAATAAATAAAGGAGACCTGTGATAAATTTAATGATAAATCTATATATATTAACTTGGAATATTATCTCTGGAATTCTTACAGATAAATAAACTGAGTCCAGCTGGAAATTACACTATTCAAATACATCCAATTCTATAACAATTTCTCTCTCTCAAACTCTTTTAATTGAACTCAATCCCCCTTTTGTACAGTGTACTTTGCTGCCTTTGCATACCATAGGCCACTGCTACGCTACTAATTCCCCTAAAAGATGTCTCGGCAAATAGCTCTGGCTAACTTGGCTCGCACACACACACACACACACAGACGCATGGCAACCTTGCCGTACACAAGCATATCATTATTTAGATATTTATGCATATGGTTTTGTCAGTTCGTTTCGTTGCCAGGGACAGGGATAGCGATAACGATAACGATAACGATAAAAATTGTTACGATTTACCAAGTGCGTTTCATATTCATGTCTCCCCATCACACCGCCATTTTGAGTTCTGCACTTCTTCTCATCCCCACAACCCCTCACCGTTGCCTACGTGTGCTGCCCGTCCATCTTTTTCATACACTGTCACTTCCGTTTCCGCTTGAGCACCCGGGCCCGGCTGGAGCTCTCTGGCAGTGGCAGACTGCTTGTCGTTTTGTGGCACAACATTTCTTCTTCTTTATGGGCTGCGAATGGTCGGGAAGTGACAAGCGTCTCTCTCTCCCTCTCTCTGTCTCACTCTCTCTCTCTCACACTCTGTCACTGTCTCTGTCTCTAGGCCCACAAAAGCCACAAAATATTGTCCTAAATTAGTCGGGCTCAGTTCAATGTGTCCTTGTGACAATGATTTTGATCCTACTGAGTTAGTTTCATTGGCTTCACCTTAAGCTAGCTGCTCTAGTTGTTGTTGTGGTTGCTGTTGTTGTTGTCACTGTCATCCAATGTAAGTGCTGCCTAAATATTTAAACTACAACGCTCATCTGCAATGCAAACATGCCTATGTCTGTGTTTGACTCTGTAACAGTGCCATATCCCCTGCCCCGCTTTGCGTTTGCCCCTCGGGCAAGCGTTGCGCGTTTTTAACACTTTGACAAACAAACTGTTGCCGTGAGTCCTTGTTTGCTTTTATCCATTTCATGTTGTTGCTTCGCAGCTGCTGTTGCTGCTGCCATTTGGCTGCCTTTCAGCTGTAACAATACACTAACTGTTGCAGTACTAGTTGCAGTTGCAGCAATCGAGAATTTGGTGAGTGCACAGCTTGAAGTTTTAAATCAGGACTCTCGCAGGCTTCAGTACCCATCATTGAACCCCAACCGTTTTGCATTTCCCTTGTGCTGCTGTCAAAAGCACAACGCACAACAGCACAACAGCACAACAGCAAAATATGCAAATGTGCGCATTTATATTTATTATATAAACAAGAAATACGTATTCACATTTTTGTCAGTTGCAGCCAAGACTTTTATGTCCTTGTAACAGCAGCAGATTTTTCTCTTCCACTCAAGCGCGGATTTTATCAAGACAAATTTGTTGAAGTTAAAGCTTTAGTTTCTGAAAACAATACTGCAAAGACATATTAAGATTCTTTAGATTTTTTATGTTTAATTAAACTTTTTACAAGATCTTCAGCAACTTTATTGAAGCTCTCGCAGCTAGAACTTAATAATTTTTAGAAATTTAAGTTTTCTTTGGCATAGAACATAAAGTTATAATTTATGTGTTCAATTTCGTTCGACTCTAACAGGCAAACATAAAATGATGAGCAGTCCATGGGTTTGTCATAAAATATCAGTTCTAGTATATAGCATACGCACTATTTTTGATGCGAAATTGTTGAAAAGAAATGCGCAAGCAATATTTGAATTTGGTTTTTATGTGGGTATCTTTTTTGTTGTTGTTATACTTTTATTGGGCAGCAGTTAGTAGGAGCAGGAGGAAGGTGGAGAGAGGGGGGAGATGTACGACACGTGCACGCATGTCGATAAAAATTATGCAAATACTGAGAAGATTTCAGATTTTCAATGGAATTATTTGTAGCATATTTGTTTTTATTTACGATTTTCTTTCTGCCTCGTTTGTTATTCTCGTTTATTCTATTTGATTATGAACTTAATGATTTGAATTGTTAGATGCAGGCAACTGAAATATATTATATATAAAAGTGAAAGTTTTAAGCATAGCGCAAATAGCTGGCATGAAAGCATTGCTTTAGTTGCGAAACACTTTAAGTTGTTACGTTACTAAGTTGCTGTAATGCGTGTGAACAAGGGGATTTCTATACGCATAATATACTAGTTAGTTGGCACATGTATAGCAGTCTCTCTTCTTTCCACTCCCCATCTCTTTGCATATGGCCTGCTGTGGGCCCGCCTATTCCCAGTCCCAAGTCCCAAGTCAAACAGCGCGCATGAAATAATTATGCAGACTTTACTTTATGTATGTGCTACAGGTACTCCCCAAACCATTGCCAGTCCCACAGCTACACATGAGACACACACACACACATACACACACAGTCTGATATACGGAGATACATTTGGTATACAGGAAACTATGCTATGCGTGCCCGGTCAGGTCTCTGTTTTGCAGCTGTTAAAAATTTCCGCACGATTTTGTGTAACGCTTTGTTGGCCAGGCTAACATAGCAACAATTTTATTGTTATCTGTTGCTGTGACACAAAGTACATTTTATTCTCATATTGGTCAGCGAGTCGCTAGTTGTGTGTTTAATTAATGCAGGCTAACAACTGCAGGCAGCGATGAGGGGAGAAGATACTCATTCGAGGCTATAAACGAATTTATGGCACGCTCAGTCATAAAGTTATAAACTGCAATAAAAATAACAAAATCACAAGCAACAACAACAACAACAACAAGAACAAGAACGGTAAGGGAAAATAAAAGTAGAACTGCGCATCGCAGAATTCCCATTTTATAAAAGCGTCAATAGAATAGACAAAGTAACTCGGCTAAGTTGCTCGGTTGTTGCGCTCGTTACGCTTCAGCGCACTTTAAAAGCGCACTCTGTTTGTGTATATATGTGTGTGTGTGTGTAAGTGTATGTGTGTGTGTATGCTGGTGTGTTTGCTATCTAACGACGCAATGTGCTACGCTTGCATCAAAGCAATGTCCTCAGCTATTTGGCTCACTTTTATTTCATTTGATTGCCTGCGCGTCGCACGCGGCGTATGCTTGTTTTTTTTTTAATACTCTTACCCAGACGGATTTTAGGGATATATTATGCTTATGACATGCACGTAATGTGATTGAGGGGTTAAGCAGAGAATATATACGAGTGTTATGATTAAGAAAAGAAGGTGGGGAAAGAGTGGAAGAGTGTGTGAGAGGGTTAAGTATGTACATATTAAGAGAGGTAGTTAAGGATGAACGATAAAAGGATATAAAGAAATAAATAGACAGAGAGAGAGAGAGAGAGAGAGAAAGAGAACAAAGGGGAGAGAGAGAGAGAGAGGGAGAGAGCAAGAAGAAATGGAAGACACAAAGAGAAGGTGATATATTTGTTATAAGCGAGGACATTTCATAGTCGAGCATATCGAAAATTCAATTTCCATTTATTTTCAATTTGTGCAACTGGTTGACCATGCCGATTTGTATGTGTGTGAATGTGTGTGTGTGTGTGTGTGTGTGTGTGTGTGTGGGTGCTTAATCAGGCGAGTAAAAGGGCTATTTTGAAGCATGGTTTGTGCCCAAATTGTTGCCATATCTGCCTCTAGCATGTGACCTTCAGCAGAAAGCCAAGCAAGACGATTGGGTTTTTTGGCTGTGGAAATGTTTATGGCATTTCATGTGTGCTTACATTTAACGATCAACTAACAAACGTAGAAAGAAGCAAAGAAATTCAAGAAAAAGAGTAGAAGTGAAGATAACCCAATGAGCATTTAATAAAAATGCACATAAATTTGATTGGCCATGAGCCATGGCCAGTTGGAGCAGCTGGCCCACCTGTCAGGCGTTAACTTTATTGCCGCTTCGCCATGAAGTTATTTGCTATTACTGAAAGGCGTTAATGTGGCCACATAATGTCAGGTTGTAATACGTTTTCGTGAATTTTTCATGTATAAAATGTTATATCGAATTTATAAATTATACATTCGCATTATTTGCAACACGAAGAGATGTCTGCGGTCGTCCTTTAATTACTCCCCACAGTGCACTGGAGTGTCTCTCTCAATTCCAATGCCAATGTTGTCCCTTAGCACTTCATTTAAGCCAAGCTGCCAATTTGCGTTTGACAAAATGCCGTCGCGAAAGACAATTTCTTACATTTTTTTTTCTTCACAAGAACAGAAATTCTCAGGAGAGAACAGCTGGCATAAAAGAATCCTCGAATTGAATTGAATGGAATAGAATGAAGCATAGAGGTAACAGTTGACAGAAGGGAGGGAGCGGGGAAAAGCAAAGAGCGAGTCACTGTTGCGTGCACTGCATGCCAATGAGAATGAGATACAAACACTGTTGGATTGACAGATTGAGCCCAGAGTTATACAGCTACATTAATGTGCGAGGGTAGCTACAGTAATTTCGTATAATAAACTTAACACGCGGATCAGTCGAGCGCGCGCGACAGTATAATACCCTGTGCAGTTTTCTAAATTAAGTATTTTGATTATAATCGAAGTAAGAATTCACTAACGACACTTTATATAGTCTTGTGTCGCAGGCGTTCCCTGTCTCGCTCGCACATATGTGCTGCGTGTAAAGCAACATTTCTTTTCTGATTATCGTTCTTAGTTATAAACCGATCTTAATGAAACTTTCAGGACTGTTTTAATATGATATTCTTTACGCACATGCCAAGATAGAAGAGTCTACTCTGAGAAATGCGGTCATAATTTTTTTTTTTTCGTTTTGCCAGGAAGGGGGGGGACGGTATCGAAAATCTAACATAAACTTGATCTGGAGAGGGTCTACCTTTTACATATATTTGCACAAAATTATTATACCCTTTTTTGCCCATTTTTAATGGGCACAGGGCACAGGGTCTGTCCGTCCGTCCGTCTGTATGAACGCGTCGATCTCTGCAACTATATGAGCTAGAGACACCAAATTTGGCATCAAGGTTCCTGTATACCATACGCAGATCAAGTTTATTTTAAATTTTGGATACCTCCCCCCCTTCCCCCACAATTTGAGAAAAACTAATAATAGCCACATTTTTCAACGTAGACACTTCTAAATTTACAGGTGCTTGAAGAATATCATATAGAAGCAATGCTGAAAGTTTCATCAAGATCGGTTCATAAATAAGACAGATAATCAGCAAGGAAATAAAAGTTATTTTTCCATTGAATCGTAGAGCAGCAGGCAGCACATGTGTGCGAGCGAGACAGCGAACGACTGTGATACATGCGTCTGCTTACAATGTGTGCACTTGCGTGCGAGCGAGATAGCGAGCTCTTGCGACACAAGCATAAGTAAATTGAGTGTCGTAACCCTCAGCTTTTGATTGAATATGTATTCATATGTGAAAGTTAGCTGCTATAAGAATGCAAAGAATTAATATGCAAAATGAGAGTTTCAAAGGGGTTTTCTTTAAACACCTTTTATGTACTTACTTTTATTTTAATCAAAGTACCTATTAGTCAAATACTTTTAATATAGAAGCCTGTACAGGGTATTATACTGTCGAATGCGGTCGACTGTAGCCTTTTCGACTGGTTTTTCTTACTTCTTTAACTATTTCCAATTAAGTTGCCCCAAATGGTGCAACTGCTCAGAGTTTCAAGATAACTTGAACGATAATTTATATTTGAAATTCTTGGAAATCTTTTTCTTCAATATGTTTATATATTCGATTATATTTTCTATGGAAATCTGGCTAACAAATAATTTAATTTATCAAATAATGATGTTTTTATGGGTATTTCTAACGAAATATTTATAAATAAGTTTATGCATTCACAAATTCATATGTAATACTCATATTTATATACTCTCTCTACTCTGTTCCGTAACTGGCTTACTCCAGTCCATTACTGTGCGGCTCCCTACCTGCTGCTCTGCCACCCAGTGCCGTGGCAAACTGTCAGTAGTCAGGTGTGTTCAGCATTTCGTCACTTTGATTAAAAATTCATGTCGAATACGAAATTCAACGAGTGGCAGGCATATTTATACAACAATACTTATATGGCATATACCGAATTTCTGACTGATAAATGTAGCAGCTGCTTCTCTTTGTTCTTGTTGTTGTTGTTGTTGTTGCTGTTAATGTTGCGTGTAAATAATGTAGGCCATAATCAAAGGCAAGCAAAAGTAAAAGTAAAAGTGGCAAAAAGGTCAAGTGCAAACAAGCAAACAAGCGAACAACAAACGTTAAGTGACAGTGAGAGACGAAGATGAAAATGAAAATGAAAATTAAGATAATCGGATTGAAGCATGAGGACATCCTTTTGAAAAATAAAAGAAAGTGATGAGCATAAAATCACTTAATTTATGCTCCTTGATTGTAAAGAACAACGTCACTTAAAGGTAAGCAAGGTAAAAAGTGGCCAATGTAAATACCAAGAAGCAACCGAGGCGATTAATGAGTAAACAGTCGCATAGACGTAATGTGCAAATGAAAGGAAACTGAACAATGATGAGGATGAGGATGGAGAATTGAAGGATAATCGATACAATACTATGCTGTCAATAGACAAGGCTTCATGCGATTAGGGAAGCAAAGCATATTCAATTTGTTTTTCAATTTATATAAATCGCATTTAAATTGAAGACACGATTGAGTTTCATTGTATAACTGAAGCCATAACAAATTCACTAGATTATGTGTAAGAAATATTGTGTAAATTATAACCGGAAGTGAATATGTTATTCTATATAAATAAATTGTTCAATTCAATTCAGTATTATCCCTGAAACAATTACAGCCAATAAGTTTAACTGCAGCTTAGACTAACTTGCTCCAAGGCAAAGTTTATCGTTTTTATATTTGAAAAGTTAACTAACCGTGCTGTTGAACATAATCGCCATTTAGTTAGAATAATGGCTTCAAAGGCAATTTGCAACTTGATCACAGCACAACTTCAAAATGCAAACTGAAGGCTGAAAACTAAAAATTGCAGAGAGAAAATGAAAATTAAACTGAGACAGAGGCAGTGGCTGAGAGTGGATAAATTGAATGTGCTGGTAACTGGGAATCGTATCCATCATCATCAACACTCCAAGCAGCAGCAGCATCATCATCATCGTGGTCAGGCTTGCTCCAAAGCGACTGCATCAGCTGCAGGCGTTAAAAATAATATTTAAAGAAGCAGAACAAAAATAATGTATATAAAAGACAAACGCTCTCAACTTTTTTGTTGCCTTCATTCTCCATTATAAGCAAAAATTGCTCAATTGAAAAGGAAACCCGAAGCAGCAACGCAAGCGACAGCAGCGCCGGCAGCGAGGTTTTTCACTGTGAAACTTTTCATTTTTCGGCAAAAAGAAAAGTTTTCCAGGCGCATGTGTGTAAGTATCTGTGTGTGTGTCCCTGTGTTTGTCTCTGACAGCAAAAGAGCAACAATTGAAGTATTGAAAACAACATGCAACAAAGCAAAAGACTGAGACTGAAAAGTGAACAAAAAATGAATGTTTAGAAACCTAAAATGTTCAAGGTTACGCAAGATTAAACTGAGAATGATAATATCCAACGCAAAACTTTATCATATTTCCGTATATTTATGAGGAATACTTTTCACAGATTGAAATAGAGCTTCAGCTGGAAACGAATTCAATTGGATTGGATTACACAAGGATACACAAGCCATGAGATGACAAACTTAACATAATTAAATGAACGATTTGAAAATAAACTTAAATAGATTAAATATTGATCCTGACAGCCGAGGTTTGTTCTAAAGTTTGTCTTGCCAATCGGGGCAGTTATTAATTGAACTATTTTAATCAGCTCGGGTTGACAGTGACAGACGGACAGCCGAGTTTTCCGTGCTGTCAAAACACTTCAACTAAGCTCTCATAATTTGCCATAAATTACAGCGACCGAAATGCCACGCCCATTTAACCGCTTCGACGGGCAAATATTTAATGAGTTGTAGCCAGAAAGTCAGCGAGGCAACTCTCAAAAGGCAGAAAGCGCTGTTTGCCTGCCATAAAAAAGAAGAAAACACAATACAAAACTGAGCCAAGATGAAGCAGCAGTTGCAGACTGTGGCGCAACGGAAACGGAAATGAGTAAAGAGAAACTGTGTGAACAACGTTTAGCAGAGCAAAAGGGGAAAGGACAGAAAACAGAGAAGCGAGAAAAAGGAAGAGAGAGACTAAAATCGGAAACAGCTACAGATACAAAGGCAAAGCGAAGCAACAGTATAGCTGTAAAATATTAAATGAAAATGAGGCAAACAGGCAATGGCACTGACTGTTTCAGACTCTTGTTTGGTTGGTTGGTTCTAACCAACTTGCTGAATGCAAGGGGACAGCTACGGTTTGAGTTGTGAAGGTGGGAAACTGGCACAAAAGCAAACAAATCATACAAGTTGAGTCAGCTCTCTACACAGTAATGCCACATACGCTCATCTGTATTGTGTGTGTGTGTGTATGTGTGTGTGTGTGTGTGTGTGTATGTTGTGGCTATGGGGCAAACTAAGCGTACAAGGCAATGGCATGTTAGTAAGCAAAACATGTTAACGTTAACGTTAACTTCTGCATGTGCAGGCGAGGCATAGCAACCCAATGAAACAGTGAAACGCTTCAAGGCTAAACGACAAGCTAAAGGAAGTTGAAACATGCGAGTTCTGAAATAAAAAAACAGCACGTTAGAAACGGTCCCTATGACTAGAAGTTACCCTGTAAACAGATATCACAACTGACAGCCACAACTGTTACCATCAGACATCTGGTGAAGTCTACAGCTCTAACAGTCTGTGCGAACGACTCATTCAGACACTCGACTGCTGTTATATATATTTTATAGAGATGGGGTTGCTTCCTTGTGCCTATTTACCTCATTATCCATAGAATGACATAACATTCTACGCTTTTATATTGCTACAGGGTATATAAATACATGTGAGCATGTATTTGTAACGAGCAGAAACCGCAGCTGCCAGCACGGCAAACGGGTAATTCAACTTGACGTAAATGTTCCCCTTTTTGGCTAAAGTCAACTGCAAGAGCAACAAAAACAACAACGACAACAACGACAACAACAACAGCAGAACGAAACGAACAACATTAACAAATGCCAGCAAATGCGATTGACATTGAACACTTTATCGCAGCACGTGCTCATTGGTGTTTCTTGAAGCGCCGCGTGTGGTCAGAGGGATCTGCTGCTGTTGCTGTTGTTGCTGCTGTTGTTGTTGCTCTTGTTGCTGCTGTTGTTGTTGCTGCTGCTACTTGAGCTTTGGCGTTGACATTGCCGCATTTGGCTGTTATGATTTTTGGCTGCCGTGGAGCCAAGCTGGTTGGGGCACTACAGGATGTTGCTGTCCAGGATGTCGCTTGCCACAGTGCATGTCATAGTCTGATGGCTGCCAGCTGCTGCTGCTGCTGCTGCTGTAACAAAGTAACGTGGTCACGTGGTCTGCTGTTGGATGGTGTTTGCTCTAGCTGTAGCTGTAGCCGTTGCTGTTGCTTAAGGAAAAACACCGCAGGAATTTAAGTGCTTCCGCTTTTAGTTGCTGGCACTAGTAGAGAAGTAGAGCGCGAGTCTTGGGCACGAACACGAGGCGTGGCATGATGTACTCAAGATGAAATCAATAAACGAAATCATAACCAGCAACAGGGGGAATATTCATTCCTTAAGGGGACGTCACTTGACTTGGAGTGTGTGTAAGTATCGTAAGTGTGTGTGTGTGTGTTTTTGACAGGTCAAGAAAAGAACCCACAAGCTAAAGTCGTTGGCAGTTTGGAACCGTTGTCGATGTCGATGTCGACGTCGATTTTGAAGTCGATATGGATCATGTGGTAGAGGCTGCCTTGTTTCCCCCCTCGACACTTTTGGCCCCAACACAGCAGTTTTGGTAAATGCCTCACATAATTTTGGCATTAATAAAGGAGACGAACTGAGCAAGTGGCAGGCTCAGGCCATGCAGACAAGGCCAACACACAGTGAGTTATTAGTGAGCTCGGTGTGTCCTTTTGCTTGAGCAAAGTAAGCAAAAAAATAAAATCAATAGAAAATATGTATAAAAAAACGAAAGAAAATAAAAACTGTAAAATACAAACAGCTGAATGACTGCACAGCAACCTTTATACGGCAAACAGATGTTGCTGATAGCCTACGGCAACTGTCCAAAGATCCAAAAGTCCACAAGTGACTGCTGCAAGCACGATAAATCATTGTAAGCAACAAATATGTTGTATAAATAGTGAAATATTAAATATGTAAAGGGAAATATAACGATATAATTGTATTTTCATAATACAATGATGTGCAAGTAAAGCAAATATGTTAAGAATGCGTTATATGTGCCTGCGTAGGCGCAGGAGCACAATATCAAGCCTTTTAATGAGACGCTGACATTTAAATGCCCACATGAATTATACGCACCGTAAGCCGAGCACAGCGAAATTCGCTGTAGTCAAGGCAACTGCGGAACGATGCTAAACGGACCAAGGGGGGAGGGAGGTTGCCACACCTTGCCAAGCGAAATGAGAGGATGCTGCTCAGTTTTTGTGGGGCACATTTGTTAATTACTTTTGCCATAGACAGTTTTGTGTGCTCATCATGCTTTGTGCTGACCTCAGTGAAAGTTTGCCATTTACCAGTTTTTACAGGGTTGCGGCTCAGATTCAGTTAAACTTTGACAGCTTAAGGTAAAGGCCATCAGGCTGACATAGAGACAGACTGACAGGCTGACAGTCGGAAAAGCATTCTTAGAATCAACAGAATGCCAGCTTACCTTGGGATTGCAAGTGGGTGGAATTACCACATGGAAAGGCTATTGGAGCCATAACAGGGCATAAGGCAATTAAAAATGCGCAATGTTAATTGAAAATTACAGATTTATCAACTGGCTGGCAAGCAGCAACATCATCACATCTACCTGCCCTGGAAGGGGGGAGTAGTCCTGGGGCAATGTTTTCAATAAGCAAGCGCATATAAATTAACCATTAAGGATTTGCCAGGCATTCGAGAGGCGCCAGCAATTGGCAAGCAAAGCGGGGCGCAGGATGTAAGCAAACAGCGCAAGGAAATTAACATAAAATGAAGCAGAAGAATCAGTCAAACTTCATATACCGAAGTTTAAATACTCTTGCTAAGGCAACTAATAATAAATTTATAACAAATTCTACACGTTCGTTAGAATTTTATATAAATATGCAAGAATATTTATGTGATATGTAGACATTCTGTAATTTTAAACAATAATATTGCTGCACTACTTGATACCCCTCTGGGCTGTCCAAAGTCTACAGGGTACAACAAAGCAGGCAAGAAAACTCGTTAGCTATGCGAAATTTACTGCTTTGAATTATTAAAATTGAATTGGGACACAGCAAATGCATAAAAATGTTATGTGATGAGCATGTGGCAATCATTGCTGCCGTTTCCTATTCCTGTCACTCCCCGGCTCCCCCTCAATCTTCTAGGCCAATGAAGTCGCAGGCGATTAATTAACTCCTTATAATATGTAAGGCATTTCTGGGTAAGCAGTAAGAAGTTCTATGCGACATTTTATTAATCGCCTGCTCAGCTTGCGTAATTATGTGCTGTAATCAATATGCACAGTAAGCACACACACACACACACACACACATGTACACACACACATTTGCAATCACTTGGCTGCTTTTACAGCTGCTGTGCCTAAAAGACAACTTGACTTGAGTTTCTGCGCTGATGCACGACAATCGTAAATTCAAATCAACAGCTGAAATTGCCAGATAAAAGTAAAGAGAGTCATATGGCAGAGAAAGATAAAGTGAGTGTGTGCGAGTGTGTATGCGTGTGTTAAAAACAAATGTGTATTTATATGCCTTGGCAGTTAAGTTGACAGCTAAGCGTACAATTTATTTGCAAAATGCTGCTCCCGCTGCTCGGCGATTTGATCGCCTGTCAATTTAGCTGGCCAGCAATACTTTTTAGCACATAATTATGGCCATGGCCCATGCAATTACGCTGAGATTTTGCCAGACACCAGTTGTCCCAGTGCAATCGTCTATGGTCTATGTGCGGAGGGGTGGCAGCAGAGCAGCACTTAAAGTCAGCAAAGTGTAAAAGGGGCGCAACTGACTTGCCAGCTGGTTGAATGGACTTGACACAAGCGACAATCGATAATGTGATTGGGAGCTGAGCCAAGTAAGCAAAATGAAAAGTAAATGGAAGCGTTAGCTCAACTCTGCTAGATGATTGACCTTAACAGAAGTTTACTTAAAGTTGACCGATTACAACAATGTTGCCAGTGTCTAAGGCTCTGGTTTAGCTCATTGAACTTGTTTGGCATTGTTGCCAATAGTGTCAAATAGTTCAGTTCAGTAACGGCTTAGTTAAAGAACTCCCATGGCATTCAATATCAATTTAGTAAGAGGTTGTAACATAATATACCTATTGTTTGATTAACTGTTCAGGGAAACGGACCTAAGTATTGCGGAAGATAGCTTGAAAACGAAGAAACACTCTTGATCTCTGCTTTGTCTTTAAGTTAACTTCCTCCTCTTTGAATTTGAAACATTCTCTAGATTCTATAAATATTTTAAATAAAACTGAAAGTCATTCAAGCTAACAACTAAGCTTTATATAAATATTATTATAAGAGCACGAGTCGCCATTCAATTTCCTTAAATAGTATCAGACAGTATTTACCAATTGTCTGGAGCTAAGCTGCTTGCCAATCATCATTTCCAAACCCGATTAAAATCTAGAGAAGATAAAATGCATAGCAGAGGGAATGAGAGAGAGAGAGAGAAAGAGAGAGTTGAGTACCAGAAAATACTTTATCCCATCGTTAACAGTTGTTTGCAGATGCAATCAAGGTTGCCACTTCGTAAAATTATTTGCAATCTCATCGAACAGAAAACTGTACCAAATTGACAAGTAAAAAAGTACCAAGTTTGATTTTTAACATAATTCAATATTAATTTTGAATTTTAAATATTTTATAAAATTATATAAATTTGTCGCTGCTCTTTGATCAAATTGTTTTGCTTTACGCATTTTTTAAATGAATGCGGTACAAAGTACCAACGAACGGCGATAGCAAGAAGTACCAAGTCTAGCAACAGTGGCTGCAATCAAGCAACGTAAACAAATCTCAAGTGTCGACATCCATTCTCAGCTTTAACGGCGAGTGACACATTCTCTGTGCATTGCAGCGAAAAAGATGTCGCACAAACAGGGCTTAAACTGAAGACTGGAAATTAAATACGCAGCAGTCAGAGATACAGCACTCTCTTAACTTGCTTGCAATCCAATTTCAAAGACTGTTCGTAATGAGCATCAAATGTTTATACTTTGCAGCTGGGTTGAAATATTTGCTACAACGAATGCTGTTACATCATTGTCATGGCCAGTCAACTGCAAGTGCAATTCCAATTTCACATGCTGCACACACACACACACACACAGACTGACATACACATATTGCGCATACGCCACATTGTACACCTACTATTTCCTAATTGCAATTCCATGTTTGTGTGTTGCACTTGGACTGGATATGGTGATTCATCAATTACTTTGCTCTCTTTCAACCCATCTTACCTTTGCCGCTCAATTAGTTAAACGGGTCCTTGCCAGTCCGTAACGCCGTTTCGACCTTTCGATGCTTTAACTTGGCCAAATATTTCACTGATTGCTGCGCAGATACGAGGCTAAGAGCACTTTGAAAACTTTTGCAGCTGCTGCTTGCTGGGTCATTATAAATGACACTCAACTAACACACCTAAACACACACACAGACACTTGCACACAGGCACACACAGTTGTCAGCTAGAAGAGACCCTCACAGACACTTGTGCAACACTTTCATTTATCTTATCGAACGCACTCACATCATTCTCTTTCCTTTCTCGCAACGCTTGCTATACCCTAACCTAATTTATATGTGAGCTTATTTACTGATCGATATGTAAATGTGGCACTAGAGTTGAACCTTGAATACACACTAAACATATATTCTAAGATGTCGTATTACTGTCGCTTAATTAAGAACGTAGAGCATACATAGTTCGTAGTTTAAGCAACTGAACTGTTTGTAATTAGCAAATGGCCACATGAAAAACGAAACCTCTCCCATAGTTCCCAGACCTCTAGCCCCTCAACTTGCTCTGCCTTCAGGTGCAGTTGTGCACTTAAGATGCATTGTCAAGTGATTTGAATATAACAGACTTTGCAGCACGTGTTGCTGTTATTGTTGTTGTTCTTCGTGTTGTTGTTTGCTGTGTGAAATGGCAATCATGGGGCGCGTTTACATTTCAATGAAATACGTTTAAGCAAAGTTTTATTTGTTTTGTTGTAGTTATGGTTGGTATTGCTGTTGTTGCTGTTAAAGTTGTGGTTGCTGTTGCTGCCATTGGCGTTGCCGTTGCTCTTTCAATATTTATTCAATCGTGAACTTCTCCAGCTTTTATTTTACATACACTCAACCAAAGTTTACTTTGCTGTTGTTGTTGTTGTTGTTATTGTTGTTGGCTGCTTGGAAAATGGAAAAATAAATTTGATTTATGCTGCAAACAACTTGGTCCAGACTTCTCAAATTGTGCAGAAGTCGGCGAAGTCAACAACGGCAATGAAACTGAAACCGCATTGAATCTTGTTTGGTTTCATTGAATTGAACTGACTGAGGTTGTGGTTTTGGTTTATTTTTTTTTTTTTTTTTTGCTCTGACTCTATAGTCCTGCCACACCCATTCAATGCTGTTTGGTGTCAGTTGCTGATACGGAGAATTTTTTAGCATTTCACCAATTGCACTTGGCCCAGAAGGAAAAAAAAGTGACTGAGGAGACTGAGGATGTAGCAGCTGCCATTGCATTGATTTCTAGCCATAAATCTTTGCCAAATAACTGAAAAGAGCTGTTGCCACTGGGACACCGAGCCAGCCAATGCCATAAAAAATATACGAAATGTATTCAAAAAGCCACCACGTCTGTTTCAACTCCAACTCCAACGCCAACTTCACTCAGATGGCAGATACGAGTACAATTTGAATTTGCATTTTGAAATATGCGTATGTTGTGTGTGTGTGTGAGTTTCTTCTGTGAATGCTCGAAGGAGAACACAGAGTATTTGCCGCTACATTTTGCCAATGTTTCAATGTTACCCGATTGTTGGATTCTGCATTCGCCAAGCCCAGCGTAATTGGCATAATAAACAATGACAATGTGCGTGCAAATGCTGTCAAGGATGCTGACAGGATGAGAGCTCAACAGACTCAGCAGTAGCATGTGAAGCTGCCTACTCGAAAAGTGAGTTACCATAGTGACTGATGCATGAGAAAATAAGCACAGAGGGAGAGGGAAACATATAAATAGAGGGAGAGAGAGAGTGGCACTCAGACACATGTTAGCATATGGGGAATGCTTTAAAGGCTACGAATTTATGACTGCTCGTAAAACTTAATATAACTCTCTCTCTCTCTCCTCTCTCTCTCACTCTCTCTCTCGGAGATGTGCTTAAGATTCTCTTTGAAAATACACAGTTAACAGCTATTACGGAGTAATTATCAGAGTCTGAAATTGACAAAGTTGTTGCAAGTTCGAATACGAAAGGCCACAAGCGAACTTTACCAACGATGATTACACTGAGAAAAATAACATAAATTAAGTAAATTTTATTTACCTTTCAGCTTTTAAATTATATATTTGTTATAAGCAAATTGCATTTATTTTAATAGAATTGGAATATTTATTAAAGACAGTTATTCCTGCTCTGCAAAAGAGTAAACAAAGTAATAAATTATTATATTATTAATTATTATACAAACTTTTGTAGACATATAAAAATAAAATATTAAAATTACAATAAAGTTCTTATATTCATTATTATTTTATTTATACAGCTTCATTTTCTATATCATAATTAAAATGCTACACATTTAATTACATTTAAGTTCAGTATACAGCTTCACTTGTTATCTCAGAGTGTGGCCAAGTTGCTGTACAAGACAGCACCACCAAGGCTTTTCATTTATCAGCCTGACAAAATGGCAATTTCCATTGTCATCTAATGTCCTTGTGCAGGCTCTCCCACACTCCTCCGATGTGTCTACACTTCATTGTAAGCTACAGTGTTTGCCTGTTAACTCTACCGACCATTAGCCCAAAGCAATGCTGAAGTAACTTAAAGCTTGATGGCTTCTCGCGAACTACTTAGTTATCCTGGATGTAATCCACACACACACACACAGACACACACTCACACACATACACATATGACAGGCAAAGTTACATGATTGATTAATCAGATCGAGGACATAAATTAAAAGCTTTAATTTAGCGTAATTAGAAGCCATGAAATTGAATCTAATCCATCAGAAAATATGGCTCTTTAGCTCATAAATCCATAAACTCACTTCGAGTGCCAGCGCAACGCTCTATTAAATTGTTAATCAACTTTTCATAAAAAAAAACGGCCATAAAAAAATAATAAACAAATAAAGTTTCCAAATTTTCAACGCTTTCAACGCTAAATTTACTTCCTGTGAGTGTAATTATGTATATGCTTATGCGAGTGTGTGTGTGTGTTTGCGTGTGTTTGTGAGTATTTATAAGTCATTGGTTCGTTGTTTGTCCTTTAACGATTCAATGAGCTCTAAAACGACTTTATTGATTTTATATTAGGATTGCCGATACAGAAGTCAACAGTATCAGACGAGAGCCAAGCGGCAAGTTGAATGGGGAATGGAGCACAGGGGAAGGGAATATTATAACATAGAGGGATTATAAATATTTATCGCACACATATGCACAATTTAGACAAAAGCGAAATGTGTCACGAAGCGTACTGCAGAGATTATGAGAGCTAATGAGAAATACTTGGGAATGAATTAATATACTATACTAATTAAATGGTCAACTGTTTGAATCTACAATTAATTAATATAATATTAAAATTATGCTCGCTTAGAACTGTTGATGTTGAAAAGGAAAACTCTTTAAGTTCAGAGTATTTATGGCTACATTCAAGACTTCCCAGGAACACAAAATAAATAGTCGGAAAGAATTAAAGTTACAGAATTAGGGGTGCCTTGGCTTATTGCCTTCTCAGCGTGTTTGCCCAGTTAAGAACAGTATGCACAACTGTGTGTTTATACCCTGTACCCATTGAAAATGGGCAAAAAGGGTATAATAATTTTGTGCAAATGTATGTAACAGACAGAAGGAGGCATGTCCGACCCTATAAAGTATATATATTCTTAATCAGCATCAATAGCCGAGTCGATTGAGCCATGTCTGTCTGTCTGTCCGTCCGTCTGTCTGTATGAACGCGTCAATATCAGCAACCATAAGAGCTAGAGACACCAAATTTGGCATGAAGATCAAGTTTATGTTAGATTTTAATTAAATTTCCCCCCCTTCCAAACAAATCAAAAAAAAACTAATAATATCCGCATTTCTCAAAGCAGACTCTTCTTACTTAGCAGGTGCTTAAATAATATGATATAGAAGCAGTCCTGAAAGTTTCATTAAGATCGGTTTATAAATAAAAGAGCTAATCAGAAAAGAAATGTTGCTTTGCACGCAGCACATGTGTGCGAGCGAGACAGCGAACGACTGCGTCACAAGACTATATGAAGTGTCGTAACACTCATAACACCTGTTATGTTGTTACTTTTATTATAATCAAAATACTTAATTTAGAAAACTGCACAGGGTATTTTACTGTCGCGCGCGCTCGACTGATCCATTATCGAAACATTATAAAAGGAACTCCTTAATAGTTGTTTGCCTGGCATAAGACCGTGCTTTCGATTGTGCTTAATATTTAATATGCATGCGTGTCACGCTAAGCATTACTCTTACCAATGTTTAGAAGCTTGCTACAGGTAGCACAGGAAACGAAGTGCTAAACGCGTCTCAGTCATTGCCGTTGTCGCAGTCACAGCGCATGACATGCGACCCAAGACATGGCAAATGAAAATGGTCGAAGGCCGCTCACGTTTTACTTCGCCATTAACAGGCATTGGCTGAGTTTGAAGTGGCAGAAGCAGCAGCAGTAGCAGTAGAATCAGCAACAGGCAGCAATGAAAAGCAGTTCTTAATTAGTTATGCCCAAGCTGCTTCCATTCCTTAGGATATACAAGATATTGTGCTACTTGAAAATCTACAAAAAATAATAACAAAATTCTCATTTCTATATATAATTTTTGACGGGCTGCAGAAGATGGCATCTAATTACTTGGTTTGCCCATTTTCTTTGTGGAATTATTATTTATCTTAAATGTTGATGCTTTCGGGCATTTTACATTCGCTTTTTGCGCTTAATTTGCAGCGCTTAAGCTTCCAAACCCAAAAAGAAATGGTAAACACAGCAAAGCAAATGAAACCGGAAACGACAGCTGAAAGAATCAAAAGCACAGACAGAGACAGAGACAGAGACAAACAAAGAGCAGGAGAAGGAGATGTAGGCATAAGAGACAGAACAAATAAGGCTAAGCACATGCCACTTGCCACATGCCACATGCCACACACCACACGGCCAACAACTCAGGAGTCAAGCAGCTGTTGCCTGCTTTTGGGTGCTAGGCATTTTATTTCACACTCTTGCGCTCGAGTGCCTCACGACTTTCTTTTGTCTTTATCTTTACTCTGCCATTGTCATTGTCTTTGTCGCTTTGAATAGACTCGAAATGCCGTTAAACTGCAGCGGAAGAAAAAAACTTTGAATAAAAGGGGAAAAAGTCTGAGTGTAAAGTCGCCATCTGAGCATAACCTGTCGAACTTTTGAGTAAGGCAAAACAATAGTTGGATGGACAGAAAGTTGTTCATATGATATCATTTCATGTTACTGTATTGTGATGAACAGGTAGTCAGTGCAGTTGAATGTATAGCGTAAATTTATATTATATTAAAACTGAAACTTAATTTAGAAACTGCTAAGTTATGACTGACAACTTCTTCTCAACTATGGATCATATAGTAATTTATCATCTTTAATGCTTATGATTAAAAGAGACCACGCATAAGCATTACGTCTCCAGGGATGCAACTTCAACTGGTTAGCATAAAGGCAATGAATGTCTTTTATATTCCATACTTTTGGGCTGTTGTTTGTTTGACTTTTTCTTCCTTTCGCTGCCTTTGTTGTTTTAAGTTTCCTTATAGAAATTTTTGTATTTATTTTAATATTGCCGCCCACAGCTGGAAAAACTTTCTCAGTTTTGTTGGCTAATAGCATTTTTTCATCTCTTGGGTTCCTGCTGCTGCTGTTGTTGGCACCTGATATTTGCAGGCCACACGCAAAACATTTGCAAATAACTGCCATAAGCATATATATATACATTACATATAAGCTCACACCTCGAAATCATCTGGCCTCATAATTAACGCACATGAGTCGACGAATATTTGTCTAGCTGGGCGTTGAGCTGGAAATGATTGGATTAGTAGCAGACCCACAGTTAAAGCCTTAATTAATTTGTACTCAACAACGAATTAATGAATCCATTTGCAACCTGGCACATGCTTCCCAAATCGAAATTTCCAGTCTAGCAATTGAATTTGTTCGAATATTGAAGGACCAAGTGGTTGTTGGTGCTGGTTGTGGTGTGAATACTTGACAGCAAAATGTTTCTGTATTCTGCGGTTGCTTTAGAGTATTCCACAAAATGGCATAACAGCTTTCTATCATCTTTCTCTCGGACTCTGCTGTTGTCGTGCGGCAAGTTTTCAATGGCATTAAGTGACCACTTAAGTCTGCTAACTGCAGACTGCAGTGGCATAACAAGGTATGCTGTGTGGACAGATTCAGATAAGTATAAAACTCAATGCAGATAAAGCTAAAGTTGTAGTTGAACAGAGATCTATAAATATAGATTTAATTTCGATATATAGAGTATCTGTTATTCTATCAATGTTCAGCAAAATGTTAGTTTACTTCATCAAACTGACAGAAGTTGTAAGTTCTTGAATGTGTGTGCCATGCCCACATTTAATGCACAGCACATCCCGTAAACGCCCCCAATTCAGTAGCTAGCATTTATTTGAGCTGGCGATTCGCCTTCGATGCTTTCAACTGCGTTGGCAGCTTAAGCGCTGCTGTGGCAGCTTTTTGTTTGGTTCGTAATTAAAACCCATTGAAAGTTTTGCCCCAGCTTGGGGAATTTTCTACCCTTTATCCACCCCTTTCACCCCCCCTTTCACTCGCACAACTCTTGCAGTCACTCTACACAACGCCAGCAAACAGCGGCGAGCACTGCAGTTGAATTTATGTGCAATTGATTTAGTCCGAGTGAGTAAAAGTTTTAATTAAACAAACAAATGGGTGCAAAAAAAGAAAAAAAAAAAAAAACTAAAAGAGAAAGCAAGCGCGTGGCAGCTGATGAAAAACGCACGGCACATTTTAACTGAAGTCATACGCTGCGTATACGTGATGCCATGTGAAGTGTCTTCTGATGCGCGCACTGTGGATGTGAATGTGAATGTGCCGTCCCATTTTGAATTTGAATTTGACGTTGAATTTGTGTGGCATGCGGCATCGCTGCTGTTTCCCACATCTACATCCACATCCGCAATCCGCATGTCCCTCTTCCATTTCTCTATTTCTCCATGTTCCACTGGTTTCTATGCATCTAGGCGTCTGACAGTTGCCACGTCCTTATGGCGTCCTGGCACGCGCTACAATTTCCTTTTAATTACACGCCACAAAGTCACCAACTGTTTTGCGTGTAAATTAGGAGACGCCAAAGACGGCGCTCTCCCCAGGATGTTCTACGCTCGGTCCCGTTAGCTGCCACGTGTTGAATCATTTATGACTGACAAGAGGGACGAACCTAAAGCCTAAAAAACCCGCACCGATGAGGACGCCCAAAATTCGCATTAAGTGCCCTTCGGGTGTTACAACAACCAACAATCAGTCAACTGAGCTGTGACTCTTAACATTTCGCCGTCCGTTACAAATGTGAAATGTGCAAATATTTTCACTTTCACATTTCCGAGGCTTAATTTTTGGGACATTTTACCTTTGGCAGCGCCTTTCTACTTCTGACTTTCACCTTTGCTACAAATATTTCAAGTATTATGCGAACTTTGCATATAAATTGGCATTTCAGCTGCCCAAACAAACAGAGAGAGAAAGAGACAGGAACTTCGAGAGAGCGAGAGTGAAAGGGTATTTGGCAAATATGTAAAGGATATCAATTTGTTTTGCATTTCAAGGGTTTCTCAGCAGCTAATCCAATCTGTCACTCTGTCATATGAATTTAAATATATTTTTCTGATTCAGCGTTTAATTAATGCACTCCATTTAACAAAAAGGGTTCGCATTTCAGCGTAAAACCAATTTGTCAAAAGAGTTGGCAAGTCAAAAAGCAAATTATCTAATAACTGCATACTAAACATGTTAAACTAATGACTAAATCAGCAACTTTAATAGGTCTATAAGTTAGTAACTTATGTGCAATAAAGATGAAGCCTCATTTAGGTTCTAATTACACAATTCGAGGAAAAGCATGAACGTATCTTCGATAGCTTCTGCGAAAGTTTGAAAATATGAAGTTAGGCAGACAACGAAATTAACTTTTAAGGCTGCCTGAAAAGTTGCACTGCAACTACGAAAATTTCATTATCTTAGCATCATTTAATTCTGGGAAAATATTGAGGGTTCTGATAGCGTTAAAATGAACCTTATTGCCCGTATTAATATTAATTCTAATTCAGTCTATAACTTTAATATGAGCTTCAATTGAATTGAATTCATTATGCCATATTTTTATCAGTTTAACGGCCAAGTTACAGTTACAGTTACAGAGCACAAAGATCCTGGACAGCAGCTTTAGCAGCACATTTCAGAACTGCCGCCATCAGCAAAGGCCAGCAGCTGTCACATAAGTCAAAAGTGTCGCTCACAAAGCAGCTGGTCATAGTTCAATTATTGTGGACCCCTTTCCATGCCCATATCCGCAGACCATACTATTGTTCTTAGCCGAGTGGCTCTGGCAGCGGGTAACTCTTGATCTTGTTCATTGCCTGCCCAATGTCCCGTGACACCCATTGCCACTCCCATCCAGGCTGCCATAGTCTCCACTCGGTGTGCCTGTCATGTGCAATGCACAGTCATCAGGATGCTCATACTCATCAGCTGCCTGGCATCCTGGTCCGCAACACTAACGCAGGCACTTGCGACCATTGTTTGGTTGCCGGGTAGCTGCTGATTTTCCATTGTTTAAGCCAAACTGGGCGTGCCTAAAGTGGGCAGACGTGTAACTAATGGCAGCTTCTCTCTCTCTCTCTCTCTCTCTCTCTCTCTTTCTCTGTGTTGGCTTAATTGTAGATTTGTTGAATTATGGCGCCAAGTGTCTGAAAATCTGCTTCTATCGATTTCCATTGCAAATTGTATGGTTAACTTAAAGAAATTTTCTCTGTCTCTGCAAATATTTGGTAAACTCGCTTTTATGTCACATTTTCCGCTCCATTTCCATGAGCAGAGCCTAATTACAAAGCACGAAATTCAAATGAGCCCGGCGGCCCCTACAATTGAGCAACAGTTGGCCAACTGTTTTAACTTTTGCCAAACGTCTCCCCCCAACCTTCTACCTATCACTCTGTAATACCTATTACGTTGAAAACGCTTAATTTAATAAGGAATACCAAGCGTGCCCAGAAACGTAGCCAAAGTTCTACGAAACTTTGCTGCCAACAATTCTGGAAGAGCAACTGTCAAGTGAGACGACGAGAAGGGGGTTGATGGCTTGAGGTACGCTAGGGTAGGGTGAGCATTACATAGTACAAAATATAGAGCAGACTATGGCAGCCAGGTTTCATTAGAAACTTTTCATGGAGTGGTGTGGTGGCACTTGCTGCTGTCAGTGAGCCCAAACTTTAAATTGTCTTTTATTTATTAATTTTTAATTTTATCATTTTGTGCAGTTGAAAAAGTACTTCAGCGCTTTCAGCGCTTTTTCTCTTCTACATTTAATTGGGGACAGTTGCAAAGTTTTGAGACTGAGACATAAACAGAATGAATATATTTATGTATATATTGCATGTATAAAATATGTTGCACAGGCGTTGTAGCAATTTGTTAAGCTCACTGCTGGCGATATTTAGCGGTCGCCTAAAAGTATGCAGCATTGTTTATATCACAATCAGCGTCCAATAATTATATGGTTAACAATTTCTCATTTATTTCGCCACTATTGCCGCTGACAGCCGCATTGAAATGCGTTTTTCATTTAGCCATTTGGTTGAGAAATTTCACAAATAATAAAAAAATAATTTTAATTTATGCGCATAAATAAATAATAAATAAGCATCCAGTGGGGCATAACAATAAATATAACAAATCATGCGGCACGGCAGCCAGCGATGCCGTGAAATCAACGAAAATCATTTCTAGAAATGTTGTTTTAGTGACGTAAAAAACACAAGAGAGAAAAAAATTAAAGCCTTGGCCATTAAAAACTGGAATTCATGGCATACGAAAGCGACTACAAAATTGATATTGACGAGCAACATCTAAATCTACTGTTAACGTCTGGTCCCAGAATTTTTAATGGGCAACTGAGCTCCAGATATGCTAAATACAGACCTCGATTGGTATGGAGACGTAAGCAGCGACTGTTACTGCGACTTGACGGCGACTTGGTTCCGCGTAGAAGTGTGTTGTGGGCTTGCAATACTCAAAGATTACTGCACCTCTTATCCACAATTGAAAGAATGTGTTGTATATAAAATTGAATTGCCAAATTAATTATTTATTTATATCTCTTTGCTGTTAAATAATAAATATATTAAATGTACAATGTTATGTAATTGTCATCTATTTCTGTTGCCCAATATTAAATATCAGAATTTTCTTCTGACCTTCAACTACCCAACAATTCAGTATTTTCCCGCAATGCTTCTGCCTCTGACCTTCCACTCGCATATCAGATGCTGTCAGTTGAACCCATATCTATCAATGTATTCCGATTGTATTCAAACGGACGCAACTTTCATTCCGCAATTCAATTCAACAGATTTTTAATAATTTTCACTCAATTATTTATAGAGCCTTTGATTTATTCACTTGTTGCTGTACTTGCTGATAACTTTACGTAGCATAAGAAATCGAGAAAAAAAAAACAATAAAACCCAACCATACCCGAGTGTACTCTATAAATGAAATATATACAACAAAAAGAACATCAACTTTACGATTGGCAATCAGCCTTATAAAAAAGCACGCCTTAAATGCTTACAGCAACAACGATAGGAACCGCAATCAGAAAGCCACAAACACAACAAACACACAAACCTAACGTAGTGGGAAGGGCTACAGTCGAGTGAATTGGACTTAAAGAGACTCTGTACTAATTCAGTAAAGAAGAAAACTGTGATTTCAGTTGTAAGTTAATGTTGACAATTCAAATAAAAAGCTTCGATTGAACGGATTAATTATTTTTATTCATGTTCTTACTATGTTCTCTGATTTATTCTCTTTTACCTGTGGTCAGTAATGAGTAATGTAAGAGATAGTAAGTCTCCGGTGTTATAAAGCAGGCATCTTCACAAATATGGAGGCGGAAACCAAGGACCAGGTGTTGGATCATCCTGAGCTAACGTCCCGTCCACGCAAAGGGAATGTAGAAGTAAGAGGTTAAAAACGATGAGCAGCATCCTTATGGCAGCATCAACAACTTGATAATGATGAGCTGAATCCAAACCATCAATATATTTAACCACAATTCCATGCGCTAATTGCATTCGTTTCGATTGCTGTAGCATTTGTTCCGTTAATTCCAACCAACGCCATTTATTTGTGCAATCAATTTCAGCAAATTGTATAATTGAAATATTTATGCTCATCAACTAGAACTAATCTGTGATATATATAAATCGTTCATATTTGTACATTATATTTGTATATCGACAAACCTAATAGACCCTTTTCACTGTTTATGAACCGGGCCCTTAAAAGGAAAATAAAACAAAACGATATCATTTCAATTTGGCAATCATATGATGACGTCTAACGCACAAAAATTGGGATAGGTTTGATTTGGTTCGGCCTGCATGTGCCTAGAATATAAAAATATTAATCAAAATTAAATAATGTGACAGAATAAACAACAACAATAAAAGTAGCAGCACGACTGGCAAGCAGCCAGCACAGAGGCGTTTTGGAATGTATTTGTATCTGTATCTGCACACAATTTCAACTGCAAGCCAAGCAAGCAAGATGCAGACAGTTGCATATTGAGCAATGACCAAAACAGTCTGACAAAAGAGAGAAAAGCGCGCGAGAGAGAAATGCAGCGTGTCTGTGATTAGCTACAATCATTCTCATTGCGGAAAACGCCAAAGAAAGGCAAAGAAACTGCAAAAAAATCAACAAATTGAATGAAATAAAAAGCAATATCAAAACCAACAACAATAGTAACTACAACGATGTAGCAGTTGCAAGCATCGACATCTAAATACCCTAGATGGAGGCATGAGTAAGGTAGAAAAGCGGAAGGAGAGAGAGATATAAAGTTATATTGAATAATATACATATTTCTATATATATAATATTTTTAACAAGCAGAACGAACACAAGCGAAAGACTTAGACTTAGACACTTGCAGCAGAGAGAAACAATTTATTACATAACGATTTACATACAGATACAGATAAAGCACATGTTCGTATACCCTATAGAAGGCAACTTCTCGCATTCGCATTCGCTTGGCAAGCTGAAAAGTCAGATCGCATTTAATCGTTGCCGGTTGTCGGTGGCACAGTGGGCCAATCGTCGTGTCGTTCGTCGTAACCGTCGAACCGGTGTGGCCTGTCATAACAAATCGACAAACAGAGAGACTGTCGGCGACTGCGACTGTGACTGCGACTGCGACGCTGACTGCAACTGCGACGCAAACTGCTGGCGGCTGTGAAGATCAGCGACTGACCAGCGTTCGCTTTTATGGGGCAGACAGACTTGAATTGTATCTGTATCTGAACGATACGAAGTGGCATCGCTAGCGGCAGACGTACGTAAACAAGAGTGGGGCAGTGGAGCAGTGTGGCAGCGGTATGGTGCGCGTAGTCCGGTGTGTGGTGTGCGATGTGCGATGTGCGGTTCGCGGCCTCCTGTTAAGTGCTTTTTATAACGGCAACTGGCAAGCATCGATCCATCTGTGATCGATGATTGATTCGATTTCGAGGCAAATTGCTGGAATAAATGTTATTTAATCAAATGTGTCTTTTCTCCATCACTCTCGCACTCTCTGTCTCTGTCTCTGTCTCTATTAGTGTGTCTAAATTGCTAAGCATCAATTGACAAAGCGGCAAAAACTAACAAAAGAATTCAATTTAGATGCGACGCTTATTTATTCGCGTAAATTCAATTAATCCCACAATCTGCACACGTCAATGCTGAAATAAATAAATAAGTATAATCAAAATCACATCAATTGTGGCATATTTAGCATAATTGTTAATATTTATAACAAACAAATATAATAAATGCTTAAACGTTAAACCATAAACAAATGAATTATGTGCAAATTAACTTAGCAATTTATCTAAGCCAAAATCATATATGTGTTACTGTGGTGTTTATTATAAATTTATATATACGTGTGTATATGTGTGAAAGTGTGCGTGTTTGCCACGCCTACGACCAGTGATGATTATTTATCCTAAATTTCGTTTTGCCTATCAAATTTATATTAATTACTCTTTACCGCTTTTTCCCTGCGATTTGCCCGTTTACAGTTTTGTTTACCTTCTTTATTTGTTGTATTTATTTAACTTTTTATTTATTTTTTTTTTCATTTTATTGTTACTGCATTTACATGCTAAATTATTTTTATTGCTACCAGCCAGCAGTAATTAGCAAATTGTTTTCATCAGCTGCACAAATGACGTCACAAACGCAAACAAAATATAATATTATTCTTTCTTTTTTTGCCTTATTCGAAGACAGCAACATGCTTGCATTGTGCTGCTCAGCGAGGGGTGTTCCTACAATAACCGTAAAAATAGACTAAAATTAATGAGAAATTTTCGAGTAACACTTTTAAGCAACAGACTGCTAAAGAAGAAGTACACATTGAGTCATTCAGCTGCCCTCGAACAGCTTCACATGTGCCTGAAGAGCACACCTTAAGGTGGAGTAGAAATGGTAGAAAAATAACAGAAAAACTGTAGCTAAAAATAAAATGATGTTGATAATAGGTACTTTGATTAAAATAAAAGTAAGAACATAACAGGTGTTTAAAGAAAACCCCTTTGAAACTCTCATTTTGCATATGAATTATTTGCTTGCTTATAGCAGCTAACTGTCACTTATTTATACATATTCAATCAAAAGCTGAGTGTTACGACACTTAATTTACTTATGCCTGTGTCGCAATAGTTCCCTATCTCGCTCGCACAAATATGCACACATGGTAAGCAGACGCATGTGTCACAGTCGTTCGCTGTCTCGCTCGCACACATGTGCTGCCTGCTGCTCTACGATTCCGTGGAAAAATAACTTTTATTGCTGATTATCTGTCTTATTTACAAACCGATCTTGATGAAACTTTCAGCGTTCCTTCTACATATCATTCTTAACGCACCTGTTAAGTTAGAAGTATCTACGTTGAAAAATGTGGCTATTATTCGTTTTTTTTCGATTTGCGGGGGGAAGGGGGGGAGGTATCCAAAATTTAAAATAAACTTGATCTGCGTATGGTATACAGGAACCTTGATGCCAAATTTGGTGTCTCTAGGTCTTATAGTTGCTGAGATCGACGCGTTCATACAGACGGACAGACGGACAGACGGACAGACGGACAGACGGACAGACAGACAGACGGACATGGCTCAATCGACTCGGCTGTTGATGCTGATCAAGAATATATATACTTTATAGGGTCGGAGATGTTTCCTTCTGCCTGTTACAAAAATTTTTTTCACAAAGTTAATATATCCCTGTACAGGGTATAAAAAGCAAAACCTAAGGCCAATGCTATTATGATAATTTGTTCAGTTTGAAGAAGTGAAAGGTTTAGCCCAAATTCAGATCAACAATGCGAACTACTGCAGCACTTTCACTTTGGTTGAAGCTCTCTACAGCTCAATACGGGCACTATAAGTGCCATAGGAAGTCCTTGAACTATTAATCTAGTGTGAATTCATGTGAGATGAGATGAAGCATGTGAATACAATGCGAATACTTAACTCAAGTACTCATCGCATTCTAAATGAGTTTTAATTGGCTTGCGGCATTCATTGAAATTTATTACTGCAAAAACATGCTCTTCTTCCTCCATTTCATTCGCTTCTTTCTCTTCTTCCCTTCAATTTACATTAATGGCATGCTTTTTTGTGGTATTTTGGAAGTGTAAATGAATTTTCCAGCATGAAATTCAAAATCCATTTGCAGGGAAATGATTTTTCACAACATTTCAGTTACAATAGCAAAGCATGAGTGCATTTGTGTAGTATATTTTATGAGATTTACACAAATATTTGTTATTTTTATTAGAGTCACTCAAAATGAACAGAGCAAACAAAAACACAACTATGTAAACAACTGACCAAAATTTTGAAACCCACAGCAAGAAACCAAAAATATTTTCACAGTTTATGGTCTATAGTCTGTTTTGCTCTCTATTTCTATCTCCATCTTCATCTCTATGCATATTTCCATCTCTATCTATGCATAAAGAACATGCATAAATAATTATTGCATTAGCTGCAAAAGTTTTGCCGTTATTCAGAGCACCACAGTCGAAACGTGACACTTGGCTATCAGATTTTGCACTTCAGCGCTAATAAAAAACACGCAACACCCAAAGGTTGCGGTTGTGGCACGTAAATACACCCAGTTAACATCGACGTAAATACGAGTAAGTTTCAGTTAGCAGTTGGTAATCATACAAACAGTTGCAGCACCGAAAAAGTCAATCTGTCTACCTGTTATGAGTATATTTATTTGCCATTTGGGAGTGTAGCTTAGCTTTATACAAATTCGATTATTATCGATTAGGTTATTGGAAGAAAAATCAAAGCGAGTGATAAAATATAAACAATAGAAATGTTTAAGCTAACAAATTACAAACGTAATAAAAATAATACAATTTTAAATTTACTATTAATTTTATTTATATTTTGGCAATGTCAATTTACTAAATTAATATAGATTCAGTTGATTGGGATTTAATTAAGGGTATTCAAAGCTCGGTGCGACCAAATTTAACTGGTTTCCAGCAGTCTAATTGATTTTTTGTTTGTAGCTGTTTCTAAAAGTGACTTAGGCACTGCCCAAGCAGCTCTCATATGCATTTATGAGCTTAATTGAGCGGCGCGACACGGACAGAAAACGAGAAACGAGAAACGCAAGATGCGAAATGCAAAACGCGACATTAACACGTTTCGGCCAATTGCCACAAGTATTGACAATTAGCGGTTAAGTGATGCTAACGCGATCGTCGTCATCGACATCAGTTTTTTTTTTATCAATGGTCATATGTTAATTAGCAGACTGGCAAATGTATGACATTAGTATAACAGTTAGCGTAGTGTAGTTAGTATAGGCGGAGTTAACAGCTTGCTGTTAGTTAACAGTGACAGCGACGCGCTCAAAAGCTCGCTATGGAAATAGGCAAGCAGAGCACAAAATGGCTGCCTTTTGCATCAGAACGCGTTTGTAACTCGAGCGAAGCGCACGTGCTGTGCACAGAGCAGCGTCAGCAGCAGTTAGCACCAAGAAGAGCGTAAAAGAGGCGCCCCTACATATATAATTCGGGCCAACAACAAGTGTGTGTAATAATCTCGCGTTCTCTATCTCTCTCTCTCTCTCTCTCGCACTCTCTCCCACGCTACCTTTCTGTGTGTGTATGTGTATGTGTGCGGGAAACTCACCACAATCATAAGCTGGGGGACAAGCTGTTGTGCCTTACATTTTGTGCTTTTTACAGCGTGTGAAAATATTTGCACACTCACAACGTCTTGGCCATTACGCAAAGGCGGTTGCTCCTTGCAATTTCAACGCGAAGTGGAAAGTGAAAAGTGTGAAGTGCGAAGACCGAAGACCGAGCGCGGCAAAGAGTGACAGTGAAAGTGTGAGCGAGGGAAAACGCAAGTGAGAGAGAGGGCGACCAAAAGTAAACAAACTGTGACAAGTAGCGTGCAAACATAAATGAAACAAAACCAAAACAGCAACAAGAATTTGGACAACTGCCAGAAAGAAGCTTAAACAAAAAGCAATTATGAGACAACTACAACACGAATAATTACAACAAAGCTTATTGTTTTTATAACTGTTGCTTCCCTCAAACAAACACACTTTACACACACACACACGCACACACACACATACTCCATAACACATACAGCCATGCATATGTTAACATATTTATCTGACCGTCTGTAAATTCAATATGAACTTTATAGATTTTTTTACAGTGTGAGAAGGGGGACAGCAGGGGTTGTTTGGGTATGGGAGTGGAGCTAGCTACTTACCACGGAAGCGTCAGAACGTGTCTATTTAAACGAGCGGAATTGACAAAAACACAAAACCAATAAATATGAATATAAATTAAAAGAATAAATATCGAAATTGGTCGCTTTAATATGCACGCGCGAGCTAATGAAATGAAAAATGAGTATATTCAGAACCAAACAATAAAATATAATTAAAGTAGCAATAAAAAATGCATACTTTGTAAACGTTAAACAGCAAATAAACTGGACTATAATTGAAACTAAAATTAAAACCAATTAAACGAAATTGTTGCAGTTTTTGTTTTGCCTGCTTTGCACATTGCTTGGGAATAAATTATAATTTTTATCTAAAATGTCAAATAACTAAACACTTAAATGAATTTCAATTAATGCATATTTTTATGTGATATACGTATTTTTAAGTGCCATGTGCCGTTTCGTTTGTCGCGCACAAACTCGAGCAAATTTCGCATTTGCATTTTTGTCAATGCAAGCGAAAAAAAATTATATATTTATTTTATACCTCTAGTTTCTGGTTCGGTACCGTAGCAAAAACAAAAGGCATTTTGCCAGTCATTTAAAAATCAATAAAAAAAAAAATTAAAACACAACAAAAGCCAAAGAAATACGTAACAACAACAAAAAAATTGAACAAAGCAGTAAAGAACCAAATGAAGCAACAAGAACAAAAACAACAACAACAAGAAGAGCAGCAGCAGCAAATAACAAAATTAACAACAACCATAAAACGACAGCAAAAAGTTAAACAACCTGTACAATTGGCAAAAAGCAACTACTAAATAACGACAAAAACAACAACCTACCTAAAGCACAACAGCAACAACAATAACAATAGCAACAATAACAGCAACAACAGCAGCAATATGTCGGAGAACAGCGATAACAATGGCGAGCAGCAGAGCCAGGGCCAGGGGGCGGAGGGTGAGGCCGTTGGCGAGAATAAAATGAAGTCACGTCTGCGCAAAGGAGCCTTGAAGAAGAAGAATGTCTTCAATGTCAAGGATCATTGCTTCATTGCCCGTTTCTTCAAGCAGCCCACATTCTGTTCGCACTGCAAGGACTTTATTTGGTAAGCCAACTACAGTTAACTTGTCTAACAACATTAGAAAATGCAGTTGTTGTTCTTCTTATTGTTAGAGTTGAAAACAATATTCGAAATTTAGACTACTTACTGAAATGTTCTCTAAAAGCTATTTAAGTATAAAATGTTCGCAGTGTTCCACTGTTCCACTGTACGTAGTTTGTGTAGTAAAATTATACAACCAAGTAATATTGACATTCTTTAAACAAAATATTAAAATAACTGAACTTTGTTCAGAATTTATTGGGAATTCCATTTGATACTATTGAAATGATGTTTTTGTGTGCAATGCTCGGCACTTGTGGGTCTTACACTCTGACAACACAATTGGCCACATAACTAAGCGGCCAAGAGGCAATCGATATTGTGTATATCGACGGAAGCTAGCAAAAAAAAAAGGGCCATCATCAAGCTAATGACATTGCAGTGGAACCAAACTTGTCAGGCCCAAAGGTAGCAACAACAATAACAACAACAACAACTACAAGAATAACAACAAGAACAACAACAGCAACGAGTAAGCCCCCCCTGCTTGTGTATTATATTTAATTTAGGTAAAACCCGCTGAAGAAATCTGGCTTAATCCATTGTTATGCTTACAAAAACACGACAAATATAAATTTAGGCAGCGCCTCCCCCCCGCCCCACAACTCACCAATTCAATTTCCCAAGTCCAGTTTATATTCCCGCTTTTGTGCCTGTTCCTGCAACATTCGGATTATAAACCAATCTCATGCGTATTAGGCACGCCGTAGAGTTTTGGGTCAACGTTCATTTCACGACTCCATTTAGATTGCGTTGTCACTGCGAAACCTTAGCAAATATTTGCGTAGTGTGCCAGTGAACCAACACAAATTGTACTTAGCTCTCAACACTCTATACGGAAATATAATTTCTTTGTTCTTACAGCGGCTATCAATCAGGATATGCATGGATGTAGGTATTTTCCAGAGTACTATATACAAATTCTACATTTAGAATCATTAATAGCGCTACTTTGGGTACATAAGAATCATACAAATTAAACTTTACATTGAACAAAAATAAATACTCCCAATTCCGAATTAGTATAAGGGAAAATTGAATGATTTTCATTGAAGTTTCTGAACAGGAAAGTAAAAGAAACTCTTAACCAACTTTTTATCTATGCAAGACACTTTCTATGAATTTAACATATATTAAATATTCATAGTTTGGCCATTGTTTATTTAAATACTCGTTGCTCTATTATGTCAACAGATGCGCCTTAATTAATTCACATTTAATATTCACAATGAGCTGAGAAACTCTCTCAAATGTCATGCCTAATCATAGAGCTGACAGTTTAAAGCTTTGCCCTGAAAATGACATGAAAATTAATTGGAAAATTGTTCAGTAAATAGCTGGGCGCATGTCAACAAGTCCATTGCAGTCTGTCCCAGACTGTCCATTATATAGAGGCAGGCGGACAAAACAGTATTTCATTTGGGTGTGACGTTAATCATTATTGGGGCTGTTATTGTTATTTGAGATTCGGATTCAGTTTTAGCTCTTAGCTCTTAGCTCCTAGCTAATTGTCATAAAACATTCAAGCAGCATTTAGGCAATAATTAAATTAATTACTGCTTAAAATGCGCCACTGGCAATCGATCTACGAGTATGGCCAAAAAGAGACCTACAACTAAACTGAGCCATGTGAAAATAATTCAAGTTGCAGTCAAGCAAGCAGCTAACACGAATAGTTTGTTGTAGAGATTGAGTTATAGATACTGTTACAGATTCAGAGATGTAGCAAACACCACATTGTTGCACAATGTTGTTGCTATTGGCTATTGGACACATTGTGAATGCCGCTTTTGGCCAACAGCTAATTAACAATTTCGCCTCGACTGACGACTTGGCTTTTAATTAATAGTGCTCGCTCTTTGGGTGCACACGTCGCAAAAAGGCGTTGCAAGCACGTAGTCAACGCAACCAAATGAGGTGCCACAGCATCTCAGACAGAATGGAGTGGGTAAATGTTTCGTGTGGCAAATGACAGCCACCGCCGCTGCTTACGGCACATCATTTGCATAATAACGCCCAACAAAATTTGTGGCGGCTCAGACAAATTTCAAGATACCAGCCAGCTACTTTGAGATACTTAAGTATCTTCAGATAGATGTACTGAAACGTGTACTACTTGTAAGATTAAACACAGCACTTGCTGTGTAAATGTTAAAGGAAAACTCTAGTAAATGAGATGAAACAGATTGTTAACAATTAACGATTAGAACTGATGAGCTATAATAAATAGATAATAAATAGATACCCTGTGTTGTTTTCCAAAATTAGTATTTTGATTATAAGAGAAGTAAGAATATACTAAAGACACTTTATATAGTCTTGTGACGCAGTCGTTCGCTGTCTCGCTCGCACACATGTGCTGCGTGCAAAGCAACATTTCTTTTCTGATTATTTTTCTTAGTTATAGACCGATCTTAATAAAACTTTCAGGACTGCTTCTATATCATATTATTTAAGCACATGCTAAGTAAGAATAGTCTACTCTGAGAAATGCGGGTATAATTAGTTTTTTTCGATTTTCAGGGGAAGGGAGAAAATTATTGAAAATCTAACATAAACTCGATCTGAAGAGGGTATACAGGAACCTTCATGCTAAATATGGTGTCTCTAGCTCTTATGGTTGCTGAGATTGACGCGTTCATGCAGACAGACGGACGGACGGAGAGACAGACGGACATGGCTTAATCGACTCGGCTATTGATGCTGATTAAGGATATATATACTTTATAGGGTCGAAGATGCCTCCTTCTGCCTGTTACATACATTTGCACAAAATTATTATACCCTTTTTTGCCCATAAAAAGAAAAGAGAAACACAATTATGCAACTCTATGAGAAAACTTTAAATGAAGGCAACATCAGAGCTATTTTAATAACTATAAACGACTAAATACTATATTGGTATGGAAAGCAAAGGAAACTAATAAATAATGCATTAGTTTTGATATTTTCTTGCGTTGGCTTCAACTTGCATATATTTTATTGCATTTCAAATAGTTTGAAATCTGTAAATAAGTTTTGAGTGCAAGTTACGGACTCGTTAAGCTTAGATCTGTGCAACTTTTTAACTTAATCTGGAATCTCTTGCGTGTATTTTAACTTTTTTGCTTGCGTGTTAAATGAACTTGCCTTGCAAACATTTTCATTTTCTTTTCTTTTCATTTTCATTTTATCCATTATAATTTTGCTGCACATATATTTTACCTCGATTTTCCTCTTGGCGCGTACTGAAAAGACCGAGCCGCAAAAATGCGCTTAATTAAAAATTGAAATATACAAAAAGAAAAGAGGAAAAAAGCGGAAAACATGAAAAATAAAACTAGGCGAGGTAAATGCAGAACAACAACAACAATAAAAAAATGTGTAGCAGACAAGCAGGCGTATCGCATGAAAATTGCATTTTCGGTTCATTTGAAGCGCAAACAAACTGCAATCAAAAGCAACGACAACAAAATAGATAAACGGAGACACTAAATATATGCACAAACCAATGAATTGTAATTAAAACAAACCTTACAAAAATTTCATATTGCCGATGAAAATTCACTTGAGCAGAAAAACCATTAAATTTCCAGTGCCATTTTGCCGCGTAATCGGATAATCTCAATTGGAATGTAACCAGAAATCTATATAATGAATTGCCATTAACCAAATACGTTTAAAACTCAATTGCGACTGCTCATTGTTATGCATTAAAAATGTCAACCAGCAGAACAAACATATGAATATATGTATAAATATATTTCTATATGCATTGCATGCGATTGTAATCTGGGTGCCCCGATTGCAGTTGGCTAGGGGGCTGTGCCACACACACACACACACGGCCGATAAGCGGCTAGTGGTCAAGGCATTTATGGCTTATGGAATATGGCTAATATGAGCACATTCGTTGTATTCATACAGGTCGTAAGCCTCAAACTCAACAACTGGACCATGAGTCGCAACGGTAAAGCTGAAAAGTAGGCAATATAAATAACTTAAACACACACTCACACACACACACATAAAGGGAGGTGGGGTGGGCAAAGTCAATGACAACACGACAGCAACAGCCACAACAGCAACAGCAACAGCAACAACAATTTGAATTGCAAATTCGTATGTCAAAGTTTAATCTCACATTTTTCATATGCAATATTTTATGGCAAAATATATTTTAAACTTTATTTTATGCCAGAGTTTCTCGAAAATATTTCAATTAAAAGTCACAAAATAGAAGATTTTATATTACTTTTATATATTTTGTTAAAATATATATCAAATTGACTATTCATATGTGTTCTAACAAAGCAAACTCCGTTGAAACTCCGGTCTTGTCTGTCGTTAACAATATTTTGTTAGGCTGTGTACAGTGAGCTCTTGCTCATCGTGACCCTGAGCCATTTGAGCATTGCCCTTTGCTCTGCCATTGTCTTATTCATATTAATTATATTGATTGAATTTAATGGCAGTCGACTGGCAAAGAGCTTAGGCAAAAATTAGCATATCGATTAATATTTGCTGTTTGTGCAAATTAAATATTTATGCTTAGTGGTTAACACACACACACACACACACTAACATTCTAGCAGTCTAACAGTCACACACATACAATATTAATAAGTTTTCCACTAAACGAGCAATTCAATTAAAGCAAATTAACTGTTGGCTATAATTTGGTGTAATTTTACTAATTGCCTCTGGATTTGGAATTTTGCAGGGGATTTGGCAAGCAAGGATTTCAGTGTAACGGTATGTATAGACTCCACACTACACAGAGGACTCTCAACTAAACCAATTGTATTGCATTGCAGTCTGCTCCTATGTGGTGCACAAGCGTTGCCATGAATACGTCACATTCATATGCCCAGGCAAGGATAAGGGCATCGATTCCGTAAGTGTCCACATGCCCTAAATACTTAAATATATATATATATATATATATACTAGTCTTTAAACATAGTGAATAACTAAATATTTAGTTGTATCTTTAAGTACTGACTACAGCATTTTCATGTGCAAAGAGAAATTCTTATTTATTTTTTCACCCAAAACATTTTGTTATGTTGCACTGTCAAATTAAACTGTCACTTTGCGGTTTCCGCTTTCTCGTTTCACCCTCCTTCCGACTGTCTGGGCTGTCAGCTTTGCTGTTGGCTTAGAAATGTGTCATTTTTGGCTTTTCAGCATACGACAAGTTTCATATTTCAATATTTTCTGTGCTGACCCGGCTAAAACCTGTCCAAAAGTGAGAATCCTCATCAGAAACTTGACAAAAAATCAACTGAAATATATTTGAGCGCTTTAACATAGCTTATTTGAGTTCAAACTTCTATTTAAGCAACTTATTTAAGGTATTTGCTATTGAAAATAGCACAACTAATCAATTCAATTAAATACTCAATTAAATATTAATTAAAAATAAAATAATACTTTGTACATGAAAATGCTGTAAGTTTTCACTACTCAATGAATTTAGAATTCATTTTCTATAAGCAATTAACCAATAACATAGAATGCAATTAATCAATATATAGAAAACAATTAAAAATAAAATATCCATTAATACACTAATCGCAATTTAATTTCTAATTTTATGTTTAAGTTAGTTTGCTTATTGTCGTCCAGCAATGTTCGATCGTCTCCATTGTGCCTCTGTTTATTTACCATTAATTGTATTTTGTATTTCCATGTACCAAACAAAAAAAAAAAAAAAAAAAAAAAAAAACTGTATCAATATCACATCGCTCATCAAACAAACAACAAAAAAAATATATATTTAAATGTGGCACGCATCCAAAAACAAAAACCCAGGATTCACCAAAAACTCAGCACCATTTCGAACCATTTACATACGCAGGACCCACGTTCTGTGACCATTGTGGTTCCCTGCTGTATGGCATATACCATCAGGGTCTCAAATGTTCAGGTAAAGAAGTACAACACTTAAATACCCTTAAGTCCAAAATCTCCACACACCCCCCTAACTATCTCTCTCTCATTCTGTTGCTCTCTCTCTGTCTATCTCTCTATACCTATCTGTTTCTGCTGTTGGCTTCTATCTATTGCTACAGATCCAAAGACGCTGTTGACGCGCTGTTAACTCTATGTTAGTTACTCTCAGTTAGGCCTTCTGCTATCGCTTCTTGCTTTATAAACCTTTTTCAACATTTCTAATCTAAGCCTTTACCCGAGTGTGCGTGTGTACGTGTGTGTGTGGGTGAAGATAATCATTACACTTTAAAGTAATTTCTGCTATAAATTTAAATGGTTTTGCCACAGCAAAAGCAACAACAAATGTGATTATAAAAGTATTTTACAGATTAATGTATATATAAATATTTAGCTGATCATATACATATATATATATAATACCTAAATACCTAATTACCTATGTATATACCCATTAAACTTGCTGTAGCTCTACGTATCTTCTCAATGTTGTTCGTGTGTGCGTGTGTGTGTTGGTAATTGTTCGCATTTTGAAAGTTTACGTTTTTATACCCTGTGTTTTATGTTGTTGTTGGAACATGCCCAGAACTCGCATACTCTGCGTGTTCTGCCCTCCGTCCTTAACCCAAAACACCATTGGACGGCCAATTCATTTGCATAATTATGCACACGACAGCACAGGACGTAGACCTGGAGTAAACAATGTACCCATTTACATATTGAAGATGCCATGTGATATGTACTTATGCCTAATTTGTATGGAATTCTCGAGCCATGATATAATTAAAATTTTAATGTTTATACAGGCCACATGTGGACCCAGATAAACGCCAAACCAGAATCTCACAAAATAATATTTAAATATACTAAAATGTGTATTCGTCTGGATGCCAGAGGGAAGCCTTTGTCTTTTGTGCCTGTTCAAATATTTAATGCACTTTCTGCTTTGGCCGCATAAGTGCAATGTTTCAACACAGAGCACAGAGCTCAACAACAGTTATCCTTTGTGGCAACTAGCATATGTATTCAGTTTTTGTGCGAGGGGATTATGCAAAGTTTGCCAAAAAGAAAGTCAAGTCAGAAGTTTACTATATACTTTCTGTCTCTTTCTCTCTCTCTCAGTGCTTCTCTTTTATCTCGGCAAAGTCGTAGTAAACGTTTAGGCATTTGAAAATATCTTAATTATAAAAAAACATATTTTTAAAATATTTTTATTTCTTGAAACTCAGAAACTTCTAATTTGTACTATTTTCCTAAATGTTGAGAAGGCAAATATTCCGCCCAGAACGTTTATTAGCGCCCTCGTAGTACTCTGTAGGTTGAGTTAGCAATTTAGTAGAGCTCTTAAGTGCTGTTTGCTCGCCAGGGCCAAATGGCAACACGCTGTCTGTGCGAGACACAAGGAAAATCGATGGGAAAATGCGAGAGATGGGCTTACATGGTAACTACTTACTACTTTACGTTGTGTTGTTTCGTTAATCAGCGCGTGAGAAAAATAAGCATAAGAAAAAGCATATGTCTGCATATGTGTGTGTGGGAGTGTGTGTGCCTTGCAAATTGTGTGGCATTTCATCATAAATTTAACTACACCTGCAACACGTGCCTCATGAATAACTACAATGCAGCAACTGTGCGGCTTCCCGCCCACATTGACAGCTCACAATGAACACAATGTTATCAATTATGGTTCCCCCCCCCAACCAACCACGACCCCCTCTCCTACACCCTTCCATTCCCCTAACCAAACAAGGGGCACACTTGACGTATAAGGGTATTGCTGTAATACAATCCAAGTGCTTAAGTGTTGCCTTTGAAATGTTTGAATCGCTTGTGATTGCAGACAATTTCGATAACTGACTTTGCGTACAAAGTCCTAGACGTCCTGCCACTTTTATGATTTGTGGTATTGTTGTTTGAAATCGGATCACATATATTTATTTTCGATAGACTACAGCATAAGATTTGAGCAATCAATTTGCCAATGGTCGACCGCTCAGGCTTTGTGGCTCCAGAAAGAATGGTTCAAGTTTCTCTCAAGTTGTTTATCGGTTTGGCAAACATTTTCAAATTTATTCCAATTTGCAAAAGTTGAAGTTTCTCGATTTTTAAAAATCGCTGCTCATTGTTGGCAAGTCAGTTTGTGCAATTCAGAGTGAGTGAGTGTGAGTGTGAGTGGTAGTGGGCGGTGTGTATGGGTGTTAATTTGTGTCCGCCTGCACAAACGGAAATTGAAAATGAAATTAGTTTGCAGTGTGATGTTTGATTTGCTTGATTGGTTCGCCTCATGGTTCATCTGTGCTTTTCATTCAAATAAATTGTATGATTATATATGAGTATGTGAGTGTGTTTGTATGTGTGGGTGGATGCCACACATGCCACGACACGCCCTTTATCAAGCATGCTGTCATAATAAATGACATGGCAATTTATAAATGCAGCCCCAACACTCCGCCAACCGTCATCTGGCGTCAACTCCTGGCCATGTTATCAGTACATCAGTTGTTAATATGATTCCACTTATATTATACTACTATGTCGCATACGTTTCAGATGTCACGTGTTTCTATACGTATGTGTGTAAGTGTGTGTGTGTGTGTGTGCGTGTGTGAATTACTGAAAATGAGTACTCCAAATGGAGTTGGGAAATTGCTAGCTGGCAAAGATATAATGCCAGCGATATGCTGATAGAGCACAGAGAGCCCCAAAAGAGACCACCAAAGCCGACGAGATTGTCTGCAGGGCGAGGTCTGTGTGTAAAGGGGGGGCAGGGGAATAGGAAGTCTGGTGCGTGGCATGCAATAAAGAGGCGGCAAATTTGTTAAGTGACAACAGAAAATGTTGGGAAAAAAACTCGTGATAAATTGTAGCAAATATTTTTGAATTTTTCCGTTTTAATGCTTTGTGGCACGTGGCAAACGCGTCGACAGCAACGTGCCACGCAACAATCAAACATCCCACTGCCCCTATTTCAAAATATTATCCAATAAATTTGTGCCAAATATTTCGCAGCATTCAAATATGTGAACAACTGGCAACACAGCACATGTGATAACAGGCCGTGTGGGCGGCTTAAATGTGTCACAATATTAAACTGAACTGTGCAACATGCAATAAGCGACAGTATTAGTGTCCAAAGATGGCAATTATGGAAAATTTACATACATTTAAATAAGTAACTGTCTGACATTGAAATATTATATTGTTTGTTTATATTTGTCACGTGTAGGCCCTGCCTGCTGTTGCCTTCCATTTACTCAAAGAAATAGCTATCGAAACTTAGAACTTGCAATTTCCGTGTGCCTCGTGGCTGTTAACACCACCTGTCGCTGTTTTGGCAACTTTATTGCCAAGGCTGCATACACTGAAAACACACACACAATAGCATTGCAATTGGCAATTCAATTTCACCTTCAAACAACTTGCATACAACCGCATTTAATGCCAACCCAAGCACAAGCACAAGCACACGCTCAAATGCAGACCCGCTCACCCACTCAGCCTTGGGCGCCCGCCAAAGTATGCAACACTTTTTGTGTGCGCTTTGTATGTAGTTGCCCCATCCCCCAAGGCCAGCAAAAGCGCTCTGTGTGTGTGTGTTTTTTTTTTTAATACTTTGAATGCTGCTCTTGGATCGGCTCCACTTTGTTTGTCTTGTCTTGGCCATACGAGATACTCGTCCATATTAACGGCTGTGCATCACTGCAAGCTGTTGAGCCTTGTACGTCTCGACGACAACAATAACACAAGCAACAACAACTACAATAACAACAACATCAACATCAGCAAGAGCAACAATCAAAACATGAGCAGCAAGCATGCATGCGCATAATAATATCATACTCACATCTACATGTACATATGTATGTGTGTATATTAGTATGTGAGTCCTTGCCCATTTTATGATGGCTGCCTTGAAAAACTAACACACAACAAAGCACAACAACTTGTCTGTATGTGTGTGTGTGTGAGCGCCTTTCGTACTGATGAGTTCAAGGTTCTGAAATTGCAAGTTCAATTTGAGCATGGCAAGCTTAATTTCAAGCTACTCAACTAAAACATACCCCGTACATATTGCTGACAATTCCGCTTGCATTCTTAAGTTGCCCCACAAACGAAGTCTAACCGTTTGCAATGAACTGCTGCTGGGTATAAATGAGCCTTCTCTCCTCTATTTCCTTGTCCTTGTGTATCAGTGGCTCGGTGTGCGGCTTTTTTGTCGCTGTCTCTTCTTAGAACGGATTAGGCAACAATTGTCTGCTGTTGTTGGGCTTTCGACAGAGAATAAATAAATGGTTTTCTATGTACACAATGGGGCAGTAAAGCATAAGCTGCATATAAGTACAGTATGGCAGAGCCGTACACTTGCTACAAACGTATTATAACTTAAAGATAAATATCGAAATTATCAGTATAAATAAAATGATTTGCACTGATTATTTATTTTCGAACTGCTTTCACAATAGAAAACGAAGTAATCCTTTTAAATTACATAAGGAATCAAATATTATATTTAAGCATTCCTTATGGAAACTTTGCACTTGTAATCAGTCCCCAAGCACAGACCCATAACCCATAACCCATAACCCATAACCGAATCCATATCCATTTCCATATCAATACACACTCTCAACCTTTCCCATTGCCATCATTGGTGTTTAGCCTTTTTGGCCCAGAATTTAAAGCATTCAATTAATGTCGTGTTTTTGTTTTATTTCTTTTTTTTTTTTTTTTTTTTTTGTGTTTTGTTATAAATCATTCACAACAAAAGTTATGCAATGCTGTTTATTATTGTTTTGTGGCTGTGATTTATTTTTATTGCTTAGCTGCGTATTTGTGCAATGCTTTAGAGTTTAATGTGTACGCGTATATAGCGAAAAACCTGCGTTAATTTTCCATTAGCTCTCTCCAACTGTTCCAATTCTCAGGCACACCAGATGCCACACAAATGGCACAACGTTGCCTTCCTATCGCCGATGTTTTGCGATCATTGCGGCTCGCTCTTGCACGGCATCACGCACAAGGGTCTCAAGTGCCGAGGTAATGTCCAATAGAATGTTTGGCTGTGAGATTAGAAGGCCAGAAGACTCTCTGCAGTTCGTCCATGCTCTCTATCTCAGTATCTATATATATATATATATATACATATATGTACGGTGTGTGTGTGTGTGTGTGTGTGTGTGTTTGTGAGCGTTTTGTCTAGAGATGTGTGCGAGTTTTGGAGCTACAAAGATTCAATAAGTTGTTATAAAATATGTTCAACAATTTATATATTATTTACAAATTAATTGACAATTTTAAATTATATATAAAAGATATTTTCATTATTATCTTAGTTTCAAGTGGTGAATTAATTATGTCTAATTTATTAAATACTTTTTCAATTATTTTTCTTCAATTTAAAATGTGCCAATTGATAGCACATTATTTTCTTTATTTATTTAAACATTACAGCATATTAAATAAAATTTCTTTGAACTGTTTAACTATATAATTTATTCAAACAAATTGTTAATGTATTTTCTACACCAATTATGTTAATTAGAAAAAATATTATGATTTTATTTAGAATTAAATTTATATCAAATTATATTTATTTGTTTATGTTTTGTTTTCTAATTCTATTCTAATTTGAGATAAGTATGGTTATTAGTTAGTAGTACAATATTATGCTGGATCTTTGCGTGCTTACGTGTCACGCGTGTCACATCTCTAGCCTCAACACTTTAGCAACTAAGCAAACGCCTCTACATTCGCCTGTTGGTTGAGTTCTCTTTTTGGATTGTTGCAATTTACAATTAGCAACGCTTTGTTCCAACTCAAGTGCACACTTGCGTCTCACATTGTGTGTGTGTGTGTGTGTCTGTATGTGTGGGCGAGTATTTATAAATGTGTGTGTTGTACTTGACTCTCTTGTGTTTGTTGTTATTGTTATTGTGGCTGTTGCTGACAAGTTGACGCCACTCCAGCCACTGCCTACCTTTCATCTTTCACCTTCCACATTTATTTGCTTGCACTTTGTTAAACATTCTTGTTGGTGTGGCTGTTGTCGATTTTGTTTGCAACAAGATTTGCATTTGCATACGAAAATTAACAATAATATCATATCAACAATGTTTGATTTTAATACAGCACAACAAATTGCAGCTCATTCGAAATGAACATGAAATGCATTTAAATGTTAATTATATTGCTTACTTTTGCTACTGTTTGAGAATGTTTTGTTGTTGTTGATATGTTTCATTTGTTTGATGGTTAATTTTTGTTTTTGTTGTGACAAAAACTGCGTAATTTTCCAAATCATTTGTTAGAAGTCGCAAATTGCCGCCTTTAATATCCGGCTTGGCCCTTGGCAAACAAATAATTTACTTACGCCTCATTGCCCCGGCCAGGCTGAAAAGGCACCATAACCACAATAGCAACAACATACAATACATAAACAGGCCACTCACACTAACACTCATACACAGACACAGACAGTCCCAAACAAATATGAAATGGTCGACGAGCAAACAGATTGCAAATAGAAATGTAAATGTGGCAACAGAAAATCCTCTAACAAAGAGAGGCGCAACCACAGCCGGATGTGCGTGCCACAACGTGTGACTTTGTGTTTGTATGTGTGTGACTGTCGTTATCGAGCGGCAATTTCATCTGTGTGTGTGTTTCATCTGTGTGTGTGTTTCATGTGTGTGTGTGTGTGTGTGTGTGTGAATGTATACGTTAGCTGTTTCAGTCGGTTCAATAATGTTTACAATTCTATTGCAGTGTTGTTTGCTTTGCGTTGTTGCATCGTGTGTTTTCTTGCAATCAAAACTGTCAACTATTACTTTAAACCGTTTACAGATGCTATTCGAAAACAACTTTAAGTATATATGTTGGGGCTCTTTCAAACAATCTCTCCTAAATATTAAAAACATAGGAACATAAGAACATATTTGATGTATCTAATTTGTGTGGCATGTGGCATGCAGAAGGCTATTGAAAGCAGCAAAGCGGGTGAAACCTTTGCTGCCTCTGCAACTCATCACAAGGGACATAACAAATGACTGCTTAAATATGCAAAAAGTCAGTTGGAAAGGTTTTTAAAAGCAACTCGTTTGCTTAATACCCTGTAAAATAGAGACCTAAAAATGTAAATACACATTAATAAATCTATATATATTATTGAATACAAACGCCAATTAGGAATAGTTGTCAGTTACACGTACGGCATACCCTGTGTCTGTCTAAAAATAGGGTATTCAAATATATAGAGTATGTTACATAAGCTTGTATTTGTAGCTATATAAATAAATAATTTTACGCAAAAAAAGCAGCACACATTAAACTGGGCCACATAATAAACATACACACACACTTACACACACACATATATATATATATATACATATAGATATATATACAGATATATATTCGCATACACTTGTAGCTAGTGTTTGTGCTTCAGAATTGTTGTTGTTGTTGTTCTTGTTGGTTTTTTTGTTCCACATAATGTGGCACGCAATGGGAAAACCTTTTCTTTTCTTCTTTGCTATTTGCTCGTATTTGTGTTGTTTTTGTGCGCTGCAAATAAAAAGCCTCTTTCATATTTTCATTAAATACAACACACACACAAACAGCCCAACTGGCCGGCCAGCCAGCCACGCCCACAGACCACAGCCCGCAGCTTACAGCCCACTGAGCACTGTCCAATGTGCTTGTGGACATCAAAAATAGATTACTTTTTCCATGTGGTCGTGTTGTGTTTTGTTGTGCAGCGAGCAACAAGCGAAAGTTTCAAATATTACGTATACGCCACGTGCCCAAATGGTCAAACCAATTTTACACATAAGCAATGCAACAGAAGAATGCAAAAGAAAAACAAACACATAAACAAACCAAATGCAATCATACAGTTTTGCAAATTCAAATTGGCATACATCAATGAAAACGTGATAATGATGATGATAATCATCATGACCAGTAACTACTCAGTTGCAATAGTTGTCATTAACCAGTATGCACGTAGAGTTATAGTCTGTTTACTATATAATTAAAGAACAAATTAATTAAAATTGCAAATACTGACTACTGACTCTATCAGTCAGAATTAAATGCAATATTCCATGGCATAAATTGAATAGACAGAATTTCGAATCACATTTTCAATTGACAACATGCAGTGCAAAATTTTCTGCGTTCTTGATAAACTGAATTACAATTCCATTTGCAATTATTTCCAATTGAATGCTTTCGAGTATGCCTACCCACTCACTATCCGAGCTCCGTGCAACTCTTCCGCCAGCCTTCACTTGCCTCTGCAAGCTCATATGTCAGCGGCAACTGTGCAACAGTTATGTGCCGCACTGCGATTGATTTCCTGTTGCGCTACCAAATTGATTGCGATTGCAGTTGACATCGCAAATTGGGCGTTGATTTGTATCTACGTGTGGAATTGTGGGCGTGGTTGGCGCAAAAAAAAAAAAAAAAAAAAAAAATGAAATAAAGAACGAAATGAGAAAAATTGTATTGCCGTTGGCATATGGAGTCGGGTGAGTTTATTGGTTTGTCGTGCTGATTGATAACCGAATGCAGCATTTGGCCAAGTCTGTCAAGTAAGTGGCACTTTTTGCCTCCATCTCCATCTGGGTAAGTACTTGAGGCACATCAAAACTCAATTTGTATGCGTGCCATGTCGCGTGTCCTATGCGTGTGTTTGTATGCGTGACTGTGTGTGTGTGTGTGCGTGTGTGTGTGTATGTGTGTGTCCCTGTTTCCTGTCACTATACTTATATTCCTGTTCCAATAACAAAAGCGAAACATTTTCAATCTATACAAAAAAAAAACTTTCTCTGGCACAAATCCAAACTGTCTTGTGAGCTGCCCATCTATTTCAATGATTGCCAAGTGGCCACTAACAAGCGACTTATATTTATTTCCCTACGTGACCCAACAACAACTATTGCGCCATCTAGCATGCGATATGAATGTTCACGCCCGCTGCAAGGAGAACGTGCCCAGTCTCTGTGGCTGCGATCATACGGAGCGTCGGGGCCGCATCAATTTGGTGATAAATGTCAAAGAGAATCTACTCACCGTTCAGAGTAAGTACGAATAATGCCCACTTCCATTCAAAGCGTATTACGGTCAACACAGCTCTTAACTTGTTACAAACTTTCCCTACTTCTCAGCTGAACTGCTCGTATACTCATACAATTGTAAATCGCTTAAGTTTTAACCAATTACGGCAGCCAAGAAGTTTGCCATAAGCCTCCAGCTCAGTCCGAAGTTTACGAAAGAAATGCTAATATATATATATATATATATATATATATATATATATATATGGAAAACTTTTATTCAACAAGGCGCTTAAATATGTTCAAGTTGTTTTTCATTGTGCCTGTGCATGTGGTATTACACGAGGCTCCAAAATTCCACTCCTAATAGCGGAATGTTCAGGCTTTAACCTGGTTAAAAGTTTCGTTTCAAAGTATTAATTTTAGCTTTTCTGTCTTTAATAACTTTTTCATGCAATGAAATTTGTTTAAATTTCTTGACTGAGACTTCAGTTAATATTTCTTAAAGTTATTTCAAATTAATATTGTCGCTTCTCTGTAGCCTTAAAGACAATATTGGTATCTTATCTTAAACTCATTAAAATATCTAAGACTTAAGCTTTTACTTACAAAGTAGAATGTGTCTCTTTGGCTTGTCGAAGTAGGAATGGTGCATAACAGACAGAAGAAGGCGCCAGGTTAATGCCTTGGCATATTTTATAACATTTTATAAACGTCTTGCAGTCGTGGAGGGTCGCAATCTCATACCCATGGACCCCAACGGGCTGAGCGATCCGTATGTGAAGGTCAAGCTGATACCCGATGACAAGGATCAATCCAAGAAGAAGACGCGCACGATTAAGGCATGCTTGAATCCAGTTTGGAAAGAGACCATTACATAGTAAGATAATAGGATCAAAAGTTTGTGTGTAGATTATGAAAGTATCAACTATTATTATCGCAGTGATCTAAAGCCAGAGGACAAGGACCGACGCATACTGATCGAGGTTTGGGACTGGGATCGTACCTCGCGTAATGATTTTATGGGCGCATTATCATTTGGCATTTCGGAGATTATTAAGAATCCCACCAATGGTTGGTTTAAGCTGCTAACGCAGGATGAGGGTGAATACTACAATGTGCCATGTGCGGATGATCAGCAGGATTTGCTCAAGCTTAAGCAAAAGCCATCGCAGAGGAAGCAACCAGTAATGCGCTGCGATACACACACACATTCACAGTCCAAAAAGGACATGATACGGGCCACAGACTTTAATTTCATCAAAGTGCTAGGCAAGGGCTCCTTCGGCAAGGTAATTGTTACATTGGCACAAGCTCAGCTTGGGTTTCATTTGCTGGATTGCTGGTTGGATTGCAGGTGCTGTTGGCGGAGCGTAAGGGCAGCGAGGAGCTGTATGCCATTAAGATACTCAAGAAGGATGTGATTATACAGGACGATGATGTCGAATGTACCATGATTGAGAAGCGTGTGTTAGCGCTGGGCGAGAAACCGCCGTTCCTTGTCCAGCTGCATTCCTGTTTTCAGACAATGGTGCGTATACGTAATCAATTAGGCAATGCAAATACTAAAGATTCCTATATGCACACAGGACCGCCTATTCTTTGTCATGGAGTATGTGAACGGCGGCGATTTAATGTTTCAAATACAACAGTTTGGCAAGTTCAAGGAACCAGTCGCCGTGTAAGTTTTCAAACTGAACAAAACCCCAGCGAAGTTCACATTTGAAAATACATTTTCCATTGCCACAGTTTCTATGCAGCCGAAATAGCTGCGGGTCTCTTCTATCTGCATACCAAGGGTATTCTCTATCGGGATCTGAAGCTGGACAATGTGCTCCTAGATGCCGATGGGCATGTGAAGATCGCCGACTTTGGCATGTGTAAGGAGAATATTATGGGCGAGAAGACGACCAAAACATTCTGCGGTACACCCGACTACATAGCACCCGAGGTAGGTCGATCTATCATAAGGCATTCCTTGCACACGGAACTGAACTTCTTTCGAACCCATTGCAGATCATCCTGTATCAGCCATATGGCAAATCTGTGGACTGGTGGGCCTATGGTGTGCTGCTCTATGAGATGCTGGTTGGACAGCCGCCCTTCGATGGCGAGGATGAGGAGGAGTTGTTTGCGGCCATAACAGATCATAATGTTTCTTATCCAAAGAGTCTAAGCAAGGAAGCCAAGGAGGCCTGCAAAGGCGTAAGTTGAAGGACATTGATTAATGACTCCATTTGATAACCTGTTGCTTTTGTACAGTTTTTGACCAAACAGCCCAATAAGCGTTTGGGCTGTGGCTCTTCCGGTGAGGAGGATGTGCGTCTGCATCCATTTTTCCGTCGCATCGATTGGGAGAAGATTGAGAATCGTGAGGTGCAGCCGCCATTCAAACCGAAAATTGTAAGTAATCATTAAAGTTAATTAGTTGATCAATAAGATATTTATCATATTACATATTTAATCGCAGAAACACCGCAAGGATGTGTCCAATTTTGACAAGCAATTCACTTCAGAGAAAACAGACTTGACGCCCACGGATAAAGTATTTATGATGAATCTGGATCAATCGGAATTTGTTGGCTTCTCCTATGTGAATCCTGAATACATTGTGAGCCCATAAGAAGTAGAAATTAACACAAACACTTAAATGGGCAATCCAATTACCCAGCGAGTTGTGTCATCAGTTGATATTGATATTTATTGTTAATTAAAAGACATTTGTTAGCTCATGTTTATTTAGTTCATATCATATTGTTGTTATGCTAAATGGAAGCAAATATCTTGTCATAAGTTTTATTTATTGCTTATTTTATTATTGAACTTATTGTTAGGCATTCATGAGTACTCTAAGTTAACAGCTGCAGCATAATCATTTAGTTGTACAATTTTTAAATCATTGTTAAACAATTCTCCACATTGGAACAGCAACTCGAAGCCAAAAAAAAAGAACAAAAAAAAACTGAAAAAAGAGAAAAACAAAATGAAAATAATAAGTGTGCAATAAAAACTTTTATTTTATATACCATTATCCAACGCTTTTCTCTGCTTTCAACTTTCACTCGAAGCTGTAACACTTTCCCTTGCACTCCGCTTTTCATTTACTTGTTTCCAACTTTCCTGACCCATTTGACAACTTTCACACATGAAATTTTCCAGTCTTTAATTCAGCAAGTATTACATTTTGTGCTAAATTAAATAAATATATTAATACATAAAATAATAAATGTTAGTCAAAGTTTTTTAGCAAACATCTGAGTGTTATCTCATACATATATACAAATATCTTGACAACACACATCGATGAATTATATGATCTATAGACCTCTGAACATGTTCTCTTTTTTAGCCAAAACACTAAACAATCTAGAACTAAATGCATTACAATATATATATGAATTTGAGAAACACACGGAATGATACTTCGAATCGGGTCAGAGTTTTAAACGTCGTTCGATTGTAATGTTGGCCCCTGCATTATAATCAAATCGAAATATGCGTTTAACCATGTTGACAAGGAAATTTTACAAACACAAACACAAACATTGTCTTAACATTACATTACCAGTATTTTCTTAACTATTTTCAAACGTTTTCGAACCAGAAAAGATATCATAACATATTCCTTATTTCACTTTATAGATATGTGTGTAACAATTATTATATGAATATTATTCGTAAAAAAATTTTAAATTACATGTTTATTTAATTTGTAAACCCGAATATATATAAATATATATATATATATTATCGGCATAGAGTCTCAAAGTACCATAATAAAAATAAATAAAAATACTTAGCAAACAAATTGCATAGCAATAAGTTAACGCTAAATTGAGTAAGTTTAGTCTATTAGTACATAACTATAAAGAACGATGAAGATTAAGAAGAAAATGTCGAAGATAAAGTATTGCTCTTAACTGCGCCAGAAGTGTAGCTTTCTAAAGTACTTATAACTATAGGTGGGATGATATATACTTATTATCTTTGAGTTGAAACTTTAGTACCTAACAGAATTAGCTGATAAATCTACTGTTTAACTATGAGAAAAGACAATCTACTATAAGAATATGAAATATCTTGAGTTAATACAAAAAAAAAAAAAAAAAAAAAAATTGAAATAATAAGAAGAACAGAGCAAAACACTTTTAATATAATTCAAATTTAACATTTTGTGTAGCGCAACCTAAGCTAAGCTTTTGTGCCTCTTGTAGTTCTCTTTCTTTCTGGAAGCGTAAGAAATTCTGAACTCTGTAATTAAACACATATGAGTATCAACAATATATTATATATATATAAATATAATATATATTTAACAAAGAAAGAAATCGTATAGAAACTTATCAAATGATATCTCTGTAGCCAAGCTATGTGCTAAAAAGTAGGGCACAAAAACCGACAGAAAGAAACTAAATAAAAATACAAAAAAAAATATTAAAATAAATAATATGAAAGAGTAGTTTGAATTCGATTGATATCTAAAATAATTTGACATATTTATATAAAATGTATAACTCCGAACTTGAAGCATTTAAATCATTTATTTCACAACAAATACCAGTCGAAATATTTAATAAACAAAAAATTAAATATACACATAAATATATACGTATTATAAGCAAAAATATATTATACTATTATAATGGAATAAACTAATTTTGTGACTACTTATGACTATGACGAGTACCACTTAAAGTTCAAGTTTAACAGATTGTATTTGCTCGTATATTAAATGAACTACATATGAATATATATATATATATATATATATATATATATTATAATACAATATAACTAAAAATACAATGTATATGTATGTGTAGTATGAACTTAAGATGATTGATTACTTTAATGAATTTGATGGTAACAAAACAAAATTTCCAAGTCTGTTCAAATATTGAAAATATTTATGCATTAACACTAAAATTACAACTAAAATTAACATTAACATTTAGATAAAATTAATTTTACTATTGAACTATACAAAAGGCATATTAATTATTGACTTATATACATAAATATATATATATTTAAATCTATATATATATTTAAACATTTATTATTGTTAGTCTTTATTGCATATTCATTTGTTATTTAAAGTAAACATTTTTACAACATATTTAATTGATTTTTTAAGTATTTTTGAGCAACTCATGTATGTGTATTTTATTGCATATTACTTATAAAACAAGCATTAATTTAGTACAAATTCAACTACAAATACAAATACTAATATATATCAAATCAAATACAAATCTCGATGTTTGCCGTAAGCATATAAAAACAATTCAACTCAATAAATTACTTCAAAGTACCAAAAAAAAAAAAAAGAGAAACAATATATTATTGAAAATATGTAAGAGAACTATGAAGGGAAGTGTTTGTCTGGAAATACTCTGGTAATAGCATCATAACTTAAAGAATTCCCGTTGGAAAACGTATCGTAAAGCCTAAATAAGTTTTACGATTTGCTCATCGGTTTGCCACCAACCTACAAACAATACAACACTAAACTAAAACGAATTATCTGCACATATTTTAATGTTAATATTGATATATTTATGCGTAGGTAAACGGGAATTGTAAGTGCTTATCTATTATTTATAAAGGCTGTTAACTGGCTTCATAATATCAGAACAATAGTGGAAATAAATCAAAATTGGAATACGAAACCAGGGGATCAGTGGAACGCACGCGACAATAAAATACCCTTTACCAATATTTGATGTAGGTATTTTCTTCTATTATATGTATATTCTCTTATTTTCCCTTAAAGCATTCATTTCAAGCGTCAATGAGTTCTCTCTTTATTTCTACTACTATTTCGACTACTATTTCAACTAATATTTCTACTACTATTTCTACTACTATTTCTACTACTATTCCTACTACTATGTCTACTACTATTCTTACTACTATTTCTATTACTTTTTCTACTACTATTTCTGCTACTACTTCTACTACTATTTCTACTACTATTTCTACTACTATTTCTACTACTATTTCTACTACTATTTCTACAACTATTTCTACTACTATTTCTGCTACTACTTCTACTACTATTTCTACTACTATTTCTGCTACTACTTCTACTACAATTTCTACTACTCTTTCTACTACGATTTCTACTACTATTTCTACTACTATTTCTACTACTATTTCTGCTACTACTTCTACTACTATTTCTACTACTATTTCTACTACTATTTCTGCTACTACTTCTACTACAATTTCTACTACTATTTCTACTACGATTTATACTACTATTTCTACTACTACTTCTACTACTATTTCTACTACTATTTCTGCTACTACTTCTACTACTATTTCTACTACTATTTCTACTACTATTTCTGCTACTACTTCTACTACTATTTCTACTACTATTTCTGCTACTACTTCTACAACTATTTCTACTACTATTTCTGCTACTACTTCTACTACAATTTCTACTACTATTTCTACTACGATTTCTGCTACTATTTCTACTACTATTTCTACTACTATTTCTGCTACTACTTCTACTACTATTTCTACTACTATTTCTACTACTATTTCTACTACTATTTCTGCAACTATTTCTACTACGATTTCTACTACTATTTCTACTACTATTTCTACTACTATTTCTGCTACTACTTCTACTACTATTTATACTACTCTTTCTACTACGATTTCTGTTACTATTTCTACTACTATTTCTACTACTATTTCTACTACTATTTCTGCAACTACTTCTACTACTATTTCTACTACTCTTTCTACTACGATTTCTACTACTATTTCTACTACTATTTCTTCTACTACTTCTACTACTATTTCCACAACTATATCTATTACTATCCCTACTACTATTTCAACTACTATTTCTAATACTTCTTCTACTACTAATTCTTCTACTAATGAATCATTTATAAAGTTGGTACTTTTTGTTTTTGTGTTTTGGTACTTTTTTCCCCAAGATCTGGTTGCAAAAATGTTCATGAAGTGGCAACAGTGGTTTTGAGCATTGAGTATTGAGTATTAAGCATATGGAGTAGGAGCATCGGCTCATTCAACTATCCTCTACCTAAGACAGACTATGCAAAAGCGTACTTGCTCTTCCTCTCACACTTATTGCAGCATTTATATTTCCATTCTGCTTTATTTTCAGAATAAATGTTCGGTCATCGGGAAAGCTAGACAGAAGTGTTGAAGTACTCGAACTGAATAGCTCGTTATCATTGATTGCGTAAAAATTAACATTTATGCGTACATTTGTGTTAGATAATCTTATCGTCTGAATTTGCAAACAATTAGATAAACATGTCCCACAACCCATCCAGTAAGTCAGCAATCAGTCAGACCAGCAGTCATGTTCGTTGTCCTGAATTTCACCAGCAGCAGCCCCAGATATTCAGAGTCCACGAATGATGAGTGCATTTTCCAAAGAACAACTCCAACAGTAACCATATTGCTGGTTTATGGATTGGCTGTTCCAACATTGGCATCCTTCGGCCTTTGCACGAACTTCATTAATGCTGTGGTCTTTATGCGCCCCAAGATGACGCCATCGGCATTTACTTACTTGGCCGCGCTATCCTTTTTGGACTGTGTTTCCTGTCTGCTCATCACATTGACGGCACTCTCGAGGAGCTATTTCTATCATAGTCCAGCGTGGACGGCCTACGACTATCAGTGGCAGACGCCACTGTTTGGTATCAGTACTGGAGCTGCCAATTTGATTCTGGCCTGCGTCAGCATGGATCGATTCATCTATTTGTCCCGTTTTAAAGCATGCAATGGTGCACCTAGATTCTGTCGTCGTAAAGTCGCTCGCTTGATGATCTGCGGAGTATTCCTGATCTCTGTGCTAGTTAATATGCCTTATTTCTTCATCTTTGTGGTCGATCTGGACACGGCCACTTGTCATGTCACCAATTTCTATTATTCCAAGTGAGTGGCGAGAGTAAGGCGATACAATGTCAAGTTAATCTCTATGATTTACACGCAGGTTATATCAGTGGCACAATTGGTTCTCCTTTGCCCTATTGGCTCTAATTCCAGCTGTTTTCCTGCTCATTGGCAATACGGTCACCATCATTGTCTTTCGACGCTGGACCAAGCAGAGCAAGTTGTGCCACCAAGGCGGAACCAATGACAACGTGCGCACCATTCAAAAACGCTACCAGGTAATGTTCAATTAATCTCCCCTAACAATTTATAACGATGCTAACTTCCCACGCTTCTGCAGCATCAAATGAAACTAACGATCAGCATTGTAATAGTCATCACATTGTATATGGTGGGTGAGCTGCCGGCACACATGACCTCAAGGAAGAGCTCGTTGAATCTGCTATTTGGCGGTGATGCCAACAAGGTGGATCAGGAGTTGATGGAACGACTGGAGCTCATCTTCATCACATTAAATGCACTCCAACTGAGCCTAAACATTGTGGTCTATGGTGTCATCAATCCCTGTTTCATGCCGGAGTTCTTTTTGTGCCTGCGGGGCGTCTCCGATGTCTGCTTCAATTTGTGCTGCCTGCCCGCGATGTCACGTGGATGTCGTCGTTGTTGGAATTGGACGCAGCGCAGTGATCAACCGACCGCCGAGGAACGTGTGGTCAGTTGCGTGGCACCACAACAGCTGCCTGCGGATGAGGCGCTCAACTGTGGCTGCGACAGCTGGAGCAGTGATTCTGGCTGCGAAAATGATGTCCATTGCAAGACTGCAACAGGTACGTTTGTCTATGTGGACGAATTTGATTGCCAAGCGGATGTCCATGAGCCACAACCGGACGTATTCCTAACCAAATCCAGCGCTTGTATGCAGCCGGCAGATCGGACCCAATCACTTGATGATTCTTCTTCTTAATTCAAATGTTTATGCGCTTAAGTCTAGTATAGTATAGTTTAATCAAGCATAGTTACTATATCTAAATTTATACTTTCAGATTCTTCTATTTGCCCTGCAGCTTTGATAGGAAATCCATAAGGAATTGATGCCGAGCACGAAGTTCGGTCTCGTTGCGATGCTGCAGCTTGGCGCCCATTCGCTTAATGAGATGCTGTCGATCGCGAGCGCCCATCTTCATTTCAATGAGTATCACCTTGTCCTCCTCACGCGTCCAGGCACCTGATGCATTCGATGACGCAGATGGCGTTACGGCCGTGCTAGCTGTTTCTCTTATTGGTGTAGCTGGCGTGGCCTTATCCTTGTCAGTACAGTTGGCAAGCGTGGCAACTACATCCAGTTTGCAGTCTTCATCACTGTCAAACTGTGTGGTGATCACATTCTGTGGTGCATTGCCGCTGCTTGATTGACGCACTTCAACTTCGTCCCCAGAGTTCTCCACGTCCATTTTGATGGTTATGTCCGCTGTGTCGGTAGACTCCGTAGGTCCCAATTTAGGAACAGTCTGCTTTGCCTGTGCTATAATGCATATGCCTGCCTTGCTGTCCAGCTCTTCAGATGTTCCACCTTCCTGGTCGATCAGCGTGCGCAACCGCTTTGCACACTCAATGGCGGGCGAGGCGGGAGCAGATGCACGCACTGGTGGCTCATGGATAACCACCATGGGTTGGACATTATAACGAGGACGCGCCTGAGTTTGAGCCATAGGTGAACGTACCTTTTTGGTAGGCGATTTGCGTTTCTCCGCCTGAGGCGAAGCGTTGCTCGTTGATGCTGGCATGGGACTTACGCTTGACAAAGGCGAGATATTAGCTGCTGTCTGTCGACGTGGTGATGTGTCGCCAAAGTTAATGGCCGTCTTCTTAGCATGTGGATGATGATGGGAGTGCGAGTGGGAGACATTGGGCGTGCTGGTAGTTGCATTATTAAAGCTAGTGTAATAGCTGGCATTCAGGCGCATGGCATGGGCGCGGAGGGCCACATCATCGCATATGTCAAGGGAGGAACTACTGTTCTCCTCGTCTCCGGTGGTGGTGTCGATGACTAACGTGCGACTGGCATCGTCTTCCTCGCTGCGGTCGGCTGCATCATCGCTATCCGTAGTAACTGCAGAGTTAATAAGTTTTTCACCATGAGCACGCACTCCATGAGCGCAGGTGAACTTTTCCCCGATCAGCGTGTCATTACATTGTTCATTGTAGATGCTAGCCGCCCGAAAAGACAGTTTCGCAGGCAGCATAATTTTGGAGCCGTAGAATATACGCCCATTGAAATATTTGAGTTGACATCCAGGCGGTTTACCCTGCGCAGGTTGATCATCTAACAGAGTCTGTACAGTTTCCACAAACTCGCCGGTGGTATTATTCAGCACCTCGTGTAGATTAATTTGCTCAGCGGGTGGCAGAAATCTAAATAAAATTAGCAATTATTTACTCATTATAAGAAATGAATTAAGAAGATGTATCTTACCGTTTAGGCGGCTTTGCTTGTGGAAATTGCTGCACAAACCAATCGCAAAGAAATTGATTACCTTTAAGCAACGGAAAGATTTTTGACTCAACCTTCTTCATGCTCACACTGGGCAGTTCGGCCAGCTCACTGAGGCAAGCATAGATCTTACGGATTTGTGCTGGCTGCTTACAGAAATAAATGTTCAGCTTGTTGATAAAGTTGCTAGAGTTGGTGATCATGAAGTACTCGAAGTATTTGCCCACTTCGGCGGCCTCCTCAGGTAGCAGAAAGTTGAGGAAGACATCTGCCAACTCCGGATGATCAGGCAGTAATATTTTTTCCACATTCTACAGATTGTAAATAAGGCTTTAATTCAGTTTCATCGAGAGCACTGTGCAGAACTTACCAAATACAACTGAGATACTTTATCCTTATTCGGATCGAATGTTTGCAGTAGTTGATTAAACTTTTGGCAGTCTTCCAGGCGATTTGCTGTAAGCAGCGCCTCCTCCACTTTGTCAAAAAAGTTGAATGCAAATGCTGAACAGAAAAATATATGTAAATTAGATTTGCTGAAGAGAAATGTTTGCTCTTCACTTACTGGCATCTTTACGATTGCGCTCCTCTCGACTATCTGGCCTTAACATATGACGCAGCATCTCCTCCTGCCGATTGGCCCTTCGATTGCGTGCTGCCTCCTCATTGCGTTGGCGCTTTTGTTGTTGCTGCGGCGACTTTACGGGCGCTGGCGGCGCTTGATTACTTTGACAAAACATGCTCAAATCGACTAGCAACCGTGTGTACAGTTCGAGGGCCAGAAAGCGTCTATGATAATGTTGTACAGACACGGAGTGGGCGTAGAGATCGCGCTGCTGTTGCAGGTAGTTGCCGTAAGAGATAATAAAGGATGTGCAACGATTCCTTAGCTTATGGCGCAAGCGTTGCCTCAATACGTGATAGCGACTGCGCGGCGGTGACTGCGACTTCGACGTTAATGGTAATCTGCGACGACGTTTATGGTTGCCCAAAACCCATCGCTTGAATATGCTGCAACGTGCCTTTTTGCCACTTACAGTGGTTGAATTGAGGGTTGTTTGATTTGGGTCAACTGTCCGCTCTGCAGACTTATCCAATTTTATTATTTTCACTGTTTGCGTTGAGTGATCAAAACTTAAGTTAACTGCCGGTGGTGCATCATCAGCCAGCGGTGGCACGGGTGGCGGCAGAGCCAATAAACTGCAATCGTCGCTTTTGTGAAGTGTTCGGTTTATGTTTGCCACGTTATCTGCGAAGGCAGGCAGAAAGGGCACAGAGACACCTGCTCCATGATTTTTAGGGCTAATTTCACCGCCAAAAACGTAATTAACATTAATGGTCAGCGATGTCGAGTTGTCTTGATTTGTGACCTGACAACGTCGGTGCTTCGGTTTAAGTTTCTTTTGACCACTTGTTGGTGACTTGGTTTTGGTAGATGATTGATGAGACTGTGACAAGCGGCCTGTAGCACTGCCATGGGGTGCCGTAGCCTCGCCTAAACTATCGGGAAGCAGCAATTCCTCGCCCACTGCTTCGCGCACAAATTCCAAAAATGATATGCTCGCTGCGGCCGAAGCCTGAACCGGGGTTGGTTTGCTGCTGCGACGCACGCGCTTATCGTTGTTCCAATTTTTCTAAAATGATTACGCAAATACAACCTTTATTATAACGCTAAAACAGTATCTATTATTTTTTTCATACAGTTCCACAATATGTAAACAGTAGGATTGTTGATATTTAATCGATACATCGATAACGTGACCGCATTATGCGCATTATCAATAATCATCGAGGCGGTAGGCCAATAGCAAATGTTCACTCTTATCGATTGCATGTAACAATCAAACGACAGTCGTTTGATTCGTTATCGCTTCTTTGCCCATCACTGCGTGTAAGAGCCAAATAGAAATTTTTTGTTTTTTATAACAATTTTTGTATATTGTACCACTTTTAAGGAGATTATTAATAAAACACACATTCCAACAGGTATTGCAGTAATCAGGCTCCCTACCTACAACCCAAGAACAGCATACAAGCAGCAGCTGGCAGTTGCCAATAAAACTGACCACGTCACACCGAATCTGCATTCCGAACTTAACAACAGCAACAAAATGAGCAAAGTAACGTTTAAAATCACCCTTACATCGGACCCCAAACTGCCATTTAAGGTACTCAGCGTACCGGAGGCGACACCATTCACCGCTGTGCTTAAATTCGCGTCGGAGGAATTCAAGGTGCCCGCTGAGACGAGCGCCATCATAACAGACGACGGTATTGGCATCAGTCCGCAGCAGACGGCAGGCAATGTGTTCCTGAAGCATGGTTCCGAGCTGCGCCTCATTCCGAGAGATCGCGTCGGCCACTAGCTTTCGTCTAGACTAATTTACACCCATTGATTAAAATGAACCGATATTTCCCCCAATTAAATATTTAAAATATGCCTTAAATGCATAAGAACTCACCTCGATGTAATACTTCCAGCCATTGGCCAACAAATGATACTGTTCACGTGGCGTACGCACCACACCACCCTCAAAGCCTAAGAGGATTTGATTAACGGGCGGCGCACGTTGGTGTTCAAAGTAATACTTGACTGGATTGTACTGCTGCATCTTGCAGAGATCTTTCACCTTGAAGAATATTCGTCTGTATTCCTTTCCATGAATCAAATCTTTGGCCATACGCTTGCAGGCAATACGCACGGGATCCGCATGCTTTCGCAGTGGCTTCTTAGCGGTTCGGATGGCATTCAAATGCTTCTCAAGGCCCATGGCAATGAGCTGATACTCCGAGGGAGCGTATGTAGTAAATTGAACGGTCCTCGGCTGGAAGGCCATGCGTGGTAGATACTGAGGATACATAAAAACTTGACTGTCGAGCATGAGATCCATGATACGGGGTGGCAGACGTGGCACCTGACGCGTGTTTCCATCGCTAAAGAAATGGGTAATTGTAGTTAAGTGGGACAGTAGCTAGGGAATCCCTAAAGGCATACTTACGTCAGGTCTGTCTCCTTGTTTATAAATTTCATCATTGTTTTGTTTTCCTTCTCGTATTCATCGCTGTTCAGATCATGCTCCCATTTCTTAATCAGCTCGATGGCTCCATTTAGATTCCAACAATTAAAGCTAGCATCTTTTTTTGATCTTTGGTGCAATTCCTGGAGCATCTCTCTGGGTTTATGGGCCATTGAGTACAGTAAGGGATGTGAGTATGTCTGCACGAAACTCTGCGTCAACATTTGGGTGTGAATGCGTAGTTGTTGCTGCAGCAGATCATGCTGTTCCTGTGTGAATCCCCTGACATTCGTAGCCGGTAATAAAGGCTTTGGCTTTAAACTGCGAAGACTTTCAAATTGTTCCTCGTACTCGGAGTGGATGTGCTTACGTATGGAGAGGTACTTGCAGGAGAAATTGGTGTCATAAGGCTCCATATATGTGGACACCGATGAGGACACCTCTATCGAACCCTCCTGTTGCGTCTGGACATGATGCTCTTGTGTAGGCAAATAGTTATTGTTACCCAGCGGTAGCGCAGGAGCAGAGGCTATTACCTTTGCAAGTTGAAAGCAATTGGGCTGTCCCGGCAGCGGCACTGCAATTAGTTCTGGAGGCTGTTGATTAATTGACTGAGCTGGTATGTTTATAATCGTGCAGGAAGATTCGATGTGTGTGCCGTTCAAGGAAGTGTCCGCAATGGGTACAGCTACAACGTTGGATAATGTGCTGGGAGTAGAAACACAATGCGGCTGAAACGAGTCGAGTCCCGCATGCGTTGCAATTGTCATTTCGGCTGCATCTGTTCCTGTCGTCGTTTCGTGTGTTAAAATCGCCGACTGGGCATCAAAGTCAATTTGACGCGTCACTTGATCTATAGGATCGGGGGGCAACTGAACATCTGGTATACTTTCCTGATTGATAAGAAACTTTTGAGGCGTTTCCAATTCGATAGACTCAAGTGAGACGCCTTCCTGTAACAGGCCCGCAAACAGTTCCGACACCAAATCAGTGAGCTCCTTCTTCGATATATTCACATCGCGTAATTCCTCGGCATCTACGGGCACCATTTCGGCTGCGACATACTCCGGATCATTAATAGGATCGTCGTCATCTCCAACAAAGCTATTGTCTAAGAATAATACACTTAAAGTATTCATATTGAAATAAATAACTGATTTACTCACTCAATGGCTTAGAAAAGTCGTTTAGAAATTGCATCCAGTCTGCATCGTTTGCCGTCATGTCGTTTTCCAGAACATCGCTCGGCTCTTCCACATCTGGTGGCACAAACTCTGATTGCAAATCCTCAATTGTTGTCTGTTGAAGGCAGAGCTTGGAGCGAGTACGTGTTGCAATCCGCATATCTTCACCATTTTTATCCGGCGGGAGTTTGAAACAACCGTCGGATGTGAATTTCACTGGCGACTCCTCGTTGGCCGTCATGGGTGTCTGTGGTGTGCACGGATTCGAATCAAAATCGGATGCCGTTGTGTTAGGATCTTCATCAGACTGTAGGGAAAAAGAAATTAGAATTATAGATCCAACAAAACCCCATAGTTTAGGTAACATACGTGAAAGTCGTCTTCCTTAAATGTATACTCTTCATCCTCTTCGTCAGAGTGTAAGTCCTCCCGTATTAAAACCTCAATTTCATTGTTTACCGGCGTATCGTTCAGAGGGGGTAGAGTTATGCCAGGCGTGCGATTCAATTCGCGGGCCTTGGCGCGCGTTAGTTTGGCCACCGACGGGGTCTCTGTGATGATAATTGCACCGCGCTGCTGCAGTAGCTCCTCTTGGGCTTCTGCCTCGCGTTTCTCGCGCGCCAATTCGTCCTCAGCCTTGAGCGTGACAAGCGCCAGCACGTGCTCATTGCGAACGACACTGCGAACTACTTTGTGCATATCCTCGCTGGTGATGGCGTTAACACGCGCAACCTTGCGGAGCCGCCGATCAATCTCTTTCACATCCTCAATGTTACACTCGTCCAGCTGAGAGTCTAAGCTGTCTCTTCGCTGATATCCATTATCCTTTTCGAGGCGACGACGCTTACGCGGTTGCCGTCTTGTGCTGTTCGTTGGCGTTGAATTGACACTGCTACTGCTGCTGTTCGCGAGCACTCTTGTGGGGGTCTTGAGATCGGATGAATCCGACTTTTTGGAGGTGTTTGGCATGGTTCTTACACATTTAAATGAAAATTCAAGGGAATTTCGCAAGTGCTTGCTATATCAAAACAAAAATGCGACCAGTGTGCACATAAAATGCCGCCACAAAAATTGTTAGCTATCGAACGAGGGGAGCAATGAATGTTTAAAGTATCGATATCGGAACCAATCGATATCTGCGATGCATACAGATTAATTTAAATTTAAACAATAATTGTCGATTTTCTTTAAAGAACTTTGTTGAATAAACATTTTACTCTATTTTCGACCACTCACTAGCGAATGCATATACAAATATATTTGTGTACATAGTTATTTCAATAGGAAGTTTGGTGCTCACTGTTAATAACATTCCAGCAAAATGTTATGTTTTCGATGCCAAACAGATGTTATTTCGTTTTTTCGTTCGAATTACGTTCAGTTTATATTTATTAACTAATTAATTTGTTTATGTGATGTCAAGTGCATGTGAGCAACACAACTGCAATAATCAGCGTGAAATATGCGTATCTGCATGGTGTCGGACTTTTTCTATCCCAGCATTGGAGGCGTCGAAGAACATGTCTATAATTTGTCACAAATGCTGCTGGCGTTGGGACACAAGGTGCAATAAAAACCAAGAAACCTTAGAAAACATTAGCATTATCTTATCTAGCTAATTGAATTGTACTTCAATTTTTGCAGGTTGTTGTGCTGACCCACGCTTATGGCGACTGCAGTGGCATTCGGTATGTGACCCACGGCCTTAAGGTTTACTATTTGCCCATTAAGGTCTGCTACAATCAATGCATCCTTCCCACGGCGGTCTGTAATGTGCCCATGTTGCGTGCGGTGCTCCTGAGAGAACAGGTTGACGTGGTCCATGGCCACTCAGCGTTTAGTGCATTGGCTCATGAGGCTTTAATGGTCGGCTCTTTGCTGGGACTCAAGGTGATAGCAACAGATCATTATCATTTCATTATTCTAATCCTAATTGGATATTCCCATTGCAGACAGTCTTTACGGATCACAGTCTGTTTGGGTTTGCGGATTTGTCTGCTGCGCTGACCAACAAGCTGCTGGAGATTAACCTCAGCATGGTGAATCACGCTATCTGTGTGTCCCACATTGGCAAGGAGAACACAGTGCTACGAGCTCGGGTTGCCAAGCATAGCGTCTCCGTTATACCCAACGCAGTCGACACGGCGCTGTTTACTCCAGATCCTAGTCAACGGCCCGACAATGGAGTTATCAACATTGTGGTCGCTTCACGCCTTGTTTACCGTAAGGGCATCGATCTTCTGGCGGGCGTGATTCCACGGTTTAAGAACACGCCCAACATTAACTTTATTATTGTGGGAGATGGACCCAAGCGTGATCTGCTCGAGGAAATCAGGGAAAAGACCAATATGCAAGACAGAGTGGAGATTCTGGGCGCTGTGGAGCATGCCCAGGTGCGAGAAGTGCTTGTACGTGGCCACATTTTTGTGAACACCTCGTTGACTGAAGCATACTGTATGGCCATTGTGGAGGCGGCCTCCTGCGGTCTCCAGGTGGTCTCTACCAGGGTGGGCGGCATACCCGAGGTGCTGCCCAATAGTCTTATCCTATTGACGGAACCCGATATTGAAGCGATATATTCCGCCATATTGGTGGCCATCGATAGACATCGTAGCATGGCCCCAACGACATCAGCTTCCAATGGACACATTCCTCAAAAGACTGACATCAGCTCACGCGCTAAGCGCAAGCGACGCAAGAAACAAGCAACCGATGTGCCTTCATCTGTGTCCTGTACTGCCCCTGCTGCTGTTCCTGGTGGTACTGTTGCTGGCCTTGTTGATAATACCACGAAAGTGCAGCCGGTTCTCTGCCCGCACAGATGCAATGAGCTTGTGGAGACGCTCTACAACTGGGAAGATGTGGCCCAGCGTACTGTTAGGGTCTATGAGCGGGTGATGAAGGAACGGGCATTTACACTGAGCGAACTTATCTATGCTGTGTATCAATGTGGTGCCTGGTTTCTTGCCTTCCTCGTGGTGGGCCACTTTATGCTCCAGCTGCTCGAATGTTGGCGACCTCGCAGTCGCATCGAGGTTGCCTACGAGCCACGACCGAAGAAAAGCTTATGAAATCCAAACTTCCTTGTAAAAGTCATTGCCATAGATCGACAATTTTGTCAATTAGTCAAATATACCGGGGTTTTCTATATCTATTTCAATTTCAAGTAATTCTTACTGGTCAAGGTAATCCCCAATTGGAATATGCTTTATTCATTCCAATTGGCGCCGATAACAGACATGTAACATTCCGGTAATAGTAGACTACGCAGTAAGGAGCCATGCTAAACTGACTGTAAACGCACATTTGAGACACAAAATGTGTGCCCATATATTACGCGGAAATCGATATAAAATTCAAATCGATACATTCAGTCTAATAACAAACGAGCTTCGGTAAGGTTCGCTTCGCGGGTGAATTAAAGGCCAAGTAGATTTCAATTAACGAATAGCGTTTGAATCGGTAATTTTACGGAAAAATCAAAATCACGAATTGTTTTATGATTTTGCATAAAGTATTAAACGTTATATATTGTTAGCTGAAGAAATCCACAAATTATAATCCAATTCGGGGAACCAACAATTTAAAGTGAATTCTAGCGTATATAATGCTAATCAAATACTTGGAGAATGGTGTACAAAAGTGCAACAAACAATCCGAATACTTGGAAAAAAGCTAACTGAAAGATTGGCCAATTTAAATATAAAGGCGTGCAGCATCCTTGTGGCCCTATGACGTCATTTGCGCGCTTCTTCATGTTCAATTTCCAAACGTTCTGTATGCGTGCTTATGTGTGAGAGAGGCTGAGCTTTAGCGTGTTTGTGTGTGTGTGTGTGTGTGCGTGTGAAATTAGAACGGGCTGTTTGTTCATTTATTACGCATTGCACTTGTAGCCGGGACAAGTCCTTGAACATATACACCTCCCCTCGCCCCGTGCATCACTTTCATTCCAGAAACCAAGGCCACATATCGTTGTTATTCTTATCATGCTTATTGATGTTATTCGTGTTCTTTTTTCTTCTCTTCGACTCGCACTTTATTGAATTGCAAACGCGCTTTGATTAGCAAATAAATTTGAAATATTTACGTTTTGACTCGCGAAATTAATCAAGTTTTGTGTTTTATCTAATTATTTTTTCCTTTTTAGCTCATTTTTTACAATAATAATAACAAAAAAAAAAACACAAATAAAAACTTGCATTTGAATATACAACAACAAAATAAAAGCAGCTTCTTCTGGTGAGTATATTTTAAATAAATAAATGTAGAATTTAGAATTTTTGCAGAAATAAATAATTATTATTATTACCTCAGGGCAACCTAAATTTTTTCCGTTATACAGTCAAGAGTTGTAGCTTCTATAATGCCTTTTAGTTGTTTTTTCTTAAGTAAATTGAAGATTTGCACATTTTAACTTCAAAGTTTCAAGCTAATGCATTTTTAATGCGTATTAAAATTCTCTGGTGGCAACAGTGACTCCTAAGTGCTTGGCTCCTCCGTGAAGAACCCCAAGAAACCACGCCAGAAGAAGTAAAACTCTCATAAATTATACTGCAAATGTGGACAGCATCAGAGATACAACGAGATTCAACAATATTCCAAAATTCCGAAATGGCAAACCACCAAATGCCGCACACCGTTGGGAGGCTGTAAATAATGAAACACCAGACAAGCGCCAGACTGCACAACAACAACAACAACTACAAAAACACGTGTAGAAACTCAAAAAAAAAAATAAAATAAATACACAAAAGTTGGAAAAACAGGAAACCCTCCCGCTTGGAGTACATGGAAAGTAGCGACTCTCAAAGGAATACGAGGACATCATAATCAAAGGCTTTTATTGCGCCATCAAATAACCAGAAAACTGTTAGCTCAAGCGTTCAAGGGGGGAGCTGCAGACTGTCGAGGGAATGGGAAACATGGTTGCCCTTTTCTGTACAGAGCGCGTAGACCGCTTGTTATTAGGCCAGGCTAAGGAAAGGCCGGAAACCGGGCACAGACAATTTGCCTAGTGCGCCTCGTGACAAGGCACGTTCGACCTAATAAGCATGCCGGGAAGCGGGCCGGGACATGAAATGGTACGCAGAGTGGGGAGATAGATGGTTGGGGAAAACAGAGGTTTCCCCAGCAGTTAGAGAGCAAAGTGCTTCCGTGTTGGAGGCCAAATCGATTTTTATTGATATTCAAGTTGAATGCACTGTGAATTCGATTAAGTTTTTGGAGCTACCAACCCAAAATTTAGGGGTTGCTTGAACCTGACAAAAGACCTCACTTACACCAACATACCCCCCCTCCTGCCACCAACAACGATGATTCTTAGATATCCGGAACAAAAACCGTCTCAAAGTCGTAGCAACTTTTAAGCCGAAAAAAAATCAAACTAAGAAAAAGCAATAAAAGTTGGTTGTTGGCATTTGCCACGCACTATTCGCTCTTGATATTTGATAAGGTCCCAACGAATTCGGATTCCCTACTTTGTCTTTGTCTTGCCTAACTCAGCTCCCATGCTCCTACGTCAGGTCTTCTTTTGCAATCGTTCTTTTTGGGGCTTTGTTTGGAAACTTGTTTTAGCTGCTTTTTCGTTTGGTTGTTTTTTGTTTTTCTCAACGTTTATTTACTTACCAATTGTGCTCTATTTTTTTTTCGTGTTTTTTACCTTCTAACACTTTTGACATTCATTTTTCTTTCTTTCTTTAACTTGCTCTTTGACTCGAGTTGTGACTTGCACCTCTCTCTTTCTCTCTCTCTCTCTTTCTGTACAAAGGGAAAACAATGGATACTTAATGGCGCCAGCAGCTTCAAGAGTGCAAATGATTGTTGTTGCCGTTGTTGTTGCTGCTGTTGCTGGTGTTTTTGAGCCCTTGGTCGAAAGTTAAGTGCTTTGGGTCGAGCGATAAGCCGATTTTGGGTTTAGGTTGATGGGTTTTGCAAGTCTGGACCAGAGTGGGTTTGCCTCTTTGTGTGGATTATTTAGTGGGCGTTCAATAATCAATCAGCAATGAGAAATTGATTGCCAAAAGACAGACAGACAACTCTAGTGAAGCCAGAAGTTAGTTACACTCTTCTAATAATTTTCCAATAATAGGAATAATCAGAGAATTAGAGTAAATAATGTCATTGATAAATAAAGAAATCAGTTCATTCTGTAATATAGAAAATATGTTCTTATTCTTTATCAATTGCAATTTTTCCCATCTGCAGTAGGAAGTACACCTGATCTATCTTATTTAACTCAGCTGTAGATGTATGAAGTCTCTCTACCGAGTCCCTACACTGTAGTTTCTGTTTATGCTCGCGTCATGTGCGACTGCCAGTTGATATGGATACCATTACAATGGCGCCATTGGGCTGTTTGTTCTTCTACTGGCTGTCAATGTGGTCGTAGCCGGGAAATGGAAAAGTGGGCAGCAAGGATATGAAACTTATTTGCGCCACGCAAACAGCTGAGTTAAACGCAAGCCGCATGAAAACAAACAAGTGAACAAACGCCCACATATGTTTGAGCGAGAGCTAAAACAAAAACAATAATATGAAAAGGACAATTGTTGGCTAACAATGTGAGGAAACGAAGTGAAACTAAAAAAAAAAAAGCATATGAATAAAGTTCAGAGTTAATTTGTTTTATTGTTAGCACAACAAAGGCCACGCAAAAGCAACCCGAGCAAGAAGATAACCCCACACTTATTTGTTGTCCTGGCAGATTGAAGGAAGCTTCTGAAGGCCACCGTCAAGTCGTGAGTCATACTTGCGCGTTCCTATTGTTGCACGCATAACTTGTATAACGTTGTCGGATTCTTCCACCGATTCTCCTTCTCTACTACTTCATTCTCTTTATAGCCTTGCCGGCTCCAAGAAGTTGCCCAAAAAGTCGTAAATTTCTCATTGCGATTGTCGTTGGTTTCGTTGAAGTTTTTTTTTTTTCATTATTGCGTTTGTTGATTATGAAATTTCATTTGGGGCTCAATTAACTGCCTCAGGCACGCGATTCTGATGCCCCATATATATTCATACACACATACACACACACTATAGTATGTATGTCTATGTATGCGTCTGTAGTTTGTGTAGCTTTTGATGTCGCTGTCGCCGGGTTCTTTCGACTTGTGGTAGGTTGAAGTTCTCGTTTTCCTATTCGTATTATTTTTGCCTAATAGCCTTTTAAATGTGGCGCCAACTTGCGCAGTTTCTGTCACCACCCCCAAAACGCCCCCTGAAAACAAAGTGTGCATTTAAGTTGGCTAAATGGGTGTAAGGACCTTCGGAGACAGCAACGTGTCCTATGTTGTGTCGCTGAAAATCAAATCGATGGTTTAATTTGATGTACGTTAGACATGTGAGGACACGCGTTCAGTTGTCAAAGGTCAACTTCGAGGGCATTGATGGGTTTCAACTAATCCAAGAGGGTAGAACAATACCGTGTCAACGGAAAGGGTTGTCTGTGGGCAATAGTACTAATGACTTGCAGCTGAAATAAGTAAAGCCAACACAAATGTAGGGCAAATAGTTGTCTACAGGGGTATTAAATATGTACGTCGAGTAAACTTCGGTATACTAATATACTATAGTAAAAAATAAGTAAAAGTAATAAATAAATAATTATTCCTAGCCATAGCCAGTAATCTCATCATATAATTGCACAGACAAAGTATTTTTAAAGTTTGCATACTTTATAATGAATTCTGTTCATTATTTGAGAAAAATCAATGCGTGACTCATTAGTTGATGACGACAGAAGCTTGTCTCAAGGACTTGACCATATTACTATAGTAAAACATCTTGAATTTGATGACATCACGTAGTCAAACTACTCATAACTATGCTGATTAGAATATACTAGCTATGCTACTTTATCAAATGAAGTGCGAAATTGGTTTGTATTTATTCAATTAGGAAATGGGAAAGGTCGACGTCATCGTACGATGCACAGGGAGGCACAATTTAGTCATCGCTTTAAATATCTTTCCAATGCGCCACTTTCCTGAACTATATTATATAAATAAAAGTATAAATAAATTAAGGTGCAACTCCTTCCGCAATAATTGCAATACTGGCTGTTTGATACATTTAATAAAACTATAAACTGAACTAGATGATAATCAATTGGTCAATGATAATTGAAGTAAAAAGTTCTTATTCCCGTTGTAACTTTGTCTTTATTTATAATAATAACAAAGTTTCTTTGCAAAATACTTGATCTACAATTTTTGTCAGTTTATTAAACTTTTATATATTTAATTGCGCCTTGGGCTCGTTTTCTATTGTGATGATAAATGACAATGTGAGCAAAAAGTTGTTATTTTGAAGCAGATGTTGATGTTAATAATAGGATAGATTTAGATTAAGCCAGTTGACCAAGCATATTTTTGACTTTTCGCATTGCTAACCTCATTAGTTGTCGCTTTGTTTTGGATTGGGATGTTTGGGTTTGTGTCTGGGTGTCTTTTATCTAGATGCCGCACAAACTGGAGCGAAATCTCTTAGAATGAATCACGCATCGCCTTACAGGACAGACATTTTAGCTGTGTGTGTGTGTGTGTGTGTGTTTTCGCTTCCAGGACCTGCATTGGAATGGGTGCGCGTGAGCTTGGCCCTCTGATGAAGATTGTGGATTCAGACAACGACCGAGGATGACGCGTCGAGACAAGTACGCAAAAAATGCCTGCAAGCAAACTAACAACTGGCGACAGCAGCTGCTGCTGATGCTGCTTCTTCTTCTACTTCTAGTGGCATTGTCCTTGCTGTGTTATCCTGTCGCTGCGAGGGGTGGTTTACACTGCTTTTCGGCTTGGTGTCTGGCCTCTCGCTTACAGCATTTACACATTCCACCTCATACCGCTGCCAATCCTCCACTCTCATTCCAGTTTTGCTTGTTGCCACTCGCAGAAATCGTTGCTTCTATATTTTTTGGACAGACAACAACAACAGGAGCAGCAACAACAACAACTGCGGCAAGGCGGCAGCCGACGACGTCAACGCGCGCACTCTCATCCGCTCATCCCATACATATAGTAAGCATGGGGGTTGGCATCGGCTTGCGGCATGCGGCATGCGCTTATATTTTATTATTTATTTTCTATTTCATTCTCTATTACGCTTTGTGCGCATTTCGCTGCTTTCTACGTTTCTGTTTTGTTCGCCTATTCGCACTGTTATTCGTTTTCCTTATTTGGGGACGAGTCATTTCTATTCCGAGTCCCTTCACACGTTTACAGTTGCGTCGAGTGTGAGTTGAGTGAATTTGAGCTCAAGGCAGTGTCCCGCCTACAGTGGTGGCCAAAACATTGCATACGCTCGTTGAGTGTATGTGGTGAAATTTTATGGTAATTCTTTGCTATGTATTTTATTAAAAGAAAGCAAAGAATGCTGTATTCTTACAACTGAATCAATAACAATTTTGACAATTTGAAAGATATTTTAACTCTGTAACTAGACTATGAAATTCCTAATTTAATTTCGTCATTTGGCTTTTCTGAAAATTTGATTTTAAGTGATAAAAAGGGATTTAAATGCATATGCACCACTTCCTTACATTAAATATAACTTTATATACATTTTATTATCAACAAATTATAGTCTAACTTGTAAATATTGTACGTAGTAATTTTCTCTTTGAATATTCAACACTTGCTCATGTGCTATGCCCAGTTTCCACTTATTTCACCCATTGAGCCTAAGCACTCTCTTAAAACTGTCAATTGAGAAGCTTCCGCTTCTTTTAACCGAATCAAATTTAATGTCTTCATTTCTGTGCTGCATTTCCGTTGCTTTTGAAAATTATGTAATTTCCGCTTCAAATAAGTGCCAAAAGTGTTTAAGAAACATTTGGATGTTGAATGTTTGATGTTGGATGCCGGAGGATAGATGGAAATTTGTTGGTTGGCCACCCAGTAGCCATCAACTGCTGTGTCAGAAGTCAGGACAGCAGCTGGTTTGTTGACTTTTTGGCAGCGATTTCCCAGGATACACAATTGTACACCGCAGGCGCCATTTGCAATGGAAATCCGCAAAAGGAGAAACCGCACGCGTCGCCACACGGCGCAGTGTCCTGATCCTGTTGCGATAACCCAAACGGCGCCCGTCAGCAATTACTTCACGTTCTGTAAACAAACAAACAACAGGCACATAAAATTAATTTCTACACTCGAAAGTCGGCGACGAAATTGTTATTTTGCGTGAAATCGCTCGACACCGTACCGAGGCTCGTTTTCAATATGAAATGCGGTCCCCCGGCAGTGTCCTGTGGTGTCCTGCGCCCTGCTAATAAAAACCACCCCGCAATATCCCTTTGTCTTCTATTTCTATTTTCAATTCATTCTTATTTTTGTTGTTGTTGTAATAAATTGTGAAAATTACCCACATTGGCTTTTGTTTTTATTATTATTATGCTCGTTGGGTTATTGGCTGCGTTTCGGGGGCGGCTTTGCGTGTGCGTCCCCCCTTTTCTTTTTCTGTTTTTTTTTTTTTTCGTTGAACCTTTTTGGACCCGTGGTACTCTGGAGGTCACATCGCTTGCATTCTTGCAATTAACATACTCGACACTCTCTAACTCTCAAGCGCTTGAGTGTTGTTTGACGTGCCTTTGAAATTGTTCTTGTAGCCTTCTCTTTGTTGTTGTTCTTGTTGTTGTTGCTGCTGCCCCCTTTGAGTATCGAGTTGGCATTGGAGAAGCGTAAACAGTTTAGCTTTACGAGTTGGTAAAAGCGTAACTCAAATGGAAATAATTGCCTGTTATGGGCATATTGTATAAAGTAGATGATGATGTTATTGTTGACTTGGCAGAAATCTTTAAGTGGGCGCTTAGAAATAGCTTCTAAATCATATTTTAATTGTATAATTTCCTATTCTTGAACTCTTATCATTATGCCAAATACTTACTGACATTCTTTCTGCTTTTGTATAAGATAAATAATATATTCTTTTCCTTTTCCATATATTATTACATTTTCTTTTATCTTTTTTAAAACGCAAATATTACAAGCAGTTCTCAGTATCAATTGTTATCCAGCTGCTATCACTTTAAAATTTATCATATGCAGAACCAGAACCCAACCCAAAAACCAATTCTATAACCCACCCAGTCCTCAGTCCATCTTTTGTTAACCGCCAACTGTTGTAACTCCACCACTTTGTGGCACATTCAACTTGCACTGCGATTATTTCCAGCAGCTGCAATGTGAACGGTTTTATGTCAGAGGCAAATCCGAAAAGCCATAATACAAAAGACGAACGTACGAACTTGAGAAGATTTTTCACTTTCCATCGACAAATCCTGGCTGGCAAAACTGGCATAAAGAAGATGATGAAGGAAGAGGCAACAGCAGAAGCTTACAAAGTTCACGCTAAATTTAAAGTATACAAAAGGTAAAGGCAACCCAACCCAGACTCTAGACCCCAGACCAGACTTGGGACCATTGCAAATCCAACATTAAGGTGTGTGTGTGTGCGTTTGCACAGCTGTTGCCAACTTGTACCGGGACTCACCCACAATTCAGCCCGGAGGCACTGAATTCGATATGCCTCCCCTTCTCGACTTGCGCCTATGCTGAATTGCATTTTTGCAGAGACCGCAGACGACTGCAATTGCTGCCGCCAAATGGGATTTATGAATACTTCGTAGACCCTAACCGAGAGCTCCAGCTATGGCCAGGGCCAAGGTGAGCTCAACTGGGAGTGGAAGTCAGGCGGAAATAAGGAGTGCGATATTACAGCTGGCCTGAAAGATGTTTGCAGCTGCTGATAAGCGAATACAATATTAAGAGCGATTGAGTGGTTTTCTGATAACATTCAGCACTCTGAACCCACCAATAGCCCACTTATGTTTAGCTAAATCAACTGACTGTGCCACAAAAATAACAAACAGCAACTTGTGACAGCAAACAACAATTGGGGGGGAAATCAATAGTCGGACACTTGGCAAACTCGAATTGTTGCAGCACAGCAACCATGTTGGGGGCAGTTGAGGCAAAGGCACAGGCAAAGTTCATTCTACGCAATTTGAATGGCAATCGGGTTCTAACATAGACACTCGAATGTTGGCGCCATGTTCATGTCTATGTCCATGTCCCAGTCATGTCATGTTGTTGTTTATCTTTTTATTTTTATGCTGACCTGGCACTTGACATGGTGGCTGCTTGTAAAGTGAATCCTGCTGGCACGCGGACTTCATGTCGCCGCAAATTAAATGTGCAGGTTACCCAAGCTTCCCTACAAAAATTGCTTGTATAGAGTCTGCTCTACACTCTCCCAGACTAGACAAGTTCTTTAGCCAATTTTCCATGTGGTTGGCCAACAATTGTTGCGCTCTATGTCATTATATTTCTTTAGAATTGAACCTCTATAAGTATTCATAATTGCACTTGGCCCAGGACCCAAATCCTATAATTTTCTTGTGGCTAATGGACAATGGACTGGGTCACTGCAATTGTGTGTGTTATTGATTTATGCATGTGGTTGTTGGCAACTGTCAGGCAGTTGATTAAATTTGTGGTTGGTAACAAGTAGCAACCGCAAGTCTAAAGTAAAATTCGCATAAAATAACGAAGGTTCAGAAGTAACAGAAGTCTCTGCAATTCCAGCAAATGAATGTTGATGAACCCATTTAGTTGATGAGATTGGATTGTATTTCTATTAGAAGAAAGAAGTTCAATTATTTCTTTCAATTTTCTTCATTTATATGTTCATATCCATGTTGTCCCAATCAGTTTCTACTTTCCACTTTTAGGTCGAGTTATTAAGGGTTCTAAACTTTTCAATTGCTTAGAAATTCAACTGTCAACTACAGTGTTTACCAAATAAAGCTATCAGCTTCGTGCATCCCACACAAATTGTCAGGTCTTTTCACAATTTTGTATATCATAAGCTAACCACAACAATTAGACTATCATCAGCAATCAAAACCTCAAGCACAACCACAACAAATCTTAATCCACACTTGAGATCTTGACATTTTGCATAGCCCCATGCCACGCCCACAAGCAAGAGGCAAGTGCAACTGGCATTTATGTAGTACGTGTTTGTAGCTTAATGTGAGCTCATGTTTCGGACATTTATAGATAATTTTGAATGGGGCAAGTGAGGCAAGTGCTCCATGGTCAGTTGGCATAGATATAACAAAATTGCAAGACACACAACACACACACAGCACACACAGTGAAGTGTAAGCTCAATTAAAATGCCGTTTGTTTGTTGTGTTGACGGGAGCAACCTAATAATGAACTTCCGTTCGTACAGTGCAAGCAAAAAGTATGACGCCAAGCAATCAAACAACCAGACAAATTTCACAGATACATCTGCAACTTGTGTGTAGGAGGCGAAGCAACTACAACAAATTACACAAACATAAAAGTAATTAACAACCACTTGAGCTACACTTCTCCGGCCTTTTTAAGTAGTCTTCACTGTAATCTTCAACAACTGTTTGAAGCGTGTCAACAAATTCCTTGTATATTTCATTATTATTCTGCAGAGTCCCATAGGAGTCAATGTGTCCGTCTATCAGTCTATCAGTCCATCCTTAGGCTCGTCAATCAATATTGTTGAATAGCTCATCGCTGAAATTATGAACTTTTCACACCTTAATGGTTGGCACGAGTCCCCAGTTGCCCACCTTGTGGCAACTTATGACCGTGTAACGGTTAACGGCCTTGTGGTTTTTTTTCCATCACCTGCAATGCTATAAAATTTTATGGACACAGGCCATAAAAGCGACTTTTGGCTCTTCCATAATTAATTAGCAAATATGTTTTATGCCATTTTATGACCAGAGTCGTTAATTAGCCACAAAAAAAGGAGTGATTAAAGCATTATGAATTGACAGAGGCAGCAACAATGCAGTTGTCTGGCTGAAAAGCCTATTGAAATGATTCTAAATAAAAGAGGTACTCTATAAGTAATGCCTATTAAAAGGCTCTACTTGCTGCACAAGAGAATATATATTGAATACAGACAGTCGTCCTAATCAAGAATACGTTAAATTAATTCCATCTAACAGCTTTCATTAACGTGTTACACATTTAGTGACAAAGTTAAAGCACTCACTGCAAGGGTATAAATTGGAAAATGTGTATAAAGTCCCTAGCAACTCATTAGTTTATTAATTTATTTATTCGTCATGCATATATTGCTTATCTCCATATATTTGGCTACATAACATAAACATAAATACCTAGAACTACTTCAAACAATTTGAACATTATTGAGATTGTTGTTTCTCAATTCAAATCATAATTGCATATTCGTCTCACATTTTTCTAAGTATTGTATTACTTTACTGATATCACAAGCTTATGTCGAGCAGAAGGGAAAGGGGAAAAGCGTGCAGGTCTCTGTTCTTGAGCTCATATTGTTTCTATTGAATGCTGCCCTATTAAGAAGGTATCGAGGTAATGCTCCAATGCCAATTTCAATGCCATTGCTAATGTAATTGTAGCTTCTCGGGCAATCCAATTGAATTTCTTGGTTTCCAATTATGATTGGCTTCTGGTCTATGTTTACTGACTTGATCCGATTAGATACTTAATGTTGCCTCACATTGAGGGCATGAATGGTGGATGTTGCATCTTAAGAAACGACTCGCGAACCTTTCTCCGGTCGCCGTTTGTTGCCGCTTTTCGTCAGTTAGCTCCAATTTCCTGCTGGCGGCTTCTTTTGTTCTAGCGGCCTTTAATGGGTCTTGGCCCCGGCATTAAAAGCCACGTGCAGCCGCTTGTACGCTCGCTCGAGTTGCCATCGCGTAGCAAGCTCAAACGGGTTTCACTTTACTATTGCAGCACATATGCCACACAGAGGCAGCGATTCCAAAACGCGACTTGTTGGCAGCGGCATTGCAATTAGTCTGGCTAAAGTCGTGGCCTAACGGTAAAACCATAAAGTTCCATCTACCATCTAAAAATCCATCCCACCTCCCTCCTCTCCTCCCACACCTCGGAACTTACTTCAGGCCCCCATAATCGCATCAAGCTCGTGAGATTTACACCGATAAAGTCGGCTCAACTGATAGATTACAATGTAGCTTTGGCCCCGACAACCAAACAACGTTAAGAAGGCACCACTCGGGGCTTTGGCTATTTCCTTAGAGAATCTCAAAAGTCTCAAGTCTCTAATGGCATTTATGTGTTTTGATTGCAAGCTTTTAATTTAGTATATTATTAATGGGTTTTTCTTCTTATTTATTTGCAGATTAATTGCATTTGCAGCTTGCACAATCGAGTGGTAAGTGAACATATAATAGTATTGAGTTGATAATACCATAAAATATGATTGACGAATTGAAAAACTTTCACGGTTTCATTTTGGGCTGTGCATGATAGTTTGAAGTATTTCTTTATAAGTCCGTCTATATATAAACATTTCTGATGGGATTCCTTAAGCGTAACGCAACTTACAACTCAATCAACTGCCACAAGTTGATGCCATCAGTTTCAGTCGCACCTTTTATGCAACTCACCTCAATTGCGGTGCCATGTTTGGACATTTAGATACAAATAATTGTGGTTTTCAGCAGCTACGCATTGGCACACCATATTGATGGGTAGATAGATATACAGATACTCCATCTTTTCAGTTATACTATTTGTTGTTACTTACATCATTGGGTCTGTCAATTAGCGACGCGTTTCAAACAACTTCATTACCATCAATCTTAATTGAATAATCATTGAGGCTGCTTATAAATTCAGTGAGAAGATGCCAAAGAATCATCAAGACTTGTCGTTTCGTCCCTTCGCCTCCCCCCCTGCTGTATTCCCCCCGACGCATCCATCCTTTGCCATTTCTCGCGATTATTTGCGGCCCTCGGTTCGTGTAAAGTTGACCGTGCGACAACTTAAGTAGCATGAATTATGAGACAGACAAGCCAGTCCCGGCCCTCTACTGCTTACAAGTGCCTACAACATTTATATATCTGTATCTGTATCTGCATCTGCATTTTCTATCTGTATCTGCATCTGCAGTTCTGTCGCGTTTTGTGTTGAGCAAATTGTGGGCAATCATTGTCAATTTACAATGCATATACAGAATGCCTTCTACTACTTGTGTTTGTGATTGCTCCGCACTGAAAGAAAGTAAGCAGCTACAGTACAGCTTACCTAAAGGCAATCTACGATGACTGCAAATAAGTCTGAACATGGCAAACTTATGGATTCAACTAAATTGCTTAGTTGTTGTTACTTTGAAGCAAACGACATTTCATTTGGTTCTTTGAAGTTAGACTACAGTTTGTTGTGTGTTTGGTTAACCACATCAACTGTTAGCTCGCACTTTACAGTAATGGGCAGCGCACTTAGTCAAATCTCACTGTACCCGCATAGCTGCCTCTTAACAGTTCGTAGGCGCACCTTGAACTACAACCGACTTCATGAGCATGTCAAACCGGCATTGCTAACGGAGACAGCGGTAGCTTTGGGGCCCATACCCGCAGTGGGTCTTATCCAAGCGCTGAGATCACACAGACTGTTATAGTTGTTGTTGTTGTTGTTACAGTTGGAGATGATGATGACGGGGTTATTTGGGGAGAGACAGAGAAGGGTTTCCTTCACTTTTATTTACCTTGTCTGCGATTTTATGAGTGTCTGCCTATCTATCTGTTTGTTTGTTTGTCGCCCAACGCTTTTTGCACTTTTAGTTGCAGTTTTTGCATTTAGTTTTTGTTCGCTTTTTCATAAACAAATTTGTATGTTTTGTTTGTGCTTTGCCTTTGCCTTTGCTTTGTTTTCTCCACACATTTCTATGCTTTGCAACTTTTATTGCTCTTATTTATAGCAATTTGTTGTTGTTATTGTATTTCGCGTGAACATAAATCCAATTGCTTAAATAAATAGCCCAGAGTGAGGCTTTAGAAGTGTTGTGGGGGTAGGGGCAGGGACAGGCGGACAAGCGCCGTAACCAAATGAACCACCAAATTGTCGACAGCTGTTGCCTGTGATTAATTTTCATGTGGCGACGCTTTGCATTTATTTATTCAAATTTACGGGCATATTCTATATACATATATGTATAAATTTGGGTATATGTCACGACTTCTGTGCAATTTGATGGACACATAAAATTTACGAGCCCAATGAGCACAGCTTACGAAGTGGGACAGTCTCGGGAGAGGATTGAAAGGAATTGGGCGGCAAGGTTAACGCTCGCAATTGAATGATGTGTGTACTTAGCAATAGCACGTATAAAAAAGATATTTATGTTTATAGGAATTGATATATAGAGTGGTTTGTTTCAAATAACAACCGATTAAAGTAAGCCTGCATATATTTATAAAAATCATTCAAATATTTATCATAACTGCAACTGAAGATTGATAGTAAATCTTTTGAGGAATTTCAATTTTATTGCAGAGTAAAATGCAATTTCCTAGAACTAAAATATGTTTCAGTTCCACATTAATTGATGCTTTTTAAGTGAGATTTAAATAAAACAAGCTTTAGTTATGCACTTTTCTAACTTTGCGCACTTAACCCACTTACCCATTGTCGTGATGCACAGCGGCAGCAAGCAACCACAGTGCGTGCCACTTAATAGTAAGGGAACACGAGTTGCAGGGCATACTCCAATCTCACGACGTCGCTTATCGCGTTTAATGCGACATATCATGCACTCTGAAGCTCACCCACACTCAAGCTTATCATTAAGACAATGGCACACACACACACACACACACACAGGGATACCCACGCACACTCCACTGGGATAGCTCGACGGGTGCAGTTCTGGGCCATTAGGTGCTCGCTGAGACCACAAAGTTACATACATTACATAATGTAGCTGTGTATATAGTATGTATCTATTGGATGCGTTCAGTCAAGATGCGTGTCAATGTTGTCAAACGATGTCATCAGCTTCAAATGTGGAGCAACAATTTAATTCCATTTGATGTCAAGTGTGAGCAGACACCACACAGATACACATCGAATCAAACAGATATACATGGATAGATACATAGCTGCATACACATATTTATTGGCCGCAGCACGATAGCTCGAGATGATCATGGATATGCTCCTGGCCTGCCTGGCTTTCAACCTCAATTAGCAAATGCAGTGACTGTGACTCTGACTGTGCCAACCCCCCTCTCTACCCCGCTCTCAGTCTAACTCAATTATATAATTGCTTTGGCTGACATTCTTTCTAATGGAAGCAGCGTGCATGTCATCGCCAATTAATATAGGCGTGCCACAAACACTGCAGCGCCACCTGCCGTCCATTATGAGCTGACATCAGCGACGATTGCATTTCTCAAACTACTCTTACACGCATTCTTAGCCTCGTTGTTATCTACTTTGTATTCAGCTGATTATCATCAAATTGTTGCATGCTAATTCCTAGCCACATTCAATTGCATGAAATGATTTTACTGAGTTCAGTCTGTAGCTAGAAATAATCCACATCATCGGCATCATTAGCATTCCATGCTTTTGTATGTTGCATGCATTGTACTTGCTCTAATTTATTTTCCATCTATGCATTTGTTCAAGGTCTCTCGTTACAAATGTGTATTTTGTAATATCAACCAACTTGTTTGAAATATGATAGCCTTATATTTAATTGTGTTGCATAAGCTTGCTGTATATTTTACATGCTTCCAGAACAATAACTAAATGGAGAACGAATGAAATTTAAAATGTAAAACATTTGTTTTAATTAATTAATTCCAAAAAAATTTTTAAGCTTTATTTAATTAAAAATCTAATATTAGTGAAAGCTGTTGCAATTATAAAGTATTTCTACTGAAATATCTGATGGTTTTTTATATAAAATGCGGTCGAGCAACGAGTCTAACTAGAGTTATGTGATGCACGTTGCGTTATTTATTCGTTTTCCGTCAACAGACTCCAGTAATTTGCATCTCTTGTGAAAATTTATGCTGATTGCGTGAGTGGCGCCAAGAAACTGGTCACTCGGGCGTTGTCCGTTGTCTCAGATGGTCATTTCGACATACCTAATTCATTCCTTTGGCATTTTGAGCTGATAAAACGCATATCTACTCGTATGTCTTTGTAGGGGATATGTGGGAGGCAAGAGCAGCCTTTTTTTATTTTAATAGTTTGCTCCTCCAATGCTGACCTCATTCGGCGGATACGCGCCACAAGCCGCAGCAGCAGCAGCAAAAATAGCTGAAAACGCGATTTAAATTGCTAGAAATTGAAAGTGACACTGAACGCATAAAACAAATTGCAGGCGACTTTATGGACAACACACTTACACACATCACACACACAAGCACGCACTCAAAAATAGAAATTCGCTTTTATTGTAACAAATTGCATGACTGCAAACCCCCTCGCTGCTTTGGCATGATCCCGTTCTCAAAAGATGTATAACCCGGAAAGCAGCAAACATTTTAGACCCAACGGGGTCTATGTGATGGGTGCGTGGAGGGGGGGAAAACAATATACATGACAAACTGTAAAAGAAAAGAAACAATAACAAATTAGACAATGTAAACAGCAAACAATTGCCATTCGAAAAGTTATACAAAGTCTCTCCAAAATGTGTAAACAAAGCGGCCTGCCGAAAGGCAAAAAATGTCACAAGAAACTGACGCAAATGCCGCTGATCGACTCCAAGATGCCCTGTATTGTCTTAAAGAATATAAACAAGCTATTGAATTGAAACAGTCTCTCTGATAAGTTAGTTATAGCCTTACACTGCTTCGATTACAGGGTATAGCAAGGCTTTAAGGGCTTCGTTAAAATGCAAATTATCAGTTAATTACGACGCAGTTTCAAAGGCAATTTGGGGAGGGTCCTTGCTCGACCCAAGGATCAAATGACAAATGTGTGAAATTCAGCTTAACTGTTTGACAGGGCAGCTTGGACTGTCAGCAAACGCAAAAGAGTTGAGCTAATACATCAGAGCCATCAATACCAACGACTGAGCGACATAGGAGAGCTTTGTCAACATATTTCAAATGGATGCCAAACGGAAAAGTACTTGGATTTCTGATGATGAAATTGAGCTGCTGCCAGGTAAACACTTTGCCAGTGAAAATTTGGGATAAATTCAAATGATTTTGAAAGCAATTCCATCTAGATGATGATGTATTATTCACTTTGCGGCTAGTAGTATAATGTTTACAAAATTTAATCGATATACAAGTATCTACACAGAGTTAACATGGCGTATGAGCGATGAGGAGGCTGCTTATTGATGGCCTGTCAAAAGTCGTCATTGAAAGCTAAAGCAAACACTCGAATCGAGTTGAGCGAATGATGTTTGTTTATGCCACAGCAACAGCAGCAATAACAACATCAACAACACTGAGATGGAAGGTTCTGCTTACGAGCCATGAAGGCAGCCACAAGAAACGACAACAGCATGCATAATTGTATCTTAAAGATACATAATAAGTACGGCACGCGATATTCGAACAACACAAACAGCTACAGCTAACAGCATTTACTGGAGCACATCATCAATGTGTAATCTAGTTACAAAGTGATATTCAAGCCAGGCTAACTGCCCCCATCCACAGACTCCAGCGGCAACTGCATCCTCTTTCCTCTCTGCTCTCTCAGCACTTGGCAGCGGTGCGTAACTAGATGCCTCGCCTGTCAATGAGGTGCTAATGGAGCCGGCGTTGAAATGCTGTCATCGCATGACCGTCAGCCAACCCTACACTGTAGCCACCACATAAGCGTAACCATAACTTTGATGTACAGTTAGCTTAACCTGGCCAACAACCAAACCACAGTCATGATTTATCATGCATCAAACCAATAAAAAAACATGCTGCAACAACAAACCCAGCAGCATCTTTAAAAATACTTTGTTTAAAGTTGCAATTACCACCACTCGTTATGTGCCCCGAGTGGTGTTCCGGTGGGGCACTGGTGGTGTGTAATCTGATCCAACATCTGTGTGTTGGCTTTTGCATTAAGTTTTGAAGGAAACTTGAAAGTTTTATGTGGTTTCTGCTTATGTCGACTTTTAATTAAGTCTCTGAAAGAGCGCAGCTTAGTGTAAAGAGTCTTCACTGGCAAATAATTCAATATAATGCTCTGTAAATTATATTTATCTAAATTCTAAAACAATTATATTTCTATGATTTGTGTTATTACTCTTATTTCACGCGAATAAACTACAATTAAGCCCACATTATTTTTATCTTGTACAATTAATAACTTTAAATTTGCAACTGCAAAATAAACGGCAGCTGATATAATAACAATAAAAATAAATTGTTTAAAGCCTGACAGAGCTGTGTGACGTGTTGCCCGCTTTTGAAGTAATGGGAAACGATCACGCTACAAAATAGCATGAAAAAAACCGTTGGAAGCTGAAAACAATGCTCTACACTTAGAGAAATATATAGAAATTGGCTACTCAAATCAAGATATAAATAAGATTTTCCCATGCTGCGATAACTATATGTTCAAAGTTGTATTGTTAACGTTGTTGCAAACATTGTCTAACTCTAAATAAAATTGAGAATGTCTGGTTTTTGTCTGAGTGTAGATACTCAACCCAGCCAGATCTGCGAGTGTGGAGCAACAAATAACATGTACGTTTCAGTTTTCAGGCTGACAAAATGATTTGTGATATGTATTATGCTTTTTAATGCTGACATATGCGATTCTGATTGTGATTCTAATTTAGATTCTCAAAGCCTAAGCAATGAGCCAAAAATTACGAAAAATATCTACGACAATGAGCCGCCGGTTACTATAGACACTCGTCAAGCTGACAGCAAACGAGATAAATCTGAAAATTGATTAACTTCGATGGCAATCACACCGAATAAGTACTGAGAGAGAGATCAGCACAAATAATAGAAGCCCACTGGTTGCCTTTTTTGCCATTACGTCACAGTCACCTTGAGAACTGTGCTCATAAATTAAATATTCAGCTACACAGAGATACATAGATATAGATACATTTGTAACGCAGCTTAGAAGGCTGCTGCCTATTAATTATTTGAGGCAGTCAAATTGAAACTTGGCAATGAATGCTAAAGCTAGAATTTCCAACGAATACTCTACTGCCAAAGGGCATTTACATACAGTAATGCGGCCTGCCAAGTTATATTGAATACATATATGTTTATAATAATTAAAAGAGTGAATTAAATATTTTGTGTGATATAAAACTAAATTTCACTCTGCCTGTCAAACAACCAATTCAGCTCTTTGCTTGTTTTGTGTTTTGGCGGCAAATTGGAAGAGCACGTGGTTCGTTATTGGACTCTGTTGTATACCGGTTTCGGTTGTGAGTTTTTTTTTTTGTTGCTGCCACGATGACGTAGCTCTTTGCTGGAACATGTGGCAAACATGGAGATCTCAAACACAAACGGCCCATGACCAATTCAGTTGGTTAACTGCGCAGTCGCTGTTTGCCGCAAAGTGGGGTCAACGTATTCGATATAAAAATAAAAACAATATAGAGAAATATTCGTAATAATTAAAAAAAAAAATGTAAAGTTAAAAGCATCGCAGTGTGTCTTAAATTGCTTTTTATAGAAAATCGCCTATTGAATTATTGAACTTAATTAATTTACTCAAGAGGTTCTAAGTGCTTTCGTGAATAATTAAAATGCCATTATAATAAAATGTGCGATGTATATATATATATATATATATATATACTCTCATGTGTGTTGCAAGTGCACAAAGGTTCAATAGCTCTTCAGTTAGTGTTGCTCCCCTCAGGCCCCCCTCTCATTTATTGTCTTGGCCTTGTGCAGAAATGTGCCACATGGAGTTGCTGTGAGTTCCCCCTTTGCTGTTGCATTGTTCCCTTTGCTCTTTTGTTTCTTGTGGCAATTATCTTTTATGTCAATCAACTGAAATTCATTTCGACATCACAACGAGTGTTCATTTGAATATTCAAGATTAATTGTTATTCGTATTACAACAGATTTAATTGATTTTAATGATGCAAGTAGAAATAGTTTCATTTTGCTCTTCGGTTATATCAAATGTATTGCTCGATTGCGTGAATACCTCATCATTTATGTACTCTTAAGAGTTTCAAGTCTATAAGCATAAAACGCATTCATTATTGTTTCAAAATTTAATTAGATTTAAAAGAAATGAGTTCTGGTTAATCTTCAGATTTACTGTCAATTAAATTATTTCATTAGTTTGGACAATATGTCAATTGGCAAGGGGAAGACTATGGCCTCCGTTTGGTCGTTGCAGATAGTGTTAAGTGTTTGTAGATAGCGCAACTGTGAATGAACATCGAATAGTTATCGAATATATGAGCGTTGTTATCTGATAGAATAGAAGCAGACCTGTAATGCTATTGGATTCGATTCCATAATATCGGCGGCTTCCTTCAAAGCCTTGACAGCATCGCGTTCGCCGTTTGCGGCAGCCACCTTTGCCATTGCCTCACGTCGTGCCTCCTGCTCCACGGCCATGGCCCGTTGCAGGGATTCTGGCATAAGAATATCGGTGCTGTGATGATGCAACCACAGCTGATCTTACACCGGAGTCTCTATTGAATTTCTGTCAGGACTTACATTTCAACTCGTTCCACGCGTATTCCCCAAGGATCTGTGGCCCCGGTTGAATCGAGCATGTTTTTGATTTGCTTGGACAGTGCCTTCTTTGCGGAAACCAGTTCAATGAGCATATACAATCCCGTGACATTACGGAGCGTTGTCATTGCCAGCAATTGGCAGCAGTAAGCGGGATCGATCACCTGCAGCACAACATCCAGTGGATTATTGATTCTATAGTAGACCACGGCGTCTACACTGACAGTCACCGAGTCCTTTGTGAGTATATCCTGTGGCGGCACGTTTAACGATGTTGTCCGCAAGTCCACCTTTTGGTATTGATCAACGCATGGCACAATAAATATGAGACCTGGACCCTTTGCTCCGCCTGGACGCAGGCGACCCAAGCGCAAAACCACAGCACGCTGATATTCCTGCAGCACCACGAGGCACATGAAAATCGATATGGGAAAAAATATGATCACCAATATATACGATACAGCTATAAATATGTGTTCACAACAGCCGCGGGGTTCATTCTCAGCTGTAAACGGCAATTACTGGCATTACTTTGTCAGGGGAATGACTAAATCGAATGTACAACTTACTTGTTTTAACATTGCGTCTAATGTTTGTTACACGATTTGAATCGGAACTTTCTGATTCGTCATCTTCGGATGCATGATCTCTCTGGTCAACTCTTTTGTTATCTCTCCCGGGCACCTTCTCGATCTCTGGCAAGTGATCTATCTCTTCGTACCGCTCTGGAGGTTCTTTAGCCTTACTATCATTTGTTTCAACTCTCTGCTCTCTACTGGCTTCCATTGCAAGGCATAGGGACTTTAAATTTGTATATGTAATTAATATAAACGAAATCAACAAATACTATTGACACAACTGACGAAGATGCGATGATAAACTCTCAATTTGGTATATAAATAAGAAAATGTACGCTTACCTTAAGAAAAACTAAACTGAAACGTTAATTGAAATGTCATTTACTCATCCCATTGTGTACATCAATATTTGATTGAATACTTCAAGTAACATCTCAACTGTCAACAGCTTTGTCTTATTAATTAGCAGTCAGAAAGAGAAGAGATTTATCTACTTTTTGTTGCTCGAAGTATTTCGACTTATTTTCATTTTAAGTTCGAGTATTGTCAAGTTTCCAACGTCTTATAATTTCAATTTAATATTTAATTGAAGCATTTGTTAACCTTCAAAATAAACTCGAGTTGCGACTAATGGGAAACAGGCAAAGGCATCAAAAAGACGCCGACCATCGAAAACAATTTAAATATTTAATTGCGCACATTTCAATATTTTTTGTGAGTACGTTACAAAGCGCAGAAAATGAAATTAGAAATAAATTAATATAAATTACGAAAAATTAATGCGGTTAGCTTTTTTTTTGTTGTTTCCGAAATGCATTTTTTATTCATATTTGTTTATTTAATTTGGTATTGAAATTGATGACAAATTTATTAGGCATTACGAATTAATTAATTAGTTGCTCATTTGTTTGTCTAATTTAATTTTAATTAAATGTTTCTCAATGCGCCTTTACGCTTGCCTCTTTAAATCTTCCAATCTGTATAAATTATTAAGTGGCTTTGCCGCATTTGTATTTTCGTCTATTAAAAGTGAGTCGCCACTTTTTCAATATCAGCATGAGGAAGCGAGCTCGTTTTTTTTGGCTAAACAGTCAATTTAAAACTTGTAAATTTGCATAGAAAATGGAAAACTGGATGGATAAATGAGATAATTGCCTTCTGAATATGCAAAACAAAAATAAAACAAAACTATTCAATATTAATATTATGTTATTTCAGGCAAAAGATAAAACTAATTAAAGATTGTTTAATTTTCAATTGACTGCGACTTCAGCAGCAACACCTCAGGTGGCATTCAATGGAATGCAATCGGTAATTCAGAGACCCACAACAGCATTCCAAATTAGCCCCCCCAACTCGTTAATTTAATGGCTTGGCTCCCAACCAAGTCCCTCTTTTCTCTGCCTCTCTCTCGTTGCTCCCATCTACCGCTTGTCATCAAACAAAGCGATCGATTGATCCATTAAATTAATTGAGTGTAGTGAAAACGTTTTGCCAACAGACCCAGACAGATGACCAACAGAGTAGAGCGGGTGTAGAGGAGGGGTATGTACCTGGTGATGCGGGGAGAGAAGTTACCATTGTCACGTGCGTCACATGCAAACTGCAGTCGTTTTAATGGGCTGTTCCTGGCTCAATCTGCCGCTAACGAGCGTTCCAGGGTCCTCCAGACGCCTTAATTGATGCAACAGTAATAGATGCACATGCAAATGGACGCTACTGTAATACAGTGCAATGCAAAAAGGGGAGTCCGACAGAGTGCAGGGTGAACTAAAGTATGTGAAATTGTTTCCCAGTTAAGCTGACGCTCAGCTGCCCCAACAGTTGCGATTCTCTGAAGTTGCCAACGAAATTCGAAAATAAATCAAAAGTTTAAAAGTTTCAAATGCAAACAAAAAATTCAAAATAAAAAGAAATTGATGAAAAAGTGTGTAAAAGAAATCGTGACATAAGCGCAGAAGTATTTGGTTTGATATGAAAAAAAGACAACGAAATGTATTTGAAACATAATTGAAAAGTAAATAAATTATTTGAATTTATTATTATGAAAAGCATATGAAATAAACGTAATTTCAGATGGTGATCCACAGTAGTTATATAAGCTCTTAAATGGGCTTATAACGTAGAAGACTTTAGATAGAAGTGGGAAAAAGCTAGCAGGGAATGGAGTTCAGAAGCTGTTAAAATATATTGCAACCTAAGGCGTAGGGCATGTGGAGTAGTCGTGTTAGCGTAGACCACGTGCTGTTTTGCTGCTTATCTCTTGTTACCTTTGCGCCGTGCACTTTAATTAAGTTAACAACTGTTTGAGCCAAAAGAGCAACATGCAAAGCAAAGCTGTAATTTGGTTTTACGTTTTTGGTTTTTTTCTTTGATTTCGCCTGCCACAGACAACATCAGAGAAAAACTGCGGCACATGCCGCAAAGTAGTTGAAGAACTGGCCGCTTCGCTTCGCGGCTCGTTGCCTCAACCTGAGGGAGGGGGTACTGTGCTTGCGACTGTTGCATAAACAATCGATAACTATATTTGTGCGATTAGCGTAGGTGAGGTGAGGAGTATAAAGAGAAGAGAACTAGGCGCAGTTGCTAAAAAAGGTGGGCGACGACATCATCACCTGTTATCAACAATAGTAGATCCAATGAGCAATTATAAAAGTTGTCTATAGGTTAAACTGGTTCGCCTCGAGGCACCCTATGAAGAAGGGGGGCAATTACATTGTAATTGATGTAGATGCAATTGAGCCCAACCCATGGCGCACTTTGAGCTGCTGTTGCCACCCACAATTCGAATTGCTGATCATCTAAGCAGCAACTAATGACGTCATTGCGCGAATATCAACTTTATTCATATTCAAACTCAATTATGACACGATCGCGTCATGGCCTGTCGTGGCTTTCCCTGGAACAGGCATCCAATAATTGAGGAAATGCCAGAAAAACCCGCTGTAAAAATGTGTAAAAAAAAAAAAAAAATGAAACAGAAAAAGAAAAACTATCAATTAAGTTTTCTATTGCAAATTGAATAAACATTTATCAGGCAAGCCAAAGTGGTCCAATGGACTGCGGATACAGATTACATTCGTCTATAATTACGAGAGTATCGAATGTAATAATGAATAGATCTATCGATCGTATACATAGCTTGCCAACTGGAGCACACTCGTAATTACTCAATCGGCTTGACTTGAAAGCACAGCTCAAACAGTTGTGTAAATATTCATATTATTCACTTGTTATTGCTCAATCTGTGTAAATGCAACTGCTGAACATATTTAATTATGCTTCAGCAATAGTTGTACTACGATAGAGTTGTAAATACAAAACTAGTGAAATATTTACATTTCTCATACAATTTTAATTAAATCTCAAGTCTGATCGGAATCGATTTGTAGTTGTTGTATATTTTTAATTAAATTCACTGCCACTTCAGCAAGAATTTTCGGTTGACATTTGACTCTATGAACTCGACAAATCAGCAAAGTGACCCAAAACTAATTCCCTTTCGTATTTTTTTGTCCATTGTCAGCTCTGATTTATTGCTTAATCAAAGCATCAATTGTATTTCCCAACACCCAAAGGTTTCAGCTACTACACAGTTAGAGTTTTCCATGGAAAACTCTCAATAGTAATTGAATTTCACAGACAACTTTTCACTTTACATCAATTATCAAACGGAGAGCATCATCGTAAATCTGGGAATGAGTTAGAAACTGTTTTGTGTTTCTCTCTTTCCATTATATTTTTTGTTTTCGCTACATTCCCACGCCCAAAGAGAGACGGCAGCACGTACAGAGAACTCAATGCGATATGGCACACGGTTCGGTTCAGTTCGAGGCAAGCGGGCAAATGGCCCTTAATGACTTTCTAATTAATTTTTGTTTACGAAGTAATCAAGCGATTCTGTAATGGCCCCAACAAGTGCACTGAACTCTGGCACTCTAATGGAGAAGAACAAAATGCTAAATTCAAATAATTCTCAGCTCTGTAGTGAGAAATCAAGTGTGGCACGGTCGTACGCCGGATCATTGTGGTGTCAATGCCGTAAACCTTTGTGCAGTGGCAAATTGAGTTGATTGAAGCGCGGGTCGCCCTCATAACGCGCTCAATGCGAGAGAACTGAGCAGCAAGCATAACGGATCATAACTCGGTGTGTGTGTGTAGTTGTTGCATATGCAACATGCTCGCCTATCGGCAGTCCGATCAGCAGCAACATCAACAACAACTTGTTGCAGTTGCTATTGCTGTTGCTGTAGCTATGAGGGTCAGAGTCAAAGTTCAATAAAATCCAATTAAAGTGGCGCAGTGCCTATGCGTCAGCCTCAGTCTCTTCCTCTCCCGCTCGCTTTAGGTATGCACCCGCAGACCTTTCAACACGACTCGTAAATCTAAATGAACCCAACGAAATGTCTGCAACCTGCTGCTGAGTCCTCCCTCCACCCGTAATCAACTGTTTGCGTTGCCCACAAAAGTTGCAAAGTTGCAACTATTTCATTTAATAAAAGTCAGCATGAACTTTCACCGAAGTTTTTCCCAGCAGCTTGCTCAATTGAATTCTGGCCAGGCAGAGTCTACACTTGGGTCATTATCTGCAACGTGCTGAGACTCAGTGTTGCAACAGTGTTGCGCCTTAAATAATATATAAGTAAATTTCATGGTTTGCATTACTTACTTACTTAATTTACAATGCTATTTTTAGCATATTTATTGTCATGCGCAAAAATGGGGGCCAACTATGCGGTTAGCAGAGGTCAATTTATGGTCTTGTTATTTCCTTCACATAACTGCGACCTCTCTCGGTTAGAGTTCTGCTTTTTATGACAGTTACTTCCGCTCAAGAGTTCTTCTTCAATACTTCTCATTCGGTCTGTTTCAGTCATGCGTCATAGTTGAGTGCATTAAGTAACGAGTTGTTTGAGTATCTTATGCTTACTCACAGTCTCGAGTACGAGTAAGAATGAGACTTATAATGAATATATATATTTAGTAACAGTTGTAGTAAGTGTATTTTTATGAGAAAGAATATACATATTTGTTTTTCGATTGATTTATATAATCTAATTATATAATCTATATAATCTAATCTAAATAGAACACTAAATTTAAAGTAATTTAAAATAATCTCTTAAGTATGGTCAGATTAATGTGCAACATTCCGTATCTATCTTCTAATCGCTGTAATCCTTTCAAGTCTTCAGTAGCGGCTTCGTCATCCATCACTTGCTGCAAAAGCCACCGCAGGCACAACTCAACTCAACTCACTACACACTCAAGCTGTGAATTATTTAAATTTTGACTCACGTCACTTGAACTCGACGCCCCTCTTTTCGAGGCACTTGAAAGTTGCTTGCCCCGCCGTTGGCTTTCGAAACACTATCACAATAACACATCATTTGTCAGGCAAACAAATGATGTTGCATGTAACCTTATCATCTCATATCCGTTGCAGACAGCGGCTACAGTGACAAGCAACGGACAGTACGTGTGAGAGAGGGACATTGAAATGGGGTTGTGGGGGGGAATACAAAGGAGCACACACACCTAAGGTCAAGCGCTAAGGTTAGACGATGCCTCGGAGTGAAAGCCAGCACAATAACACAATGCACAGAGTATAGAACGATGTGAGACGAAGACAAACCATAGACGGAACTCTAGTGGACACTGGCAGGATACAACTTGCTGTCCACATTCACAATGGCTGCTAATGAATAAACATGGCGTCGTGTCAACTTCCGGTGCAGCATTTTTCTATACCCTGTATCGATACAAAGTGTGCAGAACAAACGTAATGGGTTTTTTCGAACAGGGTAATTGTTAGTCTAGTACTCTCGAGTAGAACTCCTGCGATGTTACGTATACGGCATGTGTCAGTTGCGTTGAAGTTGCGCAAACAAGCGACAAATTTATTGGTAAAACAGCTCGAACTCCCATGGCGAACACTACAGTGTTTCGACTCATGTGGTATTCCCTAGTCTGAGGTCTGAAGTGGTCATATGCGTGTGTGTGTGTGTGTGTGTCTCTGCCTCTGCTGTTGACATTGACGCGTCTAATGATCAGAGTCGTCTGCCAGACATGGTCAGCCCGCTGAGCAAGCAAATAAGTTGTTGTAAAATGTTGTCACGCCAACGAATTGTTTTTGGTTGCACGATGCGGTTCTGTTACATCTTTGCCAGGCATTGTTTATCCCATTTAAGCTTTTAATGGGCCTCCAGCCCACCCCCAACGCACAGACAATGTTTGCAAATGAAGTAGGAACCGTCCAAGCGAACTTCCGACTTGGCCTCGACTCGGTCTCGGTCTGGTTCTGCTTGAGCCTTGGAGTTGGGAAGTGGGAGGCATCTCTGCTCATGGCATATGTGTGTATTTCAGCGGTTTTACTGGTTGCCAGTGTCAGTTGACTGCATTGTTGTTAACTGAATGGCATGTCTATTAAGGATGATACATCTGACGCCTAAATCAATACTGTAGATTGGCAATTGATGAGGGCAAAGTTACAGTTTGGAATTAGAGGAGAAAGTTTGTTGTATGAGCATACAGCAGATGGAAAGGCTGTAAGCGAATCTTTTGCAAGGTTTTCCGTTCAAACTATTTGCTGCCACACACTGAGCCACATTTTAATTGAATTAACTGATGGATTTTATATCTATTTACCAGCTTTTTGCAATGTAAAGTCTCATTTTCAATATGAATATCAATTTTATTTGTATTTTAATATATCTAACTCAATGTTTTCTTGCATTTTTTTTCATTTGCAGAACTTTACTCAACACACAGTGGGTCCAACATAATGCGTAGAACCACAAATCAAATCAAACGAAGTACAATCAACAGCATGAGCTGCAGTTCCAGTTTGTCCCTGACAGTCATTGGCTGTCTGCTGGCATTGCTGCACTTGATCACACCCATAGAAGGACATGTGCATCCAGTGCTGACGTACAAGAATGCCTCGACGCTGCTTGGACAGCCTGTCACCTCGAGCACCTTGGTGTGGGAGACTTACGATCCAAAGGATACCAACCAGATGCAGTATGCCGTCGAGGGTGGCAAATACATAACGGAGGATGAGCATTATCCGATATATGTCTGCCGTGTGACTATCGATGGTGTGCCCACGTCTGGACACACCGAGAAGGTGCAACAGAAGCATGTGTGTGTGGCTGCTTTGTCCAAGCGCAACACCAATGAAAACTTCGATGTGCTGATGAACAAGGGGCATCTGGGCAAGATTGCTTGGAAGCCTTGGCGTAAGTTCAATGTGGGCGTCCCTGTCGGCGCCATACGCATTGGAGATGAAGCCTATATTGGACGCCATCGGGCTGTGCATGCTGTCAACGCTGATGGCATTGAAACGCATAGGGGAGCGGACTATAATCTGGGACGTCTGGAGGCTGTGGGTCTGGGCAAGATCAAGGTGGTCGAGAGTGAAAGGGAGAAGTACTATGATGAGGGTGAGTTGCTGGTGGAGACAGAACCGTTCCGTTATGAGCTGCGGGACATCAAGTTGGATCGCATTCGCACTAGCTTGCGCGAGAACTCCACCGAACTGGGTAAGTGGATAACATAGATCGTAGAACTTCATAGAAGCTGAAAATCTCTGGTTATCTTGTGCAGCTACGGGCAGACTGGAGAACACCGGCGACACCTACGATACCATGGAGATGGTGATGAGCTACAGCTTCGATTATCTGCAGTACTGGGGTGCCCATGAGGGCGTTGCCAAGGGTTTGCCAACCAAGATCTTTGAGAAGAACGTGGCCGTTCCGGCTGAAATCAACTGGGCACTGAAGCACGGCGAGAAGCGACGTGAGAACAAGGCCGTCTACTCGAAACTATGGCCAGGCACAGCCATCAATGTAACGCTACGCGGCAATTATGTTACTCTGGATGCACCCTACACCGCCAAACTCTTCGCTTTTTACTACGACAGTGAGAGCGTCTCGAGGAAGATCAACGCCGAGGTAAGCTAACTCTCATCCTTATCTATTTCAGTTTCAAAATAAATCTATATTGCCTTTCCCAGGTACGTAAGAGCTACTTGAAGGATGTGAAGATGGAATTCAGTTCCGTGTATTGGATTGAGAATGGCACAGTGGTGCCGACAACCACCACGACATCGACAACGTCAACAACGACACATGCAACAACCACCAGCACCAACGAACCCACGCCCATTCATGAGCCACCACTGGTCCGTGTGGAGCACTTGGGTGAGAAGCATTCTGGACCAGATTCGCTGGAGAAAACGTTAAATGATTCGACCGCGAACAACGAGGTGAATTCACACGAGGCGCCCGAGAACATGTCCTCAAAGGATGCAGCGCTCGCTGGCTTCGGCGTTAGCGGCAACACAGGAGCCACAACGACAACCGCGGGAGCCACAGCAGCTGCAGTTATAATGATGACGCTAATCTTAACGCTGTTAAATCTGTAGATGGGAATGGCCAGGCCTGAGGAGGGCTGAGGCAGAAGGGTCTCCCAATTAGCGTTTAATTGTTGTTGTTGTACCTGTTGTACCCGTCTTTGAGAGCGTGTCGTAAGAGCATACACACACACACACATACACAGACACACACCCAAACAGTAACAGAAAGATAGACAGATATAGAGTAGAGATTGAAAGCCAGAAAATGAAACCGATTGAATTAGCTTTCTGTGTCGTTCTGTGTTTCAAATGAATGTATGAGGCGAAGAAAAGTTAATATTTTTTATACTTGTCCCATGGCTGCTTCTTCTTCTATATTAAAGTATATACCGTAGCGAAACAAATTGAATTTTAAGCAACACAAAACATTCCTAAACTAGCCCCTCACAAAAGGAAAAGAATCAAAAAACATATATATATATATATATATATAAATATATATACATATATATTTCTACATATACATGTCGGAGAAGGAGAATTATAGTTGTTTTCTTTATCCATTCTAGTAGCGTCGAAGCGTAGCGAGTCGTAAGGTTATGGTGAAGTTGTCTTGCACCGCGACGTTCTCGTCACACGTCTAGTGTCTATGAGGGCCACGACCGGAAGAGAGCGACCTTTCATTTGTCATCCGACTTGTCAACCCCTCTTCCATAATCGTCCCTGTATTTTCGACCTGTCAGTAAAGTCTTCCAACACTGATCACTTAACAACACCCATAACCGTTACGCCACACTCAGTCCACTCGGACCTCGCCTCTTTGCACCGAATGTAAGAGAAACAGTCTTTGTCTCTTTCTACTATAACATTTCTCAACACTAACAGTGTTCTTAACCTGGTATTCTGAGAGGATGTCATTAATAACGTAAATCATAATTTGAATTTAACATTATTTGTTCTAAATCTACGACACGGCCTTCCTGACTATCACACGTCCTCGTGTGGGAATATTAGTCAAACTTGATCTCTATTAGCATTATTTCAAAAATTATTACTTTTCAATTTTTCATTTAAGCATTTTCTTCAAATGTCAGTTTCTATAGAAAGTCTCACATTTAGCACCTGAAGTGCCTTAATCCATTATCAGATCAACCATCCACTACGAACAATTTCATCCTTTGTTGGCATGACTATTGCTGTCTGGATCTAGTTCCCACGCAGGATCTTCCCTTCACCCTAGGTGACATAGATCGACTGATGATCTACGTCTTTTTCACCGTAATCATCCTCTTCATTTGGCATTTCTTATAAATTTGCATGCGCATACTTAGACGTTCTTCTATTCTTTAATGACTTTCAAGGTCTAACATCAGATTGGCATCATATCTTGCTTCAAACAAACGAATTAACCATTAAACTTAAATTCTTATATCTCATTACTACACTGGTTTTTAATCGTGTCTTCAAATGTCAGTTAAGCAGGATATCACTTTTCATTCTCATTTCAGTAGCTCGTACTCTTCTGCATTAACTCGCCCATTTGGCTATCAAAATTATCATACCACAGTTATTGGGCTCTTGCCGCCACAGTGCGACGCTATGTACATCAAGTACCTCGATCCTCCAGATCGACCGTTCGCCACGTACAATGTCATCCTTCGCTGGCATGACCATTGTCGCTTGAACCTAGCCCCTGTGTATGATGTTCACCGCACCTTTCCTAGATGCCAGGCATTGCCTCTTGACCGACGTCTCTTTCACCGTGGTCGTTCTCTTCACTCAGCTAAGATTCAACTTGCTTAACTGGTAATACAACCAATTTGGTCTGATGCAGTTCTTCACTTCTTAGCAAGACATGATCACCAATCTTTTGTTATAGTCTTGGCGTCTATACTTCTGTACAACTTATTTTATTGTCATCATTTAACATAACATGCCCAAGGGTCTGGCTTTCTCACCTATCAGCAGTTCAAACGGGCTAAACTTAGTCACCCGACTACTGGTACAATTCATAGCTAAATGCACATCAATTAGCAATTAAGTGCCATTAAATTTTATATTTCAAGCAAAACTCACGGAACGTACTTCTGGCAAAGCTTCTGCCTTTATCTGCTCCTCATCTCATAAACATTCGCCATATCTTCCTGCATCTCATCGCTTTTCAGTTGTGCTACAATCTTGACTGTGTCCTGATCTCTTCAAAACCAAATTGTGCCCCAACCGATTTATTTGTGAAATTAGGTTTTGTAGTACTTCACATCGAACTCAAACGATTGAAGGTAAGCCCACCAACGATGCACTCTTGCAGTTAGCTCTATTTTTTTTTTTGACTCGGCTTCAATGAATTGCTCTGTTCACTACAAGTTTTGGGTCATGCAGGTAATGGCGGAACTGTTTCACAGCATTGCACGTAGTCAGAGTTTCCAACTCATAAGAGTGATATTTGGATTCTGCTGCACTAGTACATTTGCTGTAATATTCAACCACCCTGCATTTCCCATCAACTCTATGCACTAGCATTGCACCGTATCCACCTGCACTTGCGTCTGTGTGTAGTTCAACAGGGCGTTGTATATCAAAGATGATCAATGTCGGATCACTGGTCAGAGCTTCTATAATCTTTCGACGAATAAGCTCATGCTGTTCGTTCCAAGTAAAACCACTGCTTCTTGATGTTAATTTGTACAAAGGTTTCATTTGCTCGGAGAATCGCGGCACGAACTGCCTAAAATAAGATGCTAGTCCTATGAATTGCCGTATTTGAGTGACTGAAACTGGTTGAGTTAGAGCAGACAGTGCCTCTACCTTTCTAGGGTTCGGTTTGATTTCACCGCTTTTGATAAGGAATCCGAGATATTCTATTTCAGTTAGAAGAAAGTTACATTTTTTTTTTTATATTAAAAGAGAATCCCGCACTTGATAAAGTTTTCAGCACAATGGCCAACCTTTCATAAGCTACCTCTTTTGATTTGGCTACAATTAACACATCATCAATACACTATTGCGTATGAGTATGCAAGTTCTCCCAAGGCTCGTACAATTGCTCGCTGAAAAACTGAAGAAGCATTTTTCAGTCCAAATGGCATGGCAAGGTATTCGTATTGCCCGTCTGGCGTTACAAAAGCTGTTCTTTCAATCGATTCAACCTCAATAGGGACCTGATAGAATCCACTGGCCATGTCTATACAAGAGAAATATTTTCCGTCCCTCAGTCTAGCAATTTGGTCAGAAATTAGTGGCAACGGATATTTGTCTGACACTGTATTTGCATTTAATTCTCTATAGTCTATGCACAACCTATCACTGCCATCCTTTTTTTTTTACTAGCAGCATTGGACTAGCAAATGGGGAGCTGCTTGGTCGAATTACTTTCGCTTCTATCATCTGTTGTATCTTGGTTCTTACAATTTTCTTTTCGCCCTCACTTAGTTTGTATGGACGCCGTTGAACTGTTTTATTATTATCTAATAAACGAATCTTTAAAGCACCAGTTGTGATACGCTTTTTTGGCATTCCATCTATGAAGCTACCTGAGTATTCATTTAAAATTTCTTTTAGCTTGTACTTTTCACATTCTTGTAGATCTTTATTATCATCGATAGATCGCATCATAAAGTTTGTTGTAGACTCTTCGTGTACCACATTAACTTTCTTAGTTTTAAATATGTCTAAATTATCAGAATCCATTGTGATGCCAAAACCAAGTTGCAGTATTTCGCGGCCAATCATTATGTCATGTTTTAGATGACTATCCATCACAACATGGAATAGAACCTCTAAATTAAATTGGGAAATTTGAATTCTGGCTAATATTTGTAAATTACTTTTTACCACATTTTCCCCTATTCCTCTTAGAACTACCATGTTGTAGTATCTTTTACCGGCTATTTTATTACATAACTTTTCCTTAATTAGAGAGCATTCTGCACCAGAGTCAAAGAAGAAATGATACGGCTCACCATTTTGATACATTGTTCCTTTGGGCTCCACTACTGCACACAAATCCACCCGCTTCTCGTTGTTGCCATACCCTGTAGTTGCACCCTTCGTGCAAGTAGACGCAATGTGGCCAACCTTGCCGCATCTGTAGCATTTCACATCTGCTCGTCCAGGTGTAGGTTTGCCATGAGATAAGTTTGCTTTCGAGTCGCACTTGCCATCTGCTTTTCGCTTGCGGCACTCCACCATTTTATGCCCGAGTTTGCCACAATAATGGCATTTGATTTGAATTGGCACCTTGGGCTTTTTTCTCTCTGGGCTATGGTCTTCTCCAGAACAGTCGGTCCGCTTACCATATGCGAACGCCTTCAGCTGCTGCTGCATTTCACTGCGCGTCTTAATGGCTGTCGTATGTAGGAGTCGATGCAGCCGCGTGTCAAGTTGAGATGCGTGAGCCATGACAAACGAAACCGCTATCTCTTCAATGGTCATTGATTGCCATTTCGTTGTCAATGAGGTGACCAGACGGCTGCCATACACCGACAGGCATTCGTTGTGATTCGGTCGGCCATTTAAGATGTTGGACAAGATGGCGGCCGGCGTCTCTATGCCCTCATACCTGTGCATGAATAGTTCTCGAAATTGCGACCAGGTCATTCCGGGAAAGCAGATCTGTGACAACCATTGTGATGCGGTTCCAGAAAGTGCTTTACTGAGTGCCATCACGAGTGCACTCCCCTTCGATTGGATGCTCGGCCAAAACCATATCCGCAGTCTTGTACCATGCAGCGGCATCGGCACCAGCGGCTTCCGGGTTGAATGTAGGCAGCGTCACCGAAATTTCCCGTCTCGCCATCGTTGCTTCTGGCATCTTCACTGCCTTCAGCAATTCGATGAAGTGTCTATTTTGGGATTCCAAAAGCGCCTGCAGCATCTTATCAGGATTCTCCTGTGGACGCGGCGATCCCACTTCTGATGTCGGAGAAGGAGAATTATAGTTGTTTTCTTTATCCATTCTAGTAGCGTCGAAGCGTAGCGAGTCGTAAGGTTATGGTGAAGTTGTCTTGCACCGCGACGTTCTCGTCACACGTCTAGTGTCTATGAGGGCCACGACCGGAAGAGAGCGACCTTTCATTTGTCATCCGACTTGTCAACCCCTCTTCCATAATCGTCCCTGTATTTTCGACCTGTCAGTAAAGTCTTCCAACACTGATCACTTAACAACACCCATAACCGTTACGCCACACTCAGTCCACTCGGACCTCGCCTCTTTGCACCGAATGTAAGAGAAACAGTCTTTGTCTCTTTCTACTATAACATTTCTCAACACTAACAGTGTTCTTAACCTGGTATTCTGAGAGGATGTCATTAATAACGTAAATCATAATTTGAATTTAACATTATTTGTTCTAAATCTACGACATACATATGTAACTTAACAATATTTACAGTTTGTAAGCTGCTTTAATTTGCTTTGTCTTTTAGTTTGTTAAGAGAGCGCAACATGAATTCACAATAAGATGTAGAAAAATAATAATTAATGAATTGATCTGGCGAGGATGATATATGTATGTATGTAGTAGGGCTGATTTATGATATATGTATGCATATGCGTAATATACATTACGCTCTATGATATATGATGTATATTTATGTCTAAAATGTAAAATCTATGTAAAACATAAGTATCTATGTATTATATAAGTGAAACACTCCAAATATATGTAAATTAGTTACTATTTTTCTTTCTCAACCTAACATTTAATATACTTTGCTCTCTTTCTGTGTCAATCTACCTACCTGTCTCTGTATCTTTCACTTTAAGTTAAATATATATTTTTTTTTTTTCTCAAAATTATGTTGAAATTCGATAACAGAAGAAGAATCTGAATAATAATTTCAAACGAATTGAAATCAAATAAAGCTTGTAAATTGAAATGGATGAAATTTCAGTATTGATTCTTTTTATTCTTATAATTTATAATTGGCGAACTGGAACTGTTAATATTATTTACTGTTTTCTCAATACACTCTTTGTAGACTGTACAAAGTCCTTCTAGATTTCTATAACATTTGCCACAAACTCGTTAGCTAAATTAGCATTGATTTTAAATACAGCAAACAAGTTTCTTAAAACTGATCAAATTGCGTTAGATGATATAATATATGAGATGTATACATTCGTGTTGGATATGTTTACTCAACCTGGCATTCATTAGCTAAATGTAGTTGATGGATGGGTGTATTCATTTGACACGAATGTACTCAAACAAGCAAATATCTTAACATGAAAAGGGTAGTCAAAGTATAAAGTGGAAAGTAAAAGAAACGAATCGATATATAAACATATAACAAATCTGTTTACCATACAATTCTATCCAAACAGTTTAGCTATGATATTTTCTAATTGTTTTGCTATTTCATAAAACCACAAAGTGATACAAATGAATTATAGTTTGTTTCTAACCATTTGCTGACACCTCGAAACGTTCACACAAATGACATATAAAGTCGCTTCTAATTAACTCTGTGAAATATGCCCGACACAACGTGCCATTAGCCTCACATTTATTGGCCAATTACAACGCATGCGACACCTGCAATTGTTGATATATTCTATTCTATGCTTTTTCTTTTATTTGATTTTGTCTTTTGTCAGGTGGCAGCCAATTACAGCAAACGGTTGACAGTTAGACAGCTAAACAATAGAACAGCTAAAGCTGGATGAGGTCTGTCAGATAATTCGCGGCTATTACTCATACAAAACTTAGAGGCGGCAGCTCTGGGCTGGGCTTAGCCAGAAGAAGTAAGCAGATCGTAGACCGGCTTTTGAAACCAGCTAATTAGCAACACGCAGTCTGAAATTGTTATTGGTATTTGTATTTGTTATGCGATCAATGTTATTGTTGTTGTTAATTTAAATAACAAATTAGCAAATGGAACTGCCATGCAGTCTGCTGGGTCTCCTCGATTATAATGCAAAACACGTTGAAATCGCCTGCCTGCGATAATGATGTATGCGAGTTATAGGCGTACACGTACTTATCGCAGCCACTGCCACGATTTTTTTTATTACACATCAATTCGAGTGTCGGTTCTGGGCTGTTGCTGCCACCAAAACAAAAAGCCACCAAAAAGCGGTTTTATATTTATTTATTTTCGTATTTTAAATTTTTTGCATTAGAATTATTTTCTATGTTGTGTATGCGTGCGTGTGTGTGTGTGTGTGTGTGTGTGTATTGTTTGTGCGTTATATTTTTAAAGCGTGACCACATGAAGGCGATTTGTAAACGAGTTTCCAGCTGATGCCAATTGAACTGCGAACATTGTTGTTGTTATTGTCATTGGGGGCGTCCACAATTGGGGCTTTGTGCTGCTCCAGAGTGTTATGACTATGAGCCAAGCACGTTTCACGTTCACGTTTACACTATGCGTTGTTAGTGAATGTTCGTTTGGCCACTTTTCGGGGCGGCAACAGCTCGTCGAAGAGTTGATTAACCTGTGAACCCAAATTGGCTGCTGGCAATTGCTTCATGCTGTTTATTACAAGTATTAAACTCAATCTATGTATATTATCGTTTATAGCAAAACCATCATTAAGTTCAGCTCTTTGCGTGTTGTTGGTCTCTAAATAGCATCAACTGATATTCTCTACTTTGAGGCTGGTGTTTTGATAGCTATTGGCTTCACTCTTATACAACTTTGCCATGGAATTGTGGGTAACATACTGAAGCAGGCAAAACAGACTACAAATTAATACAAATTCTCTAATACAAACTCTTTGTTTAGGAAAGAGTATTGTGCAGTGATCATTATATATAGATCTGATCTAATTATAATCTAATCAATAACGAACAACAGCTGCATAGAAGGAATTAATTGATAAGTTATTATACATCTAACTTACTTCTCTGACATTATTCACATGTATACGATAAAAGCATAATTGACAAAAATATTTGTGCAAATTATTCCTAATATTTATTTGTGTATATCAAAGCTAATTGATATCAAGCAAACTTTACATGTGTGTTACCTGCTTAATTAAAACTCTTTGTGTGCTTTGCTAAATATTTGCTGCGGCTTTTAGATTAATTAGCATAATTTGCAAAAAAAAAAAAAGAAGAAATTGTTGGCACAATTTATCGCTGCAAATAATCAGCTTACATATTTTATGCGCCCAGTTGGCGTTGCTGTTGAAGATGGGTTGTACTCATCCTGGTCGCTGTGCTCGGCTGGCGCTGGACTAACCAAATTTTATGCTTCGCTACGCTGAAACAATAACCGATCCCCCACAAACCACTTGCCGTCATTGCCAACCACCTGCAACCCTTTTTCACGGTTTTCTATTTGACGTGCGTTAACTGAATTTTTTTTTTTTTTTTTTAGTCCCGGCCGGTTTTCAGCTTGGCGGCTTCTCGCATATCGGCGTGCAATCTGTAATCTGCATTCAGGCATGACGGCTACAGCCGGCGGTCAGGTTCTAACCTGTCCATGAGTATGTTAAGCACACACACATGAATATGTACTCAAAGTGCACTTTGTGCAATTTATGTGCAGCTCCGTTGACGCTGTTTACGCTTCATAATTTTTTTTTAGGCATTTGCATTAACATTTTATATCCTTTTCACCATTGAAGGGGAATGCGGTGCGGGGTATGCATGCCCAACAGTTGGTGTGATACTCGCTCGTGTGGTTCAAGTTATTTATTACTTTTGGGATTTGCATTGACATTGACTGTAAGCCCTCTTCATGCTCTAAGCCCAGCCAAATAAAATGGCATATGGAACTCAGAGCGTTCTAACTCCCATAAAATAGTAAACAATAGTAAAAACAACAAGAATGTATTCTTAAACAAAGTTTTATGAAAGATGCTCAAGAAAATCATTTGGAATCATCATAGAAGTTATCAGTTGATTCGTTGTCCTCTAAGTTGTTGTTAGAATGGTGGACCACCGGGGAAGCCACCTTGTGGGAAACCTTGTGGGTCACCTGGGGGGCCACCTTGTGGACCACCAAAAGCACCACCAAATGCACCACCTGGTTGACCACCTTGAGGACCACCAAATGCACCTCCTGGTTGACCACCTTGAGGACCATCCTGTTGACCTCCTTGTGGGCCACCTCGGAATCCACCCTGCTGACCACCTTGTCCTCCCCCTCTGTCCACCCGACCGGGTTCTGGATACCTGAGCAGCAGCTACGGCAATCAATCCAAACAATACAATCAAAATGTAGAAACGCATCTTTCGCTATTGAGATGTTTCTATTGTGAAGAACAGATCCACACTGACTTTTCCCTTTGACTTGAGAAGCCTTTATATATTTACTCAGCAATGCTTAGCGAAATTGTCGAACAGCTGTGGGCTGCTAACGTCAGTAGCTTTATTTGAGTTAACTAAATATATGCAGTTCGAATGACCAACAGTCCAGCTGCTTTACCTTTGTCTTATACTATTTAACTAAGAATTGGTTTAGTTAGATACATATAAAATCTTATAATTGACAACATATGGAGTTATTTAAGTCAAAAATGGTTTAAAACAAATGAAAATGATTTGCGCATTGTATGAAAGTACAGACACATAGAATGGTTGAAATTGACATCTATATTTATGATTAATTTGTTTATAATAAGCTTAACCCTTTTTTGACAAAGTAATAATTTCCAATCTAATCAAAAACTGACAACTGAATGTGATGACAAATGCATTGCGAGCCGTTTAATATTATAGACAAACATCTAAAAATATACTTACTAATATACAGAATACATATATTTTATGGCATTATCGAAACACAATATATATATATATATGTATTTCAATTAAAGTTTAACCAATCATGAATAAAATTTAAATCAATTTAAAATGTTACTATTTTGGTGTCTTCTTTTATAACATTTCGATGGTTAGTTTTCATTTTAATAGGATATTCAAAACCGTTGAAAGAAACCGAGACCGACAGAAAGATACGAGTTGGAATTGAAAAGTGTCGTATATAATTAGTTAAAAAGTTTGCAACTATATTGCATGCACAGCTGCCGCAACACCCACGATTCGGATGTGACAACTCGAATTTCGCATTTATTTGAGCGTCGAGCGTTGCGCAAGTGCTCTGACTGAGTGGATAACAAACAGCTCCTTGGAGAGCGTTGGGCATATGGATAAACAGGCACACCAGAGAATTGTTACCCTACTCTCTTCAACTGAGGGCAAAGAGTATGCCGCACAGTGGGTCAAATACAATATAAAATATCAGATATATTTCTAGAACTTGGGCTAATACAATTACTTATTGATGGGGAACATTTTGGCATTAGTTTTGTATCTCCTACACTCTGGCATTTATACATTCCTTGAGCTTACTCGACTGCAAATACTGTGTGTTGGCTTTGGTTCCACGGTGATGCATACTTGCCCTCAATACGCCAACAAGTTACATTTCAATACTGAGCTGCTATGACGTCATTACCTACATATGCTGCACACTGAGAGCCATGCAGCCTGAAAGAGGAGCTAGCAGAGCGCCTGTAAGTATGCCGCCTGCCAAGTAGCAACAGTTGCCGATGATGAAACTCTTATCCGTTGTGCGTTGTACACGACCCGCTGTTCTCGACTCTCATTACCACTCCCGTAGCATTCAACACCCGAGAGAGCAATCCGAGCCGCCCCCGAACATTTATCCGGGGCGTTGGGTTCGTGCTCGTCCACGGGTTTGTATAAATAGCAGCGTGTCCCGTCTGCAGGATACAGTCAAACGAAAGACTTGCTTGCGTACGTGCCCGGAACTAGTAGACGCAGCGAAAACGCTGTCCGTTACAAATAGAAACAGTTTAAATCAGTTTGAGAGTGACTGTGCATAGTTAACTTAACCGTTGCATACATTTAGGCGTTCAATTTGATCTGTGAGTGTGCTTCAAAGCCGCCTTGTGTTTCGTGTCGCGTCGCGCCGCTAACAAAAAACCAAAAACCAATTAATACGGTCTTAACTGTAGACGAGGAGCACATTTCATCACAACCAGGACAATGCAGGCCATGCACAAAACTGCACAGAGGAGCAAGTGGATGCTGCTGTTGCTCTCGATGCTACTCAATGCTGTAAGTCGATGGGCAAAGCGGGAATATGATGGGGTGAGGGGAGGGGGGAGGATGTGTGGGGTATTGGCGGGGATTATATTTTCAATTTTAAAACTGTCGCGTACATTACGTGCCCAGTTATCAAGCAGTTACAGTGCGGCTTTTCTTGTGGTCCGTGATGCCTTTTCTACGTTCCCTCGCTGTCAATTTGTGTGTGTGCCTGTGTGTGTGTGTGTGTGAATGGACGTGGGAGTGTGTGCTTCGAGGCGTGAATTCCTGTGAAATTGCTATCAGCATTTTTTTTTATTTATATTTTTACACTTGGGCTCAACGTTGTTTCATTTAAGTGGATTTATGTCAAACAATACAGATTTTAATTTTATCTTAACAGGAAAATTCATCAGAACGAGAAGGAAAATATTAATGAATAACAAGATATAAAGAAATGTAGGGAGTTCCTAGAATTTACTGATATACTGATTCATTTTCTTGCAGTAATATTATTAGAAATTCTAAGAATTCACTTACATTATGACATTTTTAATAGACTTAATTTTTATATTTAGCTACAAATATTTGAATTATGTAGAATTATTAATCACTTAGGAATTATAAATACTTTTTAATCTTCTTTTCGGTTTTTGAAATTATCTTATTTTAATCCATTTTTAATTATTTATTGCATCATTAAATAGTTACGCAATTTCAAATGTTCTAGTTAGACATCTGGGTTGCTTATTATATTATGTTATGCATATTTTATTATATTTGTTTATGAAAAAACATTAAATATTTAATTTATTTTCCATACTTATATACAAAATTAAACAATATTTATATTTTATTATAATGAATTACTCTTTCCAATCTTTGCTGTTAGGTTTTAAGTTGCATTTATATAATTAAATATGTCTATATTGATTTGCAGTGTTAAAGGGTAAAATTCTATTTAAAAGGACTTCAAAATCTTTTGTTCTATTAATAATAATACGTATTAAGTTAATTCATTTGCAACACACATCGCTTGTGACTCAGCTCTAGTATCCCCCACACAATTACCAAATGAAAATGTTCACTTCTAATGGTTGGCACTCGAGTGCTCACAGGTACAGTAAGCACTTACATAGAATAAACTTGAGTGGATGTCGTACAGCCACTGTTCGTGCAGATGCTGGGCTAAAGGAGAACTAAATTGTCTGCTATATTTCAGTTGCACTCAGTAAGCGCTTTCTATGTGCTGTAAATTATGTTGCTGCCACGCCTCCCAGTTGTGCAGGAAGTATTGCAACAGTTGCCATTGCTATAGTAGTCTGTGGCTGCCATGGCTACAGCGACCACAAACTGGTCCATTGCCTGTGCAGAGACCACATGGCACATGGCTAGTCCTGGCGACACGTGCATCAAGTCCAAAGTGCAATTTATTTTTCTCATTTTTTCTATTTGCAGTTCAACATTCAACATTGAACAATTTATGTGGCATGCACAACAATTTCTATTGTTGCCTGTTGACATTTGTTGACATTTGTCAGCGTCTGCGAATGGTCGTGACCTGTTCATGTCCTGTCCAAATCCTTTTCTCTGCGTGAAACTCGCTGACAGCTGTCTGTCATAAATGCGTGATTGAGGTTGAAATTGCTGTTGAACATAATATTCCAAGTTGAAACTTGCCTCTACATATTACAAAACGTTGTTCATACTTTATTAAAGTTCTGCTATCCTATAACTCATACGCCACGTTGTGCCAGTGTGAGCTTTGTACTCCTAATGAAGCGATTCAAGCGTTTAGAGATTGCATTAAATTCCACAGATGATGCTACAAGACAAAAAGGGACTGTAAGAAAAGTACTTAGAAAGAGCTCAACTGACAAGACGTCTCCGTCTTTAACGGGGAACAGGCCCAGCAAGATGAGGCTTAGGCTTAGGAAAAGCAGCTTAATTGCGGTTTGCTGGCAAGAAATTAAAGTTGTTTAGTAATGGAATAAAGTGTCATAGCTAAGGCTGTATTGGTACAGAGAATTCTTTATGTTGATTCGATTTAATAACACATAAATGTAATTAAAATAGATAAAGTGTAGCAGGTTGATGGCCCATCATTGTGATTGAAGAATACCTTTGCTACATGTCAAGTAATGACATACCGCGCAGCGCTTTCCATCAAACTTAACTCGTTGACACAAGTCAACGTGATGTCTCAATGCTTGCTGCAAAATTTCAATGGAAACGCTGTTGCTGACAGCTGCAACGACGTCAATGGAATTGCAGCACGAGCATGTGCCACAACACACATCCAGGCGCATCCCAACTGATGCTTATTATGAATAATTCAGCTTGACGCACATGCTGCATGGGTATGAAATATGCGCAGAAGTACACAACAAAGGCAGCGAAATACATATGACATGGCGTCATTTCAATGTGGGCAAGTGTAGACTGTAACTGAACCTTTGTAGCTTGCAGTTTTAATGTGATGCTGCGTGGGAATCCATGAATCCATGAGTGGGATTTGTAATGGACAACTGATTGATATCTGCATTCAGTTATGCGAAATGCAAATTGAATTAGACATCAGATCGATAAACGACATATTCATACATTCAAACGTGTATCATACGATTGCGCCTCATTAAATACTTAAATTGCTCATACGCAGCGTTTGCCGTGCCGAATAAATGTTGTTGAAATAATCAGCATTCATGGAAATGCAAATTGCGAGCACATACGATGACTGCCAACAAATACCCATTATCTTGGGCAAACAAGAGGCAGGCACACACACTAATACATATGTGTGTGAGAGACTCTCCTGTCGTTGCCGTTGCCGTTGTCGTTGCCGTTGTCTCGGGCCATAAATAACAAAGCGAAATTGAAGCGCCTGCTGGGAAGGTAGCTGGAAGCTTTGCGTAATTGGGAATTCACACCAATGAGAGTTACTTCTCCTTCCCCCCCTTCTCTTCCCCTTAGCAATTGATATTCTTTGGTCAGATTATAGCTGAACCTGGCCGCTTTGTTACTCATCTAACAACCCTGCCAGACATTGACCAAACAATTGTACCTTAAAGTTAGGGACTGTCTGGAAACTTAAGAAAAAGTTTTGGGGGTCCAAAGTTTGTGTATAATTGATGATTGATAAATATTTACATTGATTAGGCTACCGCTAGGAGGCAGTTCAAAAGCATTTTAGTTGATTGTACGAGCTAATCAATTGAATAAAATTCAACTTTGCAAAGTTTTTCAATATTATAAAGAAGATTGAATCAATCGTGTTTAAAAGAAACTAATATCTGATATTAATTTATATGCTGGGATTTTACCGCATTTCTTTTATTTAATAACAAGAATTTTTATAGGGACCTAGAATCATTTATCTGTTGACGTGCTTTTGAAATATTAACCGCTAAACTTTCAAGTGAAAATATAAATTCAATTTACTTAATTTTGTTTTACGCTCTTAACTTTCTGACAACATATTAGCATGAGTTGCACAATATAAACAACTAACGAACTACGCATCTGAAAAGAGTTTTCAGGAAAGAGAAAAAACGCAAAATAACTTTTAGCAACAATGTTGAATACACAGTTCTGTGAATTTTCAGTATAATCGAGGTGTTCTCTTGTTTCGTTGGGATTATCAAATTTCCATTTGTCATGCAAAAAATGTAATATGTTGAAAAACAATAAAATTGAGCGCAGTATTTTGCTATGCAAATAAATACGCAGTCATCTGATGTGGAAGTAAATTAAAAACGCATGAAATCGCATTAAACATTGTCAAAGGATAACTCAGATAAATCGCAGGAGTGAAAATATGGCGCCATGTTTCAGCTGGCGCATCGCATTGGAATTAACATTTTTATTAAAATGCCAGCAATGGATTTCAATGCTCCACAATAGGCGCCCACGCAAGCGAATTGTACAGTAAAAGTCAGAGTTTGATGGGTGGCGAGAGATGGGAGGCGGGAGGCGTTGCACGAGGGGCCTCTCTTATCATTTGTATGCAGCACCCAAAAAATATTTGTTGGTTTTCTAGTTCTGGTATTTGTTGGTACGTCATTTGTAATGTGGTGATGTGTGCAACAATTCTGTTGCATACATTTAGGCGCAGCTTGGAGATTCTCATTAGTGTGCATTAAATACATTTTTTTTTATTTTTTATTTATTTTTTTTTATAAAATTGATTTATTCTATACTTTATAGCCTACTGTTACTATTAATAAACATTTTAATTTATGTTAATTATGTTTATATTTATGTATTTATAATTATTATATCAGATTACTATTATTATATTTACTATTTTATATTATTTATATATTATATTTATTATATAAACTGTTTTCAAAGTGCAATACTTAATAATACAAATTGATGTACCTTAAAAAAAGAAACGAAACTTGCCATTTAATAATTCAGGCACTCAGTAAACTACCTCCATCTGGTTCATTTTGCAAAGGGCAAAGTTTATGTAAATATATTTCAAATTGAAGCTTCCGAATTAAAAAACCTGTGGCTGCCTTTGTAATATACATTCGTCACGAAATCTTTTCATCCCATCAACAACTTGACAACTTTATTAAGAACGACAACGAAAAAAAAGAAAATAAATTTCATTTTACTGTTTGGGGCCACTTTTATTGATTGATGACCTTTGATTTGCCGCAACCGAAATGATGATACCAGCTACAGAAACAGCTGGGCCACAACTGCAAGTGGATCATCATCCCCACAATCAATCACCACTTGCTGTGATGCGTAGGCTTTCAGATTGAATCCCACTTAGTAACATTAAGGAAATGTGTGTGCCCATTTGTTGTCTTTTCACTTGTGGCATTCGACTAATGTGTGTAATTGCCGCATCCCCTTTCCATCCTTTTCCCCTCCAGAGTGGACTACATGGCATTTACTCTGTATGTAAATATCTACGTGTCCCTTTGAAGGTCGTTTCATTTTATGAGCACATTACGAAAGTGTGTAACAAAGACACATCATGTAGAAGACCGTACACATTCGCGTTGGGTAATTACAATTACAATTGTGTGGGTAATGGTTAAAGATAATGCCGTGACATGGCTAACTGTTTAATGGACGTATTTCGTTTTAAATGCCAACCGGACATTTCAGTTTATTTCAATGTTGTGGTACGCGTGAAATTATGAGATATGTGTGGGTTTTTGCTTGCAGAATAACCTCTCTCTTCTATTATCAGTCTATCGGATTCGTTTGCTTGAAAAGGAAAGAGCAGAAGCCTTTTTTCTTTGAAGTTGTATTGATTAATTGCATATTTATAAAAGAATTGTTAAATTAGTTGCTACAAAAGAAATAGCCCTAAATTAATTATAACCATAATTTGCGGATCCTTTGCTAAGAGCCTAAAAGAATGAAAGAAAAGCTTTAGCTCACTGCGGTCTTCGTTATGATGTGGTACAGTACGCAGCTATGTCCGAGGAAGGACAAAGCACTTAAGTTTTAATGCCACCTCACAATATTTATCTAAGAAGGAGAAATGCCAGGGAAAATAGCAACAAACTGCGTCATTAAATTATCCCAAGTAAACGAAAATAGCAACAGCCAGATGCTTAGCACGTAGCAAATAGAAAGTCGCTCCTCGGTTGCCAGCGATAATAAAATTTGTTGCTTGAGGCAAGACGCAAGACAAATAAGCAGCTCAACAAGCCGCCAGACGGTAACCAACCGGAGAGGCATCCGCATTAGAGAGGGGGAATGGCAGCAGGCGGTACTTAAGCTGTTGGCGAACCATCGTTGGTGACCAAATCTTGGATGTAGACTGACTAAACTGTGGGATTTTGTGAACGTGGCCAGTGAATAATAACACAGCCAATTAGCCAATGATATACAACGAATCGAACACGTTAAAGTCAATTGTTATTTCCTGTACAATCGCATATTCTGACAGCCTTTCAATTCACTGCACTTCACGGCAAAGTTAATTACGTTTTCCTTTTTACGCTCATTGATATTTTGCAGTGAATTTTAATTGAATTTTTATTGCGTTACGCGTTTCTCGTTATCGGCGGACAAAGGACATGGTCTGCCTTTGACATTTTCACGCTTTTCACAACCAAGCTGTCCTTTTAATTACTATTCCGAAAATTAAATAATTAAATATGATCGCACAATCAGCAAGAATTTGTGCCATTGTAAAGCCCGAAAACATAAAACACGGGCATAAAGTGGGCGACAAAGTTTTAATTATCAGGGCTTCAAGGACCTTAACTTAGTAAACGGCAATGGTTAGCAGAATAAATTTAAATAAATTAAAATTTAAGAGTCAGAAAAGCAAATTATATTATACCACATTAATGAATTAAATGTAATTAAATAAAAATATATAAATATTTAATTAAAAGTCAGTAACATTTAAAAACATTCGCTTACAAGTATTCGTAATTCTTTTGAATTTTATCATAATATATTATTAAATAAAAATAATGTTTTTTGTAAAAAATAAATTTAAAATATATATAAATATTTAACGTTACATTTAAAAAGATTCGCTTACACATATTTTTAATTGCTTTAGCGTCTTTCGTTCATTTGCATTATCCAAATTTATTTTCACATTTACAGATAAAAGTGTAAATTATTTTATTATAATTTTGAGATAATCCAAGCAAGCGTGAAAGACAAAGTTGCTAAGTTTCTACACAGCTGCACATAAATTTAATATATGTAGAGGAGCAGAGACGCTGCGAAGTTCTTGTCTTATCACGATAGAAATGAGACCAAGTTCAGAGTGGCAAGGAATGTTGTCAAGGCTATGCGCTTCATTTGATACAACAAGAATTTTTGGGTTTTTTTTTTTTTAAAAAATATAAAACGTGTTGCTTTGCCACGCCCTGCAGCACATAGAGAACGCCTTTGTTTATTTGGGCACAATGTGGAATGTGGGGACTGCTGTCACTAAGAGACTGTGACATAGCATAGCAGCGAATTGTGTGTTTCAAGATTTACAGGACATAAATTTTGAAATTACATTCTTGTTGCATGGTTCTTGGCGCATTTGCATGAATTGACAGTTTTATGTGTGCACAGAATCCAAAACAATGCAGAGACCGAGCCAGTGTTGTTGTTATTATTATTATTGTTGCTATGGTTGTTTATTCATGCCGCTTTACTTGTCTTTCTGTTATTTGTTATTGCAATCTACGCAGTTCACATGAATAAATAAACATAAAGCGAATACACGAAGCAGTATGCACTAATATTTTGGCACATTTTTAGCATTGTCATGTAACGATTTATGATATTCCTGTGTTTAAACTTGCGACTTGGCAATCATTTATGATTGTGCATATAAATTAATACGCAAGTCCGCAACTCCAACCAGGACTTTGCCAAACAAATTACGAGTAAATAATCATAGAGTTAATTTATATAAATGCGTTTATATATATATATAATTTGTTGCCATTGGTTATTGGTTTATTTACACTCGATAAGTGGAAATTAATTGGTTGTAGAGTGTGGAATACAATAACAATAAACATTTCCGGGAAATCTGCCTAGTTTACAATTATGAAGTGGTTTTTAGTTCTCTTAAAAATAAAATTAAAATGAATTTAAAAATATTAATTAATTGGTGGTGTTGTTGATGTTCTTCGAAACTACAGCTGCCATGAGAGATTAAATGTTTAACAACCCACTGATTAACCAACTCTTCAGTTGTCTTAACGTCAAATAAGCCTCAACTGTGTCAACAGCTTTGGGCCTTATCAAATGAATCAAATGCTAATAGATATCACTCAGTTGACTTAACAAACATCTTCGGGCTGTGTTTTGAGCGCCAATATGCGATAAGGTATTCAGCATAACAACAAGAACAACTTTGGCGGAGCTAAAAGCACAACACACAGATACACACACAGATACACACACAGACGCGCACACACACACACGCACACTTGAGTGCACATAAGTAGTTGTCAATTTCTGTTTGAGATTTACGTTGCCTGCGCCGTCGGCGAGCACATCCTACAGCACATCCTACAACACATCCTCAGCCTCACACAGCAGGGAGACGTTGAGTTATTAAAAGCGGAAGTATTGTCTCTGCCTGCAAGAAAGGAAACAACACACACATGCACCCACACACACACACACACACGCACATTCTCACACAGATAAAGGAAATTCTCATGCGTTAGCATCTTGTACTTGGCATTATCCTTTCGTTTGAAGTAGGTTTTTCTTGGCAAACTGTTTGCTCTTGTGTCCCCACTTGGCTTCACGGTCTGTGCGAGTATGTGATAACCTAAATATTATGAGTTGCGCTTAGAATTCTTCCCCATGTGCTTGCAGTGCCCCACGGCAGCTTGTTGTAGCCCATGCGAGTTAAAGGACAAGTTGATTGTGACAGGCGTTGAGAGTCGTTAGGGATCTTTTCAGCCTGTTGCTATGAAGGATTAGCCGCAAGATAAATCGCCTACAATGAATTAAGATCCTTCACAATTGAAATCTCTTAACGCTTTTTAAGTCCTGGCTGCCTATAAATTGCTAAAAATAGCAACAGTTTGCAGTTATTTGAATGCGAAATAATGCTGATAAATGACACTCGAATGTTTGCAACAAATAAAGCAATAAATTTGGTCGATAATTGTGTGATAGGATGGTGAAGGAGGGTGGGGAATGAGGCGCAAATTCGGCATACTTCGACACATTTCAAACTTAATTTACCGTAAATAATTGCGGCTTTTAGGTGAATCCAAACAATTGCCAGAAGACAAAAGGCACAGAAGCAGGAGAGCCACGGAGAGAAACGTGTGCAGCTAATTGAAATGTTCTCAACTGGATTTGAGTGTATTTTTCATTCTGACATTTCTCCATTTCCCCATTGTCATTTCAGGCATTGCAGCCACGCGCCTTTGTCGTAAATGCCAATGAGGATATTGGCAACGTGTCTCCCTGTGAAATGGAGTCGATAATAAATCAACTGATGAATCCCAGTCCGGAGTATCAGCTACATGTAAGTCACCTGTTCGATTTTATAACGAGCTGACGGATTTGATCCTTAAGGCAGCAGCTGCCGCAGCTTTAAACTTAAATTGCAATTCAATCTTGCCTAAGCATATCTTCCCCATTCTCTCTTATCCGTATCCCTTCAAGGCCTCCGCATTGCGCAGTCAACTGAAGAATCTGTTGCGGGAAAGTCAACTGGCTGTGGGCGAAGAGCAGCCGTTGGGCGATTACTCCGATTACATGGAGGAGGACAAGCGTTCGGTGGCTGCGTTGGCCGCCCAGGGATTGCTGACTGCCCCCAAGCGCAGTCTGGCCACACTGGCGAAGAACGGTCAACTCCCGACGGCTGAGCCAGGCGATGATTATGCCGATGGTGAATCCGATGAGCCCAGCGAGCAGAAGCGCTACATTGGCTCCCTAGCCAGAGCTGGTGGCCTAATGAGCTTCGGCAAACGCAATGTGGGCACCTTGGCGCGTGACTTCCAATTGCCCAACGGCAAACGCAATCTGGCCACCATGGCACGACTCCAGAGTGCACCAAGCACTCATCGGGAGCAGCCGAAACGTAATGTGGCCGCCGTGGCACGATACAATTCGCAACAGCATCAGAATCAACGCGGCAGTGCCGAGAAACGTAATCTGGGTGCATTGAAGTCATCTCCGGTGCATGGAGCACAGCAGAAGCGCGATGAAGAGGAAATGCTGTTTCCAGCTGCCGCACCCGACTATGCCGATTCCATGCAGAGCTATTGGTGGTATCCCAACTATGCCGGCTATGCTGATCTCGATTGGAATGACTATCGCCGCGCCGAGAAGCGTTTCCTTGGTAAGTTAGAGGTTAAGGGGCTGGCGGAAGGGCTTAAGTCTTGCAGAGGAGCCCTAGAAATTCTACAACTATAACTTATTCCGATGCAATCTCCAATCTGCAATGCTATTGAATCTTTGGCAAGCCAAAGCTAGATTCTCAATCCGCTGTTGATTTCGCACTCTGCACCTAGTTAGGTTATTTACTTAAGCACAATTTGTATATATAAATATATATGCCACCCACCTATCCAATGCACACGATCCTCACAACAAATAGACACCTCAAGGGATCCCGAATTGTTTGGCATTGAGCATGGCAATGATGCCGATGTCGATGCCCTTGCCACGGCTGAGGAGCTGGAGGAGCAGCAACAGCAGCATCAGCAGCAGCAGCAACAGTCAGCATCGCCACAGAAGCGTCACATTGGCGCCGTATATCGATCTGGCTTTCTGCCCAGTTACCGTTATCTGCGCAGCCCCACCGGAAACACCGGAGGTGGCTATGGCGGCGCCGGGGGTCGCTTTAGTCGCTCGGGACGTGCCAGGCAATTTGTATGAGTAAATGGCGATGGTTCGATGTGTGCTGCATAATTTTATAATTTCCCTCACTCATTTCTTTGTTCCTTATCATTTTCTTATTGCGTTCTTACGTGTGTGTGTGAGTGTGTTTGATTTTAATTTGTATCTTAAGTTCTATTGAAGTTACAGTCTGCCTGAAACATATACAAGCGCTGCCGCCTGCCGCCTGTCGCCTGTTGCCTGTCGTAAAACTGCAGCTCGAATGAATGTAATTAAGTCTATATATATTGCATATATTCAGTTCTTAGATTGAAGCATGGGAGCGGCTGCGCTATAAAGTATTTCTTTCTTCCTCCTCGTTGTTAGTTTCCCTCTCCTCTTTCTCTGTCTGTCACTCTCTCTGTCACTCTCTCTGTCTCTCCTTTCTGTAAACTTTGATTGTAGATATTGCAAATCTTAGCTTTTGTAGCTAGGCAGCCTGATGAATGATGAATAGAATGCTGCTGTAAATGATTTCCTGTCTGAGTTAATAGAGCAGGGAAGCCTTACATTTTGTAACACAATAACAATCCAATTTATGTTCACATTTCCGTTAACGAATGCACATTCAATCTATAATACTCGTTTGTACTCAAACAGTTTGCCGCATTGCCTAACGGAAATTCGATTTTCCGTCTGTTTTGGCAAATATGTGTGAACGCCTTCTCCATACTCCTATTCCAATAGAGATAAAGCGTCTAATTTCCGGCATTTTGTTTAGTTGGCAGCTTCAAACACACATTGTGTACATTGCTATGGCTGCAGTTTATTTATTTTTGTGTGGCCTTATTGCTAAGCCATGTGAATTTAGCACATAAGTGATTTAATTCCATGTTTATTCAGTCTTAGGAACAATTTCAATTGCTTGTAAAATGCGGGTTCTTGCTTCAGCTAAACTGTTCCCAGGAACACTTAACTCTACCTAAACCAAAAAGAGAAATTGGAAAAAAAGTAAGTCCGTGTGAAAGCGTCCCTCTCAGCAATTAGGAGAGCTAGAGACACCAAATTTGGCATGAAGCTCCCTGAATAACCCCCCCAGATTGAGTGTATGTTAGATTTGCGATACCTCACTCCCCTGCCCCGTAAATCGCGCCTGAAGACAAAACTTGTACCGCCCACGCCACCCCACGCAGACACTTCTAACTTGGCATGTGCATGGAGAGCACCACATGGAAGCAGTGCTGAAAGTTTCATTAAGATCGGTCCACAAATAAGAAAGAAATCAGAAAAATAAAACTGAAAAAAACTTCCGTTACTCGATTTTTTGCCCCGCCCCTTTTCAAAAATTCCGAGTTTTTTGGTGCGTTTCGTTCGGTTGGAAGGGGTGATTCGAACGGTACAAAAAAAATGTTTTAGGCGGCGGCTGGTTTTTGAAAAAAACGCGAAAATAAAAAAAAAAATTACGAATTTGAAAAGCGCGCGCTGCAACGTTTGCAAAAAGTTCAGCCTAAAAGTATGCACTGATATTTTCAAAGTGATTGCAAAAGTTAAGTGACCCCCGAAGGTATGCTACATATTTATTTGCTCACTTTGCGGCGCGCGCTTTTCAAATTCGAATTTTTTTTTTATTTCGCGTTTTTTTTTTCAAAAACCAGCCGCCGCCTATAACTTTATTTTGTATAAATAAACACTGTGAGAAATTAGGAGAAATTGTAATATTAAGTTGAGCTGAAGTAAATTGTGAGAGGATCGACCATAAATAAATTAAATATATTATTTCTGTATATATTGTTTGGGTATGATGTTCAAATTGTTGCAGATTATATGTACATTTTGAGTTAATTTTGCAAACATGATTGTATTTGAAAGTGTTTGATGTCTGATTTGCACATTGGCATGTTATTCAAGCAGAAAACTCATTGGCATGTTTTGAATTGATGTTTGTGTTATGTAATTTCAGTGCATTTTGATTTGATCTGTTTTAAAAGTACTTCTACGTGTAGGCCTGACAGAACATAGAATATTCACAATAGTTGCATGTGTTCTGGTATAACACATCGGTATTTTCAGATTTTAATTCTTAAACTTCAGACAAGTGTACTCTCTTGTATTAGATTACATATTCATAGTTATTGTATAATCTGTTGAATTATTATTTCTACTCGTGATGTGTTTAACTAATGGATGGATATTTTGGCAACTGCAGGTCGAGTACTACCCCCAACACGAGCGACTGCGTCAACCAATCGCAGCCGTTTGTAAACGATGTTTCCTACCCAATCGACCGATGATGAACTGGAGCGGTGCTGGCATACGCGGTCGTCTGTCCAAAATCTATGCGGATCCTATTGAGACGGTCAGTTCATCGGGAGCAGCAGCGGCACGCCAGCGCAGCATATCAACAAACTCTTTGCCAAGTGGTCCGGCCAGCTCTCGCACCCCTTCCTATCCACCCTTCCACTCGTGGGGCACTCCGCCGCGTATAACAGCACTGCAACGAGGCGTTTATCGACGCAACGGTGAGTCCATGGACAAATACGAATACTAAAGCAAACGAAAATAAAATAAAATAAAAAAATATATCGAGACAATATAATCCAACTATACAATAACAATACAATATTATATCGTATACAAGATAATGTTAATAACGGTTAATACTAGAGTATTTACGATTTTCAATTAACAATTTTCGATTAACAATTTTCAATGTACGAGTAGTTCTTGTCACCGTCACACACACACCTGCAGCACACGCGGCTACGCAGAGCAAATGTAACTGTAATTGTAACACAAATTTGCGGTAGTTTCGGTGCCATCCAATACGTATCTGTAACTATACACACACACACACATATATATATATATATATCTATATATATATCGAAATATCTATATACACCTGAGGTAACTGATGTCAGTGCAAAGCAGATGAACATTTAAATATCAAATCAAAACTAAACCATATCGTAAATTGTTCGTTTATTAATTAAACCCCCAAAAATAAAAGAGAAACCCCAACAACAACAAGTTAGTGCCAATGCCGTACCTTAGAAAGGAAGTGTTTAGCTTAAAACCAATTTGGAACACTCTCAGATCTATTTCCTATTGCTTTAATGTTTCTTAGCTCCCTACAGATTGTATTATTATCATTATTATAATTATTATTATTAAAGATTAACGTTCTATGTGTGTAGTTTTCTACTTATGACAATAATAAAGAACCTCACAGTTAGCCTAAGTTAATAGTACAGAAACGAAACGATATCACGTTATTAGAGCTCGTGTAAACCGAAGAGAATGTTGGAAAAAAATACTGCGTTAAAGACAATAATTAAGAAACTTTGGTAAGAATTCAGCAACTCTGACAATAAATGAATTGACAATAAGAAATCGACCCAAAGATATTAATTCAATAATTTTACAAATTTATTTAACATATTAAAAAGACCCGAAAAAGACAAAAAAAAAATAATAAACATTTAAAAAAAAAGGAACCGAATATATAAATCCTAACTAAAAAAAAAAAAACATATTCAATGTGCGTAATTATAAGTCTGATGTTGTCAATAATTAACTTACATATTGATTTCCAATTAAACGAATTCCAAATGCAAACAAAAACTATATGAATAAACAAATAATGTATTTACATATATAAATATATATATATACGATATACATATTTACTTCGTTTATCTATTTGTCTTTGAGAAGAGAAGATGTTAGAGGCGAAAAAGGCGCTGTAAAAAATATAGTACACACCTATCAAGATGTTATATCCATATACACAATTATATGAAATACCTTTAAATAATACTTACAAACAATATATATATATATATACATACTTATTATCGGTTTGCTCATAAACTATTGAAATTTGTTGTGGTTTCATTTAATTGGTTGGGCCAGGAAGTCAGCAAGTCACAGCTTGAGTTTTGTGCTCGATTTAGATGAACTAATCAACTCTATAATCTGATAATTTCAGAACTGGGTGGTAAGTAGTATATTCAAGTCAATGAATCGAGAATCGCAGTTATAGTGGTATGAATGTATTGCTTTTATTTTCAAGATAAACCTCGTCGTCAGCTTTTTGAACAAATAATAATACGTTTTCTTTCTTTTATCAATAATATCGCGTTGTATTTAAAGTTTAAATAAATATGCTTAGTTGGTAAACACGTTGCCTGCGCCACTGAAAGCCGTGTAATATTAAATTAGAATATTAAATTTAGCTAAGCCAATTGATTTTGCATATTGGGCGAATAAATAGATGCCTAAGATTTACATGTGCCTCTGCTGATAATTAAAATGCATTAAAATAAATTACAACTAACTCGAAAGTCAAATGAGATTTTTCTTTATGTTAAGTGTTGTCATTCTTGTTGTTGTCGTTGTTTGTATTGGTTATGTAATTAACTCATGACCAGTACTTGGCCCCTTGACCTTGAGCGGGCAGAGGATGATTGTAGGCAGCGGCTACATTGCCATGCGCCGCAGCAGCCGCATAATCATTCAACTGATGCTGGGCGACCGCATGGTGAGCTGCCGCCGCATTATAATTGGCTGCCGCCACCGCCGACTGGTTGAGATGGTAGGCGGCCTGGGACCAGTTGGAGGGCGACTCCAGTTTGGAGTAGTTATCGCTTAAATGCAACGAGGGCGAGATCTTTGAGACGCTATCCGCGGTCAGTTTGGAGAAGTCATCAATGCTAAGCTTTGAGTAGTCTGAAATTAGGTGAGAGCATGAGAGCAATTATTAGATTGAGAGAAGATGGAGAAGTGAAAGAGATAGAGATAGAGAAAGAGAAAGAGGCGAGGAGGAGCATTGAGTTTTCTGATTTCTAGTAATGAAGACAAGATGGAAGATGGATAAATAGGGAGGAGATCAAAGTATTGCTAAGTTAAAGCAAGTAGGTAGTGCAAGGCAATTGAAAATTAAGAGGAGGAGACAGAAGTGAATAGAAATAAATATAAAATTATACTAAGAAATATATACAACAAAAGAAACTAAATTTATATTGAAACAAACTATCAAACGACAGTAGAATACAAATAAGAACAAGAGGAATCAGAAGCTGTAGGAAAAGAAGACGGCACTCACCTTGATGATAGTAATTCTGGCCGCCAAAGTGTCCATGCTGCGCAAAGCCGCCTGGGAAACCGTGTTGCGCCGCACTCTGCACCAGATCGTAGCCCCCCATCTGCGTGTGATGATGAGCCGCCGCCGCAGCGGCTGCTGCGCTGTGAGAGGTGGGCGCATGGGCGGTGGTGTGATGATGATGGGTGCTATCGCTCATGCCTGTCGCACCGCTGGCAGTGGTGCCCGCGGCGGGACTATAGCCCGCCATGGAGCCCACACCGAGCGGACCAAAGCCGAGTGGTGCAGCTGCACCGCTGGCCGCAACACTAACGCCAACATTGGCCCCACTGCTATTCATGGGCGACAATCCAGATCCCGAACCGCCCGAATGTTTGCGCAGACGGGCACGACGATTGGAGAACCAGACTTGAATGCGCGCCTCCGTCAAGCTGGTGGTCTGGGCAAGCTCCTCCCTTGTGTAGACATCCGGGTACTGGGTGCGGGCAAAGGCACGCTCCAGCGCCTCCAGCTGCTCGGCGGTAAATGTGGTGCGGGAACGTCGTTGTTTGCGTTTCAATGGAATGCCCGGCTCCGATTCGGTGTCACTGATGTCCGAGTCGCGGCCTGCCAGGAGCCAAGAAAGAAAACAGAGCCAAAAAAGAAGGGTGACAACTCGAACTTTATTAAAAGGCTACTAAAATTATAAACGCTTTGTAAGAAGTCATAAAATTGTTCACGCTCTGCGTTGCCGAATGGGAACAAATAATATATCTAAATCATATTCGATGGGGCCACCGACGTGGTTCTCACTGTGATCGTGTGACCCCCTCATCTTCCGATCATGTGAATTCGAATGTGAATGGGAATGGGAATGGAAATGGGAATGTGGCGGAGCAATGGGAGTGTCGACGTTCACTGCGCGCCATTGCATATTAATTGAATCGTCAGGGAGCGCAACAAATCTGTCAAAAGCCACCGCCACCACCGATCGCACCACAGCTGACGCGATCGGCAGTTTGCTTGAAGTGCTTCAATGGGGGCGTTGCCACAGGCAGCTCGTAAAAGTCACCACAGTTGACAAGTGACACAATATATCAAATTACACAAGAAGATGATCGGCAAGTTGTCAACGAGGCTACGCTGACTATGCTGACTATGCGGACTACGCTGGAAGTATTATATTATGGAAGTACTATGGACTACTATGATGTACTATGGAGGAGTGAGCCAATTAACATCGGCATCTGTTTACGAAAGCAAATGCCGACATTGTCTCAAATCGGCCATGAAGCGCGGCGTGTGGCAGTTCCCAAATTGTTGGTTAGGGTTAGAGTTATACCGGGTGGGATGGAGAAGATTGGAAGAGGGGAAACGGGGGGAAGGGAGAAGGGGCATGCCAAATTATTTGGAGAGCTCATTACACAATAAACTGACAGACGGAGAGTGAAATAGGGTTGGTTTCTTGCTTGGAATTATTCAACACGATCTCTAGATCATTTTTCAAAAGAGTTTTCATCTTCCACACACACACACTTTTACATTCACACACACACACACACACACAGGCAGTGAGAATTGATCCTGCCTTTGTTCTGGCAGCGGAAATACTTTCATTGGTTTCCGCATCGCCTTCAATTAAATTGATTGTCCTTGAAGTCGATCGCGCGTTTGTGTGGTTCCTCGTAGTTGCGGTCAGCAGTTTGCCGCCTTGTAATCCGGTCTAACCCCGAAGTTATTAATTGATTTACTGGACTAAACTAGATTAATATCATTTGTTTGATGAACTTGTTGTGCAGCTAAACAAAAGGGAAATACAGGAAGTGCGAGGAGGCTTCTGGTACAGTTGACAACAGTTGCAAAGGCAAATATCTGAGAGAAAACTAAGTAAAGGGAGTTTGAGCATTGGAAGTTACATATGCAACTTATTCCAGAGCTCAATGAAGTCTTTATAAGAGAATTCGATTACAGCAAGTTAAGAATGCTTTCTGAAGATTGTAATCACGTTCAGTGGCAAAAGATTCCGCAAAGAAGTCTCTGCATTTATTATTAACTGCTTTTGAATGGAACATTGAATCACTCTCAGATACCTGCTTTATAATCTATGTAAATGCTGAAAATCAGATTTGCAGAAACCCATTTCGTTAGCCTCATGATAACACACCCAAAATGCCAGAAGTGAGGGCAGAAATAAAGAAATCTACAAGTCTGGAACGCCCACTGTTTAGTGATTTGAAATCGAAGCGAATACGAAAATTTCACAGGCTTATAAAATATAATATATAAAATGAAAATAAAATACAGAAGTCGGACTATTAATCTTTCAACACACGCAACAATAAAACTTAATTATACGAAACTGGTTCCAAAAACTGCAGAAGCCGTCCAACCAAACTGAACGATATGTGAGAAAAGCAAAAGGCAGAGCGCGAGACTGAGACAGAAAGAGAGAGAAAGAGAGAGAAAGAGAGAGAGAGAGAGAGAGAGAGACGGGAAGAGAGGGAATTAAACATATGAGAAAAAGAAAAATCAATTAGTTTTTAAATGTTAAACAATTTATTAATTTGTTGTTACCAGAAATAAAAAAAAAGAGAATAAAGAGCCAAATCAAACTGTGGTGCTGGCTGGCTGTCTGTCTGGCTGTCTGACTGGCTCTGGTGGTCCAAAAACAATTCAACAAACAAAACAAAAGACCACTTTTTGGCACCACAGTGGCTACTGGTGCTGGTGGTGCTGGGGCTTTCTTTTCGACTGGCCCTATGATAAATTGCTGCGGTTTCGTAATCCAACCCGGGGTATCGATCATATTCAACGACGTTTTGAGCTGCAGTTTCAAACAGCAGGTAGTAAGTGTTCAACACTGTGGACCCAGGGGGGGAGATGAGGAGCTGGGGGAGCTGTGTAGCTGGTGGATAGCTCCACTATGTGGTCAATGGGTGTAGTAGTGCAAATGCCCTTAAACCAATCACTTTTGATAGACTGTCCAACTGTAGAGAGGGCCAAAGATCAATCGACTGTGGCTATTATCTGTGCGTATCAGTGCACATTATTGGAATAGCCCAAGTGGAGAGACCCCAAATAACTGAAATTCTACAGTCATCAATCAACAAGAATCTGACACAATTTAAATTGCCTACGTCTAATAAACTATGCGAGTCTCGCTCTCTCTCTCTCTCACTCTCTCTATCTACCTCTATATATATAAATAACTTGCTCTCTGCAATTGAAGCCCTCCGAACAAAGATCTCGACAATACTGGGCATAAACCTTAAATAAATGAATTCTGTGGATTGTGTGTATATGACATTTTATTTGTGGGGAATGTGAGACGCAGGCCACTGTCAGCTGTCAGCTGGAGACATGGAGACACGCGCAGTTCACGGTTCTGTCACCGGGCAGATTTGGGCAACTTTAGAGTTTCATTTCGGGGCCTTCATCTACAGCCACATGACACATAACATGGCTTATGGGGCGCTGGCAATGCTCCGCTTCAGCCTCAGCCTCAGCCTCAGCTACAGTCTCGGTCTTCAGTATTCAGTCTCAGCTTCGGTTATGTTTTAAGGCTTAAGATTCTTGTCAGCAAAAGGATTACAGGAGCATTAAAAAAATATGCCACTTTTATTTGGAAATTTAACAAGCGTTGATTTGAATTCTTTCTGTTTTTTATTATTTTTTTTTTTTTTTTATATATAATTATTTGCCTTGTTGTGGTATTTTTAATTGGTTGAGCTTTTGTGTCAGGCCTTGAAATTTGAATTGGGTGAATGATTGAAGTTTTTATTGTTCACAATAATTTATATATTATTTTATAAAATTAACTATTTGAATTTTTAGTTAAGTTTTTGACATTTATCTCTGCAAATGCATTTGTAACTAATCGTTTCCATATCTCTTCTACATTCAAAGGAATCGATATATCCAAAATGTCTACTGCCCTTCTGCTCCTACTCTTTTATCTCATTACAAACTAAGACATGCTCTAGCGTTTAAAATCTCATTTCTCTTTTGATATTCCTCAGAGGAAAGTATTAATTATAACCCTAATACGATTCTCTCTCCTTATAAGCCCGCCCAGCCTACAAAATTGTAGTGAAGCAGTATCAGAGAGCGTATAATTATATATCAAATATTTATTTAAATATTTCTACCGAATATATTAACTATAAAGTATCCACAATTTATGCTATCAACGCCCTCGCAATATCAAAGCGTTTTTTTTTTTTTTTTGTAAATACAAATGAGGGGCACATTTAATGCGAAGATGGGGACTCTGGGTTCCGACCGAGAACATTTAAACTAATTTACAAAATTGTTAACAGACGACACAGTAGATTGAGAAGAGACCAAAAATTAGTTATAATCATAATCCGGCGGCAAAAGACCCGATTGTACGGAGCCAGCCCCCCGAAAGATGCAGATGCAAATGCACAGATACAAAGATACAAATGCAGAATGAAATGAAACTAATTTAAATAACAATGCGCACAAACACTTGATCAAAACAAATCCCCAGCGAGATGAGCAGACATGCAAGACAGCGACAGCGACAGCAACGGATACACAGATGCAGATACAAATACAGATACAGATACAGATACAGACACAGATGCAGATACAGCAACAGATACTAACACACTGAAGAGATCGCATTGGGTAGCCCGAACTTGGCTAAAGTGTGATAATACGTTAATAAAATATTTTGTAACTCATCAACACGAACAAGCACAGCGGTGCATCGACGCGACGGCGGTAAAACAGACGAGCCCATTGGCCCCTGGGCCACAATGAGATCAAACGGAACGCACAGGACTCCCTGGTGGGCATTAAAGATGCCGCATAAGATCGGTGCATTTGAAGTCGAAGCGCTGCTTTTGTTAACGTTGACACTTTTTTCGGGCATGAACGATTTTAATGGGTTTTCGGGTCGTACAAATGAGCCACACCATAAGAACCAAAACCCCAGACCATATGCATGATCGAGGGCAGTTTCTCTCTGTATGTGTGTGTGGTTGTGTGTGCATGAAAGTGTTTAGGGACCGCACACATATGCGCTGTAGAAAAGGACCAGGATATTTTTGCGCAATCACCGAAGAGTCTTCGTCTCTCAGCTCGCAGCTCTCATCTCTCATCTTCCATCTCACTTCCCACCACTACAAAAGTCATTTGTCATGTGACACTGCAAGAATGCAATCTCTCTCACCCTCTCGCTCACACCCTCTGTCTCTTTCGTGCCATTAGAGAAGGTGTGAACTGCTTTCGAAGATTCTGTTATGGTTAACCGAACCCGAACTTGAGTTTCATCCAACGCGGCGACCGTTTGTCTTCTGCGGCCATTGCAATGTCTTCTCTCTGTTCTTCTGTGTTGTTCTTTTCTTTCCATTTCTTTCTTTTTTTTTTTTTTTTTGCAAATAATTGAACCTGTTTGTATTTGCGCTAGCCATGGATCTGGATCTGGCCCCTGGGCCCATTGTTGCCGCATTGTCTGGCCAAGGAAAATATTTGGTAAATAACTCTTGGCCATTCCCACGCGTCGTCCTGGCGGCCTCGCTTGATGCATTCATCTATTGTCCTTAGCGCGGCTTTTCATTTACACTAATTGCCACAAGTGTTTTCCTTGACTTTTCTTGTCGGTGTTTTGGCATTTGATTTCTTGTTGTTTTGTTTATATATCCCATTGCTTTTGTTGCCTTTCTTTGAGTGGGCCTTGACCTGACATGGGTTGGGCTATTACCACGCCAAATAATACAAATCGCACGCGTATTTATCAGACACAAGGTCGGCATCACAGACTGCGATCAGTCCATTGTTGCACGCGCTTAGCGAAGGCGTTGCAACATTTAGCGGCAGCGTTGTTGCATCTACAAAACGGGGCGTGCTAATTTCAGCTTTCAAGCGGACCACAATTCAAAGAACTGCGATCTAATATTCCCTGTAATTTTGGCTCTATCATTGATCTATAAATTTCGGCTTATATGGTACATCAAAAGCAAAACTCTGGGAAAGATTCTTAAAATTGTATTTTCCCAATTGACTTTAAAGGGAGATGAAACACTAAACAACAAGTAAAAAGATACACACAATTGCACTCATTAAAATAAAATTGACTCGAATGTTTACTTAGTTCAAGAATATTTATATTTATATTAATATTTATTTATATATAATTTATAATATTTATTATTTATTTTTTGGGGCATTATGAGAGTTAAAACTCTAAGAAGAACAGCCCAAATATTTGTATTTGCCTGCATCATTTAAACTCAGAGAGAATCGTATTTTAATTTTAAATATTTGTAACAGTTTTTCAACATTAATTTGTAATTAGTTTCATAATAAAATATTAAATAATATTTTATACAATAATTGTAATAATATTTTTTAATTGGTTTTTAGCTCAAACGCTTGTCGGCATCTATAAATGAAACTATCAATGCTCCCAATAACATCTTTATACTGTAATATCAATCGCTTTTGATGGATTTTGGGTCCAAACGGCTTTTTGTTTTTGTTTGTCACCAGTAGCTCCCCATCGAGAGGCCCGACGACAGTTGCAGCCCCCACATAAAATTTCTTTTTGTATTTTCAGTTATTATTTGATATTCCACAACATTTCGTTGCTTTTCGGTTGGTGTATGTGTGTGTGTGTGTGTGTGTGTGTGAAAGATCAAAGCCGAACCGCCGCTAAACACAGTCAGCGACAATCAGCCCAGATGAGAGCCAAAGTTTGTTGTCTGAGGGCCAAGAGACGAGAGTTGAGAGTTGAGAGCGTTGGCCCTGGGATTCAGTTGTATAAATTGTACAAAATGAATAAGAAAATCAAACGAAATTATAAGTGAAATACGAGACGAAGAAATATATTTAATAATGCATAATTTTTTTCGGGTGCCACAGCTGAGACCCGACCAGATTCAGGGTAACCTTAACCCTACCGCACGCCGGCAAAGGAGGCGTTGATTACAGACAACGACACACCGACTCCACAGAGCTCCAACTCTGACTGGATGGAGGATGCTCACTGTGAATGTATTTCTGTGAATGTTGTTCCGATTGCGAATGGATGCGACTGACCAGCGAAGTATAATGACGGTACTGCTGCCGCTGCCGCTGCTGCTGCTGCTGCTGCTGAGGTGCATCATTACGTGAATGGGAATAGGATTGGGGATGGCACAGTTGGGGTAAGGGAACGGTTAAGGGTATGGGTAAGGGCATGGCAATGATGATGGGAAGGCGTGCGCTTATTATACGCTTCGACAACATAATGATAGCTCTTGTCTTGAAGTTACATAGATTATATTTAGTAATTGGCATTTGTACGATTTGAAATAGTTAAATGGGTTAGTCATACAGGTGCTGAGAGAAGACTGCGAATGCCGACTAAAGGATGCGTTGAGTTCAAAAAGCCAACGCAGGAGGTGAAGAGCAATTGAATATTCGTATTCTAAATATAAGCTTAGAGTAGAAATAGGGGAATCTAATCAAAGTACAAGTATATAACTGCCAGCTGAGCTTAAGAATCATATTGCAGCATTTTCACTATTCACCTGACTTTCTATTTGAACACTGTTTCACCTGGGCTCATAAAGAAAATTCGCTTCGCAGCAGGATGAAAGGTAAATAAAAACAGGAAGAATTCTATATACAATGTCAGCAGCTCAAGGTTAGAGGACACCCAAAACATAATCAATATTCATTGAGGAAATGCAAGCCACAGCAGACACTATTGGCTGATTGAAAGAGCCAGCCAGCCAGCGTCAAGGTGACAAGGTGTCTGAGACGGCGGCACCCACAGAGCCTTTGTCACAGTTTTGGCCATGTTGTGACAGGAATTGTAACGGCGAATATCAGAGGGCGTCGGCAAACTGGACAATTGGCAAAAAGGCAGACGGGCAGACGGGCAGACGGACAGACGGACATAAGAAGGCATAAGAGCAGGACAGGGGAAAATTCAAATGATCCGTTTGCTGAAAATATATGTCTAATGATGCAACAGAAATTTTCTAGTCAATTTTCTGGCCGAAACTCATAAAGTGGGACTCCTATAACCGAGCGGGGCAACAACGCTTTGACCCCCGCCGATCGTTTATCGAATGACTTTGCATATTTAGCATGATTATTGGCCCCGTCCAGAGTCTGAGTGAGTGACGGAGTAGGAGTCGTAAATAGAGTCGGAGCTCAGACTGAGAGTCAGAGTCAGCGTCAGTGTTAGAGTCAGCGTCAGCGTCAGAATCTGAGTCGAGGTCTCACGCAATGTCTGTGAAAACCGGGTTATTAGCTGTACGTTGCTAGAGAATCTCGAGTCTCCAATATCGAATCTTGAATGTTGTGTACATTTTTGATTCTCAGGTGTCATCATCTACACCTATTTGGTGTGTTTGATTTGTGTTTTGGACTCTGGGCTGTTGTGTTTGCCAACAACAACGAAACGATCGTTATCGAGCGATCGATCGCCTCTACGAGGGCAGGCAGATCTATTGTAATATTTTGAGCGGCTTTGATTTAAGTTTAAGTCGCTCGTTCTAAGACGATCAAAGCCAAGATGCCGACACACTTTGTTGATTTGAGCAACAAATGATTTGGGAATGATTTTTCGAAATTACTCGCACATATCAAATAAATGATGTGTAATTTTTGTAGCACGTTTTTCATCTTTAGACCCATCAAATTATTGTACCAAATAGGTGAGTATCTCTTGCAAGCGAACCATAACTTACCGCCAAGTATCCCGTGTATCGTATAGTCCTTGCGTCCATCCTCGCTGCTCCGATCATTCCCTCTCAGCAATCGACTGATCGATGATGTTGATGGCGGATCTGCAAAGCCCTCCTGTTCCCAATTAATGGGGGAGCACGGGAGTTAGGAAAGTAATCAATGAGATGTATGATATGTATTTTGTAAATATCACAAGCAATGAATCTGTAGATTGGAACTGTATCTTATCTAAATGAGCACTGGATATTGTACCAAATAAAGCAAACAAATCCAATTAAGATAAGCTCTCGCCGCGTAAATACGTCTGGGCTACCGGTTAGGCCTATAATTTATACGATATGTAGACGGGTCGCTTTGGGGTTTCGGTTTGGATTTAGGTTTTCTATTTTTTTTTTTTGGGATGAGGATTTACGCTGCACTTGGAGCAGTGACATTAATTCTACAGTTGCCCGGCAGCTGCCCACTTGGTGTTTGGACAATTTTCAACTTGAATCCCCCATTCCCTCGCTCTCTCTCTCCCTCTTTCTCTCTCTGCTTGTAATCCAATTAGGAGAAATGTCAAGCGTCTGCGGCAAGCCCTGAGAATTTGTCCGAGTGTCACGTGTTACTTTAAATACCACGACAGATCACAGGTGTGAATCGTATGGCATTTAGCTGCCGAGCTCAGGGAAAGAGTGCGGATTTCTACAGCGACAGACTGTATGTCTCATAATCCTTTTCAACATATTATTCAACTTGTTGCTTTAATTAAGTTTCCTTTATGAAAAAGTAATTTTCTTGTAAGTAACTTAATAATAAGTACAAATAAAATGAACTGCAAATATTTATGAAGAGTTTAAAGTGTTTCCAATGAAATAAAACTAATTAATTAATAATTTAATATGTCAATGAAATCAATTGAAACCTATGTGAGGTAAGGGTTCACTTTTTTATGTGACAACACCTTCTGTTGCTCGTGCCACGTATTTCACAGATACATGAAATCAAAATCAAATCAAAACAGTTCAAATCAAGCTAATTTCTCATGCAATGCAACCGAAAACTGTCAGTTTTCATTAGAGCAACACGTCGACTTCTACTTCAGCCTAAGTTTCAGTTTCAGCTTCAACTTCAACTGCAACTGCAACTTCAAAACTGAGTTGCAAGCTAATCGCTGTAGAGCGAAGCGCAACTGTGTGACGCGAGACGAGTTGTCTGATCTCTGGAGTTGAAGCTGGCGCTGGAGTTGCAGTTGCAGTTTGAGTTTGAGTTTTGAGTTAGAGTTCAACGTCAGCATTTCAACTGGAGTGGCATGTGCCGTAAACATTTCCATGATTAATAATAATAATAATAATAAAAATATTTTAACGTCCAGCAATAGCCGGCCAGGTAATGTTTTATAATTCCTGAACGAACAATGGTGCCACAACTGGCACCTCATAGACATGATCCAGACGCCGCTTAGAGCCGGAGACAAACATGCAACCAAAACTGACATATTTTCCAAGTTGGGCTGGGAACTACGCTTCAGTTTGCTGTCTGGTTAGCTGCTCCAGCTACTGGCTCTTATTTCTATTGAATGTGTCATGAAAATGACAACAGCAACAGCAACAACAACAATAACAAGAGTTGCAACAGCAACAGCGAAAGCAACAACTGAAATATGTTTTGATTTTCAACTAGACTCTGCGTTATTTATGAGTGTTGCCCCATTGGCAATGGTTGGCTCTGAAAATGGTCAGTTTGTGGTGCCTACCAGTTGGTTACCAGTTGGAATGTGTGACAGCTTATCTTGTAGGAACTGACAACTGGAGCCCGTCCCGAACCCGTTCAGACGCCAAAACGTTGCCCCCGACTGAGCGACACCTTTTTATTTTTATTTTATTTCATTTCTTGATTTCTGGCTGCACAAATTCAATTGAAATTTAATTAATTAGTTGACAGTTGGATTGACACTTGAGCGCGCTGTATACGAAAGTATTTTTTCTAAATATATTTGGGCTTTGTTATGTTTTTTTTTTTTTTATTCTTTGGGTGAGTGACAGGTGTGGTTCTTCTCGGAAATCAGCAGTTCGTCAAGGAGAATGCAATAAGAGTTGGGTCCTTGTCGGTGAAAGCCCTTCAAATGATGATATTACGAGTGTGCAGAAATGATAGCAATAACCTTTAATTTATTGCTCGTTATTCAATGCAGGCATAATTAGAGAGTTGAATAGATTGTCTTTTTTGTTGGAATTGCACTTGAACATTCAATCAATGCTAAATTTAATTGCAGTCAGTATCTTTACGATGGGAACTTGAAACCGACAATTAATCAATTGACTACAAGCATTGATTTATGCAATGAATACTACCAGCTGAATCACACACGAGCATTCAAACACAAACTAACCCAAGCGGCTTAAGATCACAATCGGAATCAAACTCAACGATCAAGAGGATCACAGCAAGAAGATCAGCGGATCTGGCCAATGGCGTATTCTAATTAAGCGTGAAGCGCACCTGGAGGCTCTTTTTACGCCTACTGCCAACCCATGCACAGCACAAATAAACAAGACAGAGACCGACAGCTAAACAGCCAGAGAGAGAGAGAGAAAGAGAGAGAGAGGAGAGAGAGAGAGGTGCAGATGCACAGATCCAGATACACTCAAGATGTGATGCAATGTAAGTACGCGATTTCTTGGCCCGATCGCATCGATGGCCGCTTGAATTGGTATCGCCGCATAAACTGTAACTAATTGCGGCTTCAAATAAAGAGCAAAACAGGCAGAAGACATGAGCCGCTAAAGGCAAAACCAAGAGTGTGCAGCAGAAATAGGGGGGACGCAGCGCGGGCAAAGGGGGGAATTGCCTCTGATCAGTAGGCAGCAAAAAAAAAAAAAAAAAAAAAAAAAAACATATCAGGCAAAACACTTGGTCTGCTCCCCAAGAGCAAACAACATTGGCGTAGGTTCTGAAATCGTTTCTCAAATCATTTTTCATATCGCCTCGTGGCGATTATCGTGTTTTTATTTCACCAAAATGTATATTTATTATTACTTTATTTTATTTTATTTTATTGTATATTTTTACGCTAATTTATGCCTAAATAATGATGTTGTTTGGCGTTTTGTGTGTGGGGTGCTCAGCTTTTGACATATTGAAACCCTTGAGCTTTTTTTTATGCAACCCATTGAGACGTGACTTGAATTTGCAATAGTTTTTAGCCTATAGATAACATACACTGAGAGAAAACACAAACATTGTTCGTTTGGCTGTTGTGTCTAGAGCTTTTCTAACAACTGTATCAATAATTTCAGCAATAGTCTTATTCCTAATTGATAGATCAGTTTTAACTGCAATTAAATGCAATACTAGATAATATATCGATGGTTTATTTATCTCTACAACTCTTTAATATTCTTTATTATCGAATTATAGCTGCACAGTCAAAGCTCGCTATTGATCACTTTATTTTGCTAAAGTAGACAACAAATATGGAGTTGCAGCTTCATCTAATGTAAATCGAAGGCAACCAGAAATTTCCTTTAGTGTATTCAGCACCGTTATGTGCAGTTTAAGGTAACTGATTCTTCGACATGTTACTTGGCTTGTTGCTTCACGTTAAGATGCGTGTCAAACCGGAAGTTTAAGAGCGCTTGCCAAAGGGCAACAGCGTCAGCACCTTGTGAGCCGCAAGGATAAAACAGAACCGAACGGAAAGGAAAGGAAAGGAGGCCATCACGACGAACGTTGGCGTTGGCTCATGGTTAAATCGATTTGTTAACGGTTTGGGTGGCATTGCGAAAAATTTGTCGTCGCTGTTGTACAACAAATTTGTCAAGTTGCCAACGTTGTCTTCGGCCCAAATGGCAGACAACAGCATATGCAAAAGGGCCGAAAGAAGTTGCCGGCAACGTGCCATAAACAAAGCCAGCGGGTGGCCAGAACCGACCTGGACTCGGACCCGAGTGTGCCACGTGACTTTTCGGAAAACGGAAGTAAGCCGACGACTTTTGATTATGTTTGTATTGCCGCTCAGAATGGACATAATGCCATGTGGTTAGAGCTACTGGGCGAAACTGCAAATCCCTAACCTATTTATGCTGTCACATTTTATTGCTTCCTGTGCAGGTGCACAAATCGACAGAGAGACAGAGGGACAGAGCGACAGATGATAATGAGAGAGGAGAGCCACCCACTGTTCACTCACCTTGATCAGTTTCTCGCGTATCTCCCAACTGAATATGCCGGGATTCTCCTTGCGCATCTCATCGATGCGTCCTTCAATCTCTGGTGAAGTTACCTTGGGCTTCGAGCCACCAATCACACCCGGCCTTATCGAGCCCGTCTCCTGGTAGCGATTCAATATCTTGGACACACAGCCATGAGAAACCCTTAACTGTCGCGATATCACACATGGCCGAACCCCGCTGGCGGCCATTTCCACGATTTTCAGACGTATGTGATTGGGCAGCGGGCGACCATTGATAAAGACGCCTCCGAGCTGATTGACGCGTCCTTGACCTTGAAATGGAAGAAGGCATAGGAATATTAATGCGTAAAACAATTTCATAGGCTTTATAAAGGGTAAAGTCTTAATACAAATGAGCAAATCGGAAAGTCCTGAAGTTAATTTAATTTCTATAATTAAATGCCGATATTTCGGCAGGAAAATTGACAAAAACTTTACAATCTGCTTTAAAAAAGCTTACGTATATATATTTATATTAAATAATGGTTAAATATTATTATTTCAATATTTATAAGAATGATATGGTCAACAGTTAAATAAATATTCCAAACGAAATTTAGTTTTTGCAAATTAACTAAGCTTAAAATATGATTTATAGAAAATAATTGCATTTTAATGAATTAACTATATAAAAATGAAGTTTGTTAGAATATATAGATTAGAAAAGATATTATTTACTCCATCCTCTCCACTCTGTAAATTACTCCAGTTGCTAGCTTACCTTGAAAAGGATAACCGGCAAATAAAGGTCGCAATGAATTGGCGCTGGACATATCCATAATTGAGTTTTAACTTAGAAACTATGTTTGAAGTTGGCAGTACGAGAAGATTGGAGCACAAGTCAAAGGATTAAGTGGGTCAATGCATGGGGTCTGAATGCACACGCACTCACGCACACACACTCACACACTCAAGGCCCAAAGAACGCGAAAAAAACGGCAACAAGGCACAAATCACATGCTGGCCAAAAGCTAATCACTGAGTGAGGTTGCTGATAACAGTGACTATACAATGAAACTGTAAATGCGCGCACGCGATTTCCGACGGAAGGAAGCGATGCACGACGTTAACGCTGACGTTGACGTTGATGTTGATGTTGACGATGATTCGAATGGATGTTGAGAACGCGACGTGGTTTCTCGTTTCTTGGAATTGCGCGCGCTCGCAACGATCAAACAGCACGAGACTTGCAAAGCAACTAAAGGCATAAATTAACGAAGGCCGGCCGGGCGACGAATGCGACCGACAATGGGATCGCGGTTATAAACTGGTTTCCACCAACAGCACAAGCACCCAACACACACACACACACACACAGACGCAGAGAAGGAGAGAGAGTGAGTAGCGCATAGCTTTCGCGTACGCCCTTTTGTGCTGCCTGGCGCCACAATATGGCAACGATCAAAAAGTTGCCAGACATAGCGAGAGCGCGAGCGAGATAGAAAGGGAGAGAGTGCGGTCTCTGCTCTTACGTGCGCTTTTATCGAATGGACCATGGGCAACGCCTCTGAGCTGACTGCGCACGCTGATTGGCTGGCTATCTGGGGCGGTTCGCGCTCAGCGCTTTGATATCAACAACAATAATCAACAACATCAACCCCCTTCCCTCTTGCTATCCGACGGCATCATCAGCGATCTTTCTGCAGCTGTCACTAGTCCTGTCATGGCTGCTGCAGCGCGTTCTCTCTGTCTCTCTCTCTTTCTCTCTCTCTCTTGTGCCCTCTCTCTTGTGAGCGGCTATTGTTGTTGTTGTCCTTGTATGTGACACTTTTGTATAAATGGATGACTTTTGTCGTTGGCAGCCAATTAAAGCGTGAAGGCTGCCGGCGGCTGGCGGCTGTCGGCTGGCAAAGCAATGGGCACATGGCGCAGGGAGCAGGGAGCAGGGCAGGACGGAACGGAATGGCACAGGATAGAACAGGACACATGGCCACCGTTCTTACCTTTTGCGCATTATATTATCAATCTTTCCGCTTGGCATTTTAGCACCCACGGTGTCGTGTGTGTGTGTGTGTGTGTGTGTGTGTGTTTGCGTGCGTACGTGTGTGTGTATGTTTATGCCATTTTTTTTCTTTATCTATTTTTTTTCTGTTGTTGTTGTATTCATTTGCAATTTTTCTGGGTTGTTAGTTGGGTTAGGTCCAAGTCCAAGTCGACATAGACATTGCGTAGTTCCCGCATTGTTGTTTGTCATCATCAAGTTTTATGGGGGTTCCAGTTTCTTTAGCTTGTTTGGCTTATCCTGCCACCCTGGCAACATACACAATAGAAGTTCATGCCTATTTACGTGCAACGTCCTGTTTGCCCAGACATCTTTTAGCTGAGAGAGATTCCCATTTTGTTTATCTAACCCCAGTGCAGCGTGTTGTTGCTGTTGTTGCTGTTGTTGCCGTAGTCATCGTTGTCGTTGTCGTTGTGTAGATGTTTCGTTAGCAGATGAAAGTTATGATGAGTATATGAGTTATGATTGCTACGGTGATAATAATCTAGTATGCTTTCAATATAACTCTATACTTTCTGACAGATTTATAAACCAACAATTGTCATTATTATTAATGCTTATTAATGTTCAGTATCAAAGCAAGAAATCTAATATTTAAGCAGAGACTCTATTAATTAGACAGAAACTTCATCTGGATCTTTTGAATAGCCTCTCTAGGTGATTTACAATGAAGTAATCTGGGGTCTATATATCTGTACTTACTATACTAACTATAAAGATAATACTACCTTACTGTTCACTTTTCTGGTTTTCATTATAATATTCATAATAATATTCATTATATTATGTCAGCCTGGCCAGTTAAAGGCGGGTTTTCCTTTGCAACCCTCAGCTGCAGAAGTGACTTACCCGATATACAAACATAAAAATCTATCAACAGCCATTAATTGCCGTCGATTTCGATATAGAAATTTGGGAACGAGAGTCACACCTGGTCTTCGTAGATGGAATTTTGAAAAATTGTTAAACCAAAAACCGAAAACTGTAAACTGAAAACTGATGAACAAAAGCCAAAAGCATCGAAAGGACATCATCATAATATAAAGAATTAAGCGTGAAGTTTACGCATATTAAGGATACGCACATGCGAACACACGCCGCCTGCATCTGGCTAAAGGAAAACCAATACAACCAGCCCTGAAAAATGGCCGTACAAAGTGTGAGAGTGTGTGTGTGTGCATGTGAGTGTGTGTGTGTGTTTCTGTATGAGTGTGTGAGTGTGTGGCAGCAGGCCAAATGCAAATGTGCTCCATATAGAAATTGAAACTGAAATTGAAATGAACATTTTAGGTAAATTGAATTGAGCGGAATGAGCCTGTCAGCCTGTAAAAATACCAATAGAATCTGGATATGCGTCCTGCCTGCTGAGTCCTCTGGCGCGGCCAACAATTGTATATGCTCTCAGCGCTAATCAGCATAAAATTCGGATGCTAATGAAGCGTTGTGCAATCCGGAGCCGAGCACTTGAATGCACTCGCCATGGCTCATCTGCATTCCGAATGCCAATGCAAATGAACCAAAGGACATGCCAGGACCCACTATTAATTCTCTGCCCTATAGCTGTGTCTGCCTCTGACAGCGCAACCACAAACTTGGTCACGATAAACATGACAAATTTCCTAATTTGCCTATTGACAGTTTTCAATTATTGGAATTCCTCAAGCGTGGCTCTGCCCCCCGATGCTCTGACCTCTTCCCAAGCGATAAACAGTCAAATTCAATTCTCTTCGTTGTCCCGACGAACGGAAGTTCCATGGTCCTGTGCTCCTGTGGGTGTCGTAAACTGGCTTCCTTTTCGGTTTGAGCACACGTGCTTGGAAATTGAAGTTGATGGACAATAATTGGATAGCTGAGCAGGAACTGTAATTGAATAAGTTAATGCGATTAATAAGCTACAATAACTAACAAATGTATTTCAAATGTTGTACATACATGTTGTACATTCTGTACATTTTTAAAGTAACCGCAAACATATGAAAAGTAATTTTTTAAATATTTGGTAATAACAAATTCTCCTCTTTAAATTCTATTCTATGAACTCTATGGTATTTCCTATGAATTTCCTAGTACAATCCTTTACTTATTTGAAAATCCTTACAGTTAGTTCTCTCAATCAACTGCTTCTGTGGCGACCACACATTATAATGAAGTTCCACTTAATGATCCATCACAAACCGTTAGATAAACTGTCAACAAAACTCTGGAAAAATACTCAGTAGTATTCAAATCTCAAATGTCGCCAGTAGCTGCAAGTTTCTGGGCAAAACAAACAAATTCGTGGGACAAGTTGGAAACCCTTGGCAATAACATCAAATATTGAACAACCTGGAGATGAACACATGACGGATTGCTGTTCCAGCTGGACCAGGACAAGTGAAAATTAGACACACACACACTCACACACACACAGAACTGAGCAGGACAATTGTCAAACAGTTTTCACTCCTTCATGCTAAATTTGAGCGTCAAACAATCGGAGTTGAGATGCTGTCCCGCAGGACTTGGCATGAGGCAAATAACAACAGATGTGCAACTGGACGTACAGCGGGGTGCGGTGTGCAACGGTAGCACAGCAAGTGGCTATAGATGTGTTGCGAGTTTGTGTCTGCAAGGACATTTGGCTACTCTTTACCAATTCGGTAGTCATAAACAAACTCAAACACAATACCAAAGTCAGAGCCAGAGTCAGAATCAGCGTCAAAGTCAATTGGAGAGGCAGAGGGTCCATCTCTTCTGGGAAGCCCGATTGAGTCTGCCACTTTGGGCACGTCTCGAGACACTCCAGTTCCAGTTACGACGTTTTTTCATTTTTTATGATCCTTCCTCTTTGAATGAATTTGAGTGCTTGCATGTACTTAAACTTTTACAGCCTCCTATGATGATCTATACACTAAATTCTCACTTTCAAATGGCGACAAAATTTACAGCCCATAGTAAATCATTGGCACGATGCGGATGCTGATGCCGATATCGAACATGTGCTCCATTTCAGATGAAAGACACTTGGCATTGCATTTTAACACATCCATTCACATCAATGCTTTTGGGGAGAATTCGATTTTTGCTGTTTTTTTTTTTTATCGCAACGTTTATTGATTTCAGTATTTCGTTTATGGACACCTAATTGGGGGCTTTGTATGCTCAATATTATCTGGAAAATGTCCAGAAAGTGTTACCAATTTCGTTTTCACACATTTTCGCCTGTATTCAGCAATTCAATTGAAAACGCTTTGTTAGAATTGATCTTTTGACTGATTTTGCTATTTATGTCGTTGGTTCTTATTTGATCTTCTGCCTTGTTGCTTGTTCTTTTTCTGAATTCAGATAATCTATTTATATTTATATTTCAGCTTAAAGTTATTGTTCTTAAAGTATCACTTGAATGATAGAATATATGTGTAGCAAACAATTAAATATTAAACTTTCATAATCTCGTAGACTAACTTAATACTTTTCCTAATAATAAATATTAACATAATAATTATTGAACAGCATTTAAATTAAAGAATATTAATATTCATTGCTTAATTAACTTACAAAGTGAATTCTACACAACAAATGCATTACATTTTTGCACAAAATAATAAAAACACACATTTACTTAACGATAACTTTTCGAAGATAGTATCATAAATGAACGCTGCAGTCCTGTAAACCTTTGCGGTTGCTGTGAATAAGCCCGAGGGACTAGAAACTTATGTAAATTTAGTCATCCTACGTCTATGAAATGGAGTTTGCCTGTGGAGAAAAATAAAAATAAAAATAATTTCAATTTCATTTGTCATTTCGTTACGTTTGCTCTGGCACACCAAAGAGAGGATGCTAAAAAGCGAAAGGGGGGACTGTGGCAACATAAAACTTAAAACTTTTAACTGACTTTGATGGATCCGCCGGCAGGAAAGGTGTATGTGTGTGTGTGTGTGTGTTAAACGTTTCGCTTAAATGAAGTACCCAAAACTCAATTTATTTGCAATTAAATTGTGAAACTAAAAAAAAATGTATGCACGGCTTTTGAGTCGGTTTTTTCTTGGCATTGTCCAGCCGAAAAGTCTGGAGCTCGTCGACAACATTGCCAAGTGGTGCCAAGTTCCCAGCTGCCCAGTTTGTTGAGTTGGCCAAGTTCCCAGTTGTGTGTTAGCCCACTTAACGGCAAGTGCGTTAGCGGCTTTAGCTTTTGATCTTGTGCCCGCTCGCACGCACGCTCCATGCTCTTACGCTCTCTCTCTCCCTCCCTCTCTCTCTCTCTCTCCCTGTCGCTCTCACATGGTATTTTCTTGTATTCTATCTCATTCTCTGTGAGTGGCTGCAAATCCATCTCATCTCATCGTATTGCATCGCATCGCATCTCATTTGAAAGTCGGGTCGCTCGACCTGGCCAACGGGCCAACGGGCTGACCGGCTGAATGGCTGACTGGCTATATGTCATTGTAACATAAAAGTTCAATTTTAATTGCCGCGCTTGACGTGCTCAAGGTATTTGGCTTGGCATTTTTACGATCACTTTGGCAAATGTGCGCTTCAAAGCCATTTCAGTCAACTCCAGCTGTGATCTGCAGCTTCTTTGACTCTTTTTCGGCTGCAGATCTGTTTGCCAGTGACTTTTGTCGGCCACTTTGTCCAGTCACTGCACCCCCCCAATCATCCCTCTCTCACTCTGTTTATCCATCTCTCTCTCTCTCTCTCTCTCTCTATCTCTTTCGCTCTTTCCCATGGCAGCTCTGCCCTACCCTGTAGGCTCGGTGTCAAGTCGTTAAAAACGTCAGCGTTCCCGTCAGTTGTCTTTTATTTTTGTTTGCGACGTTCCAAGCATGGATTTTGCATATGTTCATTTGTTTATATGACTTCGACTCGACGTCGACTGCGGCCCCGGGGCAGAGGGCGGCCTGTTGCAGATTGGCACTCAACTTAAGCGATTGCAAATCCGTAACTCATTCGCGTTCTTTTTAAATACTCGCATACAAATTTTTATATTTGTTTCGTATATGAGTTTGTGTTTTGTGTGTTGTGTGTGGTGTGTTGCGGCTGTATTTGTTGTATTTGCTGTGCAACCTTCAGTAAAATTACTGAAATTGCCAAATTGCATTGTCTGCATGTTGCATGCACCGCATTTTCCCACACGCTCACGCATCGATCAACTTTGGGGCCTCTGGGAATGGGATGAGAATGTGCCAATGTGTGTGTAAGTATGTGTGTGGCTAACTGACCTGTTCAACTGTTAACAAACAGTTTACACTATGCAAAATCATTGAAGTTTTAGACGAAATTACATAATATTATTATTCTGACAGATGGAAAATTTTTTAAACAAAGTGAAACTCTTTTAAAGGCGTCAAGGAACTGAAAATATATTTGATAAATTTAATACATTTATAATAAATTATTCAGAATATTTATTACTTACAAAAATATGTGTAAGTGGAAGTTTATGAATGAAATTATAATAAGTTCAATAAGTTTCATTCACATTTATGTTTAAATTTCTTTATTAAAGACTTTACTTTCCTTAGGAAAATGTAGTAGACAAATCAAAGCTTTTCTTATTTGAATATTCTTATAAATATTACATTCTTTAATTTCTCTTCTCATTCACTGTAATATACTTATGCATCAGCTCAGTCTACATGCAATATAAATCTTTAGTTACCATAATAAGGTATCAATTACTCAGAGATTACGTCTGCTAACATTTTCATAAGACTTTTTGCACAGTGTCTGCCATATATCTTCGCATCAATAACATAAATTAAAAACGCAGTGAAGGCCAACTCCCCGCGGCATTGCTTTGTGCAGGCTGCTGACACATGAAACACCCCTTTGTGGCCGTCTGGAGCTGGCTGGAGCAACTTCAGTAGACTGTATGTCGTCTCCCACATGGTGAGCTGAGCCGGCCCGCAGTCTCGGACTTAGACTCGGCAACAATTTGTTGGCCACATTGCGAATTCCGAATTCCGAATTGCATAGAGTTTGCAGTTCGAGGGTGTTCTTCAGCGGGGCAGTTCGTTATAATATATTTAATGGCAGGCAACAAGCGAGCGCAGGACAGACGCAGATGCACTGGAGGTAGTGCGTCATCAATGTCGAAGTGTTGAGTAATTTGCTAAACATGCAGCCCACATACTGAGGGATTGAGTAAGATGCAGGAGAGAGAGAGAGAGAGAGCAGGGCAAACGGGGCAGCCCCAGCCGATTGCAAGTTCTCGCAGATTTATGATGACGGTCGGCGTTTTTGTGTTTATCACTGGCATTGGCCATAAACATTTTTTAATGCAGTCGAATGCGTTTTTAAACAGCGCATCTTAAATCAAAGATCTGTGGGCACCGACTCAACTTGTAGCCAAGTCGCAATTCCACCGTCCGGCTGTCAATTTCCGGCGAAAACTGCGTGCGGCTTTCTGCAGATAACTAAATTAACACAGCATAGGGCAGCAGAGGCGTCATAATTGTGGTGTATCTTGACTGGTTGGGCGTGGGGGCGTGGCTCTATGTTATGTTTGCCACGCAACAGGTGACACAGCGTCTGGCAGTCAAGGACATGCCGCGCACTAACAAACCATTAACACCCGAACCGCAGAACACACACTGAAAGATACAGATACAAATACAAAGATAGAGATACACATATATATACAGTGACAGAGAGAGGGAGATTGAGCTACCTGTTGGGCAACTGCGCGGTAGGTCCTGTCTTTTGTCGCATGATTAGAGCCCATTACAAATCGTAAGTGTTACGCTATAGACTCAACTCGATTCGGCTCGACAGAATGTCTGGCAGGTGGTCTACGAGTTGCTAAATAGACTTGTCAAACTGTGCCAATGATCGATTTGATACGCCAACTTAGTCAACTTCTGGATGCGGATGCAGATGCGGATGTATCTGTGTGTCCTTCCCTGGCGTTGCCAATCGCTTTAGCAGCGCATTTTAGTCTAAACATACAAACAAATTTACAGATAGAGATACAAATACAGATGCAGTAACACTAATAGATACGGATACGCAGCAGTTAGAGCTAGAGCTCTTATAGGTGTTGCCCAAAATTCTTAAAATTCCCAAGAGGTGTTGCCAAATTATGCTAATTAAATGAGCCACCTTAAGGCAATGGGTTTGGTTACTGTTTGTTAGCTTTTGCATCTTCAAGATACAAATTTACATACTATAATCGCACATTAGATATATTTTAATGTCTCTCTGCCACGTTTGAAGCTGCGTTGATATGTTAATTGTCCATTTGACGTTTCGTTTTAGCTGATTGTGAATTGATTTTGGACGCCCACTAAAAACTGAATTTAATTTAAATAAATATGCAAATGTAAATTGGTTAACAATAAATGGATTCTGTTTGATTATATAAATACAATATATTAAGCAGCAATAATTGTAATTATAAATTACGCAAGTTATAATTATAAATGAATGAAAGGCTATGAACAATTCCCAGTAAGTATAATAAAATATGTTATGTATTTAGTTTTAAAAATTTCATTTAATTTATAGGAGAGCTTGCGGCAACTTCAAACAATTGGCTGAAAAGCAATCATAGATTCTGAGAAAAATAACATCAATTAAATGCAAAAATGGCGCAACAAATCAAAATCGAATTACAACAACTAAAGATAACATGCAGCTTAATTATTCACAGTCGACCCTCGCCATCAAGAAGAGTCCAAAATGATTGCTAAACAAAACAAAAATAAAAGAGTAAAAGCTGCCGCTGTCATTTTTTATTATTTTTTTTTTTTTTTTGATATTGATAAGTTGTCGGCACGAGTCGAGGGCTTAACGGCAAATTGTGGCTTGATGCCACAATTATAACTGCAACATGAAAACTACGCGTATTGATAAATTAATAACTAAAGTCCAAGTTGGACCACAGCGCTTTGACATGTGCCGCCTGATCGAAACTCCACCTGCCGTTTGCCGAGAATAATTGAAAATCACGCTGTCCAATTGCCACTTCTATGGCAACCAAGGGAGGAGCAGAATGAGGGGGTCTCTGCTCCGGAAAAATCAACAAAAATGGAAATTGTAGCCAATCGATTTTGGTGGGCTGACTGGAAAAAGGCAAGTGAAGAAAAAAAACAGAAACAAAAAACTAGAAGACGTGTCTGGAAATGCGTCTTTAATTAGTAGAAGAATCAATTCACAAAAGTTCAAAACCAAATGGCAGCCATGTAACCTTTCGATAATTATTTATTTTCCCATTTTCACATGGCACTTTCTGGCGATAATTTCGGGAACGGTGGCTGCCTCACTCAATGCAATGCAGAACTAAAATGCATTACCAAAATCCATTTACTATGGAAAATAAATCAAACGAGAAAGCGACTGAGATACTGAGCTGGAAGAGAAAAGCGTTTGTGGTGCTAACCAAAAGTGAAAAACTGCCTCGAATGCGTCTATTTATTTGTATTATTTATGTATTTGTATCTGTATCTAAACTGAGTACTTCTCTACTTTGTATGCAACCCTGAGGGACAGAGAAGGAGAGTGCGAGGCAGATAAAGAATGAGAGAGAGAGCGCTGCTTTGCATCATCATCAGCAGCAGCATCAAAGGATTGATTACGTTTCGTGATTATTTGGTTTATGACTATGTCGGTGGTTTCTCCTGAGAGAGAAAGAGAATGAAAGAAACAGAGGAGAGAACTAGAGAGAGAGAGGGAGTCAGTTGAGCGTCTGAGTTTTCCTGAACATGCTAATATTTCAATGTCAAATTAGTTGTAATCAAAACGTGATAAATATGTGAATTATGTAGAAAATATGGAATTTATGTTAGCATGCATAATTGAGCACGTTATCAATGTAATGCTACAGAGATCGGTAAAACAAATACAGTCTCAGATAGCACATAAATAAACAGATAACAACAGATAATTAAAGGAATAAAGCAATATATTAAAGTAACAATTATCTATAATATATTAATATTAAATCTAAAAGTAAATAATATAGAAATGATATGAAATATGTTATAAATGTAAATATAAAAATGTAAATAAATAAAACACTAATAAATAAAGTTCTTCGAGTATTAAAAAGCACAAAAAATAACTGAAAATGCATAAATATAATAATAAATATATTTATTATATTTAGAGAGAATTTAATAAAAAATAACTATAACTATTGAAACTATGAATATATTGAAAAATATATTTATAAATAATAAATAAATAAAATAAAATAATATAAAATAAAAATAATGAATATGTAGAAAACCTTGAAAACTATGAATATATTGATAAATATATTTATAAACATTTAGAAATAGAAAGAGGCTGCAAATCAATTCAACGCTCCTGGCCTAATGTTGCAGCCTGGCAGCAGCTCTATTAGAACGATTTCTATAATCAATCTGGAGCAGATTGATTAGGTGTGCTGTCGGCAAGCCTTTCATTAGGTAAATACTAGGTGCAGGCGTTATAATTATAATCATTGACATCACACCTCGCCTTGCTGTGACTCGACTCAACTTGGCAGCGACTGTGGCTATGGCAGTTGCAGGTGCTAAACGAATTTTATGGCTTAACGCCATGGCAGCAGCAACAACAACAAGAAGTACACGAAAGGGCTCAAAGCAATTGGCGCATAACGGTGTGATCGTTTGGCCGCAGGCTCAAAAGGAGTTGGCACGCCCCGTACATCAGAGCTATCAGTGTTGAGAGTGTTAATCAAGGATCTGCGATGTCTATCATGGCCAGAATTAGCAGGAAAGCGTTAAACGAAGGCGCTACGTTGAATGCCATTGGCAATTAGGAGTGTTTCTTATCGTCATCATCATCATCATCATAATTATCTTTTTTGTTTTTGACTTTGTTTCAACGAATCTGCCACATTTCAGCGAGGATCCATGGATGTGCTCTTCAGTTCAAATGTTTTTATTTACGATGTTCTGGGTAACTCCGACGCGGGCTGTTAGAATTCACACTTCAACGCCGCCGCCGCTGCCGACGCCGACGCCGACGTTGATGCCAATGCCGCCGGCGGTGGCAACGGCGTGTGTGTCCTACTGGCCATGGACTTTGTCGACTTGCCGACAAAGCGCCGCAGCGAAGACAAAGCGCAGCAGAGCACGAAAAAGAAGTGGAAGGAGTAGGGGGAGAATCAAACGTAGACGGAGACGGAGGAGAAGAGAAAACCACAGATCATGCACATAATGGCATCCTTTGTTTCGCTCTGTATTCGAAGTCAAACGCTTGCAGTGCTATCCTTTTACGTGTGATCCTTTCTGCCTCATCATGCGGGTTGGCTGCGCGTGCCCGCCCGCACAACTAAACCACACACTTGATTGGCCATCTAAAAGTGCTCGTACCTGATCTCCGATCAAAGATCTCCCTCTCCGAGTGCTGCCTGCTGCCTGCTGCCCTCTGCAATTAGTTAATTTCTCTCTGGCTTCTCTGGCAAACTGTTCAGCATTCCGCAGTGTTCTGTAGGCGTTCTCGGATCACACGTTATTAATTCATTTTTAACCGATACGAAGGAGTGATATATTTGTACATATTACTCTTCTCACCTTGGCCAGGCCATACGACTGGCAGCTGACCAACAGTCTGGATATGGATCCTCTGCTCTGTAGCCAAGTAGCCGATCCAATTAATCATCTTTCACTCTGGGATTTCAACTCTCGAGTCTGCGGCTTTAAAGTGCCGCCCTTTTGTGGTAACATTTGCTGTGTAAACAGTTGCGGTTGAGTTTTAATTTAGTTTTCTTGTTTTTCATTTGCCCCAACAGCTGTTGCTGGGGTCCGCTTCATATTCGAGGCTTTTGGGTTTAAGCTGACATATGGGCGTTAGTGGTAATTTTTCAGTGAAGTTTATTGGGAACATTTTAAGTATCATTAGTGTGGCATTTTCGGGAAATACTTTTAAATAATGCGGATATATTGAGCGTCTTAACTAACATATGACAGAACTGGAGATAGATTCTTTTTGGTTATTTATACAGCATTCAAATGGCATTTATGAATTCTCCTGTAAAGAAATATCATTTGTAGTAATTATATTAATATTTTATTTATTTATTATATATCTTGAGATGTTTAATATATAACCATGTTTATGGCCACAGAGTTACTTTTCTAAGTAATTGAAATTGAAATTTAAATTATTCATAATTGTATAAATGTCATCGTTCTATTCTTAATATTTATTCTTAAAGTATATCCCATAATTTATCTCTTCATTTATCCTTAAACTCTCTTTCCGAAGGCCAAGTCCTTTAAGTAATAGCCCAATTTATGTGTCCCATAGCTGTTGCACTTTAAAAGTACAGAAAAAAGCAGCAAAAAAAGTTGAAAACCAATAAAAAATGAAATTCCATAGCTATCAGTCAAGTCGGGTTCCTTTCTAGCCACATGCTTCGCTTGCAAATGAATTCTCAACTTGAACTAGATACTCGCACTTCTCAGTCTGACAGCAACGCAAATATTTCTTGACCCCCTCTGCCGTTCTGTGGGGCAGCAGCAGCTAAAAAATGTTGCCACAGAAGAATAACGAATGACAGAAAGGAGGAGAAAAAGTAGAACGAACGTTCGCAAAAATATGTAACAAGTTAGAGCCAGGGCCTATATAATTATTTATTTATATCGACTAATAATATGAATTGAAAAGTGCGCACATGAGGCACCATCACACACTGAATGGGGATGGGGGGAACAATATACGAAAGAGATGTGTTGGGGAAGGGGGGATATAGGAGGCAATGAAAGTGTAAATATTAATAAGCGGACGCCGACAAAGGCCGCAGACTTGAAGCCCCCCAGACAAAAGAGCGAACGTACACTTGCCATTCGAAAGTTCAATAGCTATAGTAAATACAGATACAGCTTGAGATACATCAATGCCGTAGATACAGATACGAACAGTAGCAGTTTAGGTTGTCATAAGTTTTGAGCGATTGCCCCGCAGCGAAGCCACACACACAGCGTGGCGGCTGGCCAAACAATAGCAGCACAATTATTGCCAAATGGCACACATATACACATAAGCAAGCACACACCCACACACAGTCGCACGAGTGTATCTCACGGATACATGTGACTGACGAACACGTACGCAAAAGAAATACGAGCAACTTGACAATTGCCTCACTGGCAACAGTGGCAATAACAAGTTAGCTCTTGTTGTTCAAGTTGTTGTTGTTGTTGTTGTTGTTGCTGTTGTTGTTGTCATGTTACCCTTGGTGACTGCGCTTTTGGCCAGCAATAACACAGCAACGCCGCAACACAGAAACAGCAACAGCAACAGCAGCAGCCGCATAATTTCCATGCGCGCACACGCGGCGTATGCGCAACATGGACAAAGTTCTTTGATTTCGACCGCCCTGACAACAAGAGGCCGAGCCTTAAATTAACCAAAAGTCATGCACTAGGAAATTAAGTATAACTTTTTCTTCTGCTCGTGCGAAAATCTTTTAGCCAGCTTCCCAACCACAAACACTTTTCGACTCATTTGCGGCCATCTTTTTCACATGAATATTCATGTGGTCTTGTGGTTATATTGTTTGAGTTCGTACTTAATTAACGTCAGTTAACAGACACAACAACAACTATAGCAATTGTTGTGTGTTGTTAATACGGATTTAGTAATTAAGTGGAGATGATTGCGCAAGAGAAACAGCTTGAGCTGAAGTCAGAGAAGGGGAATGATATAATGAAATGATAGTATGAAAATAACCCACATTTTATTCAATGAAAATCTAATTGCATTACCGAGCTGCACACACAGGACACACGCAGCTTATGAATCCTTTTCAGTTGCAAGTTCCCTATGATTTTATCACAGCATTTCCATGTCCTTCTGAAAGCTATTAAAAGGGTTATCCACAGAGCTGCAGTGCGTTATCCTGATGCTTTAGTAATGCTTTTAGTCAAAAGCATCTGCAAAGGCGTTTCGAGTGTACGTCAAAAGAATGCAGAAAATGTAAGCCATCCCACGCCCCAATCTGGCCACAGCAGGAGCGGAAATATTTCTCAAAGTTGACTGTTGACATTGACGTTGTTGTTTTTGTTCAGCGGAATGTGTGCTGTCATCGTACAACGTACTCGTATATTCCTGGATATCCTGGTATCCTGCCACTGCATAATATTTTTGCGCTTCACTTTCATAACATTGGAAAATAAAATCAGGAAAAAATGCGTCGTTACATTCTTGTTGGTATCCTTCAATTACACTCTGCTACTTTTAACTATGCAAATATTTGTCGTTTTAGTTGAGGACATTTTTAGCTGGATAACTATGAAAACTGAATGATATAAAGTAGAGCATTGATGGTACATAAAAAAAAATGGAGCAAATTGGAAAGGATTTGAGCATTAAAGAGCAAATGATTATCCCTTAAAACTCTCATAATGTTTAATGCGTTGAAAGCGTTACAAAGATACCTAAGAATAAGACTATAATTATTAGATTGTGCTCAAAGTACAAGTTGTAATTCAAAGAAATCCGTATTGCAAACCGGAAATCTAGAACTTAAGTATTCTGCAAGCAAAACCAGCAATAACAACAACAAGAACAGTTAAATGCCTGGGAAAGATATCAAAATGATAGTCGTGCACTTGGATTCGCATAATTTCAAATCAAGTCTAAATACGAGTGGATATAAATAATGTTAATGGAGTCAAATATGAGCAGTATTGAGATCCGCATACATAGATTCACTTAGAAGCCAACAGTCTAGGCCAGGGATCAAATGGGGCGGCGCTACATCAAATTGCAGCCATGCTATGAGTACTCATTGGTTCTCTTTGAACCAGCTGCGCAGGCTGGCTCTAACACGCAGGCATACACACACACACACGTACACATACAGTCACAGCGCTGAGAGTAGAGAGCAACGGTAAGCCTGAGTGCTGTACTGCTCTCGCAGTACTCATAGCAGTGATCGGCTACATACGCTCTCACGGGGCATGCATGTTGCTATCCCACTCACACGCAAGTGTGGCAACACCCTCGTTGCGTGGGTTAGGCTGTTTGTTGTTTTTGTTCTTTGAACGAAAACAAAAAAAAAAACTTGTTTTTGTTTGTTGGTGTTCTGCATGCAGCGCGCTGCCGTCGACGTCGTCGTTGTCTGAGAATCTCACAAATTCGTTTTAGTCTCGGCTGCTGACCGTTTCAAAATCAGTTTCGAGCTGTCAAGCAAACGAGCAGCATCAACCAGCAGCAGCAGTGTTACGCATGCGCATTAGACAAATATCAACAAAAAAAAGAGAACTTAACCAAAATACTTTGATAACAACAGAAACAGAAATAAAAAAAATATAAATATAAATATATATTTTGCAGTTAATCAGTGTGCGTGTGTGTGTGTTGTGTGCGTATTATATTTAAACAAGCTGACCAACGGATTATATTAACAACAAATACAATAACATTAAACATTAATAACATATCATGGCTGTATCAGCACTCAATATGACACCCTATTTTGCTGGATATCCCTTCCAAGGTAAGCATACACATACATACGACAACAGTGCATTGATCATCATCATCGCTCTATTACCAATTACCACAATTACGAGTACAAAACGACTAGACCAAGACCTAGAGTTGAAAATGTGCTTGATCATCATGATGATGAGGGGCATCGCTTTCGCCGGTTTGAAAACGAGAGATCATTACCCGTTTGCTAGCTGACTTTTCAGACTTTCTGGCTTGTCCAGCAATCATGATCAGCTTTTTGACTTATTGATTGTGATCACAACTTGCAGCACAGGCCCAACATTCCAGACTTTGCAGACTTTTTGGCGCGTTTGTTGTGTGTCTTGGGATCCCTTTCAGTCTGCAGTATACAGACTACAGTTTACACTCTGTAGTCTACGGTCCACAGACTTGTCGGGGCGGCTCTGATGCTTTGATCTTGGCTCAGCGTCTGCTGTTCAGGGTCTTGTGTATCACGTAGCAGCAACGTCAGCGCCCCAAAACAGCAACAGCAACAGCAACAGTAACAGCAACAACAATAACTGAGTTACAGTCTTTGGGGTTTTTGGGGCCGGCCTTTTATACTCACTACGTACTGATATTAGCTGGCACAGCTGGATGTCTGTCTGTCTGCCTGGCTTATGGATTATTAGTTTGATTTGATTGCATGGGCCACATGGGCACACAGCTGCACAGTGATCGGCATTTTCCAAGCCATCTTAGTTACTTAGTCTTATGTTTTCTATATCAGAGCAGAATTTGGCCCACGCAAATTGGTAATTTGCGCTTTGTTATGTTTGCCCAGACAAATGGCCAACGTATAGTTATTTGGCCAAAACAATAGATCGTGCGAACTGATCCTTACACTGATCCTCACGACAGCACAATGCTGTGCACTCTGCATAATTGGATTACTTACTGCCGCTCAATCGAGCAGTGAAGAAAAGTTAATTGAAGATCTCTTGCAGAAGATCTCCTGAAGATCGCAAAATGATCGCTGCCCACACACAGAGAGATTTTAAGTACAAAAGTTGTTCAGAACCCAGCTTATATAGATCAGTAGCAATACGAACTTCTATTGAAGATCACTTTAACTAATCTTTGCTATTCTTTTTATTGCTATTTTGCAGGACAAGGACGCGTCAATCAACTTGGCGGCGTCTTCATTAACGGTCGTCCTCTGCCCAATCACATTCGTCGCCAAATTGTTGAAATGGCCGCAGCCGGAGTGCGTCCTTGTGTCATCTCCAGGCAATTGCGCGTCTCGCATGGTTGCGTCTCCAAGATACTGAATCGTTTCCAGGAGACAGGCTCCATTCGCCCAGGTGTAATTGGTGGCAGCAAGCCGCGGGTTGCCACACCCGACATTGAGGCCAGGATCGAGGAGTTGAAACAGTCACAGCCGGGCATCTTTAGTTGGGAAATCCGTGCCAAGCTCATTGAAGCCGGCATCTGTGATAAGCAGAATGCTCCTTCAGTCAGCTCCATTTCGCGTCTGTTGCGTGCCACATCTGGCTCTGGTTCGGGCCATGGCACTGGTTCCCACAGCATCGATGGAATTTTGGGCGGAGGTGCTATCTCTGGTGGCAGCGAGGATGAGAGCGAGGATGACACAGAGCCCAGTGTGCAGTTGAAGCGCAAGCAGCGTCGCTCTCGCACCACCTTCTCCAATGATCAGATTGATGCTCTGGAACGTATCTTCGCACGTACTCAGTATCCGGATGTCTACACCAGGGAGGAGTTGGCCCAGAGCACCGGCCTGACTGAGGCGCGCGTTCAAGTATGGTTCTCCAATCGTCGTGCCCGCCTGCGCAAGCAGCTCAATACCCAACAAGTGCCCAGCTTTGGAAGCAACTCCACGGCCACATCATATGGCGCAAGTGCCGCCGCAGCATCCAACATGGGCATGGGACTCTACAGCTCTCAGTCGTGGCCAACTGCCAGTGGTGCTGGCTATGAAACACATCCCGGTTATGGTGGCTCTGTGGCCTCCATGTCGCCTGCCAGCAGCAGCGGCAGCAGCTCTGCTGCCCACAGTCCCGTGCAGTCCCAGACCCAGGCAATTGCCGGTGGCAACTTTATGAACTCCACCTATGGCATGGGCTCAACCAGCATGAGTTATCCTGCCTCTGCTGGCACCTCAACCGCTGCCTACTCCATGCCAACAACCGCCGCCAGCTCTGCCGAGCAGCTTCGCTCACAGTTCGCCTCCGCTGCCGCCTCGGGATCGCATCATCCTTCGTCCTGGGACAGCTACAACTTTGCTGGCTCCTTCTTCCCCAGCGCCAGTGGCAACCACATGGGTGGTTACCATCAATCCGTTGCCGCCGAACAAAAGAACTCCGTGGTGCCAGCTGCTCCCGCTTATCCATACTTTGGATTCTAGGCTGACATCGACATCGTCCAGCTGCCACTTCAGTTCCCAGTTTTAAGTTAGTTTCAATTGCAGTTCATCTTGTAGCTGGTTCTATTTTGTATCTTAAGTTTCCTCAGATCTGTGCTTTTGTTTTTGTGTTTTTGTTTCAATTTTTGCTGATCGCTAAGTATTTAGTTAAGACCTTAAGACTGTTTATTATAAGTTTGAATATTAATCTAAGATTTTGTAGTAAGTAAAGTACACAAAGAATGACTTGAATCAAAAATAAATAAAGAAAATATTACAAAATAATTTTAAATTTGTTTTTAAATTGAAGTTGTAGAGGGACGTTTCAAGAAACAATTTGTGGGATTTGTTAAGACAATATGAAAGCATTTTCGGGATTATTTAAATATATTTAATATATTTATATTTAATTTAAACATTTTTATATTAAGTTTCCAAGCAAAATAGTGTTTAATCTATATGGGTTTTGAGCTGATGATTAGCTTAATTGTTTTTCAATTATTTAATTCTTTATTTAAAGTAGTTCAGCTTACATAATGCTTTTGCATTCGTTTATTATCATTATATGAGCTAAAAAAGTGATCTATTTGAATTGCTTTCTGTTTTATAATACACAGAATATAAAAGGTATTGTGTAATTAAAATAAATAAATTATTAATTGTAGAAAAAATATGTGAAATAAGTAAACAGATATTTACTTTTCGTAGATAATCAGAACTTAAGGGCAACTTCTTAAATGTATAAACCAACTCAATGTTTCCCTACTCATCTCATTATAAGCGACAAAACCTCAAATACTGTATAAGTATAAGAGGACTACAATATTTAATAATACAATACGTTCATACTCAATTAAACTGAGGACATTGCAAATAGTTTTTGAAAAGTGACAAACGTGGACCACACACAGAAATGTGGACATGTCCAAGGAGCCACAACAGGTTCAAGCCCAAACCAGCTAATCCCTCAAAGTCGTACAGAAAATGTCCCCTAAAGAGACAGGATAACAATAGATCAATAGCCGATCCACCAAGGACTACAGCATGTGTGTGTGTGTGTGTGTGTGCGTTCCCACTGCCTGACTGGATCACAACAAGCCTCGAGCTCATGAGCTGACAATTAGACAATTAGAGACAATTGGGATCACGAACAGCGACTCGATAATACGAAAATAATTTACAAAACTGTTGATTGTTTAAACGGAGCAACAAAATAGAGCAATTGACAAAAGGACATGCGCAAAATATGAGCTAACCTAGAGGAGACCACCAACGTTATCGCTGGATTCTTTCAAGACGCCGACTTGTGGGCCTGCCAAAAGATGAGAGCCACTGAGCCGACACTGGGAGTGGACAATGCCATTGACAAAATGCGGGAGGGACCATGTACTGGACCTGCACTAGTTATGACTTTCTTGGGTGGTTTAGGTAGCTCTCTTGTCCCCAGGACCCTCAATTATGTGTGCACAGCGGGCGTCGCACTTACCACCTAGAATGAATACATTTTCCTTAGCGTAGTTTCCTCAACTGCTAGCATCTAAATGAAAACATCAATTAGTTCATATCGCTAGGGTCCAGGTCCTAGACAAGTCCTGGCAGGACGTACACGAAGAGAAGAACGAAGACGACGATGATGACGACAGGTTCGCAGGTTGCTGCCTTCCCTACAAGGGTGATAATGTGTGTCAACTGTGACAATCATAATGGATCGCCTGTTCGGTATCCTAGGGTCTCATAGCCTGCATCCTTAGAGTGGTACTCTGTCCATACAGTAGCGTCTCTTTGACTGCCGCGTTCCTTATGCTTGGGCCCACCAACTTCGATATTTTTATACAAATTTAATTTGTGTGGCAAGTCGAGAGTCGAACCTTCAACCAAGTGTCTTCCTGTCTTTCTTTCTGCGGCTCTTTGAACAGAACTGTTGAAAGGCCTTCCCGATCGTTTTGAGCGATCGGCCACTCGTGATTTATGCGTTTTTGATAGTTGCACTGGTGGCACTGGGATGCCGGTAGCATGCGAATATTTCGGCCAACTTCCTGTGTGGCCTAAACAGAATAGCTACGGTATACAGTAGCTGGCGGCAATATGTAGCCGCTTTGTCTCCTATTGCCACATTTTGATTGATGATCTCTGTTTGCAGTGATGAACGAGCCAATGAGCGGGCTTTTTGTGTTGGAGGCGTTCATAATTGTGGAATTGCGAACGGGTTGAAATGCGAGCAGCATTGCAAGTGTGGGAAACATCTTGGCTTAAGAATCTCTGTTGACTTTGATCAGCCGAAACTTATGAAAACATTTGTAGTTGTTAACTGTTTCGCTAAGAGACGAAATAAAGGCTGCTATATATTAAATTATAGAGAATACATTTTACTATGCTTTTAATATATTTATACCCTGTACAGGGATATATTAACTTTGTGAAAAAAATTTTTGTAACAGGCAGTAAAGTATATATATTCTTGATCAGCATCAACAGCCGAGTCGATTGAGCCATGTCCGTCTGTCTGTCCGTCCGTCTGTCCATCCGTCCGTCCGTCCGTCTGTATGAACGCGTCGATCTCAGCAACTATAAGAGCTAAAGACACCAAATTTGGCATGAAGGTTCCTGTATACCATACGCAGATCAAGTTTATGTTAAATTTTTGATACCTCGCCCCCTTCCCCCGCAATTTGAAAAAAACTAATAATAGCCACAATTTTCAACGTAGACACTTCTAACTTAACAGGCGCTTGAAGAATATCATATAGAAGCAATACTGAAAGTTTCATCACGATCGGTTTATAAATAAGACAGATAATCAGCAAAGAAATAAAAGTTATTTTTCCATTGATTCGTAGAGCAGCAGGCAGCACATGTGTGCGAGCGAGACAGCGAACTACTGCGACACAAGCATAAGTAAATTAAGTGTCGTAACACTCAGCATTTGATATTCCAGAAACTAATGGCATACAGTAGTCTCTAGAGAGTTCCTAACAGCTTCCGCCACCTGCCACATGATTCTCTCCCCACACACAGGTAGTGTTACGCTTCTGGCGTTATTATAAAGCTCACATGGCTAACACTCACTGGCTTATCAAATTTTCAACGCGAATCGATCAAAATTCATGCGTAAATCGCCTTTGGGCGTTATTGCGGACCAAAAGAGGAAGCAGACAGACAGACAGACAGGCAACCGAGAGATAGAGAGAGACAGAGCGTAGTGTGAACTGTGTCGCTATCTCTTTCGAGCACTCACAACGTATATTGTTACGCTCTAAATTTGCGTTACGTAACGGAATTTAAAGCGTTCCTTATCAGATTGGTCTTGATGTTTTATCAACGCTCGCTGCACCCAAAATATCTTTTATCTCTCATCGTGCATCTCCCTCGCACCTTCACTTCCTCAACAATTGCTGCTGTTGTTGGTTGTTTTTTTTTTTTGTTATTTGGCTGCGCTATTTAATATACGTAAATAATTTTTAATGAATATATGATAAATTTATTTTGTTGTTGTTGTTGTTGTTGTTGTATTTCTTCTTCTCATTTTTTGGCGTGTGGTTCAAATGAGCGAATGAGTACGTGAAAAATTAGCGGAAAATTTCATCAGCATCATCAACACTTGTAAATTGTCTGTGGCTGTCATATTGGCCGTACATGTTTATTTAGCTGAGATCGGCTACCAGATCGGTGGCAATTAACGGTTGCATTTCTGATTGGTCACATGCAATTGGCCGCATAATTGTGGAACAGCCACAAACTAGACATTAACTTGTTAAACTACTTAAATTAGAATATGATATTTGGTATTTATTGCCAGAGTATAAAAAGACGAATGAAATAGTGAAGTAACAACTGAAAATGATTGTTTAGAAGGTTCTTCAAGGAGAGTTAGTGTTAATGCTAATATATAAATACTTCTATCTATTAACTGAGAAGAATGTACTTAATTAATTCATATATTTTTAGTGATTGAAATATTTTAGGGGAGAGTTAAATAAATTCTAGACTCTCTATGCATTCCTTAGTTGCCACACTGCAGTTGACTATAAATATCTATAACCTGTTCAGTTGGCTTATCAAAATTTTGACCTGGCAATGTCTTAATAGCGTCACTGGGCAGAGAACTTAATGATCCGTTTGTGGAGACACCCGAGGCCATCTGTGGTACCAGTGAGTCTGGCCTTGTTGAAGCTACAACGATGACGTAGTTGCGCGGCTCGAAGATGCAACCAAATAACATTATAATTCAATAAGAGGCAAAAAAGAGAAGAAACAACTTTATTGCAGCTGTGTGCTGCAGTCTTGGCCCATTCGACTGGCACCTGGCTAGAAAGCGGCAGCCAACTTGTCTGCGGCAAACTTGCCGTTGTTGTTGCGGCCAATTGTAGAAATGATCAAAGTGCCAACATGTAATTTCATCACTGATGGTGGCACAGCCGTCGGCGTACTGCTTTGAGCTGCGATCATTCTGTGATCACTGATCTGAGAGTTTAAGCGAGCGTTAAATCTGCCTGAAGAGAGAGAGAGAGAGAGAGAGAGAGAGAGAGGGGTTCCTTTTTTTGGGGAAAATGTAGCTACGTTAGGTTCTTTTTTATTGCAACAATACGCGATCGATGGCTCGATCAGTTGATGAAATTGCTTGATCAGGTTGCACAAATTGAATGTTATTTTGCAAAATGCGCACACGTAGCGAGCCGTGCAATATGCGATCGCCATCGCGGATGGAGTTGGATTTAGAGTTGAAGTTGGAGTTGGAGTTGCAGTTGGAATGGAATGGGACAGACTGTAGACTGGACAAGTGTAGACTGGGTGACTGCTCTGTGGATTGGCATAGCGCGCGAAGATTCTTTGATCATTTTACGCTCATTTGGCAGCACACACACACACACACACATAGTCGCTGACACTCGCTGATCTTTAGCATATTTTACGCTCAACTTGTGATCAAACCGTAACTTTGGTGTCGTACCTGCTTCAAGCTGGCAACACAGCTCCTACTATGACTCATGGGCCATTTGGCTGTACCATCCATCAGGGTAACTAGCCGCTATGATATATTTGCATATTGCTTGGGAAAGTCGCCATAGAGTTGGACTCTGTAGCTGCTGTTGTTTTTGTTGTTGTTGTTGTTGCAGTTCATTATTATTATTATTCTTAAGCCTTTATTTTATTATTTTTATTATTATTGTTAGTGTTAGTGTTAGTGTTATTGTTATTGTTCGTTGCCCAGTTAAATTTGTGTGATTTTTCTTTTCTCTTGCCTCTCGCTCAGCTTTTGTGGCTTCCCTTTGATCTTTTGCCGCCAACTGACATTGTAATTGTAAGTAGTATTGTAACCGAGTACTCAGTGTACAGTTTACTCCAACTTTGCGGCAGCTTCGGTTAAAGTTTTCTTTGGATTTTGATTGGAACACACGGCGCGACCGTCGTTTGTTATTATGTCAATTGTTTGTAATTTCTTTCATTTGAGTCCAAAAGGCTTTTTATAGCTGATCTTCAATTGGTTGCGCTATGCACAGATCTCGAAACGTATTATTAAAAAGTTATTTATAAAATATAATACAAACAATTATCATATATTTTTATAAAGAATAGAAATAGCTTTGAAAAAAGAAAACTAAATCTTTAAATAATAAATACAAAAAGAAATTATAACAATAAATAAAAACGCATTTTTGCAAAATTCCTTAATTTGTAATAAGACTATTAAAAATGGCTTCCACTTGCCACCCTCTCTCCTCTCTCACCCTCAACAAACAATGGGCGGCAAAAGAAAATTAACAATAGATTTATAAATGAGCAAAATCAGTTGTTGTTTAGTGCAAAAATAACGCTGTGAACGATAGGAAAAACGAGTTTCCACGACTCCCAGCGAGGTTTATACAAACAACCCAATCATTTAAATGAATTATATTGCCCGCCATTGAAAGCGATTCTCATGGTGGTACATGGGAGAGAGAGAAAGGAAGGCAGCGAGGGGAAAGCAGAGGATGTGCACGAGGAACAAGGATGTTGTGAAGGGAAATTGCCAGAGAAATCTAGTAAAGCATAAGCATTGACAACACTAGAAACTGAGAAGCAGTAACGGAACACCACCACCACTGGCAGCAGCACCACCACCGCCATTGTACAACAGCGGGGCATGGCTGGAATATGGGCTGGGATATAGTCAATGTCGATGTCGACGTTGATAGGCGAGAAAATTGGCGTGAAGCGTGCAGAAATCGTGGCTGCAAAAAGGTCCACAAACTACGACTGAGTCTGTGATTGCGACTGCGACTACGACTGCGACTGTGACTGCGACGGGGCTGCACTTCTGTTTCATTCAGTTTCATTCTGCTTCTTTGCCATTATTTTTCAACATATCCAAAATGAAACATTTTTGACACTTTTCTATTTTTATTGTTGTTGGTACTCGCTGCTCTGCAGCTGCTCATTGTGGAAGCTGCCGTAGCTTAGGGTAGTCATTGGCGCTGAATGTGAACCTGGTCCTGGCCCTGGCTCTGATCCGCCAGTGGTGTCAGGGGGGAAGGGGATTGCAGCTTGCTTAGTGCGAAGATGGATTATTTTTACGCTTATTTTGATCTGCTCGGTGGATGTTTGCTTTGGGAACTTATAAACGCTTGGTGTGACCGAGACTGCCACTATGAACTATAGTTCCACATTGTTCCAAGAGGGTAGCATTTTGTCAGCCATATTTAATTTCCCAGCTCTATGACTTTTAAGCTATGCCAAGAGGTGAAATGGAGGCAATGTAGCATTCATTGAGTAGTCATAACTAATGAGATTTGCTCAGTGAAATTCTGTTTATTAATCAATGATGATGATTGATTGAAACTGTTTAGAAATATTCACATAATAATAATAATAGTGATTAAAAATTAAAGAATTCAAATAATAACAGATTTTGAATGTTATTTAAAAAATTATGAGATTTATATTTAAATTAAAATTAATCTAAAGGAAAAGTGCATTTAAGTACTTACTCAACTTTTTATAAACAAATTATTTTTTTCGCAAATTTTATATACGATAGAAGCCAATGTCATTCACAGATTTCATTTCGGTTCATTCACAATAGCTGAGCAAGTTGAAAGATCAGAAAAAGTTAATCCATAAATTGTCACAAAATCAAAAATCAACCAAAACATTATTTCGCAAAAATCCTTAAGCCTTTGCTGCAACAACAACAATAATAACAACTACAATAACTAACTACAATATGTATATGTGTGTGTATGTGTTGTGGCTGAATTCTGTTGAAATCAATATCCGATTATATAGATCAACCAGACCAGAACACGGCATGTTGTCAAACGTTGTGTTGGCTGAGCCGCAGGCCAAGCTTAAGTCGGGGTTTCGTTTTAGCCAAGCATCGGCGTATTGGCATTGAGTTTCAATTGTTAGCCAAGGACAGCGCAAGGTGAGGCGTGGCTGCATATTGATTCGAATCAAACAGCAAGGCAGATTACAATTTATTTATTTATTTGGGCAAGCGTGTGAGCTGGCAGGACGCCCTCGTGAGTTGCGCGTGCAGCGGATTATCCTTGTGCACTTGTTTCTGTTGTTACCCAAAAGGCACACACACACATACACACAGGCATACACTCAGCAGGCATGATGTAGTCAGTAGTCGTCAGTCGGGAGTCCTGGGTAGGCGACAAAAGTAACCAAATTTAATAACGTTCAAGTTCAAGAGCCTCAGCGCAAAAGGAGAAGAAAGAAATGAAAGGCAGGTCCCTGAGATGAACTCATCAAGGCTCTCCGTCCGAGGGAGAGCAGACACTGATCCGATTTTGAGGTCGACTTCGACTTCGACTTCGACTGCGACTGCGACTTCAACTTCGACCCACATGAGCCGTTTCAATTTGGATTACACGGCGAAGCCGCTGCTAAGTCGAGTAAACGCCTACGTAGCCTAAAAGTCATGTCATGTTGTGCCAGAGCACCGTCAAAGAGAAACTGACACAATTTCTTGCACCTTTTTGTGGCAGGCAGAAGTACCAGCAACCTGCTTGCAACCTGCTTCGCAACTGATCCTCTGATCCTGCCACTCACAAAGCGCTGAGCACGCTACAGTTTTGGCAATATTTATTGGCTTTATTGGATTTACAGCTTAAGAAAGTCGCCAGACGCAATCTTAGATACGAATCTGGCTGAAGAAATCCCTTAGCATATGAGCATAGACACATCCTTGTTCGTCCTGGCATCCTGTCGCCCCCCTTCAGGTGTAACTAATTCCACTTGGTCATGGCGCATTAGTTCCTCTCTCGATCTATTAACAAGTTCATCTATCCAACGCATATTATCATCTATGTAATCAGCTTCAAATCGCAATTTCCGGTTGGACTAAGTGTTAATCTATACTATAAGGACTGTGACAAATTGAAATGCATGAGATTAGAATAGAGAGACTGATATTAAAGAGATATAACTGACTGTTCAATTATAACACAAATATCTACAAGATATATAATGAATACTCGTAAATAGATTGACATGCTTTCAACAAGTTATAGAACTAGACCTACAATCGATTTTCATTAGATTTGCATATTCAATAGAACAGACAACTAGAAAATGTTAGCCAAGGTCTATGATCAGCTGAAGAAAATTGCCTTTAAGTTAGGTTTAAGCTAATTTAATACACATAAACTTGAATAAATTTATAAAAAGCTAGGCAGACACTCAGATAGCTGAAGAGAGCCATTTGCAAGATCAAGATCGCAAGTTGATGTCGAAGTTTAGGTTGCAGTTGCAGTTACGATGATCGTGGATCAGTGATCGAAGCAGCTGAAAGATTTTGTAACTTGCCGTTAGACTTTTGCTTTGCAGTTTGCTTTGTAGTTGAGCCGACAAATGAGCTCAATACTCGCCCATTTTTATATTCATATCGGCGGTCAATCGACATGATCAACGGCAGAAAAGATATATGGCCCTGGGTGATCATAGGAGAGCAACTGGCTTTATGAATCACTTACAACAACGAGCCAGAGAGCCGAGAGATCACCAGAGTCTTTCGGTTACTTCAATCTGTTGCAGCATTTGCCCCCCAAAGGCAAAGCACAGGCAGCACAGTCCATGCAACATGAGGCAGTGAGATGTCTATCTCTCTGCCAGTCTGTCCACAAGTAGCCTGATGTCGGATTAGCCAAGTTGTTGCCACAAAATGCTACAAATATTCCAAGTTGCAAATGAAAGCCACATCCTTTAAATGAATTTAACTAGAGTCCTTATCGATTTGCAACCCACGCAAAATAGAACAAATACAATTTTGAAAGAAAAGGAAAAGCCAAAATTGAAAAATGCATCCAACTCGAAATGCCAATTGCAATTCAGGCTTTGTGCAGCCAGCTGGCCAAAAAGAAATGAGTGTAGATAGCCACGAGGAAAATCTGACCCTAAGCTAGTGCCGACTGAATGGGAGGTGCTTGGATGGTGCGTGGGTGGTGCTTGGGTGGGTCGACTCGGAAATGTAGACGTCATCGGACTTAATTGATGATATATGCTTGGTGTCTTGTGTATTTCCATTACTGCATCTGTATCTGGCTTAATGAATGGAAGCTGCCCACAGGCCAAAGGATGTGGAGAACATCCGTTCCTGTGCCTGTGTGTCCAGTACGTAGGCGAGCTGATATATATTTGTATATATAGAGATATATAATACCGAGTTGGAATGCGGAACGTGGTGGTTGTCAAAGAGCTAATTTTACGACGACAGCTTTTAATTAGTAACATGAACTTGCTTTGAGCCCTGTCAAGTTTAGTAGTTCAACTAAAGTTAATAAGTACAAGTAAACTTGTTGACAAAAAAAGAAAATACATAAAAGCAAATAACAAACTTGTGTCTGACGTTCGATTCTATGTTCCAAGTGTTTGACATTGAACAAAAAGTACGAACATAGGTGCTGATTTACTCAAGGAATTTCTATGAGTATTAAATTAAGTAAAGTCAGCTGAATCTGTAAATCAACTGTGATGTTGCCTTATAGACATCTATCTGATCTAACTGATCGTATCCTGCCATAAAAAATCGTTTTTCTTTCAACTTTCGGTGTACAAATAGTACGAGCCAAGCCCACTTGGATACGGCAAGATCGTCTGTTGCGAGTAGGACAGCGATAGAGTGAGAGAGTGAGACGCACACACTGTGCACAGTTGACAATGGTGACAGGAACACACCCAGATCGCTGTCACAGATCGGCAAACATGACAAGCCGGCGCAACGAATCGCCATTTTGCGCTCAGCACTTTGGTTGGTCCTTTCGTCTCTTGGTCCTTTTGGCGATCATCCTGTCACGCGTTCATTGCATTTCCTACTTCTCTCTTTTTGGGTGTTTGCTATTTGCGTTCAAATAAATTACAATAAATAAAATAAAAGATGAAAATCTCTTGAAAATGACACTAAAATGAAATTTTTAACTCGCCCTCACCCGCTCTGTCTCTATCTACTTATCTCTATCTCTTTTTAACTTATTAGTTCATTGATAGGATTTCACATCACACATCCCACTTGGTACTGAGCACACGATTTTATTGTTTGCACAATTAGTTCCGATTGGCACTGGCAGGATCGGAGATCCTTTTGAGCATATGCTCGGTTCCAAGCCTGATCCCGTTCCTCAATAGCTCGCCAATGATTGCTACATGTTGTCCATTTACAGCAGATTAGCGACGGCGTTCGCAATACTATTATTGCCTTTAAGCAGGATCACAAAACTCTAAATAGTATGAGTTGGAGTCGCACATCTGCCGATCGTTCAATTTGTTGCGCCTCAACGTCAATGCCTCCTACTTGCCACATTACCACATTGGCATTGGCTGCATTGTTTTTGTCGTGTGTCTAATTATTTATGGGTTCCAGTGTTATAGCGGACACACTTCTGAGGTTGCACAGTCCTAAGAAACTGTTTCAATTTACAGCAAATAAAGTATGGTTTGTCGAATTACTTAAACTTGATTAAATTTGGTTAAAATCAGATTATTCTATCACTATTGCTTTGATGTCCTTTTATTTAAATATCTAGAGTATCAAGTATTCGGCGTAACAAAGATACTCGGCTTTCATTTTTTTATTTATTTATATTTTATAATTTATTTTATATATTTATTTAGTTATTTATTCATTTAGTTATTTATTTATTTAGTTAGTTAGTTATTTATTTAGACATTCAGTTATTTATTTATTTTATTATTTAGTTATTTATTTATATTAGTATTTATTTATTTATTTTTATACCCTGTACAGGGATATATTAACTTTGTGAAAAAAATTTTTGTAACAGGCAGAAGGAGGCATCTCCGACCCTATAAAGTATATATATTCTTGATCAGTATCAACAGCCGAGTCGATTGAGCCATGTGCGTCTGTCTGTCCGTCCGTCTGTCCGTCCGTCCGTCTGTATGAACGCGTCGATCTCAGCAACTATAAGAGCTAGAGACACCAAATTTGGCATCAAGGTTCCTGTGTACCATACGCAGATCAAGTTTATTTTAAATTTTGGATACCTCCCCTCCTTCCCCCACAATTTGAAAAAAACTAATAATAGCCACATTTTTCAACGTAGACACTTTTTACTTAACAGGTGCTTGAAGAATATCATATAGAAGCTATGCTGAAAGTTTCATCGCGATCGGTTTATAAATAAGACAGATAATCAGCAAAGAAATAAAAGTTATTTTTCCATTGAATCGTAGAGCAGCAGGCAGCACATGTGTGCGAGCGAGACAGCGAACTACTGCGACATAAGCATAAGTAAATTAAGTGTCGTAACACTCAGCTTTCGAGTATGTATAAATATGTGAAAGTTAGCTGCTATAAGAATGCAAAGAATTCATTTGCAAAAAAATGAGAGTTTCAAAAGGGTATTCTTTAAACACCTGTTATGTTCTTACTTTTATTTTAATCAAAGTTCCTATTATCAAAATACTTTTAATATAGAAGCCTGTACAGGGTATTATACTGTCGAATGCGATCGACTGTAGCTTTTTCGACTGGTACTATTTATTTATTTATAAGACTTATTTAAGATTTATTTTCTTATTGCAAAGTAGACCTAACTCTAGCAGTCCCCTAGTGGCAGATATAGAGAAACCAAGTAACTCAGTCAGTTGTCAATAGATGTCGCTTCGCATGGCACTGCAATGGGCAGCACTTTCAGGCAATAGGCAGCACAGCTGCACTGATATAGAAATTATCCAAATAGAGATGTTATTGCAATCCCAATGAGAGCTGAGCAATTGGAGCAATGATATGTTTTTGCGCCTCAATAGACATCAACACGTAGCAGTTGAGTTATAAATATGTAGATTTGTTATTGTTCCTTTTCTCTTGTTCTTATTACCCACGAGTCTGTAACGTTAGCTTCAAGCGGCGAATGCATTTCCTACAATGTAATCATTTTATCTTGAATGTGCCCTGCAACGCCCACTGCGGACACGCCCTCCCCCTCCCACCCTCCTTAACAAAGGTGATGGCGACGACGACCAAGAGGACCAAGAGGCAGCAATCGGAAAAAAAAAAGAAAAGAAAAAACTGTACGTGCTGTCATCGATCGCGATCGTGGGATATGCGGACAGAGGAGAGACCCAAGTCGAGGTCCGTCAGGTGATAAAGCTGCAACAGTTGGCCCAACCAATGCATCGGTCCAAGTGGAGTCTGTGGAGTGAAGCTGTGCTCTCTGGCTACATGGCTAATGTGATTACAGACTTTAAGTTTATAAACATGGGCCCAGACCGCTGCCTACCGAGAGCCAGCTACAGATCCAGATTCAGATTCAAACGGAGGGTTTGCGGCAGCCCTCCTGTTGCGTTGCAATTACGGCGCGTGCAGGCGACCCAGTCGATCCCAGATGCCTCTCTCTTTCGCCCCCCCTCCTCTATCCTTGGAGAGCATACCAATCTGTGGCTGTGCCCTCTCCTTCTTCTGCATGATGAATTCTTATTAGCTGCCTTTGGTATCCATCGGCTGCGCAGTTATGAGCGGCAAACTTCAACCGTAGCTTCCTCATAACTTTTGCTCTATTTTTTTTCTTGTTCTCCTTTTTGTTTTCTTTTCGGTTTTTTGCTTTGCCATGGGGGAACTCGGGATCTCCCTTGAGCTGTCGAAGTGTCTGGATTTGTCGGATAAAGCTGCTGCTGCTGCGGCTGCGGTCGCGGCTGCCTCGCTGTCTGCTTCAACACTCGAGCCGCGGCTTGGGTCCAGCTTGTCAGTGAGGCACGCGCAAATCCCTAATGGAATTCAGCCCCAACTTTCGTTTGGAGTGTGGACTGAAGTGGAGGAGGGGCAGGGTGTTGAGGGCTTTGGCAGACTCATATCTCATGTGGTTAGGTGAGTGAATCATTAAAACAATAACTTGGCCAATGGAAGAAACAGTTTAAGTAGGGATAACAGTTCACAATTTATATTGTGGGTTGTTAAAAAAGACTCTTCTTCTCCTTTGTCTTCTTCTTGTTTTGCCTAAAACAATAAACAAGTTGTTGTATATTTTATTGTGATGAATATTTCAAAATACTTAAAATGTTCGTTTACAACTCTAAAGTATATTTGATCCTAATTCAAAGAGCAACTTTACGCTTGGAAAGACATCCATTAAAGTTCACCATTAAGATTCTCAAGTTGTTTTAATCTGAATTCAAAGAAAAGTAAAACTCATTCCGCTCTGTCTCCTAGTTCTCATCTCCATGGTCACTTTATTTACACACAGAAATACTTTAACATATTATAGTTTTACATATACTCTCGCCCCTATACATATAATACAATGTAATCCAATTCATATCACTTTATTCATTGAGATTCACACCCTCTCCATTCACCTGTATGGTGATGTATTCGCCGCCCTCAGAGTCTCCTTGCTCCCGCTGGCGATTGATTGGATTGGGAATTGGAGGTGCTGAAGGCATTGGATGAACAACTCCAGTGGTTACACGCCTTGACATCGACTGCAAGGATATCTCATCGCTCTCCCGTCTCATGAAACGGCGACGAGTGCGCGCAAAGTCAAAAGATTCTCGCTGCCTCTGACGGGACTGAGCGTATGTGGCATCCGTCAGTTGTTGCAACGTGTGGGTCGAGCTGGTGCGTGGCAATTGCTCCAATCCTTGGGCTTGCTGAATCGATGGTGTTCGCTGGCGACCAAAGCAACCGGTGGCATAGCGTCCATCTGCGGAACGGGAGCGACGTTGTCGTTGAGAGTCTCTAGCACTCAACAGTTGCTGCAATTTGTATTCCAATTACACAGATGGAGTTAGTAATATTAGCTACATACCTGCTGCATTTCATCCTTGCGTACACGTCGCAATCCTTGTTGCTCCTCCAGTTTGTTGCTCATCTGAGACATCCAGTCGCGTGCCTGCGATCTGAGGGATAACGAGCTCTGGGAACGCTCGGGCAATCGAACCGGGAAGAGCGTCTCTCGGGCGCCCAACATGCTGCCACTGTTGAGGACATAGACACGGGGAAAGTCTATCACAAAGTCACGGCTGCGAATCAGATCGGCCAAGGCGCTGGTTGTACCAGGTGCCTGAACAGATTGTTGTGCTAAACTGACCGCCGTTTGACCGCTGGGATTAGAACCATTTGCAGTTCGATCCGGTTCGTACTCCAGAATGCTTTCCTCACTGCCTAGAAACTGCAAGAGAAGAGACACTGAAAATGGTAGATGTTCCACGAAGGGATCGATCCTTGGCAAATCTACGAATGGATAGACAAGCGCTACAATCTCCAGCGAGCGGTTTCTACATTGCAAACAAGCGAAAGCATTTTCAAATTCAATTAATTTATTTGGTTTGTAGGTTCTTAAATATGCTTGAGTCCACAATTTGTTTAAGGTTTTAGCAAAAACTATATAGTACATATCTGGTAATCATAATCGACAACTAATTAAGGCCCTAAGTAATTTATTCACTTAATTAATTTTCATTCTTAAGCGGGCAGTTGATTTGTTGGGTGTGTGTTTCTGGAGACGATGAATTATGGGATTTAATAGAAATAATCAACTAATTAAATATGCAAAAATCAGTATGAAAATAAACTGCAATTATGTTTGGCATTGGATCGCAGATATGTTTACTTAGAATTAAAGCAATTTTCAATAGCCCGAAACCCTGGAACTCATTTCTACATATCATATTAATTTATATGTACATTCATAGTATAATCGTATTGGTATTTGTGCTTTCCAAATAGTTTAATATTCCTTTTAAAGGATATCAAGCATTAACACATCTATTTCTAAACATTTATGAAGCTTTTACTTTAAGCTCATCCAATTTGCCAACTTTTCACAATAATACAGAGATCTGCAAAACACTCGAAACACAATATGCAAATAAAAATCAAAATGTAGAGGGAAATTAAAATAAATAATATAACTAATGGTTTATTTATTCAATTTGAACAACTAAAGCTAAAAGCAAATACTTTGGCACCTTCGACATTACTTTATAAGATTGTTTATGAGTGTTTTGAGTTTATATTTATGTAGCATGTGTGGTATCGTATGGTATCATATGGTTTCGTATGGTTTCGTATGGTTTCGTATGGTTTCGTATGTGTAGGAGGCCATAGATAGCATCGATGCCATTGCCAATGACTAGCAAAACAGGCGCTGATTTTGCTACGAATTATCTTGCTTGCATTAAATATTACAGCAACTACGTCTACTCGTTTTATGATTTATCAAATTATCATTATCATTATCGGTATAGTTATCGTTATAGTTTTACATATATTTATAGTAATAGTAGTTATTGTAGTACTCGTAAATATTTCTGTTTGCTGTTCTCTCTTTGTTATCGACAATTGGTACGCTTAAATTTAGAACTTAATTTAAATATATTGAACTTAGAACTCTGCGGTATCTTTAAATGTGCGTGGATTTTCCTTGCGAAGTCTTCTGTCCTCTGTCTATAGACTTCAATTCGGAGCTGCCAACTTATCGATAACTCTACTACTACCAATTGGGAATGTATCCTTAACTCATAACTGTAACAGGATGCATTCACAATTGATTAATTTCGAGTGTAGAGCACGATTGGTTTGGCAATCTCAAATTATGGTCAGCTTTTTAAGTACACAACATGCACTGCTTGCATTATTGAACTACTTGGCACTGCTTGTCGCAAGCAGGGCCCTCTCTCTGCACGCATATTTACACGGTAAGTACGCAGCAATCGGAGAATGTTGAATTTAAATTTATGCTTAAATTTTAATTTATGTGTATATAGAATATCTTAGACATCAGTCACCTGGCGACTGGCAGTGCATATAATTTGTGGCATTGTCGCCGGAGCCGAGTTGCGTCTACCACGTTCAGCTATTCCAGATTGATGGTGCTGCTGACTACTACTAGGACTACGTTGATGATAATTTATAGCACTAGCATTAAAACTACTGATGTTGTGTTGCGGCAGTGCCACAACAATAACGGGCACCTCCTCGGAGGCAGTTGGAACAGTAGCAGCAGCTGCTGCTGCGGCTGCTGCTGCTTCTGTGGGTGCCAATGCGGCGGGGGCATTGTGCTGTGGACTGGGCGTTGTATAGATTTGATCACCCACCACATAACCATAAAACTTTAGCACATCAAGCTTGCACATGGGACAGGTGCGATGCTCGATCAGCCAGGGATCAATGCAAGCCTTGTGGAACTCGTGTCTGTAAAAAGATTAAAGGTTATTCAATATTTACTGAATTATTATCGTTTGTATCACACTCACTTGCAGGGCAGAATACGTATGATATCCGCAGGCTTATAGGATTCAATGCATATGGCACAGCAGTCACTGTCCATGTCCTTCTCATCGGTCATCTTACCCGTTTTTGTGGGTATTTTCATAATGGCCTTCTTAGTAACGGAGCAAAGATTGCGCTATTATTAAAGTTAAATCGTATAAATTAATTCAATAAAATCAATTGTTAAATTAGTTTAGAGGCTATTTACCGATTGCTGATCCTTTGCCTGCATGTAGCGGAACCTTTGTATGTAGTAGAATATTAGCCAAACCAAGGATATTATCATAAGCACAATAAACGATATTGAAACAAAGAGGACTGAGGTTCTGTAAAAGAAAAATTTTAAATTGGTAAGAAGCAGTGTTAAATTACTTTTATCAAGCAGTTCACGCTTAATGTTGTGTCGATAAAGCAGTAACATTGATATGGAATCGATTGCTTGTTTGGAAGTATGCACTTTGTCCAAATATAAGAACAAGGGGACGTAGCTCAGTGGTAGAGCGCTCGCTTCGCATGTGAGAAGTCCCGGGTTCAAACCCCGGCGTCTCCATGTTGACAAAGAATATTTTTTAAATAATCATTTTGCAAAGCTTTATTATTACATTACTTCAAACCTAGTTAACTTTTATAGTGGACAAATTTAAAGTGATCCTAAAAGGACTCATTATAATCACAATATTCAAATGCTTATAGCAAGCAGTTGTTTGTTGTAAGTAATGAAATCATGAAGCAGTGTTTTATACTTTGCATGGATTACCGAACACTTGGTATAGGTAAGGCATTTTTCACAATTCGTTTTCATGGGGACGTAGCTCAGTGGTAGAGCGCTCGCTTCGCATGTGAGAAGTCCCGGGTTCAAACCCCGGCGTCTCCATTGAAAGAATTGTGTGTGTTAAGTTTTTGTAACTTTTTTGTACATATAATTTTAACTCTTTTGTGTGTATCCTTATATCCTAATCGTTTTTAATATCCTGCGAAGACATTATATTCTTATGAGGTTCTAAAACAAATATAATGATAATTTTGAGTTCGCTCAGCTGCCCTGTTTGCCGACTGTTTGTAAATATTGTAATTTGAAGGGTTCAATTAGTTCAATTAGTTAAATCCTTTAATCGATTTTGAATTACAAGTTTGGCTAGAAAACAAAGATTACAATGAATTATTGCATTTGAGAATTGCAAATTGTATGGGGACGTAGCTCAGTGGTAGAGCGCTCGCTTCGCATGTGAGAAGTCCCGGGTTCAAACCCCGGCGTCTCCATTGTGGAGTTAATATAATTTGAATTATTTTTTTTTACCATTAACTGATGAAATGCTCTCTAATGCGCTCACTAAACTTTTCCCTGTTCAATTTAGTTGTTAGACTTCAGGAGTGGGAGCTCCTAATTAAGTTTTCTCAGTATTAGGTCTGCGATCATTACTCTCTTAAGTCAACATTAAAAGCTGATCTTGATATACTGAAGCATAGTTCTTGAAACATGGAACTGAGGCCAACAATCTTAGTGTAATCAAACCTATATCAAGGGGGACGTAGCTCAGTGGTAGAGCGCTCGCTTCGCATGTGAGAAGTCCCGGGTTCAACCCCCGGCGTCTCCACTTTGAGAATAAAAAGCTACTTTGGCTCATTTATGATAATAATATTTTGCATTTACCGGTTCAAATTGCTAAGAGGACGAACACCCCGACGTCCTTCGATGATGGAAATGGTTACATTGTAGCCTTTGTCGACAGTGCTCGCCAGTTCATTGCCAATTGATTGATAAGTTATCACGGCAGCAATGTTGCCTGAAAAGATATGCGGGGTTGAGTGCCAGCTCAATTGTTAACTTGTATTCTGTTGCATCTTACGAGTCTTGCCCTTAATCTGCATCTTCTCCAGCTGCATGACCTGCTTGTCGTTGTAGACGATAACACCAACCGCATTGTAGTGATGCACATGCTTCACCTTATCCTCAAACGTGCAACGGCCACGTCGCACTAACGCGATCCACGGTATGCCCTTCTCGGGCAGTGGTGTGCCTCGAGTGCCCCGTATATAGGGCGTACAGGCAAAATCGTCGCTATCGTCATCTGCGGTACTAATGTGGATCAGACGACCAGTCACATTCAGCACCTTGCCCTCACCGTAGCGGCCCTTCTCCTCGGCGAACTCACTGCCGCATAGGTTATTTTCGGTGTCCACGTAGGACCAGTTGAGGAAGGCAAAGTTATAGATATCCATGGCGATGCGCTCCTCAAAGTTGCCAAAGGGATTCGACCCATTGCCTGGCCGAAAGTATCGCTCCAGGTCCTGATTGGTAGTGGACATGGCCGCCACAAGGGCTGTCGTTGTTGTTGTGGAGGTCAAATGCGGTAGACCACCCAACAGCAGCAAAAAACTGGCCAGCAACAGCATCTCCTGGCAGTACATCATCTGGCTGAAGATATTTTTAACTGGTTTTCTCAGCAAAAACTACACTTCCGATTTAGAATCGACTCGTATCTCTTTAAACACGGCGAAACATTTGCTGCTTCCTGTCCGACGCCAACAATAGTCGTTAACTAACTGAAACGATAAGAAGCGAATAATCAGGTGTGAGTGTTTGAATATATTTGCAATCCATTCAAAAGCAATTGAAATTGATGACCGTCTACCGGGACTTATAGTGTGGGGACGTTCGCTTAGCTGGAGATAAGCGGCCATTTTGGTAACACCCGTGAATGCAGTCACATATTCATGATAAACTGATAGACTTATCAAGAGTCCGTTGATTTATTAGGATTATCTCTTTAAACTCAGCGTACCTTTATGATGAAATTAGCTAAATGGTTTGGACAACATTTTAAAGTAATAAAAACAAACAATATTATGCTCTTGCAACGGGAATTTTAATTTTGTAAATTCTTGATTAGAGCTACTGGCTCTTTATTTTTGGCTATTACAGTCAAATTAGGTAATAAACCTAATGGCAACTGATTAGAAGCTTTAAATAGAATAGCGTTAGCTTAGATAAGAATTGAACATTGAATAATTGTGACGTGGCTGAAAACTCGATTCAGAAACTCAAGTAATAATCTAATATAATGAATACTAATACCTAAATACTTTGAAAAGTAATTATTATTTCAGATTTGACTTGATTGAAGAGTATCAGAGATCTTTTAAAATCTCAACTAATATAATTAATGATAGCCTTACAGATAAAAACCCTCGATGTTTTGGTCTATTTAAATACACTTTTTATACCCTGTACAGGGATATATTAGCTTTGTGCAAAAGTATGCAACAGGCAGAAGGAGGCATCTCCGACCCTATAAAGTATATGTATTCTCAATCAGTATCAATAGCCGAGTTGATTGAACCATGTCCGCCTGTCTGTCCGTCTGTCCGTCCGTCCGTCCGTCCGTCTGTATGAACGCGTCGATCTCAGCAACTATAAAAGCTAGAGACACCAAATTTGGCATCAAGGTCCCTGTACCATACGCAGATCAACTTTATTTTAAATTTTGGATACCTCCCCCCCCTTCCAGCGCAATTTGAAAAAAACTAATAATAGCCACATCTACATCAACGTAGTCATTTCTAACTTAATAGGTGCTTGAAGAATATCATATAGAAGCTATTCTGAAAGTTTCATCAAGATCGGTTTATAAATAAGACAGATAATCAGCAAAGAAATAAAAGTTATTTTTCCATTGAATCGTAGAGCAGCAGGCAACACATGTGAGCGAGCGAGATAGGGAACTACTGCGACACAAGCATAAGTAAATTAAGTGTCGTAACACTCAGCTTTTGATTGAATATGTATTCATATGTGAAAGTTAGCTGCTATAAGAATGCAAAGAATTCATATGCAAAAAAATGAGAGTTTCAAAAAGGTATTCTTTAAACACTTGTTATGTTCTTACTTTTATTTTAATTAAAGTACCTATTATACTGACGAATGCGGTCGACTGTAGCCTTTTCGACTGGTTTAATCATTATATACTATATATTATATATTAAACTATTTATTCCTAATAATTTATTATAATAAAGCTATCTATATTATGGCTTCCTACTACTAAATCACTCATAAATCATATTCATACTTAAGGCTTGACTGGGGATTTCCTTAGTAGCCTTCATTTGGGCCATTTCGCTGCCTTTAAGCGCCATCTGAAGGCCAATGGCACTAGCAAAGGCGCTGCCATTAATAGTGTGCACAATACCTCATCCTTTGCCATGTCCCTGCTCCGTTTGCAACATGCGGCAACTGTACAGACAGGCCGCAATGTCAGCGAAATGCAATGCATTTAAATATTTTATTATACGAATATGTACGACTCTGTTCCCAGGGCTAACCATTGCAAATGGGTGGCCAAAGAGGAGGTTCCAAAACTCGTGGCACTCGTGGGTGTGCAGCTGACACTGAAAAGTGGTCCGGCAAACCGGCAATCCAATGCCAGCAGCACCACATGAAGCGGCAGAGAGGAGCAACCAGTTCTCAGCTTTCTACATGAAACAGCTTGGACACCTACTTGCTGTAGTAGTTCTCTCTATCTTTCGTTGTTGTCTGGCAAAAATAAATTAAATTTTATATGCATACAGCAAAAGACACAGCACCACGACAACACCACACCAATTGAATACAAAACTTTATTTTGACGCCTATTTATGGGCTCATAACTCACTGCAAATGTGTATGAGTGTGGGTTACTTAGTCGGCTCATCGTTATGGTCTTGTCAAGATGCGCTACCGCAACTAGATCTTATATCTATCTAGCTAAGAAACTAGGAGTCTTGTTAGACTGACAACACAAAAAGAGAGCTATTGTAGCGCCCATTATGGGTCGACTAAGTCTGGCCAAAATGCTTTTCCGATTGGCCCATTGCACATTTTGCATGCATCGTTGCATTTTATTTCAGCATTCGTTGTTGCGGTTGTCGTATTCGAAGTTGTTGTTGTCGTTGTTGCTGTTGTCGTTGTTGCTGTTGTTGTTGTTGTTGTTGTTGCTCTTGGCATGTGGCAAACCGGCAGGACAAGGGCAGCGATCGATGGAGTGGCATTGCCAGGGGATTCCGACTAAATGGGGACAACAGTGCGAGCAGCGGACTTGGCCGACAGTTAGCGACCGAGCTGTGCCAAAAAGAACAACAACAACAACAACAACAGCCACAACACCAACAGCAACAATAACAACAACAACAATAACAACAACAGCGCATCTTGCCTGTTTAGGATAATGACCCTGACTGCTGCTGTTGTTGTTCTTGTTGTTATCGTTGTTGTTGCTGCTGCCAAAAGTGTTCTACGTGTGCAGGCAGTAAATATTTATGCATATCTATATTTGATTTCGTATAAGTGTGTGTGTGAGTGGGTTAGTGGCAAAGAGAAGCGAAGAGAAAGAGAGCGATTGATAGAGCGCAGAAAATAAAAGTGAAATATTATTTTGGTATTCAATTTTGGTATCATTTATTTATTGCTTTATATCTTATGAGTGTGATGTGTGTGAGTGTGTGTGCAAGTGTGTGTTCTGTGCGTCTGAGTGTGTGCGTAAGTGTGCAACTTATGCTGGGTGTGTCTCAGTCACATTTTTGACTTCATCGCGAAATTGCGTCGCTTTTCGCAAGAAATTTATTTTGAGATTTTATTATATTGTATATTATACATTAATAAAAAACATTTTCATTGATTTGTTAACTCAGCTAACCAAGTTGAGAATTCGGTTACCACATTTTCCTTAATAAATTTGATAATATATTTGTGTGCTATTGTTATCGTTGTTGACACTGTGGATATTGTACTTCTTAATCTTTGTTTATATAAAATACTTTTGTTATTGTTTGATACGTTTTTGGATTATTGCCAGCAGAGCGAAGTGTTTTTCCCATCTAAATAAATAAGCAGTCTTAATTGTTTTTATACCTGTTACATATATTACTTTGCTTTGCTCAGCTGTTTGATTACAGGGTATCGACTAGCTGAACTCTCTCTCTCCCTCGCGTTTTATGCTCTTTTTAGACTTGTCTCTCAGGAGCATACACATATACGAGTACTTTTTGTTATTTATACTAGGTTCTCTGCGATTTTTGATAAGTTCTTTGTTTATTGTTTTAGTTGTTAAGCATTTCATTCATTCAGATCCACAGGTGTTTCTATTTTTAGTTATTTTCCAAGTGTGTTCAGTTATTGTTGCAATTGTTTCTTTGGTTTTCAATAAAATTGCATTGTATCTTTATTTATTTTCTTCTTATCTCAATGGTTTTCATTTATTGGCCGCATTTGCTATTCAAAATTAATGGATAAATCAACAATTCGAGTTGATAAATAAAAATAGAGAATAAACAATAAATCATGCATATATTTCGTTAAGCAAATACAAACTAAAAGCGCAGAGATAAACAGATAATGCCAAACACACTCACACACTCACACGCATTCATACTCATAAGTGCACTCACACAACTACAATGTAGCTTGTTTGAATATTTATCGAAACGTGATTTGCAAAAACGTGATACGAATGATAAACATTTTGGCAATACTACAAATGCGAGTAGTTCATGTGTATTTATTTGATTTATTTGTATCTAGCGTTGAGTGCTTGTTGTAGTTGTTGCTGCTGTTGTTCTTGTTGTTCACTTAAATAAATAAATATTTAATTTATGCTCTTTTTGGTGGAGTGGAGGCAGCACAGTACATATTCTAAAAACATTATTAAATACTTCAATACATTTATATATATTTATGAATTTTTATCTAAAGGATGCTCAGTCAAAGTGCCAAGGAAGTCAAATACATCTGATGGCAATTAAAAAGTGATTATCAAATATTCTGCATTAAAATGCATAACCTGTGTCGGGTACTCAATTAATATGAAATGAGTGCCGCATTGAATAAGGAAGATTTATTCACAAGCCACATATTGATTGAACAGGTTTTAAACCGCATTGAGGAGGAAGTTTCTTCTGTGTTTGTCTTTATGGAAATATTTATTTATTTGGTAATAAATTGAAAATGTAAATGAAAATGTGAGATATTTAATTAAACATTTGAAATGAAAGAGAGCAGCTACTATTGATTTTTTCTGACATAAATAATGTTTAATTTACTATAAAAACATTTATTCATTTTAGTTCGAATATAAACTAAATACTTATTTATTTTAATTATACTTTTTCTTTCAGTTTCCATTGAAATTCATATATTTTGCAAGCTTGTCTTCATTTTAGCCAACATTTTCAAATAACTTTTGGTACTTGAAACTTGAAAATGGTCATTTTAATTACTGTTAAACAAACTTTAGAAGTACACTGTTGCCCATAACGGAACTCTTATTTGTATTATTATTATTATTATTATTTAACCATCCATGTGGCGTTTGAAAAGGTTTTCATTTGCCATTCGAGTGCATTTGATGCGTTTCTGTGCGCTTCGTTGGTTTTAATGCATTTCGTTGAACTCCAACAAAAGTCATAGAGTGAAAATAACAAAAATGATACAAAAATTACAGGTGTAACAGGTAGCACGGAAATATGCACTGATTACGGATTTAATTTATGCGGAGTGCACCTGTTACAGCAACAGCAACAACAACGAGTGCCAATTGAGATAACGAATATTATTATTCGCCTTGTTGTTGTGCTGATTACAAATGATTCGAAATTCGAAACAAGAGCTAAATGGCCATAAGCAATTAGCCGTTGGCTGTTGCAAGAGCTGAAGAACAAACTGAACTGAATTATGCTGCGATTCAATTAGAGTTGCGCCATTTGGTTGCCAATGAAGCCAACGCAAGTCTCAGTTGCCACTCGTTCAGACCCTTTGCCCCCCACACACACACACACACACACACACACACACACACACACACACACACACAGGCACACTCCATGACATTGCAGCACACGCATTTCAATTTGCTAAACGGCGCTCCCGTCTCAAAGTGTTGCCAAGTGCAGAGGGCTCAACTTTTCTATGTTGTGAGTGTGTGTGTGTGTACGTGTCAGCATGTGTGTGTGTGTATGTGTGCGTGGGCACTTGTAAATGTCGCCAAGCTGTGCTGCCAGTTGTTCACAATGACTGCCTGTGTCAGCAGCGTCAGTTTCTGCCCCACCCCGCCCCCGCTTGTTACTTTGGCTCTATTAGCACATATCAGGCCGCTGCCTGCTCACTGCTCACTGCTCAACTTGCCTCTTCCGACTTCACTGTCAACTGCAGCCTGCTGAAAGCTATCGAAAGTCGAATTATTCAGCTGACACAAATTGGCAAAGCAACTTTGCTCTCAAGGCTGACATGTCGATTACAATTCCCCAGTGTGATTGTGTTTGCAATTATTTATTATTAAAATATTCACACAGAGCCATACGACAATACAGTTTGAGTTAACAGTTAACATGTTTTTAAATATCTTGAGTTATTTGTTAAAATGTTAAATAGTTAAATGTTACAGTTACATAATTCCAAGTTTGAAATAATTAAAATTTACACTTATTTATATATATAATCATTTACTTACAGTCGAAACAAAAGCCTTTTATGTATTTTTCAAAAGCTTTTATTTTATATTTTGTTCAATTGCTTGAAATAGTTTACAATAAAATACTTTTCCTATTCAACTCAAGCCAATTTAACAAGTTTAAGTATCTTTGCAGGCTTTGTGGTCGAATTTATGGTATTGCCCTTGACTCTTCTCTCATTTATAGTTGAACTTTCTGCTATTATCAGCCAGTGACAAAACCGCAAGCAAGTGAAATTAAATAAATCTTTGATATATACAGATATACAGACATAGTATATCAATGACTTTTGTTTTTCTTTTTTGGCTTTTTTTTTGTTTTGTAGAATTTACGCAGCAAGAAATGTTATATCAGCCGTTGCTTTGTTTTTCTTTTGATAGGCAAGCGGAAAACTGTGAGACAGTGAGTCCACATTATAAAGTACAAACTGATGACTGCTTAGCAATGATTCACACTCCCTCTCTATTTCACCATCTCCACGATTCTGCCACTCTGCTGCTTTGTGACTCTCTTCATGTCTTAAGTGTGCCTGGCACCTTGTTCGGTGACTGCTGTTCTGCTTGTTTGCATATTGCAACATCTGTGCAAGCGAAACCAATTTAAAACATACGCCACCACATGGTAACACACACACGAACACACACATATGTATATATATACATATAGTCACACCCTCATGCAGATATGCCAGTGTGACCCAAGAAACTCACACACATTGCCACAATACATGATACTAAAAATATCAACCACAACATATTTCTTTTCCCTCTCCTCGTTTCATTTTCAACTCAACTCATTTCACATCTCTCGCATTTCTTTTACTTTATCATACTTTGGGCTTGCACTTAGGTCCAACTGCAGTTGGCACCATCGTTTCGAACATATTGTTGGGGCTTGTCCTTAAACCGAATATCTTAACGACTTGTTATATTTAATTGCTTACATATTTCGCATATTCCTTGACTTTGATCTTGCTAACTTTTCCCCCACTCAAGAAGGAATGCAAATGTGCTGCTAATTAGCATGTGATTTCCCTGAATTTGTCAATTAATATACTTAAGTAAATACTTAATTAACACTTTAAATATTAATACTTTATCTATTAGAGCAGCTAGTCGAGCAAACATCTCTGGTTCTCACTAGGTTTCTTTAATATTATCTTTAATATGGGCAGCTGAACTATGCTATGCTGTACTAAACTGAAGTTTACATAATTTCTTTCATTTATGTATTTCACACAATCTCAACGACTCTGCTGACTTCCTTGCCGCCTCTTCTCGTGCTGCTCCCCTCTCCCCAGCATGATTGTAACTCTGCATAACAATTTCCGTGACCTATTTATGATCTAAAAACAACAAATAATGAAATGCAACTAGCAGTAAAGTTCTTTAAAATAATGCATACAGGAAATATGGTTGGAAAGCAGCTTTTGAGTTGTTTGTTTTATTTTGACAGATATTGAAAACGCTTCGCTTGAGCAAAAGGCCAAGTCAAAAGTTTAAATGAAGTTGTCGAAACTTCCTCTTAAGTTTTCCGCAACTGCGGAAATTCAACCGCACACTCCGACACCCAAAAACACTCGTGAGTGTGATTGCGAGAGGCTCATAAATCATTTTACAAATTATAGACAATCTTTGACTTATGGCGAAACTTAAGAGTTCAAAGCGAATCCGAGTACACGAAACAAACCAACAATTAGCCATTTGGATTCGCCAAGCGATTCTCCATTTACCATCGATATGGAGTGAAATCAAAATAAAGCAGCTGGCCCCCATCTAGTTATAGGAGTGGGCAGCTGGCAGTGAAGGGAGGAAAGGGATGGAGATGCAAATTTTAGTTTCTAATTACTGACGGCTGCTGCAAAAGATTCAAATTGCGTGATTGCCATTAAAAACGTTATTTCACTGTACTTTTACTTTCGTCAGAGCTCCAATTGTCCAATTGCCAACTGAGGATAGGGATTGGGGGACTGGGGGTTGGGTGCCCGGTTCTTCTGCACACAGGGGGATCCCCAGCAATCGCTTGGCTCTTTGCCAATGCGACGACTGCTGCTTTTTATTTGGCAAATGCATTTTAATGTCTCTTTACTGCAAATTCTCAGCGCAACCATTCATCATGCCCTTCCTCCTCGACACATCCTTCACTTTTGCAGGCCATTTCTATGTCATCATTGTCATTGTTTAAGTAGCTGCCGTAAATGGCACACAAAATGTTTCTGTCAAATGGGGAATTTCAATTGCAGTTGTTGCCATGCAGCACTTTTACTGCCAGAGACAAGGGCATCAAATTTGGCCAGAGGATACCATAGCATTCAAGGACACAGACTCGTTGATCTGAACAAGTGCAGATAAAGTTCACATATATTGAGAGTCTACAGTAGTTGTTGGCTTTGAATATTTTTACAGTTAATAAATATATTAGCTTTATTTTATAGATTTCTTAAACTGCGTTTTAAATGCATTTAAAGAATTAATTTATTATTCTAAAAGATAATTTGATTTTATATATTAATGGAATGCAAACTAAAATATGATAATTATGTGAAACTGTTTAATTTTTATATTATTTCATAATATTGTTAGAATTACTATGACAAATAGTTTAAAAATGTTAAGCATCTTTAATACTTAATTTAAATATGTGAAAAGGAATAGTGAGTCATTTACTTGTCGATTATAGTCTAAAAGCCGCTTGTTTTCGCCTTTTCTTGGTCATACAATAAAATCATAGCCATCTTTGTTGTCTGCCATATAAAAAGCAGTTACATTGACAGTTTGGCTAATAAATTTGTGGTATCTGGTGACACACCTACTAAAAGAGAATGCACTTGAACTGCTCTCGGTTCGATATTGGACTGCAACCAAGACAGAAAAGAAAAAAAGGAGAACTGTGGCAACTGTCGATGTAATGCGGTACGTAAATATTTATTGTACGTGTTTGACCTCGAGTTGATGTGCCCCGAGCTGGACTCGTCTTTGTTGTCTTGCTGGTATTAAGCTAACAAAAGCGTCGCCAAGCGTTGCTATAAAAAAAGTCAACAGAAAGCGTACAAACTTATGGGGAAAACTTCTTAAGAAATCAGAAATAAAACAATAAAAACTAAAATTGATTAAAATAATAAATTTATTAGGGCCAAAATCAACCCCAGTAGCCGACAAATCCATAAAAGTATAAAAGAAAATATTAACAAGACTGCATGAAAATCACGTTCACAATAGTCACGTTTAGCAGCGGCGACAACAAAATACAAAACACAATAAACAATAAAAATAACTGCAACATACATTTGACTTATGTTTGTGCCTATCTGCAGACTGCATACCCTGTAGATAAAGTAAGGCAGGTATATACGATAGACACATTTGAATTCTGACTGAAGAATTGAATTCCTGCAGACAGGGTATGCCGCAGTCGAGCAGTTACACTTGACATTCTGACTTTCTCTTCATTGCGACTGCTTGCAGTGACAGGGGGCGGGCAGGAGTAGCGTTGGGTCTGCTTGAATGGCACAACATGTGTAAGCCAACGCGGCAACGACGTCATAAATCTTGAAACACCTTCTGTGTGTGTGTGTGTGTGTGCTGTGTCCACCCACATGCCACAACCCGTTGCCAGTCGTTTGCCAGTCGGTTGCCACTCGGAAGCGGACCAGCTGAGTCTGTTCTGTTCTGTTCTGTTCGGTTCGGTTCGCTGCGTTCTCCATACCCAATCGCCACATGCCCAGGCCTATTCCGCAGTCACCTTTATTTGCCACTCAAACATCGGCATTGTTAAAAACGTGATTTCCGCTATTTGCTTCTTGTAATTGTTTACGTTTTGAGAGGGATCGTGGGGGACTATCGCTGTCTGTTGAGCGTTTTTAGTTTTGATTTGGCTTCTGGCTTAAACAACCGTCATGTGCAGCCACTAAAAACTGTGCAGACAACAAACAGAAATGCTTTGTCCCGACACTTGACAACAAAATGTCATCCAGACATCTGAGAAACATGAGTAGCCTTCATCTTATAGTAGATACTTTCATACACTTGATAGTTATATTCCTCGTTTAGCTTTAAGATGAAAGAAACGAAGAAAGATAGTAAGTACCACTAACAACTGCATTTTGTGAAATATTCTGACACTTGAAGGTGGATCCTTTTGAAAGGTGTTCACTGCATTGCTGCTTCAGGTGGGAAAACTTTCAACATATCGAGAGCGGGACAGTTGAATGCAGCTGCTTGTCATATGCTGTGTGAGTTTATTTCTTACAAAATGAATACTTAAACTAGTTCATTATCATCAAAACATATATATTTTATGACAATTTTTATATATTTACTATATATATACTATACAAAGTACACTTTTAAAAGTTCAACCAAATTACCAGAGCGTCCTCTATTAAGAGCCTTGTAAATTGTGTTCATTTAATATTTGAGTAATTTTATAGCATATGCTGTCTGTTTCAGCCAAATACATTAACCTTTTGCAACTACTTGGCTATGTCAATTTCGTTTTGTGCCACTGTGCCTAACGAACCGTGGCAAGAACTAGGACTGAGACTTAAACAGCGACTGGTCTGGGAATTGGACTTTGGCGGTGTGTGTATCTTGACATTTGGGAGCATGTCACATGCCATAAGGCTTCCTCCCCATTTGGTGAGCCAACAGGGTGGCTAGCGGGGTATTGATTTTCAAACAGCAACAATGACAACAATTTCCTCCCAAACTCATGCTTGTACTCTTGTATTTTTACCTATTGAAGCTGTTGTCAGCTTCGTTTTGCTTTATCAAAGACAAAGCCAACATTCTGCAATGTTTTATTTTTAGCAAAAAATCTTGGAAAATTGTGACAACATCTACACATAGATGGCAAGAGTGAAAACTACTAATGATTTGGCTGATGATTTTCCAGCACAATTTTCAATGTATTTTCAATTCACTGCAGATAATAAAGAACTGACCTCAATTTGCTTATGAACCGAAACTGAAGAGCATAGATTTTATTCCTGTTTCGGTTTCAATTGCAGTTTGGGTTAAGGTTACCGACCCACGAGCTCTGCCCCAAACTGAGACTCAATTTCAATCTCAGGCACAGCTTCAACTGCAGCTTTTGGCATGGCCAGTTGCCATTGATGTGGCCCAAACAATGCTGACTCTCTCTCACCCTCCCTCTCCCTCCCTCTCTCTGTCGTTTCCTCTCTCGTTCTCTGTCTTTGTGTGTTGCATCTGATGTTTTGCATTGTTGTGTTTTTGTATGTCGAAATCATTGTTTTGCGTTGCTGGCGTTGTGTAATCCGAATCTGGTACAGAGTTATGATTGCAATTTTGCCATAATTGCAGTTATAAATAGTTAAACAATGCTTTGAATGGCAAGCAAATACGATCACATTATTAGAGAAGACATGCGTCCATCATATCGTAGATAGTAAATTGAATCAGAGCCAAATAAAATCTATTGTACTTTAATATACAACATCTTGACAGCTTTTCAGTAGTTTGACAACTATTAAATAGTTAAGAATTTAGTTAGATTATTTTATAACAATTACAATTCAATTTCAAGCTTAACAATCATTTGTAGCTATGTCATGTACATGTTGTATTTGCTATTCATTTATTATTTATTTGCTGAGGGTATTTCCTAGGGTCTTCATGAATATTGTAGCCCCACCGAACCACCCAACCACTCAACCACCCAAAAGTGACACAAGAGACAACACACGTGGACTGCCACGCGCATTGCTAGCTCTATCCAAGCCTCTCCCTCTCCCCAGCTACACCGCACACCACACACCCCATTCCCGTTATGCCACCCACTCTACCACATTAAGGCAAGCTATGACCATATATATTGGCTGTTAAAAAGGTAAAACATTTGATCAAATCTAAGCTGAAATCTCTGGCTAAATATACAACGTAGACTTTTGTCAATAAGATTGACGGATCGGATATTGAAAGGTATTCATATGAGGGAATATAATAATAAATTATTATAAATAGCTTTCACGAATAACTTGTATGTAGGTGTCACCCGGAAACACTTGCCATACTCGAACTGGGACTCTGACTGTTATTTACTTGGCTTTCATATCAATTGAAAAAGAGAAAATCTCATTTTGATGTATTAACTCTCTAACAGCTTTAACTTAATTAAATCACGGTGGAACAGCATCATTTATCATCATCACTGACCTTAATTTTGCCACACGCTTCCAATTGATATAGCATTTTTAATTAGCTGCATGTCACAAGTTCTGACATTATTAATATGATATATGATCTAACATCTTTTTCAACCAAAAGCCATAAAAGTCAGCTTTGACACTTACCACAATTCGCAATTTACTTCAGCTGCGCAAGCCTGCAAAAGAATAATTCCAACGAAAATAGTCAATAATTAAATGCCAATTTAAATATTACGAATTAAAAATGAATGGCTAAATCAATAAATAGCGCAAATTGTTTGCCATACTTCGGTAATTATATTATTACGTATGCATATATACGTAGAGATGTATGTAATTATATTACGTATACGTATCGATGTGCAATTGCAACCTTGATTATTGGGCATTTTTGCATGAGTTAATTGGGCAAACAATTTAATTGCAGCTTTTGTTGCTCTCTATATGGCATAATACATCTGAAATTCATTTCGATTTGCCATGTAAAATACTGTAAATGATAAATAAATACAACAAACTCATGAAGCATTTGCTAGTTATTTAGCTGTCCCTGTCAACTCATAATATGCTTATAAATAAAGTTGTTTATATTTCATTAAAGTTACTTTTATTTATTTTTATATTCTATATACTATATATTTATAAATATTCATTATAACTGCATATAATTGGCTAAAAACTACTTCCGTTATGTTTATATATAAACCACATCAAGGTATTCACTAAAACACGGAATAATTTCAGAAATTTAAACTAAATATTTTAAATTGGAACTAAAGACATCTTTATGTTGATCTTGAGACGAGATTTTGTCAAGAAGCGAATACGAATACTTAAGTGAATACGAGTGTTAATGTGAATAAATGGCTTGACTGCTTATGCTATATTTAAACATATCAATTAACACTTGACTGATTAATAGCAGAGATCGCTTATACATCCGCTAACTCTACTTTTCATTGCACGTTCCCCACTTGATTTGTGGTCATGTGCTGCAAAAACGTGCCACCACCACCGACAACCACAATAACAATAACAACAACAACAAGAAGAAGAAGAAGAATAGCTACAAATATGTACTCGCTAATATAAGTAGATAGAGATTAATATAGACATTAGATGAGTGGCAACGAAAAATGCTCGTCAAAATGTTTAGCACTTGGTAATTAGTGAGCAGCCCTCACTGTAAGCCCGCAACCACCAGCCAGCACTGACACCCACCATCGACCCCCTATTGACATCTGAACCCCGCCCATCCCCACCACGCTTACCATTGCCAGTTAGCCATGGCAACAAACTGCTGCTGCTGCTGCTGCTGCTGCTGTTGCTGTTGTTGTTCAATTGCGTGCTGAGATTGTTAAACAATATTGATTTTCATAGAATGTCGAGGTATTTAATCATCGATAGAAACCTACCTACCATACCTATCTCCAACCCTCCCTCCCTCGCCGCATTATTACATTCTCGTAATTCACGTTCTGTATCCAATTAGTGGGAAGCTCTGTTTTCATTGGTGCACAATATATATTTTTTATTTTTTATCTTTCTTAACGATATTTATTTGAGATTGAATTTAAATTCTACGCGCGAACGTTTATACGGTGTCGGTTCCGTGATTAAGTAATTAGCAGCATAATTAATTCCACATTTTCACAAGTATTTGCCATAGCATTTTGCACATTTGTCCAGTGCGGAAAATGTCTGTCCCTGTCAATCTGTCAATCTATTCGCTAATCGCCTATGCAAATCAACGTTCGCTTTTGTTCAGTTTAATTTATACACATACACAAATGAATATCTACATATGTGTGTGTGTGTGTGTGTGTGTATTTGTAGTATGCAAGGTTAGTCAGTCTATATATTGTTCTTAGTTATCTGCCTGCAGTAAATCTATGACGTAGAGAACTGGTTAACTGATTCAAATACAGCTACAGATGCTTCCTTGTCTCTCACTTTTATATCTGCTATCTCTGGCTATAGCTATAGCTGTATCTGTATCTAAAGCAGCTTTCAGCTTGGCTCTGTCATGTGATCATTTATTAAAACAAGTTACCACCAATATAGAATTCATTTTGCTTTGCCAAAAATAGTTTCAAAATAACATAATATGAAATTCTAATCAAATATTTATCCAGGTTGCTGTCACTTTATCAAATTCAAAGTTTATTATCTGCTATATATACTATTATCTATCGCTGTCATAGAGAAAAGCAATTTGGGGTAGTGGCATTATCTTTTCATGAGACTTTCACTTTTGCAGCAATCACAGTCGATAATCGATAAAGAGGTTAGTTATTGCTACCTGACAAATGGAGGGCAATTGTCATAAATTAAGATACGTATTCATCACTCATGTACACACACAAATTATCAACTGATGCAATAAAAACTACAATTACTTATCGTGATTTGTATTTGTTGGAAGTCGACATATATGGAGCATTTCTATCTGTAGATATTCGCGTGCCAATCAGATGTGTGAATTGCTTTAATGTAGTTGTATCTGATTGAAGTCGAGGCGATAATTTGAAATATTACATGTTGGAATACTTACTAATTACGTGATGAGAATACAATCACAAGCAGTATGTAGAATGCTATACAATAGTATCTGCCTAAAGTAGTAATCAACACAAGCGAGTTGCCTATCCTATGCCTATATCAAATGACACCTTCAATTAGTTCTCTTAGAATTCATTCATTTATTCATTTACGATATGAAAGCAACATGCAACCAGACCAAATTCAATCTATAGATATCTAAGTGCTTCATCGAAAAACGACGGTAAATTGTTTCGATCTCAACTCATCTCGTCTCGTGATTCAAGTGCAGCACTCGTGGGAACCTTCTAATGGGAGGATGCATTCATTTGTCAGGCACTTAAAGCTTTTTTGGTTTGGCATCGCTCTGGTTGTGGTTCTGCTTGGGATGTGGTTATTAAAATTGTTTTTTGTGAAGGAGGGGGGTGTCTACAGTGTCCACAATAAATTTGTTCACACAATCAATACCAATTAACCTCCTTGGCGCGCACTTAATTATAACGCGGACTGGCAAAGAGCAAATAAAATAAATATTTTCTTAAGCCCGGCGAGACGGGACCCAATGCCGCATAAAAAGCAGCCTGATGGAGCTACAAAATGTTCTCCTCTTCCCCTTTTTCCATTTGTGCCTATAGTTATGCGCCTACGTACTCTGATCATTTTCCACTTCAACACGCAGCTGCCTTGGAAAAACAATGAGAAAAATTAAAGAAAACAACAAATTCTCGGGAAAGTGAGGCGGGGGCCCAACTGCAAGCGTATTTTGGTTTGGGGAGGTCCCTGCACACAGCCCTACGCTTCTTATCCCCTCTCCGCCCCTATACCCTACTCCATCTCCTTCTTAGTCTCGTTCCGGCATTTGTCGCTTTAATTAACGCAACGTCGCGTCGTGGAGTTCGTCTGATTGCCATCGGGAGCTGACAACGACGATGAGTCAGAGCCCGATAGTTGTTGTTCTTCTTCTTGTAGCTGCTGTACATGCAAATGCGCCTCCTGCAGCGCCAGGAGCTCAAGCCCAAGTCCAAGTCTGCTGGTGGTTGCTTCGTCGCCTGTGACGCACACTGTGGGCGGGTTTCTTTCATTCTTTACGAACTTCTGTTTCGTTTTTGTTGGAACGTGACTCATTTGGGAAGACGCCTAGACTAAACATAGTAATTGGTCTATGTTTTTCCAGGGAACACTTTCGTTTTCACATTAAAAATGTAATTCAAATTCACAAAGAATTTCTGTTTAATAATATATATATATATATAAATATGTTTCGTATATACAATTCTGTTTCTTAGCATTTCTACGTTATTTCGTTACTACAACAAACTCTCACTTATAGTTGCTTCTACATAATATTAGTATTATTCTCAAAACAAGAGAAATTGTAATTATTAATTAAGTCAAAGTTTAACAAATATTATTGAAATTCTTAAGCTTGCCAACAAAGCTGTTTAAATATTGAGTATTCAATATTTGTTGATAACCCTATTTGATTTGGCGCAACAAGTTTATGTAAATAATTGAACTGGCGCTTAACATTGATTGAGTTCATTTGAAAACTGTCTAACACATCTGGGTTCTGGGGTTCTGGGGTTCTGCTCGAGGTCGAAGTAAGTTTCTGGTGTCACTGTCCAATGTTTCCAATGCCAAACTCCAACCTAGACAATATTTGCAATACCTTTATCGGAAAACAAATATGATTCTTATCGGAGGTTGCCCAGTCATCTGATAAGCTCTCTGAACATCGACAATTACAATAACATCGCGGAATAAATCAAAGCAAACATTTCTTATTAATAAATAAAACAATTATACAATTATTTGCCTTGTTTGCAATTGTTTTATTCTGTTTACATTTAGTAAATGCTTGTTTTTAATTAGAATTAAATAAGTTACGACTTGCTTGTTTACTATCAATATTATATATTATAGTAATATATAATAAAATTAATAAAATATATTATTATATTTAATTTTGCTGAGGATTGTGCTTCTTCTTCTGGCTGGAAAACCCAATCAATTCTGTCTGCTCTGCGTTGGCATTAAATACAAACGCCAAGCAATTAAATCAGCCACAAAATCCCAGACTAAGAGCAACAACATTATAAATTTACGATTATTTCTGGGCGACTTTATGATACCCTAACCAAAATCCTCAAAGAGGCAGTAAATGTTTGAGAAGCAAACAATGTTATTATAGACATCAAATTGATGTCTTTTCATTTTAACAATTTGCAAATAAAGACATTTATCAGCGTATTCAAACTTCGATGCATATTAAAATTGACATCTTATTGATGCTACATACAGATTGAGCAAGAGCGTTAAAAATAATGCTTCACATTGGTGTTTAAATTAATTAAAACCTCAAGTGGCATGTGATATCTCTTCATCAGTTATTCAGATACTTGTATGAGTACTCGACGCTGTGCGCAGAACATTTACCGATTGAAACCAGAGTAAACTTCTCAGGGCAATGCCACATGTGTGTGTGTGTGTGTGTGTGTGTGTGTGTGTGTGTGTGTGTGAGGAGGAAGAGACAAATAGTCAAAGCTACCAAAAAAAAAAAAAAAGAAAATTAAATACACAGCACAACATAAATGCTGAGTTCAGCTTCAGATTCTTGCCCTATTGTCATGGTCATGGGCACACGCACTTCTACACTTGTAGATACATTACACTGTAGATACATTTGTGTTATTTGCCATGTTGACGAATAACTCGACATGCGTTGCTAATTTGTCTGTCTGTCGCATATTATTTATATACGCATTAATGTGTTTATCAGAGGGGAAATGGGGGGGGATCGCATTATAAACGTGGCTGGGTTGTTAACTCGATGCTAAAGGCGTTTGAACTTTTAACGGATTCACATTTTCATTTGTGCTTCTCGTCGAAAGTTCATTGTTAAATGACTTTTCCAGCTGCCCCATGTGAGTAAGAGTGTGTGTGCGTGTGTGCGCGCGTGTGTGAATGTGTGTGTGTGTTTTCACTTTTATTTGCTTTGTTCTTGTTGGGTGCGGAAAGTGTTCGGTTTGATTTCAGCTCTGTTTTGTTAGTTTTTATGGTCTCTTCTCCCACTCTCCCCCTCAATCAACCACGCCGCCCTCCTTAGCTTAGTTTAGTTGAGCGCGGAGTGAACAAAGTAACATAAAAATCGATTTGTCATGCGATTTGACGTGTCTTTGAGTACTTGGGAACACTATAAGACTGACATGGTATGGCATTGTTGGTAACTGATTGCAAATTCGAGTAATATCTGATAACTGGTTGTATTCACCATACTCAATCGGGCCTTTAACAGTCACTTAGCAGCTAATTATGGAAAAGATTTGTGAACTGAGAAATCTAGCAAAACAATTAAAAGAATAAAATAATATTAAGTATACTAAACATAAACGTACATAAATATGTTGTAAGTAATCAGTTTCATTTAAGTTTACTCAATCTGGGAAGCAGTTAAATACATATAAATATAAACAAATAAATCTCAAGCGCAGATTACGTGTTTTGGCAAGAGAACCTGATTCATTTGATCGCTTCATCAAATGTCAAAATGAAAAGTACACAAAGTCACATAAACTGAGTCAATAACAAATGCAACACGTGCAAATTTTGCAATTGGCAACATTTGAGAGTGAACATACTGCAACTACGTGAAATCTTTGAGTTGGACTCTGAACAGTTCCACTTTAATGGATAAACAAAGACAATTATGACAATGGCACACTTGGAAAGCAATAATCATTCGTTTTGAGATTCAGTCCATGCATTTGCACCTCAAGGAGCAACAGCACCCACAGAATGGCCACACAGGTCAGTGTCATGGCGAGGGGAGAGCGATTTGAGGGGATGCTCGAGTATACTACATATAGATCAAATCAAATTGATTTGCATTTTGTATTTTGCGTGGGGGAATTTCAATAAAAACGCTTTGACTGACTCTCTGGGAAATTTAATTGATTTCCCAATTGGTAGTACACTTTCTCCCCTCGATGTGTTGAGTGTCGATATATGGGATCGATTCGATTGGTTGCCGTTCGATTCACTTCGATTCTTTTCTCCACTCGACAACAACATTTTTACTTTCATTTGAAGCGCTGCGTGTTGACTTAACTGTTATTTAATGAGTCGTCGCCGTGGCGTAATTATGCCATAAAATGCTTTCAAATTAACATAATTTACGCTTCACGCTTCGCGTACACTCACTCACACACACACACGCACACACAGAGCGTTACACACAGTCACATTCAGTCAGTCGTCAGTCTCATCTGGTGGGTGTCTCCCCGAGAAAGTGACTCATTAACAATATTTGACACTGTTTATCATCTTTGTTAAGCTTCAATCGTGTTCGATTTGTTTGTTTACTAAAAATAAATGCAGAATTTGCATTTAACCTAATTCCCCGATTTACTCAGGCATTAAATTTAATGGATATTGTAACTGTTATTCTAATTGCAACTGTTATTGCACTAAACAGTTAATAACCATTTGTGTGGGGCAAACATTTTTATAGATCTGGACGCCCACCTGCCTGGTAATGAGCCATCATCATCATCATTATCATCATCGTCATCATCATTATCATTATCATTATAAATAACCTACTCTCAGTTACTGCCCAGTCTCATGGCTTTCAGCAATAGCCGTTGGCAATAGTTGGAAAGTCGCCTCATTCAGACTGTTAGGGAGGGCGGAGGGTCCAATTGGGGTAAATGGGAATAGAGGTGAAATCTCGTTGGCGATTTGCAATTGGATTTCGGTTGATAGTTAAGCACGGGGCTGGTAATAGCTGAATATACTGTAGATATAAATCGACTTTAACTGCGGCCTCTAGACTTGCAGCAAAGTTAGAGTAAAGTTATCAATCTTGTAGAGCTTCAGGGGGGTATTCTAAAAACTGTTAAACACAGTTAAACAACAAATCATTTATCGATTTGACTAATGAACTTCTTTGTAAATGTATTGCCAGGGGAGCAGTACAAAATAAATCTTGTAGATTATATAATTACATTATTTTAGTTTGGAGAATTTCCTTCTCTATTCAAGATTAAAAATCACATTTCTACTTTGGTTGTAAAACGGATTTTACAGAATAGAATGAGTATCTATAAATCAAAATACAGGAAGATATTGTACACAGTTATTATAAATTGTACAATTTATAAATATTTATGTATTCAATGGGATTACAATCTTGTCTAATAAACGTTCTCCGTTTAGACTTCCTTCCGCCTCAAGTGATGGCAAGTTATGTGTGTCTAAGAATTATAATGGGTGAGAGACACATTTCAATTGCTATTGACCAGTTTGGATTGGTTTGACTGGCTGTGTCTGGGTCCGGCACTGACGTCAAGATTGCGGTGAAAGGCGTCGAACGAGAGGCACATGATCATGCTCGGTTCTAGCGTGCGGGGGGAGACCCCCTGCTTATTGAACCAGCTGAATATCAGCTAAATAGATAACCAGATAACCAGCTGACCAGTTGTTAAACGCCGGCTTGAAGCTTAGATGCGTAGAGGAGTGGTCCAGGAGAAGGGGAGTCGGAGCAGCACTTCCTCATGGCTGTGGCAGGCTAAAACCTGAAAAGGCCGGCGACTACACAAATTATTGATGTGGTTCGGTGTCACGACTACGACTACGGCTACGACTACGACTTCGACTACGTCATCGTCATCGTCATCGTCACGTTCTGGTTTATTAAGTATTGAATAATACGGTTTGGCATGGCACATACTTGTACGAGTACAAATGCATATTAAGTGGGAAGCGTGTGGCAGTGTCGAGCCTCGACTCCGCTGGGGCGTCTCCCACCGCCTGAATATCGGACTTAAAGCAAAACAATAACAACAACAAAAATAAAATCAAGCTGCGACTGCTATATGCGATTGAAATTATTAACGTATATTAATTGTTTATTACATTAAATCATTACAGCTCAGAGCTGAAACTGTGCACAGTGGAATTGTTAAGTGTTTTAGTGCTCAATAATTGATTGTTGCACAATTGATGAACTTTAACATTGTATTTCAATTCACATCTTCAACTCGAACTGATAAGCTTATCACAGTGGGTTTGTTCAACTGTCTAAGCTCCACACACATACATTAATTGTCTTGACATCTTTATTACATATATGATTTGTAATCAGCTTTCTGTGCATGTGTGTGTGTGTGTGTGTGCGTTAATCGCTAATTTGTTTTTAATTGTTGCCCTTGCTGAACTCGAAACTCGGAACTTGGTTCTGGAAACTGGCCACTGAAAACTGGTTTCCTCTGACATTTTTGACCCTGGGCATTACGATGCGTTGCCCTTCATGGCAAATGATCTTAAGACCAATCAAATAATGCTACCAATTTGATTTATGATTGGCTCGAGTGACTAACAAAATCATTTGGCCACATTGTTGTGGCACTTGTTGCATATTCATGAGCTTATAGCCAACTTTATGTTTGCCATGCACGAACCACTTTAGGTTGCTTTGCGAAGACCTTGGAGAACTACAGCTGAGCTCCCTCCCTCTCTCCCTCTCTCTCTCTCTCTTTCTTCAGTTTACATTTATTCTATAACTATTTGTGTGTATAATTTGCTAAACTCTGGCAGCTGCAACTATTCCCGATCTTTGACCTAACCCAACCCCTTAAATTGATGTAACTTTAGCATATAGAAAGCAATTTCCATATTTTATGTTTATTAATTTTCATTTAACATGAAAATGCATTTACACCCAACCCAACGTTTTCCAACCTAGGGCAACACGCACGTGGAAACCCCCTGCGAACGGGAGATTAATGCAATTGAGTAAATACTCTTCCTCCCGAGAGTGTGTATAATGTGTGCGTGTATGGGTGTGTGCGATGTAATGCGAATGGCCTGGAGCACGAAAGTGCATGCCAGGCATACTCTACAATAGATTTACTCACACCCACACACCCACACACACACACACATATACGTATACGTATACCTGGCATACGTACGTATAAGTCAGTCAGCTCCTTGCCTGGTATAGGGTTCTTGCGATAACACAAACATTTCAAGTGATTAAAAATTTAAAGCAGATTTGCCTGACAGACATGGACATGGTCAGAAATGTCGAGAGAGAGAGAGAGAGAGAGAGAGAGGTCAAACAGGTAGACAGAGCTTCTGGAGCTTAGCAACTTGTCCACACATTGCATGCTCAACGGAGATAATGTTAGGACTCAGCCCGGGCGAAAGAGCTAGAGACTAATTGACTTTTGGATGCATAATTACCGTGGAATGAAAGTGAAATATAATAATATATAATAATAATAATAATAATATATATTATATATAATATAATATAATATAATATACTACAATATATATTATATATAATATAATGTAACAACTATTATCGACTGTTGATTAATATATATTTTTTTATATATCTGTTAAATTCTCTGGAATTCGTAGTACCATACAAATAAATAATATAGAAATTATAAAAATAAAATAAAAATAAATTATTTATATTTATATATTATTATTATATAAATAATAATATTTTAAAATGTATTTTGCTTCCCTCAAATGTGTTGAACTGTGAACAAATGATCACTTTATAAAGCAATTTGCTACACTGTGCAACAACTAACGCGCAGACTAAACACTACTGTGCTGGGGAATATTATTTTATAGAGACTAAACACAGGTATCATATGCATGCAGCTACACCCTATTACACACACACACACTCACACACACACACACACTTACACACTGTCTCGCTCTCTTTGTAGTCACCTCTCCTCCCTCGCTTGTTGTGAACAACTGCTAAATGTTGTTAAATGTGAGAAAATAAAAGTAGTAAACTGGCTGCACTGGCTATTGCACTTTAATTTGTAGTTGGACCCGCTGGCATAATTAACACACTCTCTCTCTCCCCCTCTCTCCCTCTCCCACCCTCGCTCTTTCTCTCTTGCTGGCACATGTCGCTATTAGTTTGTGTGAGCTTTGAAGCTGTTTTAAAGGTTTTGTTGCGGAACTTGGAAGCGATTAAATACTCGTACTTAATACCCAGCTGCTACCATTGCCAGCTGCAGTTCAACGCTCTTTCAAATAGCATATTGAGATTCGATAAATATTGTTCAATAAAGAATATACAAAATGCAAGTGCAGATTGTAAACACAGAGCGTCATCTGGGCAGAGGCTTATGGAAACAATGCCATGTAATATTACAGATTAATTTTTATTACAAGCTGAAAGTCTACACTGCCTTGAAAGTGGTAACAAAAGGGAATCCGTAGTCAATAAATCACAAAAGACTATGAGCGACAGAGACAGAGAGCATGTGGGAATGAGAGAATTGCTGAGAGAGACAATGGAAATAACAATGCGGAAGCTTTTCTTTAGAGCAACAGGGAAATGCATTGCATTTTCACTTTCCTTCTTTATGGCCAACCAGGTTTTTCTTCTTTTCTTTTCCTTTTTTTTTTTTTTTTTGTTACCATGGAAACGCACATGGTGTTTCTCACTTCAATTGCAACTACAACTTCAACTTCACCATTTTTGTCATCCCCTCTTGGCCCAACCATGTGTTGATATACCCGCTTTGCGCTCTCAGTCTCAGTCTTTTGTGGGAATAGATTAAACAGAAGTTTTTCAAGTGCAATGAGCAAACGCCACATTCTATGATAAACACATCCGCTCTAGATATTAGCCAAGAATATTATTTCAATGTGACCCACTTGTAACCATTGAATGCTGAATGAAAAAAAATGAAAGAGCTGCCACTTCAGATATGAACTCCACTCCAACAGCCACTTGTTAGCCCACAGCTAACACAGAGCGAGAAACAGAGAGAGAGAGAGAGAGAGAGTGGGAGAAAGATAGAGAGAGAGAGTGTGTGTGAGGATGCTCTCAATAGATACTTGTAATACTCGTAAAACTGCCCATACTTGACTTCTCCTTTAGCCACAATTGACCTAATAAACTTGTCGCTGCGCACAGTTTAGTTTATCTAAGTTTAGTTTCGTCTAATAATGAAATCATTCGCTTCATATAAATAAAATGAATTAAAATATAGATTTAGTTGAGGAAATTATCAAATGAGATTTACAAATATTTTACTTATTTAATATACCTGACTAAGCAATTACATTTCTGATTGCGAATAAATTGAGTAAATTAAAATAGAAATTGCATTAAGAGTGTGCGAGAGAGATAAGTAAATATGAATGAAGTGAAATGAGAGATGTAAAATTGTGAAATGTGTTTATTAAAAATTAATAACTGGTCAGCAAGAGTATATAATTATAAGAGTGATAAGAAAATATCAAAAAGAAAACAAAGTATGACATCTTTAAGATAACGGCTTTTTATAGATAATTACAGATAATTAATAAGAGATAATATATATATATATATATAAGGAAATATTTATATCTTTTGTACATCTCAGTATAAATGATTTATTATAAATAAAAACGAATCAGAAATTAGTAATATAAGCACAACAGTTGACATTGATCAATGTTAATGTTGATGGAATAAATAACTATAATTAATTAAAGAGGATAAATTAAATGGAATATTCTACAATTCTAGTTAAACTATGTTATATTCCACTGTTAAATGATTTTTCTAATGCGTAATGAAGATATAATTAGAACAAATGAAGTTCAGAATTAGTATGCTAATGAAGGGAATAAATGGCAAATAGATCTGATTAGTGGCACGTGTATACAAAAGTATATCTATAGTATAGTATATATATAGTTATAATATATATAGTATAGTATATATAGTATGCAACTCGCATTATCATTATCACATATGTGAGCTTTGAGCAGAATCGTTATAAGCGATACGAAAGATACTTTTCCCCTACAACGAAACTTTCACTTTAGTCAGCTGAAATGGTTCAATGCTAACATTAAATTGTCACTTGCAACTATGCCACGCCTACAGCCCATATATATACATATATATATATATATATATGCAGATTAATGCCATTGCCTGGCAACCTGCTGCAAGTTGCAAGCTTTTTGTTGCACAAGTTGAATGAAAAACTCGTTTCTCATGTCAATATTCATTTTGCTCTACACAAAAAAAAGCAAAGGGCCAACAATTACTGCTAGTGCAATTGCTATTAGTAGTAGGGCCAAGGTAGAGGCAAGAAGCAGACACAAGAGGAATACAGGACACAATGCAATCCTAAAGATACATACGAGCGACACAATTCGCATTGCCAAAAAAAAAAAAACTAACAAAAATAACACAAAATCAGGACAACAATCAGAATGAAACGGGAATAACAGCAGTGTGACAGTGTGGCAGTGCAAGGGGGTGTGGAGGGGCAACAAAACTTGATATTTTGGAGAGCAAACAAATGTTGTTGAGCGGAGATTGTTATGCGCCTGCGTCATAGATACTCTATTCGGGACTCTGGACTCGTTTGCCTATTGCTTCGCTTGCTCTTTCTCCTTCTCTTGCTCTTACCCTTTCTCCTTCTCTTGCTCTTTCCCTTTCTCGTTTGGCAAGCGCCAAAAAGTTTCGAATCTGCCGACCCAAAATATCGCTTAACATTTTGTTGCCAGCTGTAAATTCGTTTTCGTTGATAGCGCTGACTGCTCAATGCAGTGTAAAGGGTTTCTTGCCATAGTTGGTGTTGACAGTGTCTTTGGCGCCGGCTTGTATTAACTGCACTTGATAAACGCGATTTGTGTTCTCGCCTCGTTAATTTGTCTTTGCATTTCGTGATTCGTTTAATTAAAAGCCAAATCCCAATTGCCGCCTGCACTCTGCATCCTTGGGACAAGGACTCACTCGCACTGTAGTATTTTTGATTTGCTTTTTTTTTTTTTTTTTTTTTTTTGTTGAGTTGGAAAGGATGAAGGAACTCAGGGGCAGTGTGAGATGGGGCTACGAGAGTGATGTTTGCCTCGTTTGCGGCTGGTCGCGTGCGTTTTTATTGATTTTTCCCACAGTGTGATGAAAATGCTCTTTATTATTATTGCTGTTGTTGTTGTTGTTGTTGTTATTGCAGGAAAGTAAATATGTAAGTATGCGTGTTGCGTATTCATCAAGTTCCTGTTCCTATTCCTATTCCTATTCCTATTCCTATTCCAATTTCTATTTCTATATCTATTTCTATTCCTATTCTACTTCCTCAGCCATGCTCTTCCGTTTACTAACTTAGTTAGTTAGCTGGCTATGTGGGTTAGCCGCAAACCCCTAAACTGCACAAGTTACTCGATTTGTAGCTATGTTGGAAATACATTGCGAATCTCTTCAAGCTTCTATATACACTTGCAAGAGATTGAGTTCAAGTCCAATTAGTTATGGCACTAACTGGCTGATCAATACAAAATCAGAATACAATCGGAAATTAACTCAACAAATGTATGTGTAAATTGATTACAATTGATTAAACTGTCAGTTGAATATCTAAGCAATATATTGAAACACTTTTAAATAATATTTATACAGTTCAAACTACGCAACACTTAAATATACATTTGGTTTACAGTCTTGTTATTGTTTAGTTAGTTAACAAGCGCTTCGATTCAATTTAAAGTCGCAAGAGAACACTTCTGTCATCACATTATAATTCAGTGAATGATAATCAAATCAAATTGAATACAATCGTTTCTCGCCGTGTATGCGACAGTTACTGAACCCCCATGACTGCCGCGCACATAATAACAATCTCTGTAGTCTTATCAACTGGATTGTCTGTGCTCGCGGCTCAAAATCAACCGGCAAATGTTATCAGAATGACAAAAACAAAAACAAATATTTTGCACAATATTAACCGGCTAATGTGTAAGCTGCTTGAGTAATTGCACAGCTCTAAGCATAAAAGGTTAGTTCAACTCACCTTAAGAGCAGCCACTTAATAACAGGAAATTTAATTAATTAACGTATAAATATGTATATTGAATTATTGATAGTTGTTTTCGTTATGCACTTAAGATGTTCTTTTTTCTCGATGTTTTTCCCGATGTTGTTGTTGTTATTGTTGTTGCACCAACAGCTGTTTTGTGCCACACACACATGCACAGACAGATACACGCACACAAGCTCAGAGATACACAGATACAGAAGCACTTTGCCGAGCACAAAACATAAATAAATAACAAATATTTTGAGTATCGTACAGCAACTCGCGTATTTTCTTTAAATATTTTTATTATTTATTTAATTTTGTATATTTTTAAAACTGTTGCATTTGTACAATAATTTATTATTATTATTATTATTCTTGTTGTTGTTGTTGTTGTTGTTGTTGTTTCTCTTCAACTATTTTGTTATGCACACGCGCTTGGAATATTTATTTGTATTTGAAAGTGCGCTATGGACTACGACTACGACTACGAGTGCGACTTCGAGTGCGAGGGCGAATGCGAGTGCGAGTACGAGAGTTGTATCTGTGAGATACTTTGTTGACAATTTGGCTTTAGTTGTACGCTTAAGGAAAACTCAACCAATCATCAGTGTGAATACACATGAATATGCAATTATTCAATATTGAGCATTCATTGAAATATTTCGCGAATGTTATGCGAAACAAACAGCTAACTAACTAATGATACACAGACAGACACGGCCAGATACAGATACGCAGCGTTCAAATGTGGCAGCAGTGCCAACCGAATTGTTATCCAACTCGTTGCAGATACGAATAGCAACTGATTCCACGGCTCACACAACACTAACTGAGAACACACACATGGGACTACAAAGTCGACTACCACGCGAACGATGAACGAGGAACAATGAGCGATGAACAGGCGAACGTTGAACGCAGGCGCCTCACAGCGACAGTGAGAGACATACAGTGGAAATTGGCTATAGCGACTGCTGTTGATAGCATTTACGACTCGTTGGCTTATGGGCAATGCATAGATAGAAGCATTGTCTTATGATTTCCATTATTTATATTAAAATATTCATATTTATACATAAGTGAAATAATTGTTAAGAGAAATATTTAAACTATAATTAATTAAATGTTATTTCTGTTTATATTTGATGCTTTGATTCAATTAAGAAAATCCTATTTAAAAGTAAGAGCTTCAATTGATGCAAATTTCCATGGTTAATCATTTATTAAATTGTACAAATATTTTAAAGTAATTTCAAGTGTACGAGGTTCTACTGTAGCACACTGCAAAGAGCGCGCAACATATCGAGTGAGAGAGCAAATGATAAAGAGGGATATATATAGACAGAGAGAGAGAGAAAAAGAGAGAGAGGCTTGTTCAAATAGGCTGAATGCGACTTGTTTCAATTTCAGTTTCCATTTCTGCTGTTGCTGTTGTTGTTGTTTATGTTGTTGCTGTTGTTGTTGTTGTTCTTGCTGTCCAAGTTACCACCAGCTGTGGTTGTGTCTGCACTTGGGGCTTAGGCTTTGTTATTTTTAGCGCCACTCGATTTGGCTGTGGGAGTTGGGCGATGCAAACGTCTGTGGTGCACGGCGGCTCAATGCGTGTGGTTGCGCCGCATGTCACATGCCGTGGCCCACCGTCCACATTTCGTTGGTGCAACACGGTTACTGTCGTCAGAGTCTTGCAATGTGACCGTCTCACAGTGCTTTATTGTTGTTGTTATCGTTGTTGTTGTTGTTGTTGCTGCTGCTGCTGCATTTGCTTAGCTACTAATTGCAGCTGCTAGCCGACAGGGAGGTGGACTTTCAGGTCGCAATTAAGGCAACTAATTAATAACCGAGCAGGCTACCTTAGAATGCCTCAACTACTGTCCAACTATCGATCACCTCGAGACCTTTGTGAGCTTGCTTTTGATTATGGCATGTCATTACAGTGAAGGCCGGCTACAGCGAGCATACGTAGAGGATTTCTGATTTGCAATGTGTATGAGACAGCAGCATCAAACTTCTACCTTTCTTAAGAGTAAGAGTTATCTTATATCTATAGATTATATGATATTTGAACAGGGATTAACCAAGGGTATCTCACTGTCGAGCATTCTCGATAGTCGAGTTCTTACTTGTTGAACCTGATTCGCGTTGGGCAACACTCAAAAGTGAGGAAAGCAAGGCACGTGTTTAGTATTTTATTGTGATTGTTTGGCCTGAGGCAATTGCGAGATGTTGATGGAGCCTACAAGTATCATCTGATGCGGGATGGGACGGCGAATGACGGCGGCACATGACGCAATTTGAAAAGCAAACCGAAGGTTAGTAATCTACTGAAAGAGATACTCGAAATGCCAAAACAAATGCAAAATTCAAAGCAGAAGTGCAACTGATACGAGTACGAGCACGAATAGGAGGTCGAGTCCGAGAAATGCGGCGGGTGTTTGAGTTAATGAGCCAATGAGCCAATGACTGAGTGCGTCAGGAGTTCAATGGCCAATGGAACGACTTCAGTCAGAATGCATTGAGGATAGCCGAAAGCAGAGGTAGCTAAACATTTGCATACAAATGTGCAGATAATGCGAGGAGGACTGAGGAGCGACAGTCGTCAGACGGTAGACGCTAGACGGCAGTCGGCATTCGGCAGACGGCAGACGATGACAACAAAGGCAGAGGCAAAGGCCAAGTAACTGGCCATGACTGACACCCCGACGAGATGATGATGTTGTTCTTTTTGATGAGGCCAGAGAGCCAGCCAGACTGACGCTCAGCTAGATGTCAATGTGTCTATTTGTCTGCCAGTCCGCCAGTCTAACTGACTGCCAGTCTCTTTGTCTATCCAAAACTGTACGTAATACAAATTAAGCAAACGTTCAATGAAACTGGACTTGGAATTGCAGCAGTAGAAGGAGAAGATATTGATGCTGAAAATGAAAATGAAACTGAAGATTCGATTCACCTGCATTGGGCATCAGGTATCATCTCTGCAACTGATTGCAACTGGGTTGCGAAACGGTGCAAAACCCGCAAAAGCCACAAACCAAAGCAGACAACTCAACTGAACTGAAATGATTCTGATGGCCATGTCCCATCTGTTGCCGCCAGCATGAAAATTGCTGTCGCTTGGCAAATCCAGATACACTTTGCAGAGTTGAAAACAACACACAGATACACACATACACATGCAACCATTATACACAGCTAGAGCCATAGGTACAGATACATTAACAGGCATGAATTGAGCTATGCTGATGTTCATTTTCCACATGTGAGATAGAGGTCAAAGTTGGATTACTGGCTGACCATTGCCACTATTCGGACAACATTTTTGACAGCATTATCCTGCGGCTGTTGGGCGATTCATCATGAGTTATGAGTGCACTCTCAATGTTCAGTTTCGGCCATACTTGTGCAATCTGCAAATGCCCAGAAAACACACAAACATGTCAAACTTGTTATGACTGAAAGGTCATTTATTCGTTTCGGAATTGCAATTGCCAAAGGTGATTAAAAAGTGATTTCCAGTAAATCCATTGATACATTATCGTATAGATTATATTTATTTACTGGCAATCCAATAACTAAAACTAAATTAACTCTAGAAATATTGTTTACATAGCAATTTGATTGCATACACATTTGAATGTTTAGATTTGCGCGCCTCACTCACTCGAGCATTAGCTAAATGCTATGGCATCACTCGCACTATCTTGCTTTAATAATTTACTTGCCATCACACTCACACTCATGCTTTGGTGTGAAATAGATAATGAAATAAACTCACTTAACGAACTTGCGCTCCTCACTTAACGTATGTTTTCAGCTTAACGTAGTTATATACAAAATAGCTTGACGAATGAGATAAACTGAACGAAAAGGTGCTTAAAATTGCTAAAAGAGCTTTAGCAGAGACACACCCATGTGCATGGCTGCCAGCTAAGACACAAACCTTCCATTACGGACAATCAACAAAGCTTACTTATCGACAGCAATAATTAATCGATTAGCAAACGATTCAGCCAACTGTTGTTGCCTATTTGCCATTAAATTCAAAGATGTGCATGTACTATTTAATGATTTAATGAATAATCTCATTTAACTTTTTATTTAATAACCTTTACTAATTATATGTATAGCTTAGACAGTATATTTGTTTTTGTTTTGTTTTTACTTTAATTATAATTATAATTAAAATATATTGAGCTTATAAATTATTAAAACTATGCGCGGGAGAATGAGTCACATGCCAACGCCAGAATCGGCTGGTTCATTTACAAATTCAATTACAAAATTGTTTAATTGTGGGTTTTGATTCCCGACCATTATGTTTACCGTTATGTTTGCTCTACACTTACACAGCGACCTCTATCAATATATATATATATATATATATATATATATATATATATGTACGTGTAGTATGTATGCTTACGAGTTATGTGTGAATCAATCAACAACTACTCGATATCGATTCATGAATTTTTATCGTAGTGCAATGATTTGTTCAGATTTCGATTTTATACAGTTAGAAATTGCCTAATGAAGAGTATGCTTAAACTACAACTAAATAATTGCCGCTGGTTCATAGGATAACATTAAAAATTTTGGTACAGTCGTCGTCAATACATCAATATCAGACATATAGCATATGCATATGTCAATATTCCAATATTCGTTTGCGTTTATTACTATTTGTTTTTGTTTTTTTTTTTTTTTGATTTGAAAAATCGTTTGCGAACTGTCGTTATCGATAAATAACGGAATACCCCTAATGCTGCTTGGTTTGGTTATGTTTGTGTCATATTTACAATATTCTATTACATATTAGCATGAATCGATTTTAGTTTTGATTATTTCATTTTGAATTACACATACTTACATACATACATACATAATAAGTTAATTATTTAATTAAGTATAATTATAATTATAATTATAATTAAAATTAAAAATATAATCATTTATAAGTTTCAATGTATTGCCTCAAATGCTTTGTAAGCTTTGCCATATTCAATTACTTAGTTTAAAGTAATTAAAATTAAAATTTAATCAAGTACAATTAAAATGATGATTAATACTCGAAATTATAATTGGGAATAGGAACTAAAAGCACCAGCAAAATATACATAAACACACCATAAAATCTTAGCAAAGTTAAACAAAATTAATTAATTAGTGTAAATCAAATATTGTCTTTAGCATAAGAACTAAATAATTATTAATTATAATTAATTATTACACAATTAATTCATTACAAAAAAAACATATTGCATTCAATTTTCACATTGATGTTCACAGTTAGATTAACGCTTAACTTAAGTACGCAGCGGCGGGGCCAGAACGGGGCGTGGCACCGTCGCCGATGCTGGAGGCGGTAGCGGAGGAGCACCGCCAGCTCCTCCAGCTGCTCCTGGTCCTCCGTGGCCGCCGTGGCCTCCGTGTCCTCCCTGTCGGTGCGTGCAGCTGCATCTGGACGCGCTTGGCCCGATATCGCTTCAACTTGCGTCGTGCCATAAACAAGCTGGGGTTAAAGTTGAAGTCGCGACAGCCGTGCGGTGGGGGTGGTGGAGCGGGTGGAGAGTGAGCAGCCTCATCCAGCTCATAGGGCGGGAAGAACATTGGGTTGGCAGCCCAATCCCGCCACATATTTCAATCCTGCACCGCCCCATTCGCCTGAGCCAGTGGCGCTCCATTGCTGGCCATCTCGCTGTGGCGTCGATGCTCCAGGGCGAGCGGCAGACCGGCGGCTGCAAAGTCATCGTCCAGAGAGGAGGATTGCTTGGAACCCACCGACTTGCAGTCCTCATCCATGCTGACGCCCAAGTGGTGCATGGCCACCGCCGCATGGTGACGCTCCGCCGGCGGCAACAGATTCAGCATGCTGAGCGGCAGACCCGGAAATCCGCCAGAAAAGTCCGGATAGAAGCCTTGTGGATTAAATGGATTGAAGAGTGAATTGGGTCCGCCAAGTAGATCCGGCTCAGAGCTGCCACTACGAGGACCAGCTGGCGGACCCAGCGGCAGGCCCAGCTCCAGATCGAGAGGACCAAGCGGGCCCATATCGCTGGGATGTGGCAATTGAGACGGACCACCGCCGCTGGCATTTGGATTACCAGATGAACCACTGTTGCCACCCGAGTTGGCATTTGAGCCCGATCCATTCTTATCCTTGTCCTTCTCCTTACGCTCCTTCTTCTCGCTCTTGGAGCTGCCGCCGCCGCCGCCACTGATGCCCATCTGTAGCATCTCAATGGGTGGACCACTGATGCAATCCTTGCGCAGCTGCTCCAGCTTCAAGCTCTTGCCGTATTTACCCCGCACATACATGAGCAGCGAATTGTAGGGTATGCCAAAGATGCGTGATGCCTGTGACGTGGTCATCTTCTTGTTCCACACATGCTGCAGTGCCTCCGTTAATTCAGTGTTGGTCCACGAGCGTGGCGGACCACCGCGTGGTGCTGAATGTTGTCCTTTGGGGCGTGGCACTGTAAGTAAGAGAAAAGAGAGAGAGAGAGAGAGAGACAGAGAGAGAATGATTAGTCAAAGGCTGTGGCAAAGGCACCTGAGTCAGGTAAGGTTATCTTATAGCGACCATCTGCTAATGTTTCAATCTCATGGCCCATATGCTGCCCCAGACCATTTCGCTGAGAAGAGTCGCCCATTGTCTGGTTGCAGCGCAGTTGCCTACAGCTCATACACACCCAACTGAGTGTACTCGTACTCATAGTTGTTGTTGTTGCTGTGGCACCTAGGAAAGGCGAGCGATCACTGCAAACGCTGCGGTGGTTCCCATCCCATCGCAGAGCCAGTGCCTCGCCCCGGCCTTCCATATGCAAATTACGAGCATGCACCACCACCATTGCCGTCCTCGTCGTCATCGACATCGTCACATGCGCCGCTAAAACTCAATTTAGATCCACAGATATCGACCTGCCCCACAATGTAACAGCGCCACACAGCCGTAGCTACAGCCAGCAGTGTATGACTTTGCCACAGGTTGAGATTGCTTTCAACCGATCAACAACAACGTTAACTTTAACTTCCACTTGCTGGCGCACTGTGTGACACAATGGAATCGGAGAAGGACGGAGAGAGAGGGAGGTAGGGAGAGAGAGAGAGAGAGGGAGGGAGAGAGAGAGAGAGAGAGAGAGACAGAGAGTGGTAGAGTGACAATGGGGGAACCATATCAAATCCTCTGTCATGGCCAGTTCAATACGAATGCGAATGCGAATATGTGGTCAAATCTGCTGTCTGCAGTAATTTACAGTTTATTGCAGCTTTTCTTTTTGCCTTATGATATGAAATTTTCTTTGCCAATTTTCTGCGCAGCAAGAGTGAAAATAAATGTTTGCCTTAAGCAATACTAAGAGATCAAATTAGGCTAAGGAACTACAACTAACTAAAATGTCAATGAATTAAGCTAAACTCAATAATTTTAGAAGCCGAGAAACATCAATCAACAATTATTTATGTTAAAATTATTATAAAAAGCATTTTATATATTTAAACAATTTACTCCTAGTCTAACGAAATCATATACTAATCTAATGTTATGCTCATAAAATGTGGGTAATTAAAAGTATTCTAATAAGCATTTAATTTCTAAGTTCTATGTTATTTAAACTAAAACAATTTCCAATTTAATTGCAATTACTAAAATTTATCACATATCTATTAACTTTATCCATTTACGCTACTCACTTTCTTAATTTAATTTAATTTAATTTAGTTAATTGCATATTTAAATGACTTATCGAGTAACCCTCGCAGTCTCTCGCCTAAACCATTGATTCACTTTGTTCTAATCACATTAAAAGAAAATTCCTCACATAACACACAACTGTTATTTGTTTTTCCTTTTTGGATTTTCTTTTGCTCTGTGTTGTTGTGGCAGTTGTTGCTGCCACAAATTGCAGTCGCGAAAGGGTCACAACGTAGGTCTGACCTTTATTTCCAATGAACTGCAACCAGAACAAGCGAGAAACCCTCGAACATGATGCAATGTTTAAAGTAACTTTGCATTTGAAATTGTTGTTGCTAGGTTCTAATAAGGCACCTCATCCAAATTCCCCATTTCCTCCTCCCGTCCTACCTCCTATAACATACAACAACAGCCCCCGCAATCCGCTTTGGACCCACCACATATAAAATGAAATTTGAATTTGTTACAAATCGCAAATCACGTTTCGAGACAGAAACAACAACGACAGCGAAGGACAGAGACAGGCAGGCATGGGAAGAGAGAGACAAAGAGAGAGAGAGAGAGAGAGAGAGAGAGAGAGAGAGAGAGAGAGAGAGAGTGTGTGTGTGTATGTCTTAAAGAGCGGCACAAAAAACAATCGCGAAATGAACAAATGAATGTGAACAAATCAGTTAATCACACCCACACGAATACTATGAATGCAAGCCCTAGAAATTGTGCTGTCTCCCCTCGTCGTTCGGGACCCCTGCTGTTTGCTCCTGAGGCAGTGCCTGTTTAAGCCAAGTGTAGATTCTTATCAATGTGGCCAAAACCCGTTTGCCAGATTCGCAATAAAGAATATCGTGCTATACGCCAGATTTGCGCTTTTTAGCACAGTTTTATTTACTGTTTCACATTGTTGTTGTTGTTGTTGTTGTTGCTGTTGCTGTTGCTGTTTGTTGTAATTTAACCAGCGATTGTCATGGTCGGGATGAGTCGGATCTCAGCCTGAAGATCTGTAGCTTTGTGTTGTGGTATTTGGTATTTTCTGGTATTTTGGCTTTGGCATGCCGAACATCTGATCACGATTCCCTTTTGTTGTATTGATGAGAAAATTAAGCAATTAAATGTGATTCGAGTTGAAAGTGTGTGCATGTCTGTGCATGTCGAAACTCTGATCAACCAAAGATCAGCTTCATATGGGGACTGTAAGTACAACCAATTCCCTTCCAGCTGGCGCTTGCAACTTGAGTTATTAACTAAGTGATCTTTCATTCATAAAACAGAAAAGAAAAGTAGTCTCGAGTGCACAGAGCACAGAGCACTTAACCCATCAACGCCAGCTAACTGTCAAATGATCTGTCAAAGCACAAGCTATGTGAGCTCACATGGATCAATCTGAAAGGTAACAATCAGCGCTTACAACCAAACTATCCCTCCTCTCTCTTCTCTCTCCAATCTCCACTCTTCACTGTTCACTCTCCACTCTCATTTGTCAATCACATGACAATCAAGCGAAACAGTTAATTGATTTCTGAACCACATTTTTGTACATAATATGATCATATTATTGCCCCACACACATAAAAAACGTTATTAACTTTCTGAGGTTTCAAAACAACACAAAAAATAAATAATAATAATAATAAAAAATAAAAAAAGAAACGATGAAAAACGAATGCATTTATGGAGCTGCCTATTTGTCAATCAAGAGAGTAATACGGGTTGGAAAAGGACGTTTACGATATGCATAGGTGCACATGTTGTTGCTGTTCATTGAAGACAAAAAAAAGTAAGAAAAAAAAAAAAACAATGAAATGAAATAAACAAACAAACAACAATTGTTATACAATCCCCAGCTCAGCCACTGAGCGCACAGGAAAACCACAAAAACAAATTTGCCGCCTCACATGATCGCACGAGTGATCGCGTCTCAAAGTGATCAGAGAACTGAATGTGTATTGAAGGGAATGAAAGGAAATGAGTGCGCATTGAGTTGAATGTGCTTTTGTTTTGTGTGTGTGTGTGGCACGATCACTTGATCAGCTGTGCTTTGAACAGGATAGAAAAGATCGATTCCTTTGGGGATCTCCACCAAAATCTACCATTTGTCGTTGCCACTGATTGATCTTAGGCGAAAAGACAAGACACCTACTAAAACGGTGTCTGTTTGGCTCAAATACGTGATCAAAAGTGCAGCAACTTTTGGCTGAACTCAGTGAAAACCATCAACGGGTTCAATCAGTCAGGTGTGAAGTACGGCACGAAATGATCTAAGCAGGGCGACTCGACGGCAAAGTGATCGACATGGCAATCATGTTGAATGTTGAATGTTGAATGTTGAATGCTGAATGTTCGTTGCATTTGCAAACCTTTCTCGTTTCGTTCGAAGTTAACTCCCCAAAAGGTTAATTAGCTGTTTGTTTTAAAGTTCGTCTCGATTTGCTACTATTTGTAGGGGATTACTTACTTTTCTTTTTTGAGAAACGGCGGCGGACCGCCGGGCATATCGCGTGGATCGCTCATTTCCATCAGCGGATTGTAGAGTTTACCAGGATCAATGCCGGGCGGAAATAAACCCAATGGCGAGTCCAGGCCAAACACTGTAAAACAGAAGGAAAATTATGATTATTATTACAATAACATGATACTTTAAGCCGTAATCTAAGTATAACCCCAAGTCGAAGGCATTGTGTGGCAAACTTGATATTTATAAGTCGATTGCACTTGTCTTTTATATAAAACATATTGCAATTGTAAATGTTCCATAAGTGACTCATTTTCCAGCTCACTGATTATGCAGCTAACAATGCTACAGACACGAATACACTCGCTCACTATCGAGACTTGAGTGCACTCGCAGAGCCAAAGACTATGCCAATTGACTGCTCTGTGTGTGTGTGTGTGTGTGTGTGTGAGTGGATGTGAATGGTAAACAATGGAACGTCATTATTCTATTAATATTTTACGCTTGGAGTGCATATCCTTCACATGAGCGAAACAATTGGAACGCTGATGAGGCGGCGACAGGATGAAGGATGAAGGATAAAGGATGCTCGACGTTAAAGCAAATCCACAGCAACTTCAGGTGTCTATATTTGTGTCTGTGTGCCTGTCTCTCTCTGTGTGTGTGTCTGTGTGTGTGTGAGCAAGAGGGTTAACGCAAAACATTGACATTGTGCGCAATGATTTCATAACTACGCGCTGAGGATTCAAGGCACTGAAAACAATGTGGTGGCATATGAATAAATGGGGATACTCGTATATTTATTTGTATCTGTCGGGCATGTTGTATCTGCAGCATAATGACACAAATAACGAGCGCGCATTGTTTGCTACCGTGCTCTGCTCAAGCAGTTATTACAACACGCTGCGTATACGTAATATGCTTTCTTTTTCATTTCTCTTTTTTTTTTTTTTGTGCTCTTCAAACTCGCTTTGATGACGACCAAAATTAGTGCGGATTTCTTTTCACGTTTATCCTCAAGGGGTCTAGAACAAGACAACCATTGATATACACAGAGACACAACCACCCACACCCACACTCGCATTCCATTTACCCACACACTCCCACACCCACACACGTCACATGCTATTAGTTCAATGATTTTCACGCCGAAATGTGACTACCAAAAAATAAATCACATTCTTCATACGGCCGAAAACGTTGGTAAATCTTTTTTCTACGTTTGTCTGCAAGCTCTGCTGTTTGCCTTGAGTGGAGTGTAAACAAGAAAGAGAATAACAGCTGTGTGATGGGTTTTGTAACACATGACTTGCAGTTTGAAGATGAGGAAATTATGAGGAGGATTAATTCAACATGTATCTATGTAAAAATGTCGCCGTCAGTCTGTCGATCAATCTTTCCATTTATCTATTTAGGTAACTGTCTATGTTTTTATCCATCTCTCCAACTATCTATCTATATATTTATCTATCCACCTAACTATCTATCTATCTACCTCTCTGTCTACGTATCTATATATCTTTCTGTCTATCTGTCTATATATCTATCTATCTATCCTCCTATTTATCTACCTATGTATCCACCTATCTCTCTGTCGATCTATCTATCTATCTCTTCAACTATCTAACTATCCACCTATGTACCTATCCACCTCGCTATCTATCTATGTATCTATATAACTATCTATCTATCTATCTATCTATCTATCTATCTATCTACCTACCTAACCAACTCTCTATTTACATTTATTAATTTGTATCCATCTAATTGAGTTATTGCAATAGAATGATTTATAAAGTTCTGTTTGTTAACCAGTTCTAGAGTATTTCCATAGTCAACATTGTGTGCTCTCAAAGTTTACTGCATTTCTTAGCTTGACTTCGCGGCTCTATGTATCCTTGGCTGGCATTCATTGCCTGCAGCCTGTTTATGCAGTAGTTAGCGAGTTGGTTGCCCCCCTCCGTTTTGGATGTGGCTTCATCCCTCCCATTGGATTGCCCTGATATGTTGGCTGAAATTTTTGTCGCATTAAAAGGTATTGCGCTTCCTGTGCTGACTGCCTTCTGATTCCCTGACTTCTATTTGATTCGGCGACTCGACATTTTCGTACAATTTTTCATATTTTTGTGCCTTAATTTATTTTATATCCTGTGTGCGCGTCGGAGACGGAGTCGAAGACAGAGAATGAGACGACGACGACGACGACGACGAAGACGAAAACAGCGACTGAGTTTGAGGTTGGGAACTGAAACTGAATTGGAGCAGGAGCTGAGGAGCTGGACTCCCCAAACGGATATTATTAATATGAATATCGCGCGACTTATATGCAAAGTTTTATGCGAAAAGGGAAACGATGACGATGACGAGGAGGAGGACGAGGACGAGGACGAGGACACAGTAAACAGTGTACAGGACTCAGGACTCTAGAGTTGGGACTCTGTATTTTTATTTATGCCACCGACGCTGCCAAAGTTGTTTGCCAAAAGGTTTAAGTTTGCAGTGCTGTGTGTGTGTGAGTGTGTGAGTGTGTGTGGCATACTTTAAACACAACACGTGCAACACACTCTGTTGACTGTGTGGGCGTGTGGGCGTGGCAGTGGGAAGTTGTCTGTGTGGCAACTTAAAAGTCATTTGGCTAAACGTCTGCTGACAGTTTGAACTCGCAACTGAGGCACATACAAACACACAACACACAAACACCCATCACACACACACACACACACACACACATGATTCACATGTTGCCAAGACACAACATAAATTTGTAGCACGCAACGCTAGCGACTGGCCCCTTTACTTCCCCCCCTCCTCTGTGTGCGCCTGCCTCGGGTGACATAAATATAAAAAATCATATATAAACCGCAATTGAATTTATTTCGACTGCAACTTGCGACTTTTGCAACAACCGCAAATGCAACTCCCAGCTAACAATCCCATTCCCCTTCCCATTCCCCTTCCCATTCCTATTTCGATTCCCAATGGTTGGCAGCTCCAACCCCAGACAGTATTGAAGTGGCTGGGACAGGCACGGGGGGGACCATGGGACAGAAGATACCTTTATGGGGTTGAGGCAATAACTAAACTGTCAAATTATTAGGTGCATTTGCAACTCACCACATTGCAGTTGCATTTCCACATTTGTTATAAGCTGTCAACAGCCAAGAATTGTTTATGACTTAATTAGAAATGAAACAAAAACAATTGAGACGAGGGCGAGCATAAATATGTGAGACAATCGAGGGAAGGATGGATATGGAAAGCTGAGGAATCGCATAGGAAATGAAGACTGGGATAAGGCAACGGGAAGTAGCAGAGTTCTATATAAAATACTATGATGGTTTATCAATAGGGTAAACAAGTTCAGTTCTTTTTCTGAAATACTACAGAGAATGAGATAAGTTAAGCACCTGTTCATACTATCCATTCAGTTATTTTAATTGTAATTAGATTCTAATTCAAATCTAAAGTTGAGTTCCACATTAGATAAATGAAGCACCTGCTATTTGAATTGAAGACTCCCTCAGCTTCCGCTGAAGTGTCTCTCAGTGCAAAAGGTGCAACAAGTCAAATAAAAAATGCAAACACTTGGAGTGTGAAGTTACCAGTTGATTCAGCAGGGGCAGGGCTGGGGAAGGACCCTAATACGTTTAAAGGCTTTGCGACAGCTTTGGCCATGGCAACGGCAACTGCAGGACCAAAGCAAAAGATGCTTAAGCAGTCAGTTGCAGTCACTTTGATGTTGTCAGCACAGAAACAAGGATGCAGATGTGGACAAGGAGAATGGGGACACATAGACTGCCACATGTTGCATGCTGTGGGGCACTGAGTGGCAGCTTATTAAATGTGAAGTCGCTGTGAAAGCTGTGCACGTACGTGAGCATTTTAAGGAGCCAACGCAGCCAAAGCAGTCATTGGAGCAGGACTACGATTATTGGGTCTTCCGCTTGTTTTTCTACGAGTCCTTATTAATTTTTTTTTCTCTGCTTCGACAGGACGAAGGGCAGTAGGAGAGGATGGCTTGTGGACAGTCGTAATATGGTTAGGCATCGACAGGATGCGGGCAGGATGTGTGCATCCGGCTAACCCAGTGACCTCAAAGGATATAAACGTTTTACTTACTGTGCGGTGGCGTTAGCGTCAACGCCGAGGACATGCCAGGAAAGGGCAGCGGTGACGGCGGATGCGGTTGTCCGTCCGGCGGATTAAAATGTCCGGGTAAACTCATTGGCGACGTGGGCGCGAATTCCTTACAAAAATCCTTTCCGAAATCTTTGCCGAAATCTTTGCCAAACTCCTTACCGAACTCCTTGCCAAACTCCTTGCTCAGCCGATTCATGCTCTCCTCCAGCCGCTCATGCGGTGCCTGACCCGGTGGACATCCCGATCCCGGCACGCCATTGTGTCCTCCAAATGGAGGCAACCCCATGGGACCCAACAGATTGCTGGCAAATGCGTTGTGTTCCCGCTGAAGCGCCTGCTCTCGAGTCTCTCTGGGATCACGCGGCTCACGTTGATGCATTGCAGCCGCAGCGGCAGCAGCGGCGAGCGACATTTCCATCTGATGCTCCATGTGGTGGAAGGGATGCTCGCCGGCGCCTGCAGCCGCCACAGCGGCAGCGGCAGCGGCATGCATTTGCGCCTCCAGTGCCTCCATGTGGCAGGGTGGACTGTCGGGCAGGCCGGGTGGACGTAGACCTGTTGGCGGAAAGGACAACAGGCCGTTGTTGCCAGGTGCACAGGAGGTGGGTGTGTGGTTGGGCGTTGATGTCGCATTCGGCTTGGCATTCAACTGTCTGATGTCCTTCAGGGACAACATGATGCGTTGATTGTTGTCCTGCAGCTTGTTGCTATTATTGTTGTTGCTCTCCCCATCCGAGGAATGCGAGTTGTTGCCCATGTCCTTGTCCTTCTTGGTGGTGCAGAGATCTTCGGGTCCGTCGCTGGGACAGGGCGACATGGCAGCTGCATTGGCAGCGGCAACCGCCGCCTGGCGACGCAACTCGTTGGTCGTGTGTATAAGCTCTTCAATATCCTGCTCATCCTCGTCGTCGTCCTGCTCATGATCATGCTCATTGTCGTGATCATGCTCGGGCTCCTCCTGATCGTGTTCCTGCTCCTGTTCAAGATTGTGATCCTGTTCCTGATCCTGATCGTTATCTTGATCTTGATCCTCGTCTTCCTCTTCATCCAGCTCCTCTTCCCGTTGTTGATTATTGTTCTCGGGGACTGGTAGCCTCGTTCGATCTTGCTGCTCAGTTTCCACGATCTCCGCCTCTGGTTCATTGGCTTGATGATCTTGTTGCTGTTCATCCTGGGCCATTGGACTGTCTTCCTCATTTGGAGGCTTCTCACTTGACTCCTGATCTTCCCGCAGCTCATGCTTGATCACAGTTTGCAGCGTTTCCATCGGGGGGCGCCGCTGACGTCTCCGGTTTGTTGAGTGCAAAGTCGTGAGGCATATCACCAGATCTGCGTCTGGGACGTGCCTGTTTGCGTCGTGGCATTGGCGAACTGCCGCCTAGCTCCTGATCACTCTCCTGCTCCCGTTCAGATTCCAGCTCCCGCTTACGCCGCAGACTGAGCGCCGCCATGGCGCTGGCCGGATTACCAAAGAGTCGTGAAGGCATTATCAGTTTGCCAGCTGCTGGCCTCACCATGGAGGGTGAGTCATCCTCATAGCTGGAGGAGAGCAGCGAGGCATCCAGTAGATGGAAATCATCGGGCGATGCGGCAGGCGTGGGCGTGTGCTCCGGCACGGAGCTTTCCACAAGGCCACGCACCTGCAGGGACTCGCCTGCCTGGATGAGGGTCTGCAGGCGCTGCTGGGGCACGCTGATCTCGCCACGATACATGAAGTCCACAATTGCCTGGACGACCCAGCCGCGAAAGTCCTTCAGGACGATGACGGGATGCTTGCAAGGCGTCTCGGCGAAGACGCGTTGGAAGAACGGCGAGCAGGCGGACAGAACCATCTTGTGGGCACGAATCGAGGTCTCGGCACAGACCAAGGTCACATCCACGAGGGTCTTGGTCTGCAGGAGAGCATCGAAGGCGCGCAGGATGTGATTCTGATGGTTGTTCCAGCGCAGGCTGTAATGATCCTGCGGTGCAGCCAAGGCACTCCCGATTCCAGTGGGCGTGGCAGGTGGACTGTGCGTTGTCGTTGTTGTTGTTGTTGCTGTTGTTGTTACCGCCGTTGCTGTGGCAGGTGTTGATGCCGCCGTTGTTGCCGCTGTTGCTGTTGCTGTTTGACTCATGTTAAGCGGCAACGGTGGCGGCGTGGGCGGCGTTGTGGGTGGTGTGGCATGCATTGATGGATGGGCGTGGCTGTGCGAAGGTGGCGGCAACTGTTGATGATGATGATGATGATGCGCATGCTGTTGTAGATGATGATGATGATGTTGATGATGGTGATGATCCATGGGCGTTGTCGTCGTCGTTGTTGGCGGCTTCGCTAGCAGCGGCAACGGCAGCGGCAACGCTAGCGGCGCCGGCGCCACCTGGCGGCCGTAGTCGTTCATATGCAGCGCCAGCGGCAGCGACGTCAGTTTGCAGCGATTTATCAGCTCCTCGGCGTCCTTTAACATGCCCCGGCAACCGTTGCCTCTCTCTCTGCGCCAAAATCACGTGTCTTGCCTCAAAGTTGCTGCACTGCGTTTGCTGTCTGCTGCGAATAGAGAGAGAGAGAGAGAGAGAGTGAGTGAGTGAGAGTGAGAAAGAGATTGAGTAAGGGGGGAATAAGAAGAGCTTAAGGATAATGCGATGTTTAATGTATTCAAGCTCTGTACTCCTGACATATGCCATCTCGTGTATGTGTTGTGATAATATGTTAATGAGTCGCAGCATATATCATCTTTTTTTTGCTTCCCTCCCCCTTCCTCCACTGGTATGCCTCATTTTTGGCAAATCCCAAGCACAACAATAAGCAAAACAATGCATAGCGAAAGCCAAGAGCCAAGAGCATAAAAGGAGGGAGAATGGAAATGTAGACAGAGGCAGGACAAAGAGCAACGCACATGAAGCAATCACAGTTGGCTACGTGTCGTGTCGCGTATCCTTGAGGATATCACATGCAGATGTGTGATGTGTGATAATGGCTCACTCGTCTCAGCCTCTGCCTCTGCCTCTGCCTTCTCATTCTACTGACTGCTGCTCTATCTAACTGTCTGTCTGCCTGACTGTTTGACTGTCTGTCCTTCTATCACCGACTCTCTTTCAATGTGTGCGTCTGTGCTTTTGTTTATCAGACACACATTGGCACACGGGGGCTGAATAAGTTAAATTTTAATGATTTCCATAATTATTACAAGGTCTGTCTATCTATATTTGAGTTCTTCACCTAATTTATACTTTTAAAAGCCAATTTTAGCTCAATTTCAAATTGATTATAATTTTATATACTAATAATATAATGTTAATTTCGATCAGTTGATTTTATAAAGTGTTTATCATGCATTAATATTAAATTATAAACTACATTATTAATTACAATCATTTATCTATGTTCTCAACATTTTATAAGCGTTTTGCAACCACTGTGCGCTGCTCAGCTTTTTTTTATTCTCATCTCGGTGCGTGGCATCTAATTAATTCAGCTACTGTCTAGCGTAGCGCAACGTGGTGTGGCATTCCCCACGCTCCCCTCCCACAACCAAGACTGCGTTGCATGCTGCGTGTGTGAATTTTTAAAAGAGTCGCCAGCTGCCTGACGACGCTTTGCAAAACCTGAGTCTGAGGCTCAGCTAGTCAAATGCCAATTTCAATCTCAGTCCCTAACCCCAAAGCGTAACCCTAACCATAACCCCGAATCGAGGGAGACGTCTTCATTGCTTGCCAGCGACGACAGTTGGATGCAAAATTAAAAAAGTTTACTTTTGCCCAGGCGAAAGCAAAATAAACATTTTTATTTGCCCGTTTGTTGCAGCGTCTTCATCTTGCAGCGGTTAAGCGGTTGCCAGTTGGCGCCAGAGACCAAAAACCGCATATTAACACATGCTGCTGTTGCCAGTAGACGACAGGATGCGGCACAAGGACACCCACGCTCGAATGCAACAATGTGCAATTAGCAGCCATGCGGCAAGCGGCAAGCGGCATGCGGCAAGTGTTGAGCGCCAAGCGGCATGCAGCAAACTCCTCTTTTATTTTTTTATTTTCCTGCAACTCATTTGCGGTTGTCAACTGAAGCTGAAGCAACATTTTTATTTATTTACTCGTATTTTACTTTCCAGCAATGCTAAAAGCGACACACTTTACTTGCCACTTGCCACCTGAGATGCGGCACTGAGTAGTGTAAGTGATAGGAGAGTTACTCGAGTTTTTAATTAATGTCGCAGTAAGTCAGTTGACGCAGCTTTCGAGACATAAGGATTTGGGTTTAAGGCGGTCACTAGCATCACAACATGAAGCACCTTAAAGATTTCAATGTGCGGCTGAAGTTATAAAATTTAAAAGAATATAAACCAGGTCTACTTGAGAGGATCTTATTAGCTCATTGATTGAGTTTCAGTTTGGAAAATTTACATTCAGTTTGATTAGTCAAAGTCCCAACTAAAGATCAGTTAAACTTAGCTGATGAGAACTGTTTAGACTCTGTGTACTGATCACTTTTAGTAGCACAAGATCTTCACAACATCTTCTCTATATTTGCTTAAAATAAAAAGCAATTATTTGATAATATTTAACTGTTATTATATTTGTAAAGAATTCTTCAGTTTAACATTTGAATACATTTGAATACTCGCAGTCATTAGATTTATCCTTGAACATTTTACGTACCATTCAAGTGTCTTGAGCCTTGAGTGATTTACTTCAGAAATATCCTTTTGTAAGTTCTTTTGCTATTTATCAATAGTCTTCTTATCGACTTGTTTCCATGTATGTTTCCATTTCATACACATTGGTCAGTTTATTAAGTTATTTATGACACAGTTCTAAGCACTCGTTAGGTTTCAACTGAAATCACAAATTGCGTATTTGAAATGAGATATGTATATTGAATTATTATTATTATTATTATTAATTTATTATTGTGTTTCACATGTGTTTTTATTATCGCACACACACACGCACAACAAAGCTGAACCAAATTGTAAAGATCACACACGTTTCGAGTTCTGGTTCTGGTTCTGTTTCTGCTTTGGGTTCTGGTTCTGGTTCTGGGTTCGATTCAATGAAAACAGAAACTGCGCGTACGCGACGAGGGTTTGCCACAAACTGAACTGACTGAAAGCAATGCAAATAAATACGCAGCAAGTTGAAAGTACGCTTCATATGTGGATATGGATATACAAATGTATATACGTATGGCTCTAGATAGAGGTAGAGCTGCAGATAGAGGGAGAATGTGCGGTCTAGTGGTAGAACGATAGAGCAATAGAGCTAGAACAGCCCTCACCATGCAAAACGTAGTCCGCACCCTCAAATGGCAACACACATACACACACTCGCACACACACTCGTTGTTTTACATATATGTATAAGTGTATAAGTGTGTGTTTGTGTGGGCAGGATCAGTGCTTGCTCTCAACTTGCTCTCGCATTCGACACGCCGCAATTTTCCATGTTGTGCAGGTGATAATCAGGTGTGTGTTGACACATGAACAACAACAACTACAACAAACATTTAAGTAAATAAACACTGCTTGTAAATAATACAGCAGGTACTCAAAAGGTCCTTGCTCAGGTATTTGTATTTGTATTGCTGCTAAATGGCCGCTGACAGATCAATTTGTGGGCCAACACTGTGGCTATAAACCAGAACATGCATGTGTGTGTGTGTATGTTGAGGGATCGAATCTCAATTTGGTTAACAAAATTCACAGAACTGTTTGGGTTTCATTCGAAAAATCCGCGTTTTATGATAGGCGCGATAACCAAAACATAATTTCAAGTTTTTGTTGTAAAACAGTGCACAATTCCGTTTCCCTTTGGTTTTATAAATCTATTTATTTATAGAAATCTAATAAACATATTAATTTTAAAAGATTATGTGCCAACATATAAATTTAACATATAAATCTTAATTTGAAAATCCAAAAGAGTTTTTAAACTTAAACTTAAACTATTTACGTTTATGCCGAAATTAATTTAATTTCATTTACAATTTAAAACGTTGTTTATATTTTTAAAATTTATAATTTATTTAACTATTTGGGGTTATTATTCATTTTATTCACATCGTTTAAGTTTATTTATAAAATTATTGTTTTTAGGTTATCAAGCGCTTTCAGCTCAAGTTGGATTAATTATTGTATTTCGTTTAAGTTTTTAAATATATAATTTATTTCAAAACCGTTTTTAATATTTTTAATCATTTTTAATTACTATTTTCCGATTCAATATTCTCGAAAACTTTCGAAAAATGTGTAAAATCTAGTTTATTTCTTGTTGTTATCAATGTTTGTTATCCGTTTGCTTTCATCAGTTTTTATGTTCAGAAAACACGTCCATCTTCAGGCAACGCACACAGACAACTGTCTCAGGAACTGACTTCTTACAGTTTTTTGCCATTCACATGTGAGCTTACTGAATTTTATCACATACTTTCCAAAAAAGAGTTAACGGTATGTTTGGCGTCGGCACGAAGTCGTAATGGTAACGGTAACGCCTCGCGAGTGTGCGTGCGCGTGTGTGTGTATGTGTGCGAGTGTGGCCTGTGGTCGCGTGTATGTTTCGAACCGTTCAAACGTCACGAAGCGACTAATTCAAATGATGTCGGCCCGAAAAAACAGATATGCGAGCCAAAGGCGGCGGCAACGGCAATGGCAACGGCGCGCCGTTGGCAGCGTCGACAGCGACGCCGGCTGAAGCGTCACACACACGCGACCCCACCACCACCCCCGCAACCAGTGGTCCACCCTTCCCGCCCACGTGCGAGCACACGTATGAGCAGGCGAGGCACAAACAACAAACAGCATGCGAAACACATGAGGATGCTCGATGCTCGGGCTGAACGATGGAGCGATACGACGCACGAGTAACGGTAACGTTAACGTTAACGTTAACGTCAACGCCAACGTTTACGTCAACGGCAACGTCAACGTCGACGCTGGCAGCGACGTTTTTACTCCTTCGTCATATAAAATATATTTTTTGCTTATCACAACAACAACAGAAACAACAACGACAACAGCACAGCCAGTCGACGTCCTCGCACGTCACGTACACCGAAAAAAATTTATTATATATGTGTGCTTGTATGTATGTGTGAGTATACGAAATACATTTGCATACACATGCGTAGCAAAGCCGAAGCAAGCAGCAGCAGTAGCCGAGTAGCCGCCTTCGACACGAAGTGTACCAAAAAAAAAAAAATAGTAAAGAAGAGCGACACGAAAGAGCGACGCACCCACACACTCGCACACATACACACATATACAGACATACATACGTGGCATGTGGAGCTTTGGCTGCTCGTAAAGAGTAATAGCCACCACCATCAACAACAACAACTGAGTCGTTGTCACCCACCCCCGTTGATGTCGCCTCGTTGGCTCACATGGAGTTTACACTCACACACACACACATATATACATACAACGCAGTTGTCACACGTTGGCAGCGACGCCGGCGCCAACTGCGCGTGAGTGTAACATTTTTCATAAAAGGGGCGCCAGCAGCGCTGCCAGCGTCAACATATCCTTTTTGGCCGGCGTCAGCTTATGGAAAATACGAAAACTCAAAGCTGTGAGTTGAGTTTTTGCTTTCCAGTTGTATTTGTAGCAACACCAACAACAACAGGCACAGAGAGTGCGAGCGAGAGGGAGTGAAAGAGCAAGCAGGCAAACGAGCGATAGAGAGCACGCGTGTGAGTGAGAGAAAGTGCGCATATTGGAGGATATATGTGTGTATATGTATGTAACGTACGTGACGCTCTGTCTGTCTCTGTATACTTGTGTGCGTGGGTGTGTTTGTGTGTGGCGCTCACATGCAAAGCTTTTTTGCTGCCACTCGCACAACTCTTCTGCTCATCCGCCAAAGACAGCGACGCTGGCAGCGCTGCCTTGCACTCATGCTGCTGCTGTTGCTGGTGCTGACACTGTTTCTGTTGTTGTTATTATTACAGTTGTTGTTATTGTTATTGCCAAAGCTTTTCCAGCTGCTGTTGCTGTTGCTATTGCTATCTCTGTCGCATGTGCTCGCCTTTTAGTATGTTATCTATTCCTTGTAGTCCTTGTATTCCCTGCATGCGAGCTGCGTTTTACTTTTACATAAGCGGCGTTGGCGCTGACGTTGACGTTGGCGCAGCTCCAGAAAAGAAAACAACAAAATGTAAAATCATATACACAACATATTACAAACACACACACACACACACACACACACTGGCAATGCATATGCATATGTGTGTCTCGCTCTTGCATGTGTGCGAAAGAGAAATGCGAAAAAATATAACGACTCAATGGTCGGAAAAACCAACCCCTAACCTCACTGATTTCTGAACAAAGCAAAAAAAAAAAAAAAAAAAAAAAACGAAAAGAGAAAAAGAAAAACTCGATGGAAAATGACAAACATACGAGTATGTACATGTAGGGGGAGGGTTAGCATGCGTGTGTGAGTGTGTGTGTGTGTGAGTGTGTGGGACATATGAGCACTTTTTGCAACATTTCGATTTGTTGGCGGATTCTCTCTCACACACAGAGGCACTCACACATATACACATTAGTATATAGCGTGTACATATGTGATTGTTATGAACGCCCACATATGTGTATGGCTGGATTAGCTGAGGTCAGCACATTGGCTGAGGCAATGTGAATGAGAACCTCGCATTAGCAGGAGGGGAGGTTCTATTGGAAGATAACTATAATTCTCACGATCTTTATCGAAGATAGACTAAAGACTGAGTATAAGCAATGCCTAACTAATTTGTACTTATTCTCAATGTCCATCAAAGAATTCATCTATTTATACGTATAATGATTAGTCTATAAAGATAAAACATATGATTCTGAAACTCAACATATGCCATATTAGACACATAGCTTTTCTGTTCTGCATTATCCTTTTTATCCAACGTTAGCAGTTCTCATTTGAAGTCTTTAATTGTATGCTTTGTTTTTCTACTCTCTCTCTCTCTCTCTCCCTCTCTCCCCGTCTCACTCTTAGTTCAGTTTCTTTATCAGCTCTGCACATTTAGCCGAGTCTTGTTTGCCAGCGCTTTTCTCATTTTCCTTTCGCGTACCTTCTTTTCTTTTTAGTTCATTTGCATTTTATGATTTGTTTGCATGCGCTTTGTGTTTTTTTCACGTTTTTCGCCATAAATTTTAATTGTTTTTCTTCGATTTTTACTTTGCGCCATTCTCTGGTTGCCAGCCTGCTGTAGTAGGTGCTGCACCGCCAGCAGGGAGCCAGCAGCCTGAGCACTGTGGCGCCCCCCCTCTCTCTCTCTCTCTGTCTCTCTCGTCTAGGCGCTGTCAGGTCGCACCTTTCATTGTTGGTGTCTCGCCTGTTCTCTTTGTTTGTAAGGGGGGGTGGGGGGACCGACAGAAACTGAACTTGCGCTTCAAGCCAAATAAACTAGGTTTTCTTCTCAGCCAATTTTTTTTCCTTTTTTTTCTGCTTTGTTTTTACTTTTTGACAAACTTTTCTTGGATTTAATAACTTGAATTTATATTTAAGTTGATTTTGGCTCTTTGGTAAATTGAAATAAATCCAATTTATATGTGCGAATGTTTAATTGAAATAATATGCAGTTGGAGGGGAAATTTATTGATACTTAGATTGGATTATCATGTGAATTGTGTGATCTGCAACCTATTTCTACTTATATCCTAAATTTAAACGATTCATTTGGTATTTTTTTATGCTGAATTAAATGTTTTTTTTTTATAGATTCAAATCTTTTTAAATTTATATTAGTAATTAGTGCATGTTCTGATTAATATTATATTTTATTATATTATATTTGGATTGAATATCAACTTCCGAAAGGTATTCATAGAACTTAACCCTTTATTTGTCATTCAACCCAAGATCGGTTACATTTGCCACACCTGGGAAGAGCAACTAGCTCCTTAAATGAATAATTTGCATTTCTGGAGATTGAATTGCAATTATCGCAAAACCCAATGATCCATCAAACTGTGTAAGCTGTGCGAAATGTGTACATGTTTCAGATGGTCGCACTAAGCTGTCAAATCAGCTGCTGCCTGGCGCATGTGTTAACTAGGAACGGAGAAAGGGGAACGGGGAAAGGGGATCTGGTAAGGATCAAACAGTCAGGATCATAGGGAAAAAACTGCACGCATGCGCGCATTGATTATGCAAATCAGAGGAACATAGTGCACTCCCCCGTTCTACCCCTGCCTCTAACCCTGACTATGTTGCAGAGTGTTGTGTTTCATATGCAAATCAGTTTAAACAAAGGTTCTGCGAGGATAGGTTTACGCATTTTTTACACCTTCAACAATGCGACAACATTTGGCAGGGTGTCTGCACTTCCTGCTGAGAGTGTGCGTGTGTGTGTGTGTGTGTCTTTGTGTGTGCAACCTTTATGGCCAAATTATGCAAATTTGTTTAACCAATGCAACTGTTTCTCGATTCGAGTATCTCAATTGTTTTTGGTTGCTGCAGCGCGTGGCATCAACCGCCGCGAATGTCTGCTCGCGACAGCGGCTGCTGCGTCTCTGCGTTGCGCGGCTGGAAAAATTCGAATGGAATTTTCACAGTTTTCCCCTGCTCGCACACGTGCGCATGTCCCGTGCCCTGGACCAGAGCCGAATCTCGTTACCCACAGCGCATCTATGACTGCTCCATTTTTTCCTCGATTTTCCACGCTCGCGAAAATGAGCGCGCGCGTTCATCAGGCAGCCGAGGGATTGGGTGAGGACATGAAACAGGGGAAAGAAATGGAATGTACATCTATTTCGCCCACTCTCTCTCTTTCTCTCTCTCTCTCTTTCACTCTCTATGTCTCTCTCTCGCTCTCGCTCTCTCTCTCTCTCTCTTGCTGTTTTTAGCACTCACACCGCATTAACTCTTCGGTTAGCATTTGAAATGGTTATGGAGCTTCACTTGAACTGCGCTTATAGTGTGTATGTTTCTCAAGGGGAGGGGATGTGGGATGCTAGCAATGTGTGGGGGGAGGTGGTGGGTTAAAACTTTTGTAGGTGCGCCTGTCCATGATGAAGGGTTTCGGGTTCTTGACTTGCCAGAGATAATTATGAAATGCATGAAATGCTCTATGTATGAGTTATATACGAATGAAGCTGTGTGTGTGTGTGTGTGTGTGTGAGAACATGAAGGTATGGAGCACAGAGTCTATGCAGTGAGGCTTGGGGGGAAGTACAGGCGCCGCCATAATAGCCAGCATTTACTAATTAAGAGCTCACAAGTTGCCCGGCAAAGCGTGCTGAAGAGCTACTATCTTGTCTTTGGCCCGTATGGAGGAGGCAACGGCATCTTGTTGCAGCACTCTTGAGCATAATGTGATGGCTTGAGACAGGCGGGCAGGCAGGCAGGGAGGGGGGAGCAAAGCATTGGATGTTTGCTCTATCGTTAGTAATGCATGTTAACGAGATATCAGGTGGCTATCTAAGGGATGTGGCTTTCAATTTCGCCATTTCCATGTTGATTAACCCTTTAAATGAGCTCTCGACGAAGTTGCCTCGTTGAAAACATAGTAAAATATACTAAAATATAAATATATAAGCTTACGTTTCATTATATATATTTCAAATACATATTCAACATTTTATAGTTCATTTTTTATCATTAATCAAATGGTATGAATATGTACATATCTAAACATATATCGCGAAAGTTCTCTTAAACTCTTCTGACAATTACAAAACATACAAAATATCACATTTTGCTAGACTGTGCCCCTCTCTATCTCTCTCTTTTCGTTTATCAAGCACCTGCTGGCCAGTTCTAAAGTCTGGCCAAAAAGTTGACAAGGCGCAGACAACGCAAAAGTACAAAAAAATCGAAAGAAAAAAAAAACGGCGTAAAACAAAAGATGTAAAAAGAAAAGCGCGCTGGCCAGCGTGAAAAATATAAAGAAAAGCAGCGAAAAAAGCAACTGCAAAGGAAAATCAATGCGCTACAAGTGTAAATATAACTTGACCACCAGCAGAGGCGACTCGAGGCGACGAGGCGTCGTCAACTGGTGCCAGGCCGCCACAATGGCCGGCGACGTCCAGCCGAGGAACAGGCGCCCAGAAAGCAGCAGCAGGTTGCCAGCACAGACGACTCGGCGACCAAGAAAAACTCGCGAGAATGAAAAAAGAAAATAACAAGAGAAATGGTAGGAAAAGCGCGAGAGCGAGAATGGAAACGTTGAAAAAATTAAATATGATTAAAAGAAAATAAAAAAGAAAATGGAAAAACGAAAAAAAAAACGCGTACAAAGAGCGAGAAACCAGCAAAGAAAATTTAAATAAAGCAAAAAGTTTGTGGCCCAAGTCAAAAGCAACAAGCGCCAAGCGCCAAGGGGTGGCAGGATGAGCAGGCTGAGCAGGGCATGAGAGAGGGTAGAGGGAGTGGAGTGTGAGGCAGCAACTGGGGCTGCAGCCAGGCGCGTAGATGATGCAACGCTGGCACGTAGAGGCGACGCCAAGGCAATAGAGAAGTTGCTCCTCCATTTGGGAATAGGGAAAAGAAATAAGAGAACAAGTTGTGGCCTACGATTTAGGGCCAGGCGGACAGAAGGTGGTTGACTGGCCAAAGTGGACATATGACTATTTGTATGCCTTTTGTTTTACCGGCTAATGGTGCAACCTTCCCCCCCAAATCTCCCCCTACTGGCCACCATTCAGGCAGTCAGACTGTTGGTCGGAGGCGGTTGAGCGGCCAAAACGGAAGATAACGTTAACAGGGACATGCATAACAAATAACAACATCAGCAGCTGGACGAGTAGACGGAGCTTGAGTAGTTGCAGGAGCAACGGTGGCAAAATGTAACGGCGACAGCCATCAACGCCATTTTCATTTTGTAACTGTTGACAGGAGTCGCCATCATTGCGGCAAGTGGGGAGGGAGAGACTTGCGCCTGCCTGCGACACATTGGACAAACGCAACAGACCGAAGGCTGAAATGGAAAATGACAAAAACAGCTAACGAAGAGTGTCCTGTCGCAGCCAGGACACGCTAATTGTAAAAGTGTAGGCGGCTGAGCAGCGACGACTCTTTCTCTCTCTCTCCCCTTTGGCATGAGTTGTGTTACTCGCACCTCCCTCTTTGCTTACACGTGGAGACTCGTTAACGATAACCTATTTAAGTGATCAATAAGTTTAGAACAAATGCATTATCAAACAAAGGATCTATATCAAATAGATATACAACAACAACTATATTAATATGATAGGAATGTATTAAAGTATAAGAGTTGATTGAGAGTTTTCTCTTACAAACTTAAGTTAGAGTCTAAATTAAAAGGACCTAAGACAACCTTTTGGTTTGCTGCTTACACAACCTTGTTAATTGTTTCTGTCTCTGCCTATCGAGTCTCAACTCATAATCGACCCCCAATAAGTCGTACTTAAACTCGCAGATCAAAGGAATTGCCTCAATCGCAAGCTGCACAGCGGAAGCTGACAGTTTCAGAAGGTTGACAAACGAAATGGAGGGAAACCGAATGTTTGGAGAAGGCAACTCATTAATGAAGATGGACAGACGTGTCAGACAATGGAATAATAAAAAGAAAACAGCGAGACACAAAAAATTGTCTAGAAAGAAGCTAATAAGAAGTAACACAAAGTAGAATGTCTTGAGCATAAGAAATTAATTGAAAGAAGCAAAGGAAAAAAAAAAGAAACGAAATGGATATTCAAAGTTGGGGTAGAACTGGAGCCCGGAACTGGCGGTGAAAGCGGCAGCCAAGCCAAAATGTCCACATATCTTTGAGGAAATGGTCGAACCCCTGCCCACATCTTGATTTTATTTGCTTTTCGGCGTTGTTATTTAAAAAAATAAAAAAAAAGCGCTGCTATTGTCTTTTGAGCTCAAATTTCAACTTAAGACAACAAGGAATAAGGACATGACAAGCATTGGAGTTGGCCATGGCAACGGCCAGTTGACGTTGTCCAGGATAATACGGGACAGCAGCTGCTTGTAGCTTGGAAGCTTTGAGTTGGCATTGCTCCCTGCCAGCTCCCAACCCCAGGACAGCAGGACAGCAGTAGAGCAGGACTCCTGCGGCCAAGTGGCATAGAAAAATGAACGAAAAATGCTTTGGCAACAATATTAATGAATGAAAACTGTAAGCAAAAACCAAAAACAACCAAGAGTAGTAGAATTTTCTGGGGATGCCAACTGTCTAGCAATGCTGCTTAACTTGACATTCCGAAAGCTAAAACTCCTGGCATAAGGTCCTAACATATACGAGTACTCCATGGCTCGCAGTCAGATATATTTTGTAATGGAAAGCAGACAGAGAGTAATTGCAATTCCTTGAATAAAGACAGGGAAAACGAATGGCGAATGGTTAAAAGCTGACTACTGCAAATGGGAAGAGCAGGAGGAGAGAAGGATATAAGCAAGGATAGCTCTAAGATTTCAGTAATCAGTGCAGCAAACCTTTTCTTACATTTCTTCATAATGACAACTTTAATAATACATTTATACACAATTATCCACTAAAATCTAAGTAGAAATAAATAAACCAATACATTGTGTACTCTTCCCTTTCAATAATAATATTAATTGTTAATTTGGCTGTACTGTACTCAACTTTACTCTCCGTTCATCAGACTGACTCTCAGCCTTTTGCTCCCTGTCGCAGCGTCTTATAATCAATCCCCTAATGGACTGCCGAGAAAACCAACTTCCTGTGCCGACCAAATAATGTACGTTCAAAATGCTGACTGTCCCCACACGCCCCACTCCCTACATTCTCCTCCCATGGGCAACTCATTAGAATTCGACAGCCAACTCTGTCCTCCCCATAGAGCAAAAAGTGAAAGTCCTGAAAAGTGCCTAAAAATGCGCGCACGATGCCTGAAAAGTTGGTGTCCTGTCCAGAGATAGCCCCCCTCTAGCGCGCCATTCCCTCCCTAACCACCAACACATTTGCCAGGCACCACAAGTGTTTGCCTTGGCCTAAAAGGGGGAGGGCCTTGGTGGCTTTGGCCTGTGTGTGTGGGCGCGCCTGAGAGCGGTGTGTCGTGTCTCCCATTCTGCCACGCATTTTCCTACACATTTTTCCAACAATTTTCAGTTACTGCGCAGCGCACTCGCACACACTCACACACACACACGCACACCCGTTTACCCATCCCTCCTTCCATTACTGTGCTGTCGTGGTTCGTCGTCTTCGTTGTCGTCATCTATCTCGTTCGCACGTGTGTGCTAAAGTTTTTCTACGAGTTGATGTTGATTTTCTTTTCTTTTTTTTTTGAGTTTTTTTTTGTTTTTTGTTTTCCCCCAAGCGAAAAGTTTGTCGTTGCTGCCAGCGCTGCTGCTGTTGCAGAGTTTTCCAAGCTGTATATGCTTACGTAAGTATCTGTGTGAGTGTGTGTGTGTGTGTACCGTTATATACCAAGCGAGCTCATATAAGAGTTATGCGCGCATTCATACGTTGCCAACTCGCCGCTCCCCCAATGGGGTAGCACCTTTTAAGCCCTTCCCAGACTCTCAAGCACTCCCAGCGCCTACGCTGCAGACTCGCTTACGTTGTTTGCCATGTCATTTCTTATAAATGTATTATGTATATGTATATGTATATACATATATATTTATGTATAGAGTGAGAGATATATTCACATACACTTAGCACATACACGTAGCTGAGCGAAATCGCGCTTAGAATTTAGCCAACGCGACAACTGGGCGTATACGCAATGTTGGCAGCTTGCATGTGTCTCTGCAGAGATGTCGCTAAGTATAAGTGTATAAGTGTCACCTTGGCATAATAGTGAGTGGGGAATGTATCAAAAGAATACCGAAAGGATTAAAGAATGAGTTGGAAATGCTTAGGCATACAGAAGAACTTAACTGGAATTTAAGTGAGACATTGTTGAAATGAATTACAAAAGATTTCATGATATTGGAGGAATTGATTGATAAACTTAAATGTATTTAGCAATAAAAGTAAACAATTCCTAAAGATCTACAAAACAATTGCTTTCTCTGTTATAGTTTGATCTTCTATAGTTTATTTCCCGCTGATACCTTAGATATTTAGCATTTGAGAACAACTGCCAACGAAACAAGTCTATTGTGTGCTACAAGTAAATCTGAAGAGCTCTACTTGCAGATGATTTAGGTTGTGGTTCCCATTGGACATTCACACAGCGGGAGAAACAGTAAAAGCTCTTTAGATAGCACACCTGATCATTACTTATACAGTTAGACCACATGAATTCCTAACTACTGGCTATACACACACACACACACACCCAAAACTCCCACAAGTCTTCCCGCTGCTGTGCTCAAATGTGAACACATTCAACAATTACATACAAAAGAAAATCGTAGTTTTTTTTTTCTTAGGTTTTAATTTTTTTTCACACAATTCAATGCGTTTTTCACACGCTTAAATTATAATTTCAGTTATTTCTTTTCGGTGGCCCAACGTAGTAGTATGTGGACATAATCGTACGTATCTAGTTATAAAGGTAGCCGAATGATCACATGAGCATACAATTTTGAGACGAGACACAACTACAAAACTGATGTCGGGGCTAATTTAAATTTTTTTTGGGGTATCTCAAGGCGTTTGCCTCTTTAAGAAAGTTGACCAGGCCGTGACTTGTTTCATTGCCTCATTAACTTTCGCACGTAGCTAACCGCGTAGCCTCGTCCCCTCGTTTTCCCCGTCTCTCTGACTCTCCCAATGTAGGGAGTGCTCCCACTATGTTCTCAAAGATAAAAATCGATTCGCTCGGTCGTTGGCCAACTGTCCAACTGGCTAGCTGGCTATCTGGCTGGCTGGCTGGCTGTCTGCCTGTCCGACGCGTCGGACCCTGGCCAACAACTTTCCTAACTTAACCTTTATTGTCCGAAAGTTGTTCTTATTACTCTCTTGTGATTTTTTTTTTCTTGCACTTTTCTTCCACTTCTTTCTCTTCTATTTCTTAGCTTCCCGTGCCGCAGACACAAAAACAATTTTCTTTTTGAGTAAAATTTACATTTTCCGCGGCCTTTAAGCGATGCTGGTCACTTTGAATCGGCTTTGAGTTTTTCATTTTTCTTTCTTTTCTCTCTTTTTTATTTTTATTTTATTTTGGTCTATTTTGTTGCGCCTTTCGTTCGTCTGCTTTAAGCGATGTTTATCTTTTGTCATAATATGCACTGGGAATCACCTTAACTGATATTATCGGTGGCGCCTCGGGTGAGTCTCTGCTTGCACACACCACGACTCAAGTTACTCCCTGTACTACAGAGTCTATATAAAGGAGGGGGTACAAAAGGCCTATATCATCCTTGGATATCTATTCTTCTTTTCTTCTCTATTCCCATTAATGACAGCTACTGTTATACGATTATTGCAATGTCTCCGTTGACGACTTCTGTTTTCTTTATTACCAGCTTGCGATACGAGTCGTACTGTGTGTGTGTGTGTTTGTGTGTGTTTTTCACCTGCACAGTTAGTTTTTCGGACAATGGTCAGTAATTGTTTCCATATACATATATATTTTGTAGCACTTCTCAGGTTCATACTTATTCTCTGAGTAATTATTATTGTATTTAAATATCTTTTTCTGATTTATTCCTTTTGTTCAGCTTGCTGATGGGTCGATAAATGTTTTTTCTTTTAAATTAAATAATTCAATACTTGCAAATAATGATTAACTCGCATTTCCTTTTGATTAAGCCAAAACTAAATTAAGAAAAACTCTTCGCAGCTAATTTAAGAATTGGGTCAAAGTTTTAATTGAGGCTTTTTGCCAGTGGGAAAATGCAATTAACATTGCTTCAGAACTTTGACAAGTTTGTGTTCGCGCCAACTTATAACAAGCCAAGAAAATCAACAGAAAACATTTGAGAAACACAGTTTGTGTTATGAAATCGTAGAATTAAAATGGAATTAAGTTGGAATACTTAATGCCATCTAAAATAAAACTACACTTAAGGT